>OV884038.1:5370357-6611071 GCA_930367265.1 Catocala fraxini
TCGTTTTAAAATTAATTATGTAAATATACTATAAGTATGCAAGTTACTTGAGATTAATGTATGAAGGTCAAACTCGTTCCTGAATTGGTGTGAGTATCTTATCGACATACTTACAATGATAGATTGGTAAAACAATAAAGTTAAAATGTAGGTATAATAATAGATTCAAATTATTTTAGACATGCATTAAAATTGTCAGGGAAACACTTAAAACATAAGTAAAACAGTACTCAATAGTGAAATTGAAACAAAATACTTAAATACATTTACTTGCTCAAACTTGTATTTAAAAAAGGTATTTCAATATGAAAGTAGTGCGGGACCTGGCTTTTGAAAAGTCTTATTTGTGACATAATCACCTTTATGTGACATATGACATATTCCTTTGTGTAACGATGAATAGCAGTGCAAATAAAGTCATTAACATGAAGCTGCGTCGAACAGTCTGGTTAAACTAAAAGTATATTCCTGTTAAGGCAACAGTTTGTGGCAGTTTGTTTGCTGTCTATATTAATTAGAAAATACTAACATCGAGATCGCATTCAAAATATAGCTATAATACACGTCTAATTTCTACTATTCGAAGGTATGAAGTATCGAGTCTATGTTTTAGGTCCTTCGTAATAGAAGCCAGTCCTATTAATGTCTACCAAGCGTGTTTCTAGATTCCGTACTGCTAATGACAATTTGCCAATAAAAGGTCCATCAGTACTTTACTCGATCCAGGTGTCGGGAATTAAGTCCCGGACCCCTCATTCGCACGTCAACTTTAGTGGAAATTTATGCCATAGGATCAATGAGATTGTTCCCATATCTTTATGGCTGGTTGAAAAATAACTCATTATAATATTTTGTGTTAACATCCCAAATTATCAAATCGTTATCTTCATCAAGCTACTACATCAGACTGCAAACAATACGCCACAAACGACATGCCAACCGGGAACACATCTTTAAGACACAATAATATTCCACTTATACCTATTACCATGAAAACAGTATTCTGTAACTTAACAACATGCAGGGAAAGAAAAACAAATCCCGGTGTGCACCACATTACTGCAACTCGGTGTATTTAAATGCAAAACTCGGGCACAAAGTGACGGACAGACAGATGTTACCTGTCAAACATATTTACATTACATAAGGTGGGGTAAAGAACCTTGTTTGCAAGTATGGGTTCAAGCTGGTTGACCGGTGATTGGTTAATTTGCATCTTTCAAGGATGTGGTAAGCGAGATTTTATTATATCGACTTTTATAATGTATACCGCAAAGGAGTGGAACTCACTAGTCTGTTTTCCGATAAGTACAATTTGGGTATCTTCAAGTCGCGAGTGAATAGGTATCTTCCAAGCAAGCGTGCTCTATCGTCGACTGCATCGTCACTTATCATCAGGTAAGATCGCGGTCAAACGCAAGCCTATTACAATTTAAAACAAATATGTATATATCATTTGAAAATCACGACATAATAAATGTGGATTCAAGCTGATAGACCGGTGATTAGGTTATTTGCATCTTACAAGAGTGTGGTAAGCGATTTATTTTACAACTTGAAAATGAAAATCGAAACAGCTTTATTCATTTACGTCACAAAGTGACACTTATGAATGCCTAGATATCACTAACCAAACTAAATTATGAATTTACATTTATATGTAACTGGTGCCACGTTCAGTTAAGCAGTCGAAGAATATGATTACATTAACTCTAAAGTGAATACAGGACTACCTAAATACTACATGATTTAAAATAATTAATAATAATGTCTTCCAGACCGAATTTTGGTCACGGTGGCCAATCTTAACTGAGACTGGCCATCTACGCAGAAAATATAATAGTGCACGTATGTGCGCAAACACAAGTGCACTCTGGTGATCGGATGGGACAGTAATCCGACACGACCGGAGAGAGATCAAGCGCAGGACCAACGGCTTTACGAGTTTTCTGAGACACGTGGGTGTCTAACACCGCCAACTTCATAACTCCGGGCTGGTATTGAGATTTCTTAACAGAAAGCCCAATAACTTTTTGTTGGCCTGACGAATTCGAACGCTAGACTTCACGCACAGCAGCCTCATTCGCTATCGCTGCGCCTCGTCAAAGTTATACTAACTAAACTATGCATTTACATTCATCTGTTGCACGTTCAGCAAAGCAGTCGTAGGACATAACTAGAGTTACTTTAAAGTGGATACAGGACTACATCAATATTACAGAATTTAAAATATATACATAAGTACATAACAATATGTTCGTATAGGTACACAAATTTAGATGACAACTAACAATTATTTTAGAGATTTGTTAATTATAGTTATGGTTGTAGATTGTGTAGTTTCACAATATATCTGCTGGATCAGCAATTAACAGCAATATTATTCTTATACTAGTTGACCCACGCAGCTTCGTTTGCTTCACATAAGATACATTTTTCCGTGTTTGCAATATTTTCCACTGATGCGCCGCTCCTATTGGTCGTAGCTTGATGTTATAATATAGCCTATAGCCTTCCTCGATAAATGGGCTATCGGACATTGAAAGAATTATTCAAGTCGAACCAGTAGTTCCTGAGATTAGCACGTTCAACCAAACAAACAAACAAATAAACAAACAAACTCTTCAACTTTATAATATTAATACAGATAACTATGCTGGAACACAAGTATACAGCCGATCAATTGGTAAGCGGTTACTCTAGCCTTTAATCTCTTGCAATACAAGATGTATGAGCGTTCCTAGGCTAGGTATCGACTCTACGAAATGTACTGAAATGTAGGACTCTAGGTATTAAAGAGAGATAAATAAATGAATTAGAGTGATAGGTAAGTAAGCCTTACGAACCTGAAAATTGGTTTTCTCTTATAGAGATGGAGGCGCACCGCCTTGTTATCATTTTTAAATTATCTAAAAGATTCCGTTTATGCCAGTATTATTATATCCATCTTTATATGTATATATAAATCTTCTGTGCGTGTGTTTGTAATTAAACTCCTAAACGGCTGGAACGATTTTGATGAAATTTTTTGTGTGTGATCAAGTGGATTCGAGATTGGTTTAGACTTGTATATTTTTTATTTTTCTTATTGGTATGTAGGCACATGACAACGTCTGTCGGGACAGCTAGCTTTATATAAAAAGTCGAAGAAGTTATAAGTCTTATAAAATGTTAAATATTTAACTACACTATAACTAATCGATGTCATGTACAACGTTAGTTTAAATAGTAGATACTCGATTTTTCTGCGTCTTCGTTTACATTATAGTACATTTTGTCAATAAATGCATATCCCTCGGGAACAGTACCTTTTGCCTGGATGACCTGTACCTGGTATGTATGCGAAATTTCATCGTAATCGGTGGAGTAGTTAAGGTCTGAAAGCGTAACAAATAACCAACCCACTTTCGCATTTATATCATTAGTTAGGATAGTAAATTGTTTGTAAAATTTTATGTGGCTGTACTATCAAACAAATAAACAGTATATAATATATACATATAAATAGGTAGTTTGATTTCAACCAAAAAAATTTTGCATTCAGAGTAATTCACCTATTCCTACGAAATACAATCTCTATATCAGAGTAAATCTCTCTCTAAGACACAAACAGAACTATAAAATAGTCTACAAGATTCCATTCAAAAACTGTCACAGTATAAATAAAGTGGTGTACAGCGACCAAAGTTTATTGCCCGTACAGCCATGCTTGCATTGCTATTCATTGAACTAGAATTACTCACAATAATTTATTGTTTTGCATTAATGCTAGTTAAATCTTAAGTCCCTGTAAATACTTCTATGATACAACAGAGAATTCTGGAGTCGATTACAATCGAAGAGAATTTATTGTCTGCCTTGGTGGTCTAAATCGTACCGCAAGTGTGACTATCAATCTCGAGGTCTAGGTTGCCACTAAACAAAAAGATCGTGAAGTTCTGTGGAACGCATATGGCCTAACGTATTTTTAGTAAGCAGATGGCAGTAAGTCTCTGAACAGGTGGAACTGTACCGTATTTTCTGAGATATTCAATTTATTAACATTGCCTAGCTTTCGATCAGGAACGGTACTTTTCTGGATAAACGGTACCCTATATCCATCTTATACCCTTGTTAACGTGTGTGCTTAGTTTCATAAAAATCGGACGAGGAGTTATGGTGTGAAAGCGTAACAAACAAATAAATTTACATTTGCATTTATAATATTAAGTTAGAATTCTGTTCAGCGGTGTATTATATCCATATTTCGTCAGGTTTCACGTAACAGAAGACGAGTGCATTGTCGTTTACTGGGCACAATTCAAGATCCTATACCGCTTCATGCTTACTATAAATGAGACTTTGCATGTTTTCCACCACATTGGAATAAAAACATCTCAATAAAACAAAAGAAAAGACTTCGAATTCAAAACTAGAATACATGTGATAAATAATTTGCATTTCCTATCCTTTTTCATCCTATGTTGCTTTCCCAGAGAGTACATGACAATATACTATAATTTCAAAACATACAAGACTATATTGTGAACTGCAAATAAAGCAAAACCTATTGAATATTGATGTAGCGACTTAAATAGTGGTAATCTTTACCTTCATTTTACTTGCTCACGACGCAAGTAACAGTCGCATGCTACATGCGCTAGTTTGTCGCACGAGCTACATGCATGAGTTAATCATCCAAGATACTTGCGCGGGTGGCTTACATTGGTTGTTAGACGTTACCCGCTACGCATACAAGAACCATTATATTTGTCTGTACTTATATATCACGCAATATGTTTAGACCTAAAATGGCTAGGTTATTAACGCCTACTGGACATAATTCTGCTGTTACTAAGAACAATTGCCTGACAGAAAATCACAAAAACTTTTGTTCCTACAAGTGCCGTAAACATATTTTATAATTATAATAAATCATTTATTGAAGGCTACTAGACCCAACAAAATTAGTTAGTAACGATTTTACTTTAATATAATATTTACTACCATAATTACAATGTTCAATTCCTTAGCTGAATTCAGCTATTACCCTGTCCTAACTAATAGGCTTACGATATGACACAAAAATGACACATTTTTTAAAATTTATTTATCTATTCACAACTAAAAAAATACAAGTTTCAATTTAATTTTTATTATACAAATACAAATATATTATTAACGCTTATGCCTCTGAAACAACGATTAGTGATCAAGAATTGAAGTCGATAATCGATAAGTACACTTGTCGCTATGCCCACTGGACTAGAAACAAATCGATCACCATAACATTATATTCATACACAAATCAACTGAGGAACACCTATTTGCTTACGATTTGCCTTTACAGTAGTAAATACAGAACAAATAAATGCTTAAGCAGCAAGGATTCCCACGGTAATGTTCTAACAATAAGTCAATACAGACTGACACTACTTGTCACGACATCTTTGTCATACTTTGTGACAGTCTCACGAGCTCATCTCACGGGAAGAAGCACGTGTGTGACGATAATGTACACGGAAATATTATGATGATTGTGTTTAGCTAATTATGTTGAACGATGTTTATAATGTTTTTGTTTGGATGGGCAATTGTGAGGTGACGGACACTGTGGTGATTGTGGATGATTGCGTGTCGCTGGCATGGTAGCCGGTGACTGGTTTTAAGGCATACTTATTATAAATCTACTCTCTGTCTGTATAATTCCGTTTTATGGCTAAACTGCTAGGTATCTTGAATACTAAAGAAAGAGATATAATTTTTTACCGATACGCGATTAAATTTGTAGGTAGCGTAGTATTTATATGATCCCTGTATTATTTGTAGAATCCGGCAGTAGTATATTTTAATTAATCCAGATCACATCTTAGTTAACAGATTATTAATTGTATATATGATTTACATAATATTGTCTTCTGTTTACGCGAATATTATTCATTGAAATTAAACTAAACTAAACTTAAACTAAACTAACTAAAACTATTTAGATTTGATTTAATAACAATATAATTAGCTTAAAAATTAGTAAAGTTTAATAGTAATAGTAGTGTAACAAATTTTCAAAATTATGTAATATAGTGTCAAATAAACAACGCGATAAAATCCGTATATAGTAGTTTAATTTCAATGTATATATGATATCAATAAGGCAGATGCTTACTTTGGTCTTATAAAAAGTAAATTGGAGCCAAAATAACATTATCTTATTTGACTTCACAAATTTACAAATTAAAGGTACTAATAGGTTTATAAGATTAAATTTTCTAACTAGATAATATAATGCCTGTATCGCAGTACTCTATATGGAACACAATTTTTTTAACCCGCGTGGCAATATATTCTGCATTTCGGCGTAGGTACTGAAAATGTGGTTTTAGTGATTACAACGCACTCCTTCTGCGTCACCGTGAACTTAATAGACCTTAACATGAAACAGCGCGATATTAATTCCTGCACTATAAAAACACCCTAAAACATTACAAAGTCAATCCTGTATAACCGACTTTGTATTGTAACAGACTTACCTTTAAATCATTAGGTAAAACGTAGCAACAGCCATATTAACAATTAAACCTTTGCTTGACACTGTTTATCAAGACAATACACCGTCCAGTCGGCACTCGAGCCTTCCAGGAAAGTTGCGGGGCGGTCCGTTGAGTGGTCGATTAGCGGAACGGTGATAAGTAGCCCTTGTTCTTTATTGTGGCGTATATGCGAACCTACCTGTTATACTGGGACAGACACTATCATTTGACTTGTATTATGAAATGTATATTTTTATGTTAACGAGATACATTTCATAACACAAGTCATTTATTGCAAGTGTGATTTTTGGAACCTAACGAGTTTATTCTTTAACTAGCTTTTGCCCGCGGCTTCGCTTACGTAAAAGTAGGTTTGGTTAGATGTAGCTGTACGTTTTTAAAAATAAAATATACCCTATGTTACTCGCTGATAATAAACCTTTCTAAAGATGAAAATTGATTTAAAATCGTTTTAAAAACATAATGAACCATGTTCTATTAGCAGAACCATTAATAGGCCTAGTTTGTTGCCTTGAGCAGCGGTGTTTCCAAGACAACTCCTGCACTAAAAATAATATCTGTATCCTCGAGAACTTTACAAATATTCTAACAATAGACACAAAGAACACCCAAACCCGGAATATTTGTGTATCACAGAAACTATTGTCCTGCGTGGAGATCGAACCTACAACACAGGGCGCGGGGACAGTGGTGATGTAAACCATTTAAACTACTACGACATCCGTATAGCCAATCAATTTTCTATCCAGAGTCTGTAACGCGAGTAAATAATCAATTCTTTTTAGTTCTTTATGTTCTTCTGTCTTTCTATCTTTATATCTATATTACTAATTCAAGAACGGATTTTAAAAATAACATTTACATAGATGACCTTATTTAGATACAAACGCCGCCGGTCTGTTACACGTGTCGTATGATAAACATTTAACGAAGAGTACAACTTCATATACATTTCGATGTCTACCGTCTAATAATAACAGGAACGTATAATAACTTAAGTCGAGCCGCGACTGTTACGACTGCTGCGAATATGAGATGTTACGAAAATATTCTCGGAAGCCACGATTTAATAACTGAACTTTGGTTTCAACATCCTTGAGACTCAGTACGGAGCTTTATTTAAGATATTTAACACCGAAATATAGGTACAAGAAGTAATAATTGGAATTGATATACTACGGTACTACTACTTGTTTAGAATAAAAGGTTCGAACACATCAAAAAAGCAAAAATACATACATTCAACGGCCTCGATAGCGTAGTGGTTAGTGTAACCGACTGCCACGCCTGAGGTCACGGGTTCGATTCCCGCACAAGTCAAACATTTGTGTGCATGAACATAGATGTTTGTCTTGGTCTGGGTGTTTCTATGTATAATACGTAATATTTAAAAAAAAATTATATGTATGTTTATCCATTGTCTAGTACCCATAGTACAAGCTCTGCTTAGTTTGGGCTAGATGGTATTGTGTGTATGTGATAGAATATATTATATTATATTATTATTATTATAATATTATTTATAGTATCGTCAAAGACATTACTAAATATGAAGTTATAGGTTTTCACTCCAATGCTGGAGAAATGTAGATGTAATTAGAGGCAGTTATCGACATCTAAATGTACAAACATAGACTCACAACCAATAGGAACCTTGTATTATAATAAACTAACTAACCTCCGTGCAAATATTTTAGAAAAAGTTAAGATGAAAGACGCTCTAGGTGGACCCAAAACAAATCTTTATGCTCACAAATATAAAAGAGGGAATAGGCGAGGCGCCGCAACGGTAGTTAAAAACAATGAAATGTAACGTAATTTATGTTGTCCATTATTTGGTAATGTGTGCTGCCTGCCCGGAAAAGTACCATTCTTTTAAAGGAAACCATTGAATCGTAAGTGTAGTAACACTGTTATTGCGTTTTGCTCAGGTTAGCAAGTGTGCTGGTGACTTCAATATTTATCTTTCCCATTTCATTTCTTCCATATTCAATACCTTTTACCTGGGTTAGGCAAAGCGTGAGTTGAGTGAGAATGAGTTGTTTGGTATACAGGCTAGGAATACTTCCGTTGTTTCGATTATTGGCAAGGACTTCGTAAACTCCAAAATAATTCTACCTACCTAATCCTCAAAAGATAGTATTTTATTTAGGTACTTCTTGCAAGTCTGGTTATTGTATCCACGCATTGTTTTAATAGCCGTAAATATTAGTAATTTAGGAATTAATCCTAGCTAGAACAGATATAGCTTTATTAAAAAAACCGCAGGTCTTGTAGAACCCCGTCGAGAAGCAATTATTCAGTTGAGCCTATACCTACATTACATCTTTGATTAATATAGCACAATATACATACTGGATCCTGTTTCGTAATACCAACTTACAAAGTAACGGAGACGACATAATTAAGCGTCAATTTGCAATTGAAATGAAGATGTTAATTAATGAAACGATATTGTTTATTGCTGTTTACATGACGCCAGTATTTTATTATTGGTATCTATTACATTAAATTATGGGGCAAACTGTGGTAGAATGCGATAGTCATACTCTACTAGTCAACTAAAGAAAGATAAAAATTACTAATTGTGCTTTAATGTGAATTATATTTTTGACGATTATAATGCAGTATGCCTTAGCAGATTGACTAACGCTGCATGTATGTATATGACCCATGTTGCTGTTGGGCGAGATACATGCACAAGCAACTTGGCAATATGCTCGAGTTAGTCATATGGGTTACTTGCGTGAATGACTGGTTTTAGGCTTGCTCGTTGCATACAATACACGCAAGAGTCTAGGAGATCTAAGACTAGCGTCGTTACCTTACAAACTAAACAGCTTTTGATTATTTTAATATATTTTTTTTACTGAATTAAACAAAGTTCAACTGGCAGTTAAATCCAGTAAGCTTCAGTAGGCCAATGTAAGGATTATACAAGAATCAGTGGCTATTATAGCTGTGTTAACCAGCTGATCCACTTTACCACTCCTTATAAAGAAAATTTAAATGATAATAATAAATAAGGACCGCGTTTTATGTTAATGTGCGAAATAATAATGCCAAATATGCAATGCGAGTAACAAATAAGTCTGGAAATATCTGATTACTAAATATAATTATTTATATATTGACACTTATACATTGACGACTTAAAATAAAATCAATGGAAACATTAACTAGTAACAAAGATTTTTTTAAATAAGGATTTATTTTCATTGCAGCCAACAAAACTTTCCTAAAATAAAACAAAGCAGGTCTATAATCTTTCTCATCATGGACAGAACGTAGATATTGTTTTGCAGATGCATTAATATTTTAACGAAATCTCCCAACAAATAAAGCAGGCAGCACTGCGGCCAATGCAGTGTTACATCTAAAATTTACCCATAACAGCAGCTCGATCAGAACGTAGCTTTCTTAATATATTACCATTCATTCTGTACCATGTTCATTTGAGATTTTATCTAATAATTTGTCTGCATAATTCCATGCACCTTATCAATGATATCTCTAGAAATACTTACTACACGAAACTGTTTTTACTTCAGCTACTTAAACTTGTATAATGCTAATACGGGTTTAGTTCAATATCTTAACTTTCCCTAGTCTTGTACTTGTCACTGCGGAAGGCTAAATAAAGGTTATCGATCGCTCGATAACAGCTCGTTACGAAATCGAAACTTAAACGATATCGATAATAGTGTTGTGAAATGTCCCCGCACTATCTTTAAGGAAGGAGTAACGAATTGGTTAAACCAGTATAAATGGTTAATGATAAAGATGATATGATAGTACCAGTCAACTTGTAAAATGTAAATAAGCAAGCAAGTGATATGATATGAGTTTCGGTTTAACTCGATTTGAATTTTGTAGATAGTGATGAAATTAAAATACTTGAATACAGTAAGTTTTATAAAAATATAAATGAATTGACTAAGCATCAAGATTGTCTAACTTTAATTGGAATATATTTTAGAAACATATTTTTGTAAATATCTGTCAAAAATCACACAGTTAATAAACGTCTCGAATAAAATAAATATTTTCTTCTCGTAATCAAATGTTTTTAAATAAATCTCCTGCACTAAGAATAATTCCTGAATCACAGGATATTTACAAAAATGAACACTATGAAAGACCAGACTCGAAAGAACTATTTGAGGACTCCTCAATTTTTGTCTCGTGTGGGTATCAAATTCACAGCACGTGTCTTAGTTTTTATTTGCGAGTTATTAGTTGCGAGGCGACCACCTAAACCACTTCGCCATCCATGCCAATAATCAAATCCGATCAATTGCAGACGACCATGAGATATTTGAGTTTAGGTAAAGGATAATAGAAGTGAAGAAAGCAAAAGAAATTGGCATGATTGTACTATGATATTGTCGTAAGTGGCCATCTATAGTTTTTGTATGCAGAAACAAACAACTGATGTGAATTAAAGGATGGAAATATGCGTTCTGCTATTTGGAGTTAAATGGTAAAGGTCAAGAGATATTAACCTCATATCCTATATATATAGATAGATATATAGACGTAGACGTAGATATATAGAACTAAGTCCAAATTGTACGTTGAACAAGAATCAGAGGCAATAAAGTAAATATTCTTAAAATCTAGTGGTATACTAATCCATATTTAGCGTATATGTGACCTGATAGCACTGAATTAATAACCCATAATATGGCAACTTTCATATTTAACAAAGATAATACAAATGTTTAGCGGAGCAATAGTAAAGTAATTTTAAAGTTTATTGCAGGCATGTGAGGTGAACATCAAATATAAAGGCACATACACATGGATAATATTTTTATGCTGCCTGTTCAATTTTAATAGGGACCACTTAAGTTGCTTATAAGCTAACAAACTTTCAGATAGCAAGCTGGTTTCAAAGCCAATAAACGCTTGCAGCATCAGGGGTAATCACGTGTACGTAATCCTTAAAAGAAGGAGAGTATGTGATGCCTGCGTAAGGAAGAAAGATGACTTGCCCTCTGCTAACAGTATAATGCCTCTGTAGCCTGACAGCATTATATTGGTTTTACCTTATTTCGAAAATTTAGCACCCTGGTGATAGTTATATGTAAATAAAACAAATAATATCGCCTGACCGCTACCACTGCGCCGAATGTGACGATTTTGATTACCGGATAAAATAATGACGTGAGATCCACTAATATTAGTTAATTTTGATGTGCTTTGTGATTATAGTTTCAATCTTTGTAAAACCAAGTCGTATCCCTAGTAATAAATATTATAATTTTATATATTATGCAGATGTACTTCTAGGTTACATAAATAAAAATCATTTATAGAGCAAGGCAAAGGTACAGATTTTATTTAACACATAAAACTATTATTACATAAAGGCCTTATATTTACACTATACTACAGATGTATTTGGAAAAGAACATTAAATTTATTAAATTAAAGAGAAAAAACTACACTTCCAAAAAATAAAAATGATATGTCTTGATCTTAAACGCGCCTTAAAGTACAATGATGAGTGAATTGAACAATAACTTTTCCCATAACAGAGACGCTTGGTATTTATATTGAGCAAGCATTTATCATGTGTACGGGAGTGTATCCAATACGTGTATACAAACACTTAATGAGGCGAAAAGTTAAAGAAAACAAGCTACGAACACCCACGCAAATTCTTCCGGCGGCGGCGGTCCGAATATACCAATTTAAATTGAACCATTTAATTGTCAATTTGAGCTCTAATTTAAAGATGGTAAAGTTCAAAAGAGTGATGAAAGAGGTATTGCTGTAGTGGGCAAATGTTTAGTTCCATATATGGAAGTTATCGCTTTGACGGATAACGAAATCGATACAATTCATGAGATATACAGTTTTCCTGTAAATGTAACAATAGTTGAATGTTGTGTTGGAAAAAGAGTGGGATAAAAGGAGATTACATTTGCATTGTGGCAATATTAACTACTAAGAAAATAAAATGCAGTAGCTCTATAGAATAAATCAAGATAGTAAAATTGTAAGATTCAAAAGAATTTATAAATCACCTTTTATTTCAATGAGCCTTTGCTATTTGAGACAACTTTTGAGATAATTGTAAGCTTATCGTATTTATTCAAGAATATCTGTAATAGAAACACAAAAATAATCTTTATTCAGGGCATGTAAAGTGGCAACCGGTAGATGATTACGACGACGATGGTGAAGCAACACAGCGAGGAAAAGTGCCTACCTACTACAATTGTGACCACCGACTAAAAGCGCAGTGTTTAGTGCACTGCCATTCGTTGGACAAGTAACTTCGTTATATCGGTCTTCGTAATTCTTTTTTTTATGTAACTATCGCTGTTTTCTAAGCCATTAATTTTGGCTGCTAATTATTACTATTTGTAATTTTTAATATAAGTAGTAGCTATCCTAATTGCCTTTTTCGCCCTTAAAATTTATGCATAGAATAAACCAGTATCCATGTTTTATTACCCTTTAAGTTATGCAACTATGCCAATAAGACATAATACTATAAACTTTAACATTAAGCGTAGAGTATCTTTATCAAAAGAAAATAAACAAGCTATACTAGACATCAGAAATATATTAAATCTAACTTGGGTTGCTATAAACGGCTTTGAAACAGAGACACAGGCATGTCAAACCATTAAAATCAACACTGATAATGTCAATAGAATAGCATATCGTACTTGAACTTTTAGCAATTTATTTCCGAATATACATGAAGATAACGTTTGTGAATAAATATCAGAAGCAAACATTCAACTTCACATGATCGCAGTTAAGATAATGAATAAATAACAAATAACTTCAATGATGGTGATAAATTAAATGAAATAGTAATTGTGTTGAATAATGGAAATAATAAAACGCTTTAATAAAGATAGAATCAACTGCAATAATGGAGTAATAAGTTAATGTCAATATTTACTTAAAATCCACGTCTATTTACTTAAGGCATATTTTCAAAATGATGTAATCCTATAATAGCTAGATAAAGATATTTATTTTGTAAAACATGAGTAACAATTAAGTAGGTACATGGTGGTCAGTCAAAATAGGATCTGCATGTTTTGCCACTTGTGGCGTACAAAAATAATATTTGAATGCACGAGACATCAAAGACTAAAAAACTAGAAATTAAATGTTATTAAACTTATTACATTAGAATTTAAATTTTAGTGCACAAGAAATTGTTTAGATGCACGAGATAACAAAGTTAAAAGTACGCTATGTTCAGACTTACACCTCCACACTACCATTACAGTACGCCAGGCAAAGACTACGCTTATATATAGCTAAAAAACGGTTTTTTTATAGAATAGCTACATGAAAACATATTTCGCTATGCAATATGGTAAACATGTCAAATGTTCATAAAACATACTTATTTTGTTAGATTGACACGCTACTTTTATTTCAATCAACAGGATTAAATCAAGGCCAGTTCTAACTTGTATGACGTGATAAATTTTCAGATATTGAGATGAGAAGCATCCATATCATAATCAACTTTTACAAACATTTTAGATATATGGGCGGATCGAGCCTGTAAATCAGGTAACTACCTAATATTGTGGCAAAGTGACCATTCCACCATCCATAAGATATCTTATCATCGCATATTTTATAAGAACTAATTAGCAGATAGTTAGTAGGGAGTACGTATGCTTTTCTAAACGTAAAGTCGAATAAACAAACTAATAAAATTCCATACTTATCAAAATTATGGGCAATAAAAATGATAATTTTGTACCTAGGCAGATACTAAAACAGTGAAACATGAAATTAATAACCATGCACCATTACGTAGTAATTAATAGTGAATAATTCTATGTTATTTTTGAAGCTGCTTCTGCCTACTTACATATTTCTCGGCACATTCGAGCCTTGTCAAGTATTGCCACCGGCTCAAGGACTCTTGGAGGCGCCAACAAGCAAACCTCTAGCATTTTTACAAACGTACATTTTACCAACAATGTCAACCATACTGCATCTTACTATGACGCAATACGTACTATTATTGCATGCTGCAAAGTTACAGACATGATTTTATTTATGCAAATCTCCGAGAAAAGATTTCGATTTCTTAGCTATGTTGTTATATCGAGTTAATTGCTTGGAAACTAGTAGTCTTATTTCATAACTATGTATGGAAAATCAGTTATTGAACTCGTTACTGTGAGTTGTTGCGATTGTAGAGTATCTTGGTTTTTCATTATATCATCCTGTGTACAATACACTACAATTCTCTACTTATGGTAGAGAATTGTTATACAACTTACAAACTTTATTCTTTTTAAGTTCCCGAGATCCAAAATATACTACAGTATTGTTAAGTATCATTGGGATAAACAAAGTAAAGAGTAATGATACACATTCTTATTCCAAGACTCTATAAATCTATATCTTAATGCTTTAATTGAAATTACTTTTCAAAGTTCAAAAAAGGGTCAACAAAGTCGAAAAGACCACCGACCGTTATTTTGAAACGTCCATTTGGACTAAAAATAATTACATTTTAAACACAGCCATTTAAAGTACTCGCAATGCGGTCTTCTTTGATACGTCTCACTTTTTAACACAAAGCGATCACTCAATTGCTGTCAACAAAAGATAAGACACCATTTAATTTTTACTCACAACATTCTTAAGTATTATCGACTGTATTCCTTTGATGTTAAACGCAGTGAGTTCTGTAGACGTTTCCAAAGAAGTTAATGTTAGTATGACAGATTGGGGGCGCGAAGCGTGCGTTGCTTCAAGTGGCAAATATTGTGATCCTTTGTATGAGGCAAAGAAAAACACTTTAGATGAGATAAACGCCAGTAAATAAATAATTGACAATGTAGACGATGTTATAATTGAAGTGGTCAGTGTTATAAATGAATGATTCGTTTGAATCACAAGTGTGACTCAATGTATCTTTTTATTGATTGAATACGTTTTTATAGAGTTCTTAAAACAAGATTTCTACCTTCTTGTCGGCTTAAAAGCAAATATGATTCAAAACATAAGGGCACTTTAGAACGAATGACTCAAAATATTCGCATAAGTAGTTACACCGATAAATTACGACAAAGATAGAAGACAATAAATATTGATAGAGATTAGTTTATTCATATTGATAGCTTAATAACCCGAAGAACAGCTATGGTTCAAATATATTCAAAACCAGGAAATTTACTCGTCAAAAATATTGTATAACTAAAACTGGAACCTGTTGGAGGAAAAAACGTCTTGCTTTTTTTGTAGAATAGTCGCATGTGTTTCAAGAGTCAAGAGTATACCTTTTGGCGTCATGTTACAGTCGCCCAGTCGTCTATTGTTCAAACATCTAATAGACAGTGCAATTGGCAACCTTTTTTTGTACCTCGTACAAGATCATTCACGCTTTCAAGTACCACTTGTAGATTTGATACGACGAAGGACAGCTGCTATTGAGACCTTTTTTATCTTCTCTTTGTTTAGTGGCGCCAGTGATTTGTGAAAAGGCTAGTTAAATATTTAATCTTTTACATAATAGCTCTACAGGTGATTCATAAGTTAACCAAACATACTATTATTTCTTGATTTATAGTTTTTTAGATAAAAATATGAAAGATGATAAAACTTCACTGCAATTGTCTTGCTGACTTTGGGATAGTTTATTACTAATAAAGAATAAGACTTTAACGTTTTGTATAACGTATTACACGAACGTGACGGAATACAGTAAATATCATTAAAAAAGTTATTTGTTAGTTGGAAATGGTGATTAAAAATAAAAGATTATTGTCATACGTAACATAGTTATTGCACTTCACCAGAAAACGATATATTGAAGTAGTTTCGAAACATAAACAGACCTCCCAGTCAAACCAATAATACTATCAAAGAAACAACATTTACCAATGTATTGAACACAACAATTCAAATCTGAAAGTTAAGTGACAAATCCAGTACATTGAGTGACAAAACAAATGTAAAGCAGCACAATATTCATATAGATAACCTTAATTATGATACTTTGTAATATAAACCTTTGGACAAATTAGGTAAGGGTTTCTATACAAATGAGGTTAGACGTCGGTCCCTTTTAAGCAAGTGGGTGATATTGGGTCACACTCTCCTGTTGACGTGGTAGTTATAGGAAAAAAACGGGATTACTATTTCAATATGGATGTATTGGCCATTGAAGTTTCTCTTCTATATCTTTATTTGATGTGTTATCGGTGATTGGATATTGAGCTTTTAGGATGAGTTCATTTGCGGCTCATTAGTAAACATTAATATTAAGAAAGCGTTGGAGGATATTCCAAATGATATTTTTGTTGTAGATAGATTATCTCCTTTTATTTTAAATTATGCACGTACATTCTACTTCAGCATTATTTGATTTTTAAGTTATGAGTTATACATAATGTACATAATTTTTATTGTTTTATTTGAAAGGATAAAATTTTATCGAAATGGTTTTAGTCAATTGGGTGTTATGCCGCGTATATTTTGTTTTTGTTTTACGAACACTAATATGTGGATCCTTATCATGATTAACTCCGTCCATTGATAAACACTGCAATCCGATAGTCATACCAAATCTCACACGGTAATAAAATTGTCGGTATTGGAATAAAGTGATGGTGTATTCAAAACAGCACCTTTTCTGAGAAACTTCAAATACTTTGGGACTTACGTGGCGCTTTCTAAGAAACTGGAGCACAAATGGGAATAACAATGGGAAGTAAAGTATTGAAATTGTGACCACTAAACACAGTACTTGAAACTCATGAGAATGAAATAAGTAAGATTAATTCAATGGAAATATATTGTACAAGCCAAGATTTATTGTGGATATTAGCTCAATAACTAGCTAGAAGTAGACTTCAGGCTAAATAAAATAAGTATACTATAAAATAAAACACTGCAAGACGTTTCATAGAGGCACGATATGCATACGATTTACGTTATTTTTACACCTGGTCTTATAAAACTAAAAAGCGACTTCGTAATACAATTTAAATCTCATCGTCGAGTCACAAGATATTAATCCACACAAATGGTAGCCCATTAGCTAGCTCCGGCGGCTAATTGAAAATTTATTTGATTTATAAATCCAATCTGTTGGACCTCACGGGTCGAGTCTATTAGTGCTGTTGTACTTTCATTCTTTGATCATTAATACCTATGTGTCATTTATTTTCTAACCGCAAGTACTGGTTATTTTTTTAGAGAAATATACTACTTAGATAACAAATAAGCATACGGGTACTAAAGTCTATTAAGGCTTAAACGATGATTTCAATAAAAAATAACCTAGGATCCTGGCTACTCAACCTTAGGCAGTATAACAATATAAAGTTGTTTAGCCGCCATCTCATGTTTAGTGGCAATAGAGTCAAGTTTGATACAAATCTTAGGTTTAGGTTGGGACCCCACTGTGTTCTACGTCTGTTTTTCTATAGAGGTCAATAGTGAATACAGTTCGTTGTTGTAACATATTTATCTCCTTTAAACTCTGGCCAATGCAGTGTAAAGATGCAAAGAATATTTCAGTAGCACAAAGTTTACTTCGATGATGGATAGTTTAAGTTGATTGAAGGCTATTAAGAAGATATTTATTGCATATGATTCAGGGTCAGATATTAGCACCATTGTTAATTTTGCCATCGCCCGCTGCATCACTAATAGTATCTTTGCTATGTACACAAACAAATATGTTAAGCTAACATAACTGTTCAACTAATATAAGCACGCCGTAAATAGACATTCGACGTAAGCTATCCAACACGCTTCTGAGAATATATACTGTTAAGGTAAATATATTTACACCGCAAGTTTTATTAATTATCAAGTTAACAGTTTTTAGTATATTAATATCTTTTACGCTTTGAATTAAAATATGTAAATCAACCTATCATTTACATGTTCTCGTTTATATTTACAAGCGTTATTACAATTTGTATTCAAATAGCAACACAGTTTATAAAGCTAAATGCAGGGCGTAATTTATAAATAAAGATCGATGAGAAACAAATATAATCAATAAATTGTTGCACGAAAAAGGCGGGCTTTATAACACGAATGGCTATACTTCATGGCACGAATACTTCATGAAATATTGCTAAGGTTAGAATCGATCGCAATCAAAATCAATGGCTAACGATACTTTTACTTTATGATAGAATTCCATATTATTATAAAATACATAATTTGTTGTTTATTTTTGTTAAATTAAGATAGGTGAATAGGGGAAACATGAGCTTGGAATCGGATGGTACCTCATCGCACTAGTTGTGACTGCCAAGGTATTAGCGTGAATATTGCTGGGCAAGCGTACTGGGCGATTACAACTGCTTGACAACTCGTTGACGACTTATCACCAACGTTTCGAATTGCGGTCATATAACAGATTAGATGTAAAACCATTATTTATGAAATAACAATGAAAAAATAGATGTTTCTTGGAATATTGATATTCCATATGCTTTTATAGATCATTTATTGACATTACTCAAGTAACTTCTGTTTTATACAATGGTCACAAAAATTAGCTACTGTGCAGAGAAACAAATTCTGCAAACGTTTCAAACAAAGAAGTATAATCCTGGTTAATACAAAGATCGAGGCGTGCAAATATAAGAAATGTTGGGACCCCACACACTCCTAGTGGCACGCCCGCCTGTTACTAAGTAAACAATTATGGAATGGAGTGAAAATAAAAAAGTTATTTATTGTTCCGCCCAGAGGTTGAAGGTAAGGGTTTTTATGGCGACCCAGAGTGAGGGGTTTACTGTTTATTTGCAGTTACTGTTGCACGTGTTTAATTTTAAAAGCGAAACTTGGTCAGCTATTTTGATGACGGAAAAAAATACTATGCAGACCTACGAATATTTTTTTCAATTGGTAGTCTAATTGAAACAGACAAAACTTAAGTCACTAATTGGGTATATTGTAGTGTATTATAATGTTAATTATTGCTCTCTTTAACGTCGAAGGAAAACATCGTGAGGAAACCTGCAAGTCTGAAAGTCCTCCATAATGTTCCCAAAGGTAACTATGAGAAGTATTTGAATCCGCATTGGGCTAGCGCGGTGTACTATAGCCTAGCCCGCTCTTAAGAGAGAAGAGGCCCTTGCCCAGCAGTGGGATAGTTTAAATAGTGATACGACTGATAATATTATTAGAGATATTAGTTATAAGGATGATTTAAATTTATAGTAATGTGCAAACATTGTATTATATATGTTAGAAGAATCACTGTAATGTTTTCAAACTTGTTGGCTAGTATAAACTGCGAATGCACATTTAGCTAAACCGGTAAACTACAGAGATAATTATGTGAAGACACCCAAGCCGAATACAAAACTAGGTTTATTTGGGTTTTATGAAACGATATCAATGACCAATGACATACAATTTATGCCTCTTTGGAAGCTTCTAAGAATAATGAGGTGTCATCATGCTAATGAAATTGCGACTCATTAACCTTTATATAATTTATTTTATCATATTTTAATGAGTTTATTATCCATAAATAATTCTAGTCTATTATCTCTATTATATCCGAATACAAAGATTAAACGTTTATGATTCTTAGTAAATCTAGTATAAGATTATAACCAGCTTATTATTCAGGTCAACTGTTGTTCAGAAGTGACTTTACATAAAATTATATTAGGCTTTAAATATCTACTTATCTGTAATGGTACATTAAATCAATTGCAAAGTTTATGAATGCCAAAAGTAGTAAGATGTAAGAATTAAGTTGTTCAAGGCTGGCTAGATAGGCAATTAAAACTATATAAGTTTTTAGGCGAATGCAAATGTATTGATTATTAGCACCGGATGATTTGGTGATAAAATACAACTTTTATACCATGTTTCATCTTCAAAATAAGGACCTGTAAGAATAGCTGGTTGCGTTTAGTATTTAAGTTTAATTTATAATTCTGCTACAATACAGACTACGGATCGGTCAAGACCAGGTTATTAAAATACTAGATATCATTTATATCAACTATCGGTCACTAGAATCTATTCTATGAGGAACCTGTTCTAGAAACAAACAAGGGACCATAATGTCCAAGGCCAATCTGTTTACAACTGAAATGTTAGCGTAATGAGCCATACTCTCGGACGTTAATAGGCAATTGTTACAAAATATTCCAGTAATTTAACAACACATAACACTAAATTTGTCAATGAGAAACGTAGTAACTGTGTGAGGGCTGTCGAGTGGAGAAATTTTATTCAAAATCTAGATTGCAATGAACTATGAGTTATATGAAGTAATCTTTGCCAAAGTCTGTCTGTCTTTAGTTGACTGCTTATTTGACCCTCTCTGCGTTGCTATATGATACAAGTACACCAGTTCTATATCCACATATTTAGGTCCGCAAAACTCAAAAATATAATTTTATACGACGCGACGTGGCATTTCTATATAACAGTATTTTTTTACTATTTAAACCGAAGTTCCCACGAGAATAATTTCTCTAATAATTAATATTAAACTGAGTCACAGCAAAGCGTGGCTGGGTTTAGCTAGTATGATATATATACTCGTAAAATAGGAAGATTTATAGTTCCGTAAGTGATTAAAATATGTCTAAGTCTACTCTGTATTATCTTCTTGCTTTTCTCTAACCTGATAATTCCAAGAATATAAGGTTTGGATGCTAGTATAACAAAAGAATGCCTGTTTTTTTCGTGCTTTTGCTATCTGGTCTTTCTTCACAGCTAAAGGCATTATAAAGATTTTTTTGTCATTTGGAATTTTTAAAGTAGAATGATCCAAAAGTTTATAATATTCTATTCTATATTCTACCACATACACACAACACCGTCTAGCCCAAACTAAGCAGAGCTTGTACTATGGGTACTAGACAATGGATAAACATACTTATATACTTTTTTTTTTTTGTAAATACATACATACTATACATATAAACACCCAGACCAAGACAAACATCCATGTTCATGCACACAAATGTTTGACTTGTGCGGGAATCGAACCCGCGACCTCAGGCGTGGCAGTCGGTTACACTAACCACTACGCCATCGAGGCCGACCAAGTAACTTTTTTTCTTGTATTTAACTACAATAAGATTGGTCCCACATGGCAGCCCTGTGGTACACCGGTTGATTTAAATGCTCTTACAATGAAAATATTATGTCGCGACACATAACTTCATACTCAGCCGTGTTCTGTGTGTAGAGTATGTTCACTATTTCTATTTGAATACTAGAGTTATTCCTGAAATGTTAATCTTGGATTTTCTGTGTCCAGAAGTTGTGAGCTTGTTATGCACTAATTTAAACTAAGCTTGACAACTAGTGTCTATTTATTTAGCCCGGGTTTATTCATTAAATTTATAATTATCTTAAATTTAAGCAAGAGTTGCAAATTTATATTATTTTGAAGGATTTTATTGCAGTTTATCATGTTCAATGTTTTTGATCTACTGTTGTCTGAAATTTTGGGAGGTCTCAAGTAGTTGTAGTGGCTAGTGGATTGAATTGGTAACTATAACAATATATCAATTTACAGTATTTTTTTAATACCTGGTTCCTATATTTGAAGTATATCGTATTATTAATGTAAATATACCATCTTGTTGCCCGATAATCTATTAGTTTCTCAGTTAAATGCTTCGCTGTATAGTATCAGTTAATTAGGTTAAACAGGCAACTAATATTTAAATACACAGATATCATTTTAATGTCTTCCATTAAATTTTTGAATACATATCTTCATTTCCTCTCAGACTGTTCTAAGAAATTAAATAATTTGATAACGGTTAAGTAGACGATAGTAAGCTTAGCACATATTTATGATGTTGACTATAAACCGATGTTAGACTTAATGCAATCGATCCAGACAGATCTCTACAAGCAGGGAATGCGGAAGCTCTACTACTTTAAATGCAACTGGTGGTATATGGGTGTGATGTATCTCTACCTAAACTTACAGAGTTATACTTACATGGGAACGTCACGAATTTATATCGTGGATTGTAGTTTATGATTCCAATGTTATATCAATTAAAGAGATATCTTTTCCGCTCAGTTACGTAATTAAAAAGCCACAAGAACAAAAAGATACAAGCAATACGTCTGAAAAATGTGTCAATAATTAAAAAGCCGCTAATTATAAGAACTCCAAATGAACTATAAATTTTATTATTGATACAAGTATTCATATCTTGTCTCTCATTTCCATAGTTCCCTATGGGGAGCATAAAATGCATCCGGCCAATCAACAACATTCCATTGACAACATGCGATACATACAATGCAATAGAAAGTGTGTTTGTTTGTTATTCGTATACGATATTAGGTATGCAGTTGTTGAGTTAGGACTTTGATATATAAATTATGATGTATAAGTTTCAAAAGACACATCTTGTACTTTAAGACTTTGATAGAACGATAGTAAGAGATTACAAATTTTTTAAGTTATGTTTATATGACCCAGTTTTTTTATAAACAAGTTTACATAGGCATTACGATAATATAACAGTCATAATAGGACTGGGGGAAGAAATAAAAGTTATGGGTCAAGCAATGCTTGGTAGTGATGCAAGCCAAAATTAGGTTACTAATAAAGAAAAGTTTCTGAGACGCCTCAGAAACTTTTACTACTTACATCTGCTCAAGGTCCTAAAGCCGCTGGAGCAAACGAGCTATAGACATACTGTATAAACGGAATTAGATAATATAAGGTTAGGTGTAATAGCGATGAAAGTAGGTGGGACAATTAATATTTAATTGGGTAAAAACTAGATATTGTGGTGAAAATTGAGAGAGGCCTGTATCTAGCAGCAAACTAAACCTAGCTAATTCATCTTGTCAGTATAAAGCTACTGAATCGGGTATATTATCTATTATTTATATCTTTGAGAACTGATGAGAACCTTTACGTGCTGCCTTAGCACGTAAATCGTATCACTAAATGTCACTTGACAAAAGAACGTCATTATAATATTCTTGAATTGACATTACAACAAAACCCATGCGATTGCTTAATTAATAAAAAAGACCATTACGTGTTATACTGTCCATATGTTTCTGAAGTGATAGTCACCGATTCTCCCACAGACAGAATCTGGTTGAGAAGCTAGCGTATCCCTAAACCAACAACCAAAAAAAATGTTGTGACGTCACCCGTTTAACCGTAAAACTAATAGTTACTTCTTCCGTTATTATAAAAATTACCATATCAAGTGGTTTCGGTGTGAATTGCCGTGTCTACTTAATTATAAAACCATTGATTTTTCTCAGACTTCACGCGGCGAATACCAATAGACACAAAATCGACTAAAGGTGAGGTCCCATTGACTAAAAGATGAACGGACCGGAGCTGTATGACGTAACTCAGACCACAATTAATTTAAACATCCGCTTTTCAACAGAATATCATAATGAAGACAAAGCATTTCCTTGAATATTTCAAAGATATCTGCATATTTAATTAATTAAAGTGACAAAATGAATCCTATGTGAACTAGTCAAAAATGTTAAAATATTTTAATGTTACTCAGTGCTCACAGTTGCGTAAGAGTTCTTGATAGCTGGCGCCAATAATTTTAAGGGTTGCCTAATATATGATACCTATCTTTCATAATCGTTATTAGGAGAGTAACGTATGTTTAATTTCGTAAAATAATTATTAGTGCTTCTAATGCTTAGAGCCACGATGTTATGCTACGGCTGTATTATTTCTTTTTACCTATTCAGTTTTAAACGTCATCATCCTAATTTTTTTAAGATAACATTTTGAGATGAGCAGATTTATAACATCTATTCGATATTATAACCTTGGTCATCACACATCTCCGCTACAGTAATACCCCGAAATCATTTATTCTTTGGAATTGAATAGAAATTATACGTAGACAAACAGTAGTTTTCATAAATTACGTATAAACTAAAGAGCGAGTGCTAGGAGTAAAACAGTGTTAGCCATCAAAATATTCATAATATTTTATATTTCATCAATTGTTATGACAGCATAAAATATCAATGTTAGATGTAAATATTTCAATTATTATTATAGTAAGTGGCTACATTTGACTGTAAAAATGTAAGTACTAGTCAACAGTTTAAAATCACTTCTCATAAAATCATACCATGTTGTTATGCCACGAAGCCATAAATGCTAAATGTCTTATTATAATTTATAGTAGTTGAAACTGAACTGAGGATAGACAGACCAATTTGTGAATATTAATCAACTATCGATTATGAAAAAGCGTGTTAAACAAGGGACCTGCTTGGTGGCGAAGCAATAGTGAATGTGCCTACTGACTAAGAGGTTTCGCTATCATTAAGTTTTTCTGTCGAGAAGTTCCCAATATCGAGTTAGAATTTGAAACTGCGACCGAAAGACGACGATAATATTAATTTTGAAATGCATTAAATGCATTCTGTTTTGTGTGCCAAATAAAATAAATAAATAGCATAGAAATGGCCTATCACGTGGGAGATAAATCATAGCTAGCGAAATGTGGTTGTAATTCACCTCTACCTAACCATTTGAGGATATTAAGGTTTGACTATTTGTATGTATAATACAAAACTTGCCAGAAATATATATCATACTAGCTTTTGTGCGCGGCTCCGCCCGCGTGGCGTCAATAAAAAGTAGCCTATGTCCTTCCTCAGGTTTATAAATATATCTGTTATCTAATTTCATTTAAATCTGTTAAGTGATCTAGCCGTGAAAAGGTAACAGACAGACTGACAGATAGACAGACAAAGTTACTTTCGAATTTATAATATTAGTAAAGATTGATTAGCTAGCCCCTAACCGTAACAAGCGAGATGTTGGGCCGTTTTATATTTGGCACAGTATCCATTACACGGGTGGTAAGTAAAAGCTCAGTAAAGCTATTAGTGTTAACAGTAATTGCTTAAGATTTGTCAAAGCGCACATAACTTTGTCGTTACGTCAAACTAAGTTGCTTTCGTAACTAATGGCGTGCGCCACAAGCGGTTAGCGAGTAGCATTTTTAAATATATTAATAGAAATGTATTTATATGTAGTATTTGGTTTTAGAATTGCTACGTTCATATTCTGTGGTACTGGACCTAGAAAGGTGGCCATAAATGGTAACTAGACAGTCGAAAGTGACGGGAAAGTCTTAGACGGAGATGGCGTTTTTTGGCGTTTTCAAAAGCAACTGGTAGGGGGACAGAGCGATTTGGAACTCCAAGAGAGAGGTTATTGCTCAGCAATGTCGTAACAATAGGCTAATGAATAAAGTGTATTTTAATATAACTACATGGTTTTGTATCTCTGAAAGACAAGATAGATTTACATTCATATTTGCCGATTGCGTTAATCGCAGTTGCTCGCAATCAAGTGATTATGTCTAAACATAAAACACTGCAGGTTTCTGCTAGCATAAATTTAGCGGAAAAATGTGTATTAAAAGTGAATTAAAGTTAAATCAAGGTAAACGTTATTTTGCTAGTTTTAAAATTTAGTGAGCTGTGGCGTAGACGTGGTTTTACCTTTTCCTTTAGATTGGCCCACCACTGCTTACTGTTCTTGTGTGTCATATTCATTTAAATGTTCACATATAAAAGCATTTAACTAATGGCGTATATAAAAGAATCTTTTGTACAGGATAATATGTGAATAAACTATTTGAAAAGTACATTATTCCAAAGGGACATGGGCTATATATTTAACCCGACTAAAGTCAAAACGGGGCGCTAGTAATATATATTTATAGTGAAGTAGTTCATACGGGAAGCGATTTGAGTGAGTCGTAAGTAATAAATCAGAGAGTGCGATGGATGAGTTTATGGCCGAGTGGAAACCTCTTCAGTGATAACTCATTGGACACTTGTCACTTTGAATGATAGCGTATTTAGCACTGTTATTTAAAAACAAAATATATAGACTGACCCCGCTGAATATAGTTTTGAAAGCTCTGACACTGCCGTGATTAGATTTTCTTTAAACTGCTCAGAATTGCGTAAAAAGTGTCAGAGCTGTGTTATTTATTATTTCATCGGAATGTTTTACTGCGATGGGCATTAGTTTAAGTAGTCTACATGTCTCTGTCAATGCATCGCATTTGTTAAATATACATATAGTACTTACATTAATATATTACGTTACCATAACATAGTATTCTAACGAATGTTATAAATCTGAAAGTGAGTTGGTTTGTTTGTTTGATACAGTTTTATACCTTAACTACTCGACTGATCATCATGGAATTTCGCATACACGTCATCAGTGGTACAGAATATAGGCACCTTTCATCCAGAAATAAAAGTTTCGTATCTAGTAAAATAATACTTCAAATATTTGTGTGTGTCAGAGACATTTTGATGTCTATAGTTCATTTTTCTTATTTTGTAAATAAATATGGCGTACTGTTAGCCAAAGACAATATTCTATGTATTTATGTTTATTTTATTGTCATAGGTATTTGTTTAATAGAACGAATATAACTGAATGATTTTATAATGGTCTATTTGTTTACCAAATGAGACAAGCAAGAGAAATAGACTATAAGTATAACTTGTACATGTGTGATGCTAGAATAATTCATGACTGTAGTTCCTCTTTATGACGAGAAATATAGAGAATTTCTGTTTTATTGTTCTTAGTGGTCGTTCTGATTATTTTCTATGCAAATGAAAACGAAGTTATTGTTTTTAAGCAAGTGAGAAATTAATAATGAATGATTCGAGAAACATATGGGGAATTCATGTTTTAATGATATCAATGCGATCATTGCATAGGATCTAAACTTACAGTTTAGGTGCCATGCAATAAGCGCAGCAGCACAGTTTTAAATCATGTTTTAGTCTATATTACCATATCTAGACACAACAACAAAGCATTGTGTCTAGGACCCGAGTTCGAACGTTGACTTAGGCATTAACAAAATTTGATAACATTTTGTCTTAGGTACTTGAGAATCGATCATGCAACTATTTATAATGCGAAATCCACGCACACGTATGATACTTAAACAACAAGATAGTGACATACTTTAATATTAATTACATAATATATAAAATAATAACTTTGGCTTGAGTGTATAACTTGCACCAATACCCAAATGCCCCCAGTACAAAGTCATCAACATTTCAGCACTGGGCGGCTGCGCTTGCGCACCCAATTGATTTATAGTTATTTTGCTCTTGAAACTATCTCCACCCACACGCCTTTTGAGGGTTACCCTAAATGTAACAGGGGTTGATATTTATACACACTTACTAACTTTATTGAGAAATCTCACTGCGCCTTGTGTTTGTTTCTCGAGTCGCTTTGAGGTTTTTATTTCAATATGTTATCTATATTATGTTATGTATTATAATGTAGATTTACACAATTTAAAAAACCTCTGTAAAATGATGTATATAGTTTATTATATTTTACAATACGTAAATCAATTGCGTAAAGGAAGGAAAATATTTTAGGTTAAGAAAACTAAATGTTTTTCAGAGCAATATCTCGGTGGCACTGTGGTAGTTGGCAAGTGAACAATACGATGATTGTCATTCATAACATTTGCTCACTTTACGATTCACGTCGAGATTGAGCCATTATAATTAAGATACCATTGACTAAACTTTACGTCAGTCTTTAATGTCATTTGTTTAATAGACCTTTTTGATTTGTTACAAATTAGTTCCATTCTAAGGAATGCTAACCTATTACATTCTGTGAAGTAGCTGCTTTGACATTATTACTCCTGTTTTATGCATTTATTGAACTATGCCCGAGATTTCGACAGGTGAATTGCAACAGTTTGCCCGCAACAACATTTACGCAAGTCATACTATGCACTATGACATCGATTCTACATAGAGAATGATAAACAATAATCGATTAAAAATCGAATTAATCGAATCTTCAAGCAATCCGAAATATAAGAAACTTTGGCGCATATTCGATTGTACTAAACTTTTATATTCAATGACTAGATATTGCCCCTGGCTTTGCCTGCGTTAATCTAGGTTTTATCAATAAATTGCTATCCCTCGGGAATAATTATTTTATTTTATCCTGGATGAATGGCACTACTACGTCTTTTTCTTTACCCCTGACAATGTGTATCTACTACTTATACGAAATTTTAGAATGGTCGGTTGAGTAGCTTAGGCGTGAAAGCGTAATAAACAAACAAACTCACATTTATAAGTAACAAACGTCGAAATACGATCTCGATCTACCCAACATCAAATCAAATTTCGAATATTCGATTATGACCTGAATTATAATCAGAAACGAATTTATCAACACTCGAATGCGTGATAATACAATTCTTTTTAATATACGAAATCATTTTTCTGTTGCGATTGCCCATCGCTTAACGGTATTAGATGAAAAAAATCTTGAACGAATATACAAACGTTAAGAAAATAAATAGTTTTAGACACAGAAACCTTTAATTAGTTCTGTTGATCTGATTTAGTTTATTTTTAATATCAATAATAATGTATGAACACAGATTATTTACAATTTTTAAATCTATACATGTCTTGACATTTCGACATGTTAAAATGACCGGGATTGTGACACATAATATAGGGCAATATACGCCACCATCCATCTTTAAGATTTTATCGATACAAGAGATATATATTTTTTTTATTTAAGCATTTATTTTATTTATCATCTTTTTAAATATTATTTCACAATGCTTTTACAATATCTAATTTTTGTCATAAAATATCAAAACTAGGATAAAAATACACATATGTACCTATACATATATAACTTTCTCCTAGATAGGTATCACGTCCAGTCATAAGGTGTCATGGCGCCCACGCATGCGCTTATAGTCCCTAGTGAACTTATTCACATAAATACGGCTTATCGGATCGACATGAAATGTTCACTATCGCATAGTTTATGACGAGTATATCATACTTTGATTTGATATGCAGGGTAGCACGGTGGGCTGTCTGTTTTTCTGATTTAGAAATAATTTTGCACAGCAACCTAGTGGGAGACCGCTGGACTGTCAGGTAGATGTCTAGTACGCAACTTTGAATTTTCGATGTTAGGTTCGTATTAAATAGCTAAGTATAGCTAGCTTTAACGGTGAATTAAGACATTAAGTTCTAAATAATGTTCTCTAAGATGCGTGAAGTCTGCCAACCCTCACTAGGTCAGCGTGGCGGATTCGGTCTCACCCTTCTCAAACCTGAAGCCCATACCCAGCAGGAACATAATTCATAGGTATACAGGGCTGATAATATTATATATTTATATATGATTTGTGTTTCCTTGGAAATTTTAGATGGATATGGAACAGCGGATTCGCTTCATAGCCTAGATAATTTTCTCACTTTCGAGAAACTTGGTTGGGAAACCTCAACGTTACAGAAAATTACAGCAACAATAAGCTTGTGTTGCATTTCTGCGGTGAAAAAGGTTGCCCAGCTCTTTACGTAGGCGCTATGCTAACAACGCCTTCTTAAGAAAAGTTGTTCTTGTTCTGATAATATTTTACAAATTTAGTAAACGATGTAAAATCTACATAATTATATAAAATAATATTATAACTGTTACCTTTTTTGAGGCGATGATATGGCAGTATTTTAGGAACAAGCTTGGTTTTAATTTTACTTGTTTTAATCATTATACCTGATGGCAAACAGTTTCCCAGTTACTGACGTTACGAACGTAGCATGGTTTTCGACAATGGAGGCCTCAAAAAGATCTTTCTCATGCCCCACTTTAAAGACATTGAACGAATTTAAATTTCCAAAACACCTAATTGAATAATACCAATTATACTTTCGCGACTTTCGCGATAACAGAGAACGGGTACTAACGCAATCATGCTCAGGATTTACATAACTTTTTGTTGCTGGCCGTGGTCTCAAGCTGATAGTTTACTTGAGGCTACGGCCAGTGCAACCTGGTTAAAACGTCAAGCCTCTCAAAAAGGTATATAATGCTTGCATGATCGTTCATTCAAAGTAAATACCTGAATTGTACCTTTATAGACGTAACAAGGCGCTGTTCCCTATTCAGAGACAATTAATCGAATGGTTTCCTAAGAAGTTACGTAACCATAGCTTTAATTAAGATTTAGTTAGCTTAGAGAATGGAGAAGGAGTATTCTGAATACGGCCATAACTCATGTTGTTTGGCGTTTATTTGTGGAAACGTGATAACTTAATAATAGCGATAATGATTGGATTAGGCAAATATGTTAAGAAGTGTAGGCAGAACACGACTATAGCACAATATTTAGTGGATTTAAGAGGGATTGTAGACTGCAAAGTACAATAGCGAAAATGTTTAACTCACCTCACTATTAATAAAGTAATAATTAAGTATGAATTGAAAAATTAGCAAACGTACGTTCTAATTAAACCGTGGGACTAAAAAATCTTCACTGAAACTTTTTCTTAAAAGCAATTCGTTGACTTCGAAAGAATACATATTTGTTAACTTCTTCGAGAATATACAGTCCTGATTCCATGAAAGAAAACAAAGGAAGTCCGTGAAAACTACAATGCATTTGGCCTGTTACGATGACTACGCTAACTGATAGAAAACACCAACAGTTATGCTAATCTTATTGATTTGTTATTATCCAATTGTTCAATTAAATCTTGTAAATTGGGCCCAACACAATACCTTGCGGCACGCCCAACCTAACTTTTCTACTTGCTGAAGTATATACTGTAGCTTTTTTAGTATTTGGTCATATTCTATGTTTGTAAAGTACTTAATAAACATCCATACAATGGACATACAGAGCAACCATTCTGATCCTCACACAAATATTTATCCCTTGTCGAACCCACAACACTCGTCACAGTGGTACCTAGTGGCAGGATTACTACCTAAACTACAAAGCCATCCTTGCAGTTTACCTTACTAGTTTCATCTCTCGTATTGTCGTTGAATATACAACCTGTTGCAACATGGTGTGACTTGGTCAACCTGTACAATCATCGGTGTTTACGATACACATAGTAACTCTCACAGTACCAAACAGTGCAAGACGGTGTTAGTCAATATTACTAAACTATAAGCATTATAACTGGTATAGTAGTACTTACTTATAATCTTCATACTTTGACTGCACGGATACTATGGTATTTTAAATGGTCACCTCGCCATTGCCTGTACATCGAGTGTTGTTGATATCATGGTTGTACCGATGGTATAGTCTAAGTGGTCGTCAAACCCCATACAAGACAAAAATTTGTGTAATTCACAGATAGGTGTTCCGAGCTTGGGTGTTCTTTGAGGGCGTTGTTTGAATGTTTGCTAAGCCTCTCGTGACAGAAGATTTATTCCTAATGCGGCATTTGTCGTTTAAAAGAGAAGAAAAATTCCGGTACAGTACACAAAATATACATAGGTCTCAAACCTATGCACTTACTTATATACCTTTTGTATTCCAAATGGGATGAACAGAAAGAAATGGGAAATCTGAAGGTATGTTTTTGCCAACTAACCCACACCACACACCACTACCCACATTTCGTTAGCTCTGGTTTTAAGGTTCACGTTACAGGTGGCAAGCCTAGAACGGCTTGGAAGCCTTCTGCGCTCACCCACAGACCGCGTAAAATTGTCGCGTAAAGGCCAACAACTAACACACAAACAAAAAAAAACAAAAACATGTGGCAACCCTATATTGTGCACTTTTCCAGACTTCGAGCTGCTACTGAGAATTTCTAGATAGGAGCATCCAAAAATCAATCCGACCTGGCTATCGAATTCGTGCTCTCATGTACCCACAGCAGTTACATACATTACCCCTGCATGACAGAGGCAGTCAAAAAGTGACAAATACCACGACAAGTACCTTCATCAAAAACCAGAAACTCGTATCGAATTTTAGACTAGATTTACTGCTAACTTCTCCAAAAAGCAGACAGAAAGATCAATCCTTAACCTCGTTGTAGGCAGCTAGTTACCGCCGCCTGCGTACATGTTCTACAATAAAACGCGATCATGATAAATGGTAGCATTAGCCTCGACTCATGTGCCGATAACATTCATTGCGTGCTATTATATTCACACCAATACACAATTGTTTGCTGCAAAAGGTAAACTAATCTTTGACGGCGTGTGCTTACAAATTAATTTAAATTTTCTATGGTAATACTTGCTGTGTAATTAGTGTAAAGAATGTCTTGTTAGTTACAGCGATCGTGAGATTTATAGATCAATTTTATACGATGAAGGTGGCAAATAACATACAGCTCGGCTTTAAATTGTAAATTAAGTTTTGAAATTGGCTTCAGATTATTTGTTCTATATATAGATTTTGAGTTGTAAGTCACGGTAACTCTAAACCATGTTAATGAAATATAATAATATGAGCCCTGTATGAAACCTCACTGCTGGACACGGGTCTCTTCTCAGACTGGGATGGATTAGGCCATAGTTCACCATGCTAGCTCAGTGCGGGTTGGCAGAATTCACATATCTTCAAGAACATTCTGAAGAACTCTCAGACATGTAGGTTTCCTTTACGGTATTTTCCTTCACCGTTCAAGCAAGCGATAATTAACTACTTAATACGCTCATAACTTCTAAAAGTTAGAAAAGCGTGCCTTCGGATCCAACTCAACACCTCTGCGTGGCCGTCCATAGGTCTCCCACTAGGCTATCACTGCTTATACTTTACTTTTTTATAATAATGGTCTATCCTTAGATTTAAGTTGAGTTTTAAGTCAAAGTAACTCTAAACGACTCTAATGAAATAGTTCAAATAAATTATACATAGTCACGACTGGGTATCTCCGAAGGGGTTGCCTATGCGTCTATGCATGGACTGCCTCGGTGACGCAACAGTATTAAATGCGACTACTGTGCATGATGCGCGAGTTCCATTTCAGGGTTGAGCCAACAAATATTTCTTGACATACTCTGTTGTTTTTTACTCTATTCTTATTAAATAAATTTTCAATTCAGCCCATAGCCAGGAATTTGTCGGTACTGTACACCTCCATGGCTCGGAAAACACGTGAAGCCGTTGGTCCTGTGCCTGATCTCCGGTCGTTTCGGATTACAGCTTCGCCAGAATGTTACAATAAGCGGCGTTCATTTATATTTGCACCTACACTAAGTGTCTCCTGCGCAGATGGCTTAATAGAATGGATTAATATAATCGAAAAATCGAATTGGCCGCCGTAACTGAAATACAGTCTGGACGACATTTAGGCAAAGGTAGGCTATGTATTACACAACCATTTCGCCAACCTTGTCTTTAGGCACCACATTATAAGGGCCAAACATGAAAGCATGTATTGCCTCCGAAGAAGACGTCAAGGATAGAGCGAAGTGGAAGAAGAAAATAAAGAAGGCTGACCTCACCACCATGTAAGATAAATAGCCAGGACGAGAGCGGAGAGAGATTATAGAGGCCAAAACTGTTGCCGTCTACTGGGCACATTATCAGATATTGCCGTCGTTCCCTGTTGCTACTTAAAATCTTCTAACAAAATATCTCGTTATTTATTTTTTACAAAATGCTACTAGCGCACTAGGAATAACTCCTGTGTCGCGGGCAACTTTACGAACATATAAACAACGGACACAAAGAACATCCAAATTCAGAACGACCAATTGTGGATCACACAATTTTTTGTCCCGTGTGGGAATCGAACCCACAACACTCGGCGCTGCGTCAGAGGCGAGGCGACCACTTAAAACACTACGCCATCTGTGCATTCAGTCAATCCCAGGTCCTCATGATCGTACGCAAACATAATTCAAGGGACCAACGAAGCTGTGAAAATAACTAACGCGTAATACAAATTCACTTCCAAAATCACTTCGCTTATACAGGTTGCCCGGTAATTAATTAATGGATAACCTTGAAATGTCTTATAGTAAAACTGATGGACGTTCAGACAAAAATATGAAAAATAATTTACCCATATCTATAAAAAATATATTTAAAAAGTGCATTAGCTTGTCATACTTTTGACTGTCTATCTATTAGTATAATTAATGTTTAATAATAAAACAACAAAAAACCGATGGAATTCTTTCTTTTATGGTCGTAGTGAACAAGAAAGTTAAATATGGTAATTAAAAAAGAAACACATCTCAAGTAGCAGTTAGGACAGATTTTTTTCATATTTTTACTGAACGGTCATCAGTTCTACTATAAGACATTTCAAGGTTATCCATTAATTACCGGACACCCTGTATACATACGCTTAGCTGGGATACGAGCTATATTCGACCAAGTAAATGTGTAGACAACTCTTAACTAATTCCATACAGATTGACAGCAAAAGAACCTTGTTTCTTGTTATTTGTACATTTCTCACGAAAGAAACAAATTAGTTACGTGTTACGGGTAACATCGTGCGTGGTCCGACACGCACTTGGCCGGTTTTATTTCCTTTATCGAAGCAGAACGTGGTCATAGCTTATACTACTGCCCTTATAAACTTTATCAAGTGCTATGGTCGATTGTAGCAATGATGCAGTGGTTTTAGTAGTCACAATTAAACCATGTGTAGTAGATTCGAACCTAAAAGTTATTCTGTCAATGTGTGTTCTGTGTGTCCGTTGTGTCCATGTTTAACACATGCAATGCAGGTCTTTCTCTAGAGAACGAATTAAAATAAGTAAAAATTTAATTTCTGTCATGACACTCATGACTTAGCAGTTTACATGTAGGACCCCGAATGCAAAAGTATAGATATCTATATCTCATCGATTCTTCTGTTATTAGTCTTTATATCCTCACTCGTATCCACGTGTATCCGGGCGCGAGTTTATTGCTGCCTACAATTCTAGTTTCCGTGAACATTTCGTTTAGAAATTAGTCTTAGTAACAATACTAAGAATAATTTCTAAACGAAACCCCAATAAAATGTAGACCGATACCAGGTATTCAACAAATCATAACGTACATATTTTACTGAACCAACTAGACGGTCTCAATAATTTTGTCTGTAAAGTAAACTAATAGTTTTCTCCAAATATTATTGAAATTGTAAATGTATATATTGAAGTGTCTCGCTATGATTATTTTCACAGAGCGACTGTCGTTAAACCTGCATAGGCCAGTCAGCTGTCGACTGGTGGGGAGACCAGTAAACTAAGGCCCGCATAAATCCAACAGCTTTGGATCAAGACAGCGTTCGACAAAAATACGTAGGTACATTTTTCTCGGTGAAAATTGAATTTAGAATGCTGTCAGTGTTAAAAGCTATCTTTTTTAAAATTTCTAATAAGTACATTGTTTTCGTTTTATTTCAGAGGCTTTCTGGGTAATTTTTTAAGCAAGCGCATTACTGTAATAATTGTCACTTAATACTTTACATAATATTACTTTGGATGTCATAAACTAAATATACATATATGTTCATAAATACCGGAAATATAATTAAATACAAAGAAAAACGATTTAAAGTAATATTATTTTTTCATTTAGGTATTTCAGGTATTTATTTGTTAGTTTCATGAATAAAATCTATAAGTTAATTGATGACTAAACGTTTTTCAATCTTAGATTATGGAAAAGAAGATAACTATCTTATAAAATAAAGTGTAAATTATCGATTTATAAAGAAATATATATTGAAGGCATGCTAAAGAAAATGTTGTGTAACTGAAGGCGTTACTTATACCAAATTTGTTGCAGTAACTTAATTGACCACGATAACGATTTTATGGAGATGATTATTCTATGTCACTTTCCATTAACACAAGAATTTATTGAAACACATACCTTAATAATGTCTTGTAAATTTGTCGTTGTATCGTCAATCATCGCAACAGAAATGTACTAAAAGAAAATTATAATTAATGAAAAGTAAAATTACAATGAAAATATATTGATATGTTTATCTAGGTCAATAAGTAATTGTCACATTTTATTATAAATCTATTACAATTCGTGTAAATTGGCAGCGTACAAACAGCAAATAGATCCATAAGAACTATTCTCTTAATAAAGCGCTAGCTTAGGATTAGGTGAATTAAAATTATCTTTAAATTATGTGTACAGTTCTAATATAGGTCATTTGAATTTTTCCTGCGCTATAACTGTCATTAGTCAATGCGATCGGTGACCGATATTATATCAATAGTTCCTTATCATATTATATTGAAACCTAATAGGTTCGTCAATTTGGGCGTCGCGACGCGTCGCAATTTTATAGTATATTTATAGCGTTGATAATTATATTATAGGTAGTTCATTATAAAATTTATTTTATACACAAAAGTAATATTTATTTTAACGAATTACTAAACTATGGTAATTCATGTCAAGTTTTACATGGGACATATATTTTAGATCTTCGTAAAGATAATGTGCGTATTTATATTATGGCAATTATTCCAGTATGTCGTAAATATTTCCATAACGGGCAATCACTCACCTGTCAACTTTAATGACGTCACTCCACATTTAACACACATAAACAAAAAATTTCACTTGACACTTCACACACAACATAACAATTCTATTTTCAACAATTCAAAAATTCAAACACTATTTTTAAATTCCTTTTAAATCCTCGGTTCAAAGTGTGTCACTAGATCGATTTTTTAAAATCGTTTTTGAATACCGATACCTTCATGAATCGATTTGTATCAAACTATCGATGGTTGGGTGCGTGTTTGCGGGCTGCGCGTACGACGGACACTGGCGTAGCGTGCGCCGGCGCATGCCGTTGAGCTTGAACTTGGCAAAGCTCGCTGAAAACATTTTTGCATTTGAATGATGAATACGTTTGTTATCGGTGATTTATTTGTGTTCTATAAGGGTTGATTTATTTTCGTAGTTATTTGGACGCTCTATTGACTTCAACACACTTATAATTAAATCACAAAATAAACGTTTTGTAAGTGGTTCTCTGAAACAAATATATCTTAGCAATAGCAACTGAAGATAAAATTTTAAATAAATAGTGGCGGAATTGCGATCAAAGTGGATACTCAGCCGTGGTACGTACGTACAAAATATGATATTGTGTAACCGTTATCTTACGATTGTGGCGAATACAAATTAAATCAGTTCTATCCGCAACTTTAATCGCATTTTTAAAGAAGCCTCCCTCAGCGTTTATACTAAATAAATAGCAATGGAAATTTCAGGTTTGACCTATGACTCAGCTTTTATGGTTAATTACTCAATGTAGTTCTTTAGTCCATAAACAATATCTATGCAAAACCGTCTCAGCGGACGATCCGTCTATGTCCTTAAAATATTTAGTTTGGTTTTGCTGTTCTTACTGTAAAATCCTATCCGAAAAGTCTTTTGTTATTGACGAGTCATCATTTATTTTTAATGTAAACGTCTCATTTATAAATTATTTCCTAGATATGCAGCTAATTATGTATCTACCAAGTAAAATGCATTCGGGGTCATCCTATTGCTACTCATAAATTAAATTTTTTAATGGTTAATTGTATTTCACACAATAAACTATGTTTGCACTCACTTTTGTTCATCGCCGTGTAATCGAATCGCAACTATAAACGCGAGGTGACCACTAAACTACTAGGCTGTGCTACTCGTACAATCGCTATCCAACTTCACAGATGGCGTTTCATTGCACATTGTAGTTGTCGGTGTAAGCACAAAATCGTAACGTAAGCTCGAACACAAATGGCTTTTGCATGGTTTGTATATTTCAACAATAAGTGTTTAAACCAAAGTACCTGCTCACAACTGGGTTGCTAATTGGTCTCATTGTTGCCTTCAAGTGCACGTTAAGTATACACAATCTCAACTTTATGTTTAAGTAACTAAGGTTCTATTTCAATTGTAGAATTACGAGGATAATATGTAGTACATAATTTTGAAGTATTAAAAAAATGTTTTGCTGGTTTATTTGAAGTAGAGATTTAGGTATTGCACTTGTTTAGAAGGGTGAATGGAACGGTCAGCGATAGAACCCAAACTATACCCTAATAATACACGGATGGCGCAGTGGGTTTTAGTCGCCTTGCCACCGCCACTGCTTTGCGTGTTGTGGGTTCGGCCCCCACACGGGAAACACATTTGTGTGTAAATAGTTGTTCCAAATCTGGGCGTTCTTCGTGTCCGTTTGTAAAATCAAAGGAATTGTTTATGTACAAAAATAAAAATAAAAATATTATAACACTTTCCACCATATGGGTATCTGTAACAGATGACTAGAAGTCTAACAGAAGTTTCAAGACCAAAGAGAACATTCGTTCTCCAATTTATGAGTTATGTACTTATGTATAAGTATCTCATACATTAGAAATGTTACAAATGTGCGGTATAGTTTTAGAACTAAGCCTTGTAAAACCGTAAAGCAAAAACTATGTACCCCTTTCTACGAAAATTGCGCGGACGCAGGAGTATGAAATTTGGCACAGTTAAAGTTTATATGCAGAAGGAGGGACAAATCCTAATGTTTTATAAAATATGCATTATAAATACATTAAATTAATGCAAAAACACTACACGCACACAACCATGTATTTGACACACGCAGTCAAATCGCGTTCGTAGTATTCCGACATTGTTCGTCTGACGTCATACAATTCTTTGTAACAATGGTTACCTATACCTTATTTATATGTAATAGAGAAAAACAGAAAACAAAGTAGTAAGCTTAGGAATTTTGGTCGAATTTTGACCACTAGGCGACCGCTAGTAATAATAATTACACAATACGTTGTTGCTATTGCCACAGATTACTTTAATACAGATGTCAACGCGTATAGACATGCAAACTCCTACAAAAGCGTGTGTATATTCGTACATCGATTTTGGATTAAATGCAGTAGTTTACATTCGGTCGATATTCTTACAAGTTGTAGTAATCTGGCCATCTTTATCTATGTATTTTATGCTATTTCTGTGCAAACGTAAGCTGAAGGTACCAGTGCTAAAATTAACACTGAGGACGATTAAGTACTTTGTTTAACAGGAGTGTACGGTATAGTGTCATGACACCACTTGAGGGTGTTTAACCATTAAGACCTGGTTAAGTGTGAGCCTAACTCGCTCGTAAAGGGTTCCGTACTTTAAAATTTACTTAAAAATGGTATTCTTTGTAATTTTTCATCAGGAATAGATACTATGCGATATAACTATACTATATAGAATACTATGCGATATATAAATAAAATAAAATATAAATAATCCTAACTAATATTATAGATGCGAATGGAGTGCACTATGTGAGTGCAACAAACTGAAGTGCGATTAACGCTAGTGCGAATCACTGAAGCTCGACATCACTCTGGTGCGACAAACGATTGTGCGACACCACGCTAACGCGACACTACGCCAGTGCGACAAACGATTGTGCGGCAGTAATTTGATAATATATTGGTATAATACAAATCATCCACGCATATAACCAAACTAGTAATTTTTCAAACGATAACGCGAATCGAATTTGATTGTCAGGACGGCGATTTAATTTGTGACTGCTCATATAGCGTAAGGGCTTCTGTCGCTGTACAGTTCTGTCGCACTAGCGTTAATTGCGCTTCAGTTTGTCACACTCACATAGTGCACTCATGCGAATGTGAGTTTCTTTATTTGCCACGCTTTAAATACTCGACCGATCATTATAAAATTTCGCATGCATGTTATCAGGTATACAGAATAAGACATTCCTCTTTCTTTTTCGTGTGGTTAGTAGCCAATCTGTTGTCAAGAGTTGTTCAAGCCACTCGTAGGCCTCTGACATGGCTTAACGACTGCTGTCAATTTGACAACAACCGGGACCGACTTTTCACGTGCCCTCCGAAGCACGGAGACGCTCAGATGAAATACCACTAAGCGGTCACCCATCTATAGACTGACCGCACCCAACGTTGCTTAACCTCGCTAATCGTTTACCAATCAATGAGTGCAACTGGCTATGAGTGCTATTATATAAAAATGTGGGATTTGATGTAATTTGATATACAGATAAAACAAGTCCCGACTTAGCACAGAGGGCTATTTTAATTCTGGAGTACGTTCTCGCAGGATATAAGCATACAAAGTCACGAGCAAAACGCTTTAAAATTTATTTCATAATATGAAAATGACCTTCCAAACGACACCTCTGTTAAACTAGCAAAGCAACTTAAATTATAAACCTCTTTGGGATTAATAATAATATTCTATCACATACACACAACACCATCTAGCCCAAACTAAGCAGAGCTTGTACTATGGGTACAAGGCAATGGACAAACATACATATATACTTGCTTTTTTGTAAATACTTATCTACATATTACACATAGAAACACCCAGAACAAGAGAAACATCCATGTTCATGCACACAAATGTTTGGGAATCGAACCCACGACCTCAGGCGTGGCAGTCGGTTGCACTAACCACTTCGCCATCGAGGCTGACAGGTACATGATACAACCAGTAATTTGCTATAATGTCAGGTGTGTTATTACGAAAAACTATTAAATGACCGTTGGTCATTATTTAAAACCATTAAATGTCTAATTAAAAGCATTATTAATTGCTAAAAGGAGTAATTGTGACAGACAGATTGCACCATAGGTCTAATCTACAACATGCCAAATGCTTACTATTTGCTGACAACCTTAAGCTTTATCTGCCCGTACGTAATTTAGACGATTGCATGTAATTACAAAATGATATTAATAGGGTAACAAAATGGAGTCCGGACAACTTTTTAGTGTTGTGGTCATTAGTTTCAGTTGTGCTCGAACTCCGCTGCAATACGTTTACGGTATTAACAGCACCCCCTTATACCGTATCTCTGAGGTAAAAAACCTAGGAGTGACAGTTAATACTGAACTGACATTTAAGTACCAAATTGGGAAAAGATGTAAAAAAGCGAACCGAAATTTAGGATTTTGATACGTAGGGCTTAGAGACTTATCTTTACGCAAATACTGAGATTTTTCAAAGCAGTGGATGGTTTGTAACATTAAACATACCTTTATAAACACTTTAGTATTATAAGAGTAGTAAGGTAAGGTCACTTTCAAAACTCTTTAACATACATACGTATAATTCTCTTTGACAGGTTAGACATTGACGACCTCGATGGCGTAGTGGTTAGTGTAACCGACTGCCACGCCTGAGGTCGCGGGTTCGATTCCCGCACAAGTCAAACATTTGTGTGCATGAACATGGATGTTTGTCTTGGTCTGGGTGTTTATATGTATAATATGTGTGTATTTACAAAAAAAAAGTATATATGTATGTTTATCCATTGTCTAGTACTCATAGTACAAGCTCTGCTTAGTTTGGGCTAGATGGTGTTGTGTGTATATGGTAGAATATTATTATTATTATTATTTAAATAGCACCCGTGTTATGAGGTCTGTAGTTCAATTATTATGACGAACTCTAGTGCACCTAAATCCTAACTAATATTATAAATGCAAATGTTAGTTTGTGTGTTTGTTACGCTTTCACGCCTTAACTACTCTACCAATAGTCATAGGAATACGCACACACGTTGTTAGAGGTACAGAAAAGGACATGAGGTACCTTTTATCCAGGAAATATATCTAAAAATTAGAAATTTATTGATAAAATCTACGCTATCGCAAGCGAATCCGCAGACAAAATCTAGTATTAAATAAATATTTTTTTTATCTTGATCTTAACTTTTAAATGGAGGTGAGATATAGAATGTTTTTATAACGGTTCTCTACTTATAATGACGGGCCCCTAAATACACAATATAACAAAAATAAATTTCAATCTTTAAAAGTATTTAACGGACAATATTTGAACACTTCATTCATGACACTTTACATTATTGATTATACCTACGATATATAAAAACATTAAAATATGGAAAGAACCTAACTCTTAGGGCCAAGTCATAAGAGAACATAAATCGTATTTCAGTTCAAATTTGACGTTTATAAGACTAGATCTGAATCTATTTTTATAACCAAGTTTTTTATTTTTATAACAGTTTTTATAACCAAGAACACTCCGTCACCTATCATATAGCTTAAATTTTTCTACTAATATTATAAATGCGAAAGTAACTCTACAATTGTTTCTCATTAAATGAACACCATTTAGCACGGAGACAGTATATGTCAGCCACGGTATGCATTCCCGTAGAACTCACGCGGGCAAAGCTGCGGACAGAAACTAGTAGGCTATTTCTTAAAGACATTCCATGCTACAGAAGCCTCTGATAATAGCTTGTATGGTACGTTTTACCTACTTCAAATTTTATTTATAAATTTACACTAACGCACATTGCTATAACACATAATAATCATTATATAACACTAGTCCCAATTTAATTAGGTTCAGCGAAGTAAGTATTTTCCTTTTACGCCACCTCTAACACCTTATCATTGACTAGTTTTTGTTTCATATTATTCCTTACACATTACAGACTGGATATTAGATAGCATATGTTACTTATGGACAAAGTAGTTTGTTAATTATTAAAATCGGTTCTGCAGTTTCAGAGTTTATCGATTACAAACAAACAAACAAATTTTTACGCATTATAATATTAGTATATAAATCAGTATAGATTGACAGTTAATATCAAATAACAGTATTCTCTTAAACATTTAGTGGCAAATAGTAATTACTACGTCTCACCGCAACCGTTCGATGGAACCTTTCCCTAGCGAATCTATACGAAGATGAGTGAGGCCTCGATTCATAAACGGTAAGGGCTAACGGCTTTGGTGAATGGTATAAGCTACAAGCTTCAAATACAATGTAGCTAATGGCAATTTATACAGTGTTTGAACAATTGCTAACGTGTGTTGACAGGTGACGAAAGTATTCGAGCGGTTACGCGTTCCTTTCTTCGCCCGCCTTGTCTAGCAATACCTCGCCTGTTGAATGAGATTCTTCATAGATTTTAGACCAACTTTAATATTGCAATATGTAGTTAACCCTAATGGATTTAAACGAAACCAAGCTTCTAGTTATAAGTAGTATTGGCGCTAAGAATTCGAAGTCGGAAAATACTAAGAGCAAAGGTTCCTAAATAATTGGCATAAGAATCTGTTGTTAATACATTCGATGCGTCGATTTTCGAGGGTCTTCTTTGAGTTTTGATAGATCTCAACGCTTCTCGAAAGGGTTAATCGTCACCATAGCTTTTCACACATTTAAATAAGTTTAACGATGTTTCTGCTAAAGAGAAATCTAAAGGAAAAAGCCGATTTCCTGATGACGAGTGTGTGTTTAGAGTTTTAAAATGTAATTGTAGTGTAATGTAAGATGATACTTATGTATTACTTTCGAAGCAATTTAATAACTTAAGTGATACATTGTTACAATTGTGTATGTATCAAAATATTTTAGGCAGTTGAATAAGTGGCTTTCTACGAGTAAAACAGTTGTGTTTTCATAGTGCTACCGGTTCCCACATCGCAAAAACTTTCTATTTCGCCTACTCCGCTAGGCCCTTTAAACTTGCGCGTAAGCAGTGTCTCATTTTTAATACAGACCCGATGAATTCATCACGGATTTTATGAAGGCGATGCTACTGACACATGAATATATTATTGGGAATACGTTAGAGAGGAAAATTACCTCATGAATTGAGATCGCATGGAAACTTGTACAGTCATTCAAGCGATCCAAACATGGCCACTTGTCACTTGGTAGGTGACAGAACGGTTATCATACCCATTATATAGTTACCATAATATGGGCCCGCATAAATAAATGATAAGACTGTTTATTCAACTAATATAACTAATATTATAATGTGATAGTTTAGATAAGTAAGCAGCGATAGCTCAGTGGGGAGACCAACAGACTGCAATGCAGAGGGTCTCGGGTTCGAACCCACGTCGCGCACCTCTGACTTTAGGAAGCTATATGACTTTTTAAAATTATGTGCGTATTGATTGACAATTATCGCCTAACACGTTAAGCCGTCGGTACCAGCTGCCATGAACATCTATGGCAGTCGTTATTGGGAAAGTCAGGTCTCTCTAATATCCTGACACCGGTCTAGCCTTAGGGTATCGTTAGCCTTCGGGCTGCGGAGGTCAGGTGGTAGCCGCTCCGTGTAAAAACTAATATCCAGTCAAATCCAGTTAGACCAGAAAAGCCGACCCCAAGTGACTTGGCTAAGGCTAAGGGAGAAGTAAAGATAGTTTAGATAAGTATGTGTTTGCTATTCAATCTTGTGTAAATCGATGAACAGATTTTAATAAAACTCTTCGGTAGGATCTGGATTAACATACATACATATACTTATACATACTCCTCACGCCTACATCACCGATGTGGTGGCGGAGTAGTATGATCATCATCACCAACTATGATTTGAGGCCCCGGTTATAGTGCAATAGTGCATAATGCAATATGCTAAGAATTTATCGACATACAAATCCAATCATTCTCTACATGACGATTGAAATCATGTATTTACTTTCCATATCGATTGTTATAATTGTTTTAAAACATTTCACACAGCTATAAGCGTAACGTTGGCAACGTTGCTTAACCTGAACCGATACTTATATGCGGTCGACCATTACGTCACGGGCATTTAAAATAAACTGTTTAAAAACACGTATAATTTTAGCATTAATTTGTCGCCGATTGATTGACACGTACAGGAGGAATTTCGTATTTTTGTAAAACAAATAGTTGTTCTCGGTAAGGAATGTTTGGTGGACGTGTGGCGCCTACGCATGTCTGTCTGTCTGTTAGTCTGTCAGTCACTCACCTTATAGGGCTGTGAAAAAAATAAGAAATAATAATAATTAAGAACCGTGTTTTGGACGTTTTTGGATTTTTAAGCTGTGTCAACGTGAATGTTTGCTTGCGACACTGACAACTTATTAATATAATTTAATTGTTATAACTTATAACTCTTGTGTTTTTATTTGTTTTCAAACGAATGTAAAGCACTTTTAAATAATAATAATAATATTCTACCACATACACACAACACCATCTAGCCCAAACTAAACAGAGCTTGTACTATGGGTACTAGACAATGGATAAACATACTTATATTCTTGTTTTTTGTAAATACATACATATTATACATAGAAACACCCAGACCAAGACAAACATCCATGTTCATGCACACAAATGTTTGACTTGTGCGGGAATCGAACCCGTGACCTCAGGCGTGGCGGTTGGTTACACTAACCACTACGCCATCGAGGCCGACTGTGAATGTGTGTTTAATGTAAAGCTTGATCTTCGTAGGGTTAAAATTTGTGTCCAATCTACTGTGTATAGGTACATTATATTAAAGTTTGTATAGCGCGCGACTTAGATTTTATTCATGAGGTCAATTTTATTTGTAAGCCATCTTTTCTTTTCTCGTTTTAAATAACTTATTTTTTTTTTACTTTCATATTAGTTAATTATTAAAAGTGTTGTACACGATATAAGTACTTGCACCCGCTACATGCGTAAGCTAAACGCAAAGGCTACATGAGTTTATCGTATGGGTTACTTGCGCGTATAACTCACGTTTGTCTTTTACACGATGATGCATACAACTCGCGCAAGAGTCTTAACTTGCGCAAGTTATCTGTGTTGTCTACAAGAATTATTACTATTAAACCCTTCAGTTAATGTAATATGACATAAAATGACAAGAAATATAGCCAATTGGACGACAATAGCCTCTTTCTTTATTACGAAAAACCATACCTAACAAAGCTATCACCTCTGTCAACACCATCTGAGATATAGTACGGCTATACCTACATATGTACATAATATTCTAAAATACTATGTATCTATATAGCTAAAATTCCCAACTTGTCATTACAGTTGGAGCCTAATTATTCGTACCTACGGTCATATTTTTAGGGCCAGGCATTACAGGTTTATTTATAACTGTTATCTTATCAATAAAGTATTGTTTGCTACTGGAATATCCGCTAATACAGAAGCTGGGTGCCGAGTTTGGAATGTGGAGTACAAATTCCCTGAAACTGGTTTGTGTATTCAAGAGACAATATCAAGATCGCGGCGATATACCGATCAATATAACGAAATTTGATTCTAATGATGTCTTTATCTTCTATAATTTATCATATTATATTAAATAATGAGATATATAAAAATAATAATCAAGAATAAAGTATTTTTTATACAACTAAGTTGGCAACAAGCATACGGCCCACCTGATGGTAAGTGGTCACCGTAGCCTATGGACGCCTTCAACACCACCCTTTAGGAAAAGAAGTGGGTAGGAGAAGGAGCGGGAAGGGGTAAAGAGGGTGATTGGGCCTCCGGTACTCTCACTCACCGAACGAAACACAACAAAAGAAATACTGTTATTTCAATATTTCGATATTCTGTGAGAGGGTAGTTCTTCCCCGGTCGAGCCGAACTATTCATGCTAAAATCAGCGAGGCTCTACTACTCATAAAGAAAACTGTCTTTTTAGTTCCGTGACATAAATGTGCATTTATTTTTATCGATCCATAAAGTTCTGGAGTCAGTTCAACAATGGGTTATTGGATTTTCAGAAAGGTATTTCTTAGTAGCACAGAGTTTTCGAATATAGCCGCGTCCACACCGGGTGCATGGGCTCGCGCGGCAGCCTAGATGTAGTGGCCCGCGAGCTTGGCCTCGCGAGGCAGCCTCGCGATGCATTCCGGAAACACAGAGACGAGCCTCGCGAGGCAGACCGATCCATCAGAAGTCTCCGAACTTTCAAAATGGACAGTTGTGTAATTTCTGCTGCAGCAATTTTTATTGTAGCTTATTTAAAAAAAAAGGAAACAGTCACGAATCGGCTGCTCATGAGTGTTCATGACAACAGCTAACTTTTACAAACAACTTGTGGAAATAGCGCTCGCGAGCCAAAACCATCGTCCACACCGAACGCACAGCGCACACTGAGGCATCTTTGAGCGCGTCCCGTTTACTGACAGCCGACGGCTCGACCCCGAGGCACGCTCGGCCAAGGCAATGTGCGCCCGAGGCAGCCCGAGCCACGTCCACACCGGCCGGCATTTGGACAGCAATATACTCACCCACTACGAGTGACATCTGTCCCCCACACCTTCGGCAATATACTGATCCGAATCTATGTATGTTGTATTGTATGTAAAAGAAAGAAGAACAAAATAACTTGACTTTTTAATAATACCTATATCTAAACTAAACGAAAAATACGTTTACATACAAAAATGTCTCTAACAAAAAATATTAATAATACGTAATGTAGCGCTCTTTTATATGCCACTTGTGAAGCAATCTGAAAGCGACAACAAGTCTCGCACTGTTCCCACAACACCTGTCAATAATTTGAATAGTAAACAAATAAACTAAATAGCATCAAGTATGTTAAAAGCTCAAAGAAAATCAACTAAAAGCCAACGAAAAACACTTAATAAAGTCGGACAGTATGTAATTACGAATAGATTAATAGCCCACCGGGAAGGTAATATCATTTTAAATTCAAATTCTACACGAATAGGTAGCTAATACTGTCATGTTAGGCAATTATAGAGGTCGAGGTTGCCACATAGATACGTCAAATACCAGGGTTTTTATCGCGGTCCATCTTCGAAGACAACATACAACGGTATGGCTCAAGCGGGATAAGTTACAAGTATAGCCATGCCATAAAGGCGTAAACATTGTAAACGTGATCGGCCAAACTGTTATTGGTTTCATGATCTTGTGCAGCAGGTCTAAGGGTAGAAGAAGGATTGACTTAATTAGAAGCCTCGAGATTATCTATGCATGAGCTACCATATACATTTCTGAATTAGGGTACAACAGTATCTTATTGGAGCAGCTCATCTGTCAGATTGTTTTATGTGCCGTTGCTATTTGATAATAGAACGAATGAGCTGGCTCGCCCGTGACAGTTCTACCCTCTTACAGAAAAATTGGCGTGCCATTAGTAAGACTGTTATTACGTTTCTCCTGGTAAGAATTCCAGTGAATTAAATATCTACATATTTTTATTTCATTTTATTTTACTTTATTTTATTTTACTTCATTTAATTTTACTTCATTTCATTCCTTCCAGACTCCATACTACTACTGAAAATATCTTAAGGTTGTACATTTTCCACGATCCGGCAATCGAACCAGAGAAAAAGATAACTGTGCGCAGGAGTATTCACTACCGCTATGCTGCACATCAAATGTTATAAAAAGCAGGAATTTAAATGTATCAATACATTAAATACGCCTACTGTTATAAATAATATCACCAACTGTGATTGATTAGATGCAATCAAAGCTTGTCAATACAGAAATGTGATTTCATTTATTGTTCTGTCACGATAATTTATCGGTCTAAAGCACTGTGAATTTTAGTCCTTTAGGTGCCGAATTTTATTTACTTTAACTCTGGCTATATGTAGTGTAGTAATGTGGATAACTCTTGGAAAACTGATATGCAAGTTCTGCTAACCATTACAGTTAAAGGTAGCCAATTATTTGATGGAGCACGAAGATTTCCGTTGTCGGGATGAAGATACACTGTAAAAATATTGTACCTACCTACTTATGTGCTTTGTTGTTAAGTGTGTATTCCAAAACATCTATTTTCCAAAAACAACACATTATATATAAAAGCACACACTGTTATATACCGGCATAAGATATATGTGAACAATAATATATAATGTGTTTTGTTTATGTGAAATGGTGTAACTTACGGTTGAACAGGCTGTCTTAATTTCCATGCGTTTCTCACAGGCCAGAACGAAATTACAAGCATGCCATTTTTGTCATATTACCGCGGAACTCTGAAATGCTGCATACCAACAAACGTAAATAATAATGTAACTATAAATGTTATTGTTTAAACGTGAACAATTACTCAAAATTGTAGCTAAAACAATGTTCCCTAAATTGTTCTAAACTAATGTTTTCATAACTCGGGTGTTCTGAAAAAGGTCAACGACATTAACGCTGTTTATTATAAAATAAGTTAGTCAGAGATCCACAACATTTTGCCATTCTAGTTATACTGAAAAATTACAGCATAGAGACAAGAAAAATATAATAAAATATTTATATGCACACATAATCGACTGTATTAAAACATGGGTAAAATTAAAGAACAGTTAAACTGCTTATTTATGGTTCAGAAGTTGAAGTATATGTATACTTCAACTGATAATTTACGTTTAAAAAGTCTTATAATACCAAAAATGATTTATTGTACAACTAGGTGTAATACTTGTGTATTTCCAAACCTATGACAATAGATTGGCAGCGCTGGCAGGGACTGATAGAACACAAAACTCATTCCTTTGTTGACAGTACAATGTCTACTTATGGATATCTTAATTTTAGGAATTTACATACATTATTCGCCACCTTTAAATATTGCCACGGTTTTCTATTAACTATACATTTGACAATGCTATATCTGTGGTATTTAGTTACTAGCAAAAGAAAATAGAGAAATAGTAAAAACTAAAAGTGGTTATAGGTCAAACTCTGAATATTATACATATTGGGTTACCTGAAACTTAGGACAATAGAAAATAAAATTTTATGAATAAGACACTTCCCACACTAGGAGTAATTCCTGTATCGCGGGGGATTTACAAACATTTAAACAACGAACACAAAGAACACCTGTCCTTGGAACAACCATTTATGGGTCACACAAATGTCCCGTGTGGAGATCGAACCCACAACACTTGGCGCACTGGCAATGGCGAGGCGACCACTTAAACCATAACGCCATAAGTGCAGTCAGTAAAATCTTTTTTATGAACTAAATAAAAAAACTTATAATGCAGTTTAGAACTGTTGGTGACCTCTGCGGCATGCACACGCGTCGCCGGCGCCGGCTTATTGTGGATACAACTAAATACAAACAGCGAACTATTTTGTTTTGTACCCGAGCGATAATATTTACACGCTCAAACTTCAGTGTTTAGATTGTTCTGCAGTTTTTGCCAATGAACTTGCCACGAGGCTGTCTTGCATTCTGTGGAGCGTGTTTAAATTGTCCTTAGTTAAAGTACTTTGAAAATATTTTGCAATTGTTTAAGATAAAGAAATTAGTTCAGATTTTACCCAAACTGTTGTTGCTTAAGTTGTTATTTAACCATTTTCGCATACGGTTTGCTTTGTAGCAGCGTGCCTATTGCTAGGGTACGGCCTACGTGATAAAAAAGACTGGCTGTGTCCGCCAGCCTACAGTACCACAACACCACTGGTTTTATTAATGAAAGGCTTTCACCACAATATATGGTATGACCATAATGGGAATGCTTATTCGAGATCTCTTGTAAGCCAAGGTAGGTCTCATATCGGGCTGTTTTGACTATGCTCTGGGGTATACATGCGTTATATTTATATCAAATCTAATTCTTTATTTATTTAGATCACAGAACAACATGAATGTCAAAACATATATAGTAGCTCAGGCCACTATATATGTACATATGTTTTGACATTCATGTCACTTGCTTATTCAGATTAGCAAATTATTAACTACTAGCATTTGCCCGCAGCTTCACTCGCTTGGAAACAGTACTTTTTCTGTCCAATGTCCTATTCTACACCCCTGACAAAGTGTATTCGAAAGAAAGGGATATCGCGATGATTAAGGCGTCAAAGCGTAACAAACAAACAAACAAATTTACCATTGCATTTATAATATTCATCATCATCTCAGCCGAAAGACGTCCACTGCTGGACATAGGCCTCCCCCAAAGATTTCCACACAGACCGGTCTTGGGCCACCCGCACCTTATCTTATTATATTACTTAGAACTAATACAATAACTAGGTCAATTAGGCACTCTAACAACAAATTATAAATAAAATAGCTGCCGAATATTTACTAATTACGCCATCAAAATTATTTTAATTTCATATTAATCTAGTTTCCAAACAAGACAAGTTAAACATACATTATCCAAATTACGAAACGAAATCAACATACTAATAAACCATTAATGCCGATAGTTTACGAAACAAAGAACTCCAAAACATAACATAGCATCGGTCTCACCGATCAGTAATTTGTCACTTAATAGATTTATGTGTGGCCACCGTGAGAGATCAAAGGTGCCGGGTCTGTCAGACCATTCTAACCCGTGAGCGATATCAAAAGGCCCAAAACGCCCGTAAAAATAGAATTATTTGAACGTGACCGTATCCACGGTTAAATAATGAAGTATTTCTGTGTGATCTTGAAATGTTCGGTATTTGGTAGAGCAATTCGTAATGTAAGCTTCGGATAGTGTTTTACTTAAAACTCGCCGACATGTTCTTCATGTCGGCGAGTTTAAGTAAGCTTTGTTTGGTAGCTCGTGCATAATTGCAATCAGTTACTTTTCATAATCGTGTGTATGTATTTTGGACTGTGTAGTTTTGTGAATGTGTGTGACGCTATACGTATCATAATTTACTTAATTCCATACCATATCTCTTTTATAAAAAGTAAAAGTGTTACCCTTGTTTCGTGAACTTCATAAATTAAAACTACACTTTCTGAGTTTGGGTGTTTTTCGTATCAAGGTATACCCAAACTCGGAAAACTTCAAAGATTTTCCATAATTTCTTAATAGCAATCAATTTTCAAATTAAATCTTACAATATTTTTTTTTTATAAAGACGGCATTTGCTTTTTGCTTGACACTTGTATCGCGGGCAACTTAACAAATTAAAACTATGGGTCCTGAGTTTGGGTGTTCTTTGTATCAAAGAATGCCCAAGGTCGACAAATGATTCATAAAAAAATTTGCTATAGTCGTATCCGCAACGCTTGGCTCTTAGACAGCAGCAGGCAACGGACTGAACGTTGGGGGCAACCACTTAATCCAAGCGATTCAGGCAGTCAAATTAATATTTTATTAGATGAGAGATTTTTTTACATTTATATTTTTCTAATGCAAGTGTTATATGCTAAAAATCGTTTTCTGCTAAATCTGCCTCCTTCTTCTGACGTTGTTCTCTTTCAAATACTATATTGACACATTCATTTTATTTATGTTATCGATTAAGACTGCGCCGAGCGTAAGACAGATGCATATTCAAATCGGCGCGCGGCCGCCATAGTAAAATTGTATGGAGGATTTGAAGTGCTTTTTTGATAAATATGTATCTTTGCTGTCAACCAATAACTTAAATATTTGGGATGGAAAAATTGTAATATAATTACTTATGTTTCGTTTAAGCTGTAAAATAGGATAGATTTCTACTGTTATAATCTAAAAATCACGTAACACGAGCTTACGTTTTTGCATTTCTCGTGCAAATTTACGTAATTTCGTAGGCGAAAATATTAATTAATTTAAGTTTTTTACACGGAGTAATTGTAAACACATTCATTGTTATGGTAAATGTATATTTTATATTTGTACTAAACAAAAAGTGTTTATTTTATTCACTTAACTGTGACCGCCTGTTTTGGCACATTTCGCTCGGTGCAATCTTAATATTCAATTCTTAGCGTATAACTTTTCGTTACAATATGGTATCCTTCAAAGTATATTGTCACTTAACATATATTGGCGGCAAATATTCCCACTTTATTTAGGTCGGGACTCAGTGTCTAACTTAGCTGTTAAAGCCACCATTAGACAGCATGTAGTAAAAGTTACACAAATATCAAAACCAGAGAGATTAGGCTTAATAGCCATTTTATAACCTGTACAATTTCAATATATCTAATTCATAACCTGTAAGACTAGTTACTGTATTATGCATAATGTTATTCAATATTAGTTTTTGCTTGAAATAAAATTACACTATTAATATCGGGGTATTTAGCTTCAAGTACTTTTGGAATTGGTCGTTAAAGTGTTATTACAAGTTAATGGCTAATTTTTATAGTATAATTTGCTCGTAACCAACACATTTAGGCTTAACGTATTTACCAAGAGAGTAATTATTTTAATTGCGTAAGTATTTTACAGTATTTCATTTTCGTTTAATTAAATTTTCATAAATAGATATTCTGTCTCGGTGCAGGGGTAGGAAATGCGTAAGCTGTAGTTGAGATCACAAGTTCGGTTCTTAGATTGAGCAATGTTGTTAGGGTTCTCTGTCAGGCAATTCTAAGTAGCAGCACGAAGTCTGGAGATGTACCTGGTAGATGAAAATAGGCTAGCCAATTTTTACATAAAATTATAGTTGTTGTAATGTGGCTATAATTCACATCTGCTTAAAAATCTCTAGCACTGGATTGAGAGTGATATAGTTTTAAGTTAATACAAACTTTTCAGAGAGAGACCAGATCCATAAAATTCTACACAGGAGCTGCCTACATAAAGTAGGTATTACCTCCTACATAGAACTATGAAGCGTGCGAGGAAAATCATTCCCTATGAGGATTAAATATAGGCCTTGAAATTAATTTAATCTTCTATTTATTTATTATCTTCCTCTATTAAATATGAACGTTTGTTTATTTTTAAGTTTGTAAGTCAATCACGCGTAAACTATTGAACTTGGTACACAGATTACTATCTCCTGAAACATATTGGTATAATTTATATACCAGTATGGCGAATCACGTAAAAGCTAGTGGATAGTATTATAAAATTGTAACAGGGTAATGTCCGTTTGAGACTATTTATATATTAATTAGAGGGTCTACTTGTCTGCTCCGACATCACGTATACGCCACTGAATGAATATCCATGCGGTTTTTACAATTTAGCGAACACGTCAGGTGGAGCACATCGCTGTTTGTTTTCTTCATTTTATAAAAATAAAATTGAACTGATACGCAAGAAATCGTTTCATGATCTTGAACAGTACGAAAGTGCACGTACCGCAAGGTTTTTATATGATTGATTCTTATACGCAGAAGTTATAAAAATATTACAAGAACGTAAAAGGTATAAATACGGACCTCAAAAAATTACATGCGTAAAATGATCTATGCAAAAAATAATTCTCATTTTTAAAACCTTTTAGGCTATTGACCTCGGCCCAAATAGTCGACAATAGCGTGCTTTGACATTCAAAAAGTGAAAGCGTTTTTTTCCAAATGACTTATAATTCGTATCATTAGATGTCGGGCGTCGCAAATTATAATGTATTAAGATCTTAGCGCACGCGATCCGCCGACCGCAGTCGCGAAATGACGTGGCGTGTGCGGTGCTAGTATGAGCGGGTATGTATGATATTATTACGTACATAAATAGTCCTACGCTTTTACACTTGAAGGGTTAAGCAGAGGTGTATTGCAAACAACATTACGAGAGCTACTGTTTTATGGCGGAATTTACTGTCGTCTACCAGGGACACTAGTTCCAGATTCGGCTGCTGCTGAGAATTTCTCGACTTGGCTCATTTGCATTTATGTCTCATATGCATGAGAACTCGGGACGAGCAAAGTGTCGTTGGGATTTTGTGATTAAGTGTGATTTTGGGGTTTTGTGATTAAGTGACTATGCAGTCGTAGCATTCACTAAAAACCACCGTTAGCTTGTCCCGATATTGAACCCCAGGTCATGTGACCTGGGGCTAAATACGACTGCTATGCATGGGCATAGCAGTCGTATTTACTATCGGTGCGCCAAGGTGAGTTAGAATAACTTTCGCATTTTATTATAAATACGAAAGTAATTCTAACTTGCCTTGGCACTTTACCACTTTTATACCTTAGCGTTGCCGTTCCAACGCTAAAGTATCAAAGTTAGCGTTAGCGTTGCAACGTCAAGCTTAAATCGTATTTAGCCTTAATGTTTTAGCAGTCATCTCTTTTTAAAAGGTATGTCAAACCGAGCATGATCTTGTAAATTTATTATGTCTCTTAGTTCTTATAATATTAATGTGTTAAGAATCAAAATAGCGTTTATTTTTAGCACTCGCTGTCACTGAAGCCACCCCTTAAAATCGGACGAGGCGCTGAATGATTGACATAATAGTTGTTTTGACTTGGGTGTCCAGTCTTCGTTGTTGCTATTCCTTGGTATTTTCCACATATAACGACGTTTACAATGTGTCTGGCACTTGCGAGTACTATGTTTTGTCATGTGTGAGGTGGATGGTACTTGTGACGCATGTTGTTTCGTTGATCTGAATTGTTCGTTGATTTATAAGTAAAAGTTGGTGAAGATGTTTGTATATTTGTTACTCCTTCACGCGTAAATCATTAAATGGATTTACATAAAACTATGAAACAAAGATGGCTCATATCCTGGATTAACACATAGCATACCTTTAATCTCGTCGTCCCGTGGGACGAGAGTGAAGCCATGGGCAGAATCTAAGTCAAGTATTAATAATATTGGGAATATAACCTGGATTTTATTTCCATATCAGATATAATATAAGTTTGCTGTAACGCCTTCTTAGTAGTAATACGGTCTATGAAGAAGAGTTCGGTAGCGGCCTCGTCAATAATAATATGATACTGCACATATCTACCTTTATCTTCGACTGTAATATGTATAATTAAATGGCAATCAAAGTAATTTCATAATGTCGCCGTAGAAAGCACTACATAATAAATGATTATAAAAAGCAATTGATATCCCGAAAATACAAATTATCAAATCAAAAGAATAAGAAATAGTAAGCAATATAATTGAAACCGTTCTTATATATTTTTATATTGAAAACAGTGCAATTAAAAAGAGTGACCATGAGTTTCTTGCCCGTTCTTCTCATGAGCCCTAAACCCTTGCTTTACTGAACGTGGCAGTAAATGTAAATTCGCAGAAAAAAATTGTGTAACTTTGACATTCATAAGTGTTACCTTGTAACCTAATCTGGATAAATTTATATTGAATTTGTGTCGTTAATTCTTATAGAATTGTATGTTTGTTGCTGCGCTCTTTTAGTTCGTAAAGTTATGTTATGATATATCATCAAGATGAGGAGTGTGTATGTTTGAAAGTGACCATCACAAGGACTACCATTCCGATTTTAAAATGTCGTTGTGTTGAATAACCTTTTTATGGCGGCCGCTTGTCTTCCCTAATATATTTGGGAAAACTTTAATTAAGAGTAGCATACAACCTCTATACAAGGTTACAGCTGTAAACTCCCTCCTTTAGCGAAAGGTGGTCCAGTTCTCAAGCGGAAACCGAATATAATTTCCATAATATAAACAAACAATGCTAATTAATTTATACTCTGAATCAGATCGCTGACAAGATAGTACGCAAGTAGTACTCCACTTACTTAAAGATAGAGCCTGTTTGTAAATTCACATCGCTTACTTCACCATGATATTAAGAAAATAGTTATAATGAAATATTATTATTTAAGAGGTATATGTTTTTGCGACAGACATTTTATAATAATTCCAGGAATGTACAAAAATAGTATCATTGTACCAGTTATTGTGCTGTCGATTATTTTGTTAATAGTACGAATGAACCGGCTCGCCTGAAGTAGTAGTTAGGTGTAAGAGTAGTACAATTTTAACTGCCATTCACGCGCTTAGTAAAAGTAGAAATATACCATCGAATATGGTGCGGCCGGACCACGGTGGTTTGATTGCTTGCATATCAAACTCGGTGCAGTACTGATAATAATATGACGATCCGTGATGCAGCGTAGTGGTGCGGTGGGAAGACCGCACCTTAGCAGTGTACCGTGGCTCGGTTTGACTGCACCATGTTTGATCATCTATGTGCACTTTAAGTATGCTGGCAGTTTAAAAGTAGGTACCTAGCTACTTCTTTTATATCTTTCTTTATCGGTCTTCAATATATTTTCCGAGGGATCGTAACGTGCAAGTGCCACACTTGCTATTACAAGCGATCATAGGCTACGATGAACACTTACCAATATGCAAACCTCAAGAAAATCATTAATAGTTCTTCAGATAGTATAGCGCTAATATTAGAACGTCAGTTTATCGTAACACCCTGTACATATAGAACCAAGGACGTTGAGCATTGTCGCGAAGTTAATAGCAAATATTTGTGGTGCCCTCAGTACTGAATTATTGACTGGTTTAATTAGTTGCTTAAGATAAGTGCCTGACTTCGACTGTCATTATTTTACTTTATACTAACATTATCCTGTTATCGTTATCATAAACTCCTTTGATGGTAAATACTAGTGAAAATTGCCTCGCTGATCCTGTGGCTTGACTTTCTTTTGCGGTCATCTTACGGCTGTGATGTCTTAGATTTTAAGCGGAGCGTTCAAACGGCCAATTCACCTCTGCTACCGCGCTAAATGTAATGTGTCCGAAATCCTTTCAATCTACAAGTGCATTTTTTTATTTTGTGTTTATTATGTGCTCTTTAATTGTATGTTTTTAAAGTTGCCGCGACTCAGGGTTTATTACCGAGGGCAGGAGGTGCCTCTTTTAAGTACTAGGCTACGGGCTGTGCAAAGCATTACTTGGTTTTTGTTTTTACATATCAGTGCCATCTTGGGGACTAGAAATGTGTTCGATAGGACCTAATACTGTCGTCATAGGAAAAAATATGTATCTAACTTTTTTTTGTGCAATTGAGTTTTTACTTATTTGGTATCAGTAAAAAAGACGCATCTGCCAGTATATAAAATATTTTTCGGCAGATACGTCTTTTTTCCTTATGACAGCAGGATAACAGATTAAATGTAGGTCTAATACACTTTTATCAACGCCTGTAAGAGAGAGTAAAGAATAATAATAACGTATGGCAGAATGCTGCAGTGCGACTGTCATATTATATCGCATATATTCCAAAGTTAATGTACTCTACTAAAAGATTTGGCAGCTTAGTAGCAGAGAAATCCCTTCAAGGATGCCTCGTGTATCAAACATATTATTAGTTGACAAATGGAGCTTGTATGTTATATCCTACTTCACAAATAATAAATTAAATACTAATCCCCGTTTCTGAAAGGCGGATCAACACAACAATTAGTTAACAGACGGTAAACGTATGTCTACTGTTGTGATTGGCTGACTGAATTAGCGACAGCCAATAAAATTACTTAAACCGAATATGAACATGAATTTGTTACCAGCATATAGTTGATAAGCCTTTTAGGTATCGGGTGTCTAATATGTGCTGGTTCGACACGTCTAATTCTAAAGCCTATTCTTCAAATCGACAAATTAATTTTATTTAGTATTATAATATAAAAGTGTATTAGAGTATTCGTTTCAGAATATAAAAGTGTAAATCTACATATGTTTTGCTACAATCAGAACTGATAATTCTGTCTACCTAGGTCAGACCCAAACAATATATTCTGGGGATGATAGTTTTTATAAAACCATCACTAATTGTTTTCATTCGTTAACTATCGTTCAGACATCAGCATCCAGACACCCTTTATCCATATTTCTCGATATGGTTAAATTAATAGGTTTAATAGATGCCTTTGCTCTTCAACAATCAAACAATCTTACAATCAAGTTTATTAAGAGCTCACAAATTGTATCTGACAAGGGATAATTACCACACTTGACACCTGCCAAGTTTTGTGATCTGATCTCATTGCAATGTTGATTGCAATGAGATCAGATCTATTTAGATTATTGATTACAAAGAGATCGGATTAGCTGACAACGCTTAGCTGATTCTTATTGTCCTAGATAAACTACTAGGATACCTTCAATTTAGAGGCTTTAGATCAGATTGGTTATAACTTTAGCATCACCATCAAGTTAATAACAAAACGACAATTGTTCTAGAGCAGGTTAGTAGCTTTTCTGAAGTTCAGTAGCAACAAGCTATAAGACAAAGTTATGTAAATGTAAAAGTCACTAAAAGACGTGCAAAATATTTGTTGTTTCTTTAAAGCACACTCGCAAGTAAAAGCAATAATGCGGTAACTTGCGGTAACTTAACACAGGTTGTACGCATAGCGTCAACAACTGATGCGAGACCCATACGATTAAATCACGCATACTTGTATCGAGTAAAAGTGCCATAATTTTGGACCCCGATGACTGCTTCGCGTTCCTAAACGCAAGGAAGCATAAATATACAGCCACAAACCGTAAGAAAATACAGTATGTCTTTAGCATTGTTAAAAAATGGATATAGATTAGTGTCAAAATTGGCTATTATATCTGATCCTAGAGTGCCCTAGACTGACATATAACTATCATTTACATTATGTCTCGTATATCTCTCTTTCGTTATTCACTCTCATTTTTCCATGTACTCTCGTCGATTAGTTAGGTTAGTCTTAACCTAGTCTACCTACAGAATATCTCTAAACAATCGTCCATTTAGGTAACATTCAAAATATTCTTACTAAAATTGCATAATATTTGTTTCCTATAAAATGTAGGCGTGCCTAATTTAGAGATCGCATATATCGATGAGTATTCTTACCTACAAAGGCCTTATCACGCCGCCCGCATTCACATCTACATTACGATCACCTATAAAGTTCTCGTATTTATTATTATATATATAGTATTACTAAATCAAAACACGTACAAACAGCTTTCAGAAATTCCTTTCAATAAAGATACTGCGAGGATTTTCCCTTTCAAGGCGAAATGCTTTGGCGCCATTTTAGTGCTGATGCTACTATGGAATTACGCCAACTGTCTACCGAGGATTACAGTATTACAAAATTAATATTAACTTGTGTCTGTGTTTAAATCTTAAAAAAAAGAACACTTTTTTGGATTGAAGTAATCAAAAATGTAGATGCTATGATTGCAGTCTCTGTAAGTGAAAACTAACGAACGAGTAACGCAAAACGAAACAGAAACTAATGTTTTTAATATTGTAGTTCTAGGCAGTGGCCTAGACTGCCTCACCTAACAACAAAGGTACTGAGGTGTTAGCCTCACTTAAAAAACAGACAATCTAGTAAAAGACGTAACGAGTTACTTTCAAACATTTGCTGTCAAAATAAATGCACTCCGCCTGATGCTAAGCAGTCGTGTAGTCCACGAGCAGAGCCCTCCACACCATGTCCTCATTACAACTGAAGTACTGCCGAGGTCTCTACATTGACGGCATAATGAGTTGCCATTTTACGCCCCATACGTAATCGGCAAGTAAAACTACTTTAGAAGAATCCTAGATTAGTAGAAATCTTCATAGGAACTCCATCTTAAGACATATGAAAGATATCTATCAAATATACCTCATTTGGAAATCCATTAACCGAAATGTGGTAGCCATCAAAAAACCTGATGACATGATAATCATTTTCTATAATTAAATTAATAATTATCAATACATAATAATCAATAAAATATAAAATGTCGAGAACGAAAACATCATCATAATGCAATACTGCCTCTAAATGATTCGATGACATTCGATTATAAATCAAAATTTGACATAATTAAACATAATGTCTTTAATCTGATGATTTATGATTATGGTTGATTGATAATTAATTTTTGGTGTTAGTGATTTATGTTCTTGCGTCATTAATTACGTTGCGATATTTACTAAATCAGCTATCAATAAAATTGTACTTATAAAATCGGAATGGAAAAGTTCTACAGTATAGATATCTCTCATACCACTAGTACAGTGGTCGTCGACCTTGTCGTCCAAAAGAGCCAAATATCCACAAGTGAAATCTATTCAAAGATCCATTTTTTATCAACATAACCTTTGCTTAAGCAAGGGACATTATTACGGGAAAATTAGGTTTAAAAATACACTCTCGAGCTTGCCTTTCTCAAATAAGTCATAGCTTAACTAACAGTAAATTAAATTTGGTATTGTAATGCAAGATAACAAGTAATATTCCGGGTCTGCACTAAAATTCGTGGAAGAGCTGCAGCCGAAGAGGCAAAGAGCCGCATGTGGCTCGCGAGCCGCGGGTTGCCGACCACTGCACTAGTAGAACGTTTCATCATCCTAAACGTGGTTAAGAAAGTTTCAATGTATTATGTTTTAGTTTTGCGAATAAGTATTATTGCAATATAACACAATAATAGCATCAGCCCTGATTATAAATTGTCTTACTGCGGGGCACGGGCCTGTTCTCAGTGTAAGAAGGGCAATAATTAAGTGATTAGAGTTTAGGCCATGCTTAGTTCAGCATTCTAGAAGGTTTAGTTTATTGATCAATTGTCGCTGTCATAAAGACAATTTAGCTTTGGTGTACCATTAAACTATACCGTCCTTTAAAAGTCACTTAAATCAAATATAGTTGATGTTTCGGCAAATATTTCTTCTACAGTATATTTAATCTATAAATCTCAAACAATAGGCGAGTTCGGACCAACATTTCAAAATCTATTTAAAATATTAAGAAACGAACACTACATGTCTATTCTTCCAACAAGAAAATCCGCAAACAATAACTAGTTTATATTATAATACCTGCTTCAAACATTTTATATGAAAATATAAATACGGCTGATCCCACGTAAGCGGCTCTATTTATCGGGAGTAATAGTGTTTGCTGACCTTTACAGGGATTTGAAGCTTGGACCGCGCCCAGAGAAGATGACAATAAAATTTTAATGTTCATGTTTTGGAACCTGTTTCGGAGTTGAGTAGACCTAATTCCAAGATGGATTAGATCGTGCAGTTTATAATACACTTACTTATTGAGAAAATATGATGAGTTTGGCTCATGAAATAATACTGTTAAATATATTATTTCCTGTATATATTATGGGTATAAGTTTAATTATTTTTATCTTTTACGAATATCGTTGGAATGCAAATGTTAAACTCTCTTTGATCTAGAACATTTCGAGTTACCATTTTTTTATATTATTTATTTAATAATAGTAAATCCTTAAATATCTGTAAGTACTTTTTTTTAAGTTATTTTTTTCATTTAAGTATTGTTATATAATGTTGCTTTGATATAACTTATTACTTTATGTTACAAAAGTCAGTATTATAATGTGGTGAACCTCACCATATTTTAGGAACATGTACTAAAGGATACATAGAATAATTATTGAAAATCACAAAAATATTGACCGACACTAGAGTTACGTTTAGTTACAACATAAATGCTACACAACTGCTTACTGTATAATTATGTAGTTACTGTCAAATTATTAAATGGGTTATTTCATGTAGGCGGTTTCAGTAGCGCGATAGTGAATGCGACTGATGTGCGGTCTAAGATTCGATTAGTTGATTCGGTCGAGCAGTGATAATGGGATGTTCTGTTAATATTCTTAGTAGCAGCCCAGATTCTGGAGCTATTGTCGGAAAACGACAATAGCCTTATATATAAAAAAAAAAGTATATATGCATGTTTATCCATTGTCTAGTATCCATGGTACAAGCTCTGCTTAGTTTGGGCTAGATGGTGTTGCGTGTATGTGATATATTATTATTATTATTATTATTACATGGGATCTAAAACCATAGATAGCGAAATGTAAGTTTCTGTATCTCGGAGAACCTTACAAACATGATTAGTAGAGCCTCGCTGATTTCAGCATAAATGGGCCGGCTCGACCGGGGAAGTACTACCCCTCACACAGAATATCGACGTGAAATAGCAGTGTTCCTACTGTTGTGTTCCGTTTGGTGAGTGAGAGTGCCGGAGGCTCAATCACCCTCTTTACCCCTTCCCGCTCCTTCTTCTTCCTACTTCATTTTTTTTCTAAAGGGTCGGCAACGCGCAAGTGATACTTCTGGTATTGCAGGCGTCCATAGGCTACGGTGACCACTTACCATCAGGTATGCTTGTTTGCCACCAAAATAGTATAAAAAGTTTCAATCAACCAAGAATACCCAGACTCAGCACAACCATTTGTGGATCAAAGTTTTGTCCCATTTAGGATTTGAACTCACTTTATCTTATCTTATCTTATGTGGGGGCCAGTCAGTGCAGACCGGCGACACTTCGACCCGGTGGGATCTTTTGTGTCGACACTCTCCCAATAACGACGGCCATAGATTGTTCATGGCAGCCGGGACCGACGGCTTAACGTGCTCTCTGAGGCACGGAGCAGGCGATAATTGTCAATCTAAACGCACATATTTTCGAAAAGTCATATAACTTCCGAAAGTCAGAGGTGCGCGACGTAGGTTCGAACCCGAGACCCTCTGCAAGACTGCAGTCTATAGGTCTCCCCACTGAGCTATCGCTGCTCTGAACTCACTTTAGTCTGTAAGAATAATACAAGCAAGACGCTACGTATTTATGTCTTTATGAGCAGTAAACATACCGAGAGTGCAGATTAATAAACTAAAGCTACTGTCAATCTTCTAGAATGCTGAACTAACCAGAGTCCAAATTCAAATCACTTAATTATTACCCAATTGGTCATTGTTATCTATTCGATAACGTGCCATTGTATAGTGAGAACTTACTGCGACAATTACTGGACCAATATTGAACCCGTGACATTAATCTAGTTGCACTCGGGGCTCGCCCGCTATGGAACAATGTACACATCTTGATAAGGCCTGGCTTTCGGAACTTGATTATAATTTTAACATGCTTATTTGCGTACTGTTGATTTAGAACTGTATTGTTTTACTGGTTGTGTATACAAATATATCAAAAATATATGAAGGTTTGATGCAATAAGCAACTTACTGAATCTCGAAATGTTAAAGCAGTTGTATATATGAAGAACGTCCATCTCGTAGAAGGGCTCATTTTTCAAATATTTTTTGACTAGGAATAACTCCTGTGTCGCGAGGGACTATAAACAATCAAACAAAGACCATATCTTCTTCTCCCTAGCCTTTATTATGCCCAAATCACTTAGAGTCGGCTTTTCTGGTCTAATCGGCTTTGTCTGGATATCAGTCTTTACACGGAGCGGCTGCCACCTGACCTTCGCAACCCGAAGGCTAACGATACTCTAAGGCTAGACCAGTGTCAGGATATTATAGGGCACTGACTTCCCAGTAACGACTGCCATATATGTCATACATAGAGACAAGACCATACATAGATAACATATTTTTCCCACGCGGGTCGTAACTATTACTCTCGGCGCACAGCGACCGCTACACCAACCATGTAATCACAGTCATCAGTGGCTGATAAGCCAGATTTGAGAGTGATGTTTTGTGCCTCTGACGTACGACACAAGCTCCTAAGCGCTATTATATAAACCAATCCTTTTTGATTCTTGCGCTAGTTTCTTTTTCTTTTCGAGTGGTTAGTGACCAACCTGTTGTCAAGAGTTGTTCAAGCCGCCCGTAGGCCTCTGACATGGCTTAACGACTGCTGTCAATTTGACAACAACTGGGACCGACTTTTTACGTGCCCTCCGAAGCACGGAGACGCTCAGATGAAATACCACTAAGCGGTCACCCATCTATAGACAGACCGCACCCAACGTTGCTTAACCTCGCTAATCGTTTACCGATCAGTGAGTGCAACTAGCTATGAGCGCCTAGTATCACAAATCACAGTGAGTTATTTTTTTCATCAGATTTGAGGGTAAGTATTGTAAGCATCCGTATACTATCGTAACCGTATCGTTGCCATCTATCTACGTTATATATACGTATTAAATTCTAGGTTATATTTCTAACATTAATAGTCGTGGCTACAATCGAATCGATTATAATATGATCTAATCAATAAAACTCACGAATTCTCCTGTCGCAATTATCAAGATCGTACAATTCGGAATTATTATTAGAACCACAGAGTATGGAACCGAATTATAATTCTAATAATTCTATGACATACACACAGCACCATCTAGCCCAAACTTGTACTATGGGTACTAGACAATGGATAAACGTACATATATACTTTCTTTTTGTAAATACATACATATTATACTTAGAAACAGCCAGACCAAGATAAACATCCATATTCATGCACACAAATGTTTTACTTGTGCGGGAATCGGACCCGCGACCATGGCATGGCAGTCGATTAAACTAACCACTAGGCCATCGAGGTTGCCAAAATTGGCTGCACAGACGACTCAGCGGGTAAACAGTTAACTCGCCACCTATTTGGCCACGCTGACTGTTAAAGAGGTCTCATTCCATACAGACAATGGGATTCGATTGGCAATTTTGCTTTTTGAACGCTGGACGTTATTCACTTTTCGTGCGCACGAGAAAAGAAAAAGAAAATTCTTTAATTTAGTTTTTATTTCATAAAGCTAGGTAAGATACTTTTGAAGATATTGAAGATTTTCTAACCGACCCTTTTTCTTTGCGGTCCAGTGTATTTTTAAACAGATAGATGATGTGTAATAACTCCATTCAGTGAACTACTAATAATTATTGTGCGGGGTGTCCGATAATGCTATGTCTCCAAGCATTTCCTCCTCCTCTGCCCTGTTTCGCGGAGGACTTTCTGCGGAATAGGGCTCCATGCTTAGAGCGGAATATTGTTTTATTATAAATTCGCCTGCTCCGTACTAGACACGACCACATCTAATATAGTATACCATCATGTGTAAAGCAGAACGATGTAAACATAACACTTATATTGTCAAATCGAGCGACAATGCTGGCGGCGCGTGATGCCGTTCGCCATTCGACACGAAAACCCTAACTAATATTATAAATGCGAATGTAAGTTGGTTTATTTCTTACTTACGCTTTCACGTCTAACTACTTGACCGATTATCATATAATTTCATTCAGGGAAACAGAAAGGGACATGAATACCTTTTCTTCAGAAAACATACTGTTACTAACCTAACCCAGCCTACATTTACGCGAGCGGAGCCGCGGACAAAATCTAGTTATTAATATTTTTGTCTGTAGAAATAACTCGTCGCGCATGCATATACACCGGACTCTTTATTTACCTATGTTACCAAAAGCTGTATAAGGCGCCAATATAATCTTAATAGAGCTACCCTATAACTATTTAACAATCGATTACTAGCTGGCATAACTCAAAACTTTATCGAGATAGCTATTATAGTTATGATAAGCAGCTTAACTATGGGTTAGCTAACCTAAGGTGTGAAAACGGCCGCTTCTAAATTAGCTAAGTGGCTTTATCGAGACTAATGCTGAGATAAATGGTACTCCATTATAGTTAAAGAGTTTCATGGGTGTTAAATTGCGCCAGCGTGTTTGATGTTGGATGCAGCGAATAAAGGTCAGTTGCATGACTGAAAAATAAAGATACAAAATGTTGTCTGCGGCGTTATATAATTGTTTTATACGGGTACAGTATTTTTTCTGGATGAATGGTACCCTATGTTCTTTTCTGTATACCTGACAACGTGTATGGGAAATTTCATGATAACGTAACAAATAAACAAACTCACATTCGCTTTTATTATATTTGTAAATATTACTATTTTATTTATGGAATATTTCGTTAAGCAAGTTTTTTGAAAGGACCCGGTCCTTTCGTCGTGCTACTATTTACAACAACATAACAGGCTACAGAGTAGGAGTAGCAGATATGGCTACGAGCCCGTAGGCTCCTTGACTTTCGCCCCTTTCATAGAAAGACGGAGCCCCGCTTAGCGGACAGGCAACGAGCGAACGGGCTAGTAACTGCAAATATAAGTAAATAAAGGTATAACATAGTTTTATATCGTCCTCACGCATGCAGCAGCAATGCTTTATAAGATAATATGGCTCTGGGAAAGTAGTAAAGTAGACTTTGTACAGTACTGCATAGTTTGTCGGTGATCATAAACTAATGGAGGTTTCACTATAGATTCAGAAATAAAGTCAATAAAGCGATCTTACAGAATAGCAACTCTTAGATTAACTCTTATAGCGAAGCAAATTAGTATAAATACAATTGTACATATCAAAACAATATGGACATGTAATAATTTAACACATAAAAAAGTACGTTCGGCAGGACTTTTATATTTTTGTACAAAACAAATATTTGAAATTATAATGTGCTTTATAACAAAAAAGAAGTTAGAAAGCAAAGGAGGTACGTTTTAGACTTTGACATCACTAAACAAGTATTATTTGTAAAAAAGAAAAATCTCATGACGTTAATCATCACAAGCTTTCTCTCAAATCAAACTACTTTGAGAGATTTTATCGACGTTTACCATTGTTGTACCCAGGGCTTACCTAATAAGATTAAAATCAATATCTTCTAAATATAAATCGTTGCTCCGTTGCGTATTTATTTATACCTTCATATTCAGTTACGTACGAAAATCATAAAAAGTATGTAGCGGTTATTAGAAGATCGGTAAAAATATTATTATTATTACAAATCTAAATAAATATACTTCGGTTTCTCAGATTTTAAAGAGACAGCTCCCACTCTTTTAATAATTTGACTTGACTTTGACTTTTCAAACATTCAAACAACGGACACAAAGAACACCCAGACTCGGAACAACCATTTGTAGATCATACAAATTTTTATTCGTGTCGAACCCACAACACTCGGCACGGCGTGCAATACGGATTTAACATAAGTTCGTCGAGGCAAAGTACAAAGTACAATAACCACACATTTTACTAGCATTTAATTTTCTTAATAAATTATCATTTAGCTGTCAGCCTGCTGACTTAGAGTAGCTTAATAATATGATCGGCATCTATAAGCTCACCGTTTTATTCCACCGTGTGTATCCAAGGGATTTGCATTTGTCATAAGGTCAGAATTTGATATAAGGTCATTTACGTCTCCAGCACCGTTCGGAACAGTAAATATCAGCAGTTACCTACTTATGGGATATTTATGATATCCTGAAAGACTTGCCAAGTCCGTTATGTTATTTACATTATGAATTTGTTCACATTCGGATAAGTCTTTGATGATTTAAAAGTTCATAGCACCTTACTGCTAACTTTGTATTTAAAAGAGTGGCCGTGCGTTTCTTGCAGGTTTCTTCTCATAGGCTCAACCCTTTGCCTGAACCTAGCAACTAATCTAAATGTAGCTTCAGTAACTTAGTAAACTCACTAACTTATATATTTTGACGTTCATAAGTATTACTTTGTGATCTAAATGAATAAATGATTTTTGACTTTGACTTTGACTTTGTATGCACTATTATTGTAAGTTATTTTTTATCTTAAACCTTACTGCTACTATTACTCTAGTTAAAAACGGGTATTGAATACTTGCTTTATGTAGACTGAATATTATGATCATTAGTATTCTTGCAGTTCTCTCAAACACAGCTGTTAAGAACAAAATAATAATATTTTCTACATGTGTAAGAATTAAATTTAAATATATAATAATTGCGTGTGAAGTATAGTATAAGTATATAGTATAAGCAGTTAAATTAAAGGAACAGATAAAACACGTCCTTCTACTAATCCTTACTATCGCTTATAATGCATATTCTTATTTAAATAGATTATAAATATAATTATTTTTATCTGACGGCACCATAATACTCTTCTGCCACTTCATGTGGTCACGTAAGTCTATTGGCTCTCATATCATCTTTCACGGCATCTAACTCGTGGTTTTTAAACATCAAAGATTTTTAGAGCTTGGATCTCTTCCACAAACATTCCCAAATAATGTTTTTGTTCAGTTCATGCGATACATGACCAGACCACGTACGGTAAATTTAAACTTAATGATTGTCTCTATGATGGATATCATATCAAATATAGAAAGCTTTTTGTTAAAAGAAGAAGAACAAAAACAACTGTTAATAAAAACTGCATTCAAACTACGTTCTGGACACATGCCATTAAAAGCTTTTGCATTTTTTATGACAAAAGTAGATTCTCCTCATTGCTTAATGAACAAAAAAAATGAGAAATATAAATTAATAGTTTATTTTTCTCATTTTTTGTTTTTTGTATAATTGTATGCAGCTGGCTTGACGTCCATGCGTAACGGTGGTCTCCATTGAAAATCAGCGTTGCGATATCACGTGTTTTATCGCAACATCAATGCTGAATGGAGAGCATTTGTTGCCACAATAGCATGATATGTATGCATTTTTTTACTTACGAACTATTTATTTAATTGTCTTTTTTATTATTTTGTCTTTATTTTGTGAGAAAAATATGTAAGTAGTCATGTTTCTTTGTGGCAATAAAGAATGATTTCTTTCTTTCTTTCTTTCTTTCAATAAAATTGGATATATTTATCTCCTTCTTCTTCTTCTCTCCTTCTGGTGGAGTGTGCCCGGAACGAGTTTGAAAGAAGATCTTTAATAAGAGACTTATATATAAATAAGCTACATATAGATGTATATAATATTATTTTAGCCAAACCTATGTCACCGAAGGCTTTAAGGGTTAAATTTTGATGTACTGAGTTTAGGTTACGATGAAACCAGCATAAAATTTTGCTAAACGTTCCTTTAAATAAATAAAGATTTAAAAAAAAGAACTGTTAATAAAGCAAACAGATGTAACAATGTTTTCCAATGAAGTAATTGGTCCAATTTATTCCGTCTCATTAATCTAATTTATAGTAATTACAAGGTCAGAACGATGCATTAGCCCAGTTCTAATTGTTATTAGATTTTTGGCTCAAGATCAATTTATTGCAATCAATATGAATGAATTCTTTGCGACGTAATTGTATTAATCGTCACGAATGATTGTGGTAAGATATTTACTCTAATTTAATGTAACATCTGTGGTGAACATTTGTGGTTGTCGCATTTTATTTGACAATTTGAGGCTACATAAAAGCTGTAGGTATAATACAAAGTTTGTCTTTATAGCCATTGTTACGATTTTAACATATAAGATTCGTTTGATTTCATGTTTGTCTCTTTTACATTGGCTTCTTTTATTATTACTATTTACATATTAGCTGTATTATCTTACTGCAAGCCAAAAGTCTTTGCCATGATATTATATACCGCATTTTTTTTTATTGCAGTAATTCTGTATCTTGGAGGTCCATACTATTATGGATGGTAAGCAATATGATGGATCATATGGGTTACCATTCGTAATGCTCACAATTTTAACGAAATTTCGTTTAAATCAAAGCAAATCAGCTAAATAAATACCTTCCATTCAACAGAAGATGACTACCAATTAACCTTGTGTTGTGTGCGATAAGTACTGAGAGGATTTAAGTCTTCTATTAGCAGAGCAGCAAGTAGCACAGATGTCTATTTTTTGGTTGGTTGGACACGCAAGGCTTCTGTGTCTCTGGTGTTACATGTCTCATAGGCTATGGTAACTACCAATGATACACAAATTAGGTATTGATATTGTGGATCACCTAAAATATTAAAGTGTTTTCTTTTATTTGTCTTTCAGTGGCTGGTTAATAATAATGAATGATGATGATGATAAATAAAACTTTTAAATGTTATATATTATTATATATAAATTTTGTATAACTCTAACTGTTCGAAAATTGCTTTATCTCCAATTTTACGCAATTTTTATGACCACCACAAGATTTCTTATAAGAAGCTTTTACGACTATTTGAATGCATCGATATCGGTGTTGTGAAACTTGAATCGGTCAATCTAATCAGCGTGAAGCGTGCTATAAATTATTTCGATAAGTAAGAAATATGATACTGTTGTAATCAAACCAAAGTCACAAGAAGACAATGGAATGCGAACTATCACAACTGTGGAAGCCTCTTGGATTCAACACGTTAATTGCGATGACATAAGCTTACGTCCATTTCCCCGAAGGGAAGGGAGACCGATGAAGTGGTGTAAGATCATCATTACGACAGTCATTACAAACTGCTTAGCAACGATTTTATTAATATTAAATTGAAGTGAGATTACTATGAGTGTAATTTATTTTATTATTAAGTATAAAATGATAAGTAATTTCAATTTATGTAGCGGTAGCCCGGTGGGCAATTGTTAGACATCCACGAGAAAAGTCTAGACATTTCTATGTTATATACTGTATATTATTATTATAAGGTCATAGGTTCAATTTATATATAAGGAGACATGTTATTAAGATTTTTGTGTGAAAATCATTAGTAGCAGTACGGTGTCTCGAAATATAGAAATCAATTTCGTGAAATGCGTGGGCAAATATTTCTGCTTACCACTTCACCGAACATTGAAGCAATGACGCAACCTAATTTCTACATGAAATATGAGTTATGATTAGGAATTGGCAAGGCTTATTAGAAACACATGCATAAACAAGAAACACTCAAATATTCAGTCAAACATTCCCAGTAACAGCACTTCACAAATGTCAAAACATTTCAGTTAAAGCACCCATTGAATCGACTAACCTTAGTTCTGCGAACTCAGTAATCGAGATAAATAGTATCGATTTATATCTATCACTCGATTTGTTAGCACTTGATCATATTTCTGGTGAAGTCATGAGCGATCGCGAATTGATTCGAATAATCATGACAAATGATCTATCAGAAGATGTTTTAATAGATCTAGGAAGTAATAATTAACACACTTGGAATCTTCACAGAGACACGAATAGATGAGGTAGATACGAATACATCAATTTACTTACAGTAGAAACCACACATTCATCAGTAACAGGCATCAGATTCAGAGTTTTCATAGCAATATGTATTTACGCTTAGAATATATTATTACAAATATTAAGAAAGCTTACGGGAGTGAACACCATAAGCACAAGGATATACAACGTTCTATACGATATACAGCATTCCTTACTATACTGGAGCTTTTTGGCAAATATTGGCACAACACGGAGACTGGAAATGTGCTTGGTAGGCAGTAAATGCTCGCTCCCTTTTATAAGGACTAAAATCTGCTCACTTTTTCGTTGATACACGTGCGGGATTATGTTATAAATAAAAATAGTATTTACTAACTTATGAATCGAAGATTTAAATAAGAAGTGCAGTATAACACAAAAATAACTTTAGCAGTAAATAGCACAGGGAATTAATATTTAACCGACTTCAAAAAAAGGAGGAGGTTCTCAATTCGACAGTATGCTTTTTTTTTTGTTTGTTACCTCATGTCTCTTTTTTAAGTGAACTGATTTCGATAATTCCTTTTTTATTTGAAAGCCGGTGCTTTCGGATTGGTCTCATTTAAATTTAATTAAGATCTGAACATTAGTTTTCGAGTTATCCTAAATAATGCGTATTTGGCTACATTGATGATGTTCTCATTTTTGGCAAGAGCAAAATAAACAACTGTGTAGAATGGTTTGGAAGCCCTTCGTATTGTTTCAAAGTAGCCCAATTCTAATTTGTTGATGTTCTGATGAAGATCTTCGGGTTTATACAACGGAATTCTTTGATAAATGACAGCAAATCTGCCGTGATTGCTACAATCACATACATATATGTATATGTATTGATTACACAATTCCAAATTGGTTATTGATAGCATAAGTATGAAGTTACGTGCAACTGTTAAACTCAACAAGGTATACACGAAAAAGGTAATAACACAAAATTATTTCTAAATACAATATTTTAATATGACGCTGAAGCCATCAGGCACCGGAAGCCCGGAATAAAACATATCATCCCAACCGTATTTGGAATTATTATGCGATGTACGATGGCCAAAAATTATTTAAACGTTAAACCGTTTAAACATTTTTCATGTAAGCCCGCATTTTCGAAAGCCTATTTTTGCGCTCTTAACAAATCTCTTTTGAAATGGCCCTGGAGGTAGATTTCCTATTTTGAGAGAGGCGTTTCTCCCTTTGTTCGTTTGTCGCATTTAAACGACGCTTGTCTCATATTATTATGAGCAGCGCGTTTAGTAAGTGTACCCATGTTCAGACAAATAAAATCAGTTATCGAACTTCAGATTCACTAAAAACCGAGAACAAAACAAAATTCACCGACTCCATTAATAACAATAATAAGCAGCGATAGCTCAGTGGGGAGACCAACATACTGCAATGCAGAGGGTCTCGGGTTCGTACCCACGTCGCGCACCTCTGACTTTCGGAAGTTATATGACTTTTCGAAATTATGTGCGTATTGATTGACAATTATCGCCTGCTCTGTGCCTCGGAGAGCACGTTAAGCCGTCGGTCCCGGCTGTCATGAACATCTATGGCAGTCGTTATTGGGAGAGTTTTGACACAAGAGATCCCACTGGGTCGAAGTGTCGCCGGTCTGCACTGACTGGCCCCCACATAAGATACATACATAATAACAATAATTTAATTATTCACAAGAATACACAATTATTTTTTAACTTTTTAGTGCATTTTGTGTTTTAGAATATTCTTTTATGAAGTCGGTTTTCTTTTTTGTTAAAATTAGTTTATATTTTAAAAGTAACTAGCGGTCGCTTAGTGGTCAAAATTCGACCAAAATTCCTGAGATTACTACTTTGTTTTCTGTTTTTCTTTATTACATATAATAAGGTGTAGGTAACCATAGTTACAAAGAATTGTACGACGTCAGACGAACAATGCCGAAATACTACGAACGCGATTCGACTGCGTATGTCAAATGCATGATTATGTGCGTGTAGTGTTTATAAATTTATTTAATGTATTTCTAATGCACATTTTATAAAAATATTATGATTCGCCTCTCCTTTTCCATATAAACTTTAACTGTGCCAAATTTCATTCACCACCCTCCGCGCAATTTTCGTAAAAAGGGGTACAAAGTTTTTGCTTCTCGTATTAATATAAGGATAAGCTACTTACGCTTGGGGATTTAGACAGTGTACGTGTTTTAAGCAGGGTACTCTAAGGTATGAACAAAGTTTAGTGTTGTATTAATAGAATGCAATCGCGATTATGGCATGAATACCCAATGGTACGTATACGCAATGACAAGTTTCTTGATAGGATGGTCGCGATGTATAATCGCGCGGGCACACGCATGGACAAGACTGGCGTGATAAGACTATCACGCAAATACTGGTTGGAAAACACGTTAGACTCCTATATCTTAAAGCCCGGGTTCATCTAAGCAAAATTCGTGGAAACGCGTAATTGCGATGTTCGCGTAATTGCCTTCTATTATGATGACGTCTTAGAGTAAACTAGTCAAACGAAAACTTGTGACAATTCTTATTTTCTGCCTTCGCGATATAAAATCATGCGTTTGTTTTAATAGCTTAGTACTGACTAAAATATTATAAATATTAATTAATTTCAATGTTAATTAAAAGAAAATGAGTGTGCAACATACATATACTGACATTAACATCTAGAACATTCAATGTCATTACTTAAAATAATCAATCTCTATCTTTAAAACATACGTCTATTCTAAACATTAGTCTAGTATATAAAACTACAAATCGATGAGCGCTTCGCGACACACACGACAAGTCGTTATCCAAAGACAAAACTAAAAACTAAGAAGCCAGTGCTGTAATATCAATTACCATATTTAACAAATTTATAACTGGAAAAAGCTCAACTGTCACTATGAAATATTTTAAAACAAAACAGTTACCGTTAATAACAGAAGGCAACACGAAAACAGTTTACGACAAGCAGTAACTGATTTATCTTAACAAATAAAATATAAACAGACAACATCTTGTTTTACTAAGCGACGCATCATTAATTAAACACTCTTTAATAATTCCTACTTCACACCACGTAAAACATTGCCGCATTATATAGTCCTATTCGTTCTATTGTCGCCAGCATCAAAGGAGTTTTAAGCTAATTAATTAAAGAATCTAGTTCAATGCACCAATTGAGGAGCAGGCGAAAATACATCTTGTAAGCTAGAAATAAGGCAGGAATAGCATTCAGTATCGCTTGGACATATTCAAAATACACACAATTACAGAACATTACATAACATGACAAAACAAGAAAATGCGAAAACAAAAGATACGACCGAAAGTGTCAAAGAGGATAACATGACGCCGTCGTCTAGTAAAGGCGACACGTGGACGATACGATTTTGTTCATAGATTAACACCTTTATCAAAAACAGACAATTGATTGATTGATTTAATTTCTTTGATGCGTCAAATATCAAATCAACTGAAATATGTTCTATATAACTGTCTCAGCACAAAATACAAATCTTTGTGATAGTAAAACATAACCATAAAAGTAATCAAAAAAATGTTTTGTTAAAGAATATGTTTGTCAGTAAGTATTCACCTACTTCTGTTATTCCCTTTATAACTGCTACAGCATATAATAAGAAGATTTGGTAAAAAATATATTTAAATGTTTTTTTTACACAAGCAATTCGTGTTTCTCCAAATCCCTTATTATTAGATTTACAACTCAATGAGTACTGTCAACTGTGATTACAATTGACAAAGATCGTATGCACTAAAGATAATAACGGCAACAAATTGCTTAAATCGGCCGTAGCCGCACACGGGTCGATGGTGACGCCAGAAATAAACTAGACACAAAACAATGAAAGCATCTATTGTCCCACACAGTCACAGTTGTCTAACGGCTGGGTGTAACTCTTGATAAATGCGCATTGACGAAATTTCGAATGCACTTCCGATCCACATGTGTTTGATTTTTATGGGAGTGTGCAGTGCGGTTTCCTTTCTTGTCCTTTGATTTATTTCAGTTTTGTTTTGTTCTTCGCTTAACTATTACATTAAATAGCATGCTTGAATGCTTGATGTATCGTAATACATATATTCTAAAACACATGTAGTGGCTTCTACCCATAATAGCTGTCTTTTATTGTTGTGTATTTATTTCAAGATATCTCACCGAGATCAAACGCAGTAAACCTGTTAAATAACGGCAGTAAGTTCCTAGTTTTCGAAGTAAATACAAACAATAATTGTATCGCATTTTTAATATCAAGTGTCACAAAAGGAACATCTTAAATATGTAAACGGCTTAATAGCCATATTAGTAGTAGAACAAGTTTTCAAAAATAGAATATAAAAAATAAGCCCAATTATATCTCAAACTAACAGAAACAATAATCGATTAATTAATTAGTCTTTGATACCATAAACACACAGTACCGCACAATAATACCCATAAACCCACAAACCGTTCCAAAATAGGAATCCAGCAATCTATAAACAAAAATCCTAATCAAAGAAGCCGATTGAAAGATACAACCTTGTCACGTGGGAGTCTGTATAACCGAAATGTAATAAAAGACGCCGTACAAAGGTTTAATGAAGCGGAAAACGATGTAATTAAGGTAATCAATCAGGCTGTAGATGATGAAGACACTCAAGTATTAAGCGATACTAATCGTATTTTGTAGATGGTAATCGCTGATGAGATGGCTATATTTGAAGTAGAAATTGTTTTGGAACATTTTAAGCCAGTTTTATAGTTTTTAATGGACCATTTGATTCTTTCTGCCTGATATTTGACTTTAAAGTAAGCTATCATTAAAGTGTTTAATTTATAAGAGATAAGTTACAGGGTCGAACAAATTAAACAAAATATATGCATATTATATCGTTACATTACGCAAACGTATTTAAACTACCTTGTGAGTAATGATCCCGAGTAGTTCGATAGATTTATATACTCATATTTTATCAACTATGTAGTAGAAATGATTGCCACTTAGTAAGAATGAGCATTTTGCCAACTTCGAGAGAAGATTTCAGATTGTGCGTGCCAAAAATATTGACAGGCATATTTCGAAACGCGAACAGTGTTAAAGTTGTCTTACGGTAAATGTTTGAAATTAAACTACTGCTTTCGGATTTTATTTTCAGCAGCCATCGTACGGGATTCTCCTTGTGTCCATGGCTGCTGAAAAGTAACAGGAACATCGAAGAATATGAATTTAAATTTGATCAGATTAACAGATTAACTAATTTTATAAAAGTCGTATGTTTTTTTAAATAAACCGCTGAAATCCGTATATTACTAGTTTAATTTTAACGAAGGGTTTCAAAATATTTTTATTTTGTGAGAATAAAGAAGTATTCGCGGTATCGTGGGGTGGTAATAATCAGATATCGCAATAAATCTTGGCCAGTCCCACAACTAACAAGTAAAAGTTATCCGAAAGATAAATCGCACGCTGTCTAACTCATGTTAGCTTAAAGAAGAGAGATGGCGAGGCTTTTATCTTATAGACACATTTTATTTGGAGGTGGTAGGACAAGCCCTAACTGCACCATTCGTGCAGTCAAATGATCAAGCTTTTCTCGACCTTGGTATCGGCGTTATTATGATAACGGGCGATACATATTAACGCATTTCCTTACACTTTAAATTGGAAATACATTTTATTACGCGTTAAAGAACACCAGCAGCGATAGCTCAGTGGGGAGACCAATAGACTCCAATGCAGAGAGTCTCGAATTCTAGCCCACGTCACGCAACTCTGACTTTCGGCAGTTATAAGACTTATCGAAATTATGTGCGTATTGATTGACAATTATCGCCTGCTCCGTGCCTCAGAGAGCACGTTAAGCCGTCTGTCCCGGCTGCCATGAACATCTATGGCAGTCGTTATTGGGAAAGTCAGTACCCTCTAATATCCTGACACTGGTCTAGCCTTAGGGTATCGTCAGCCTTCGGGTTGCGGAGCTCAGGTGGCAGCTGCTCCGTGTAAAAACTGGTATCCAGTCAAAATCCGGTTACACTAGAAAAAGCCAACCCCAAGTGACTTGGGAATAATAAAGGCTAAGAGAGAAGAAGTTAAAGGACACCAGGTTATAAATTCGCTTTTATCATACATCTTGCGCCAACAGTCTACTTAAAATATTGTCGTATTGGAAATGACGCGTTCCTTATTGGACAATTTCCAAATGGTTTAAATGATGCATTTGAGTGATGACCACACTATTTATCTTCATTAACATGTTAAATGAAAAACAGGTTTTAGTACTTAAGATCAGGGATAAAATAGATGTTTTCGTAATTGATAATTTTCACATCCTCGTGTGCAAAGTAAATTATCGTTAAATTTTATGATGATGTGAGATAAATTTTGTACCGTAAATATATAACTTCATGAAATAAATATTGATTGAAATGGCTGGGTACTATTAATTTGAAATGGTAGTACTTATTAGTTCATTTTGGCAAATTGGGTATGATAACTATACCGTAGGTGACTATAAAAATATTGTAACTACGGTATCAAGTATTCTTGAAACCGTTGTTACAATCCATCCATTCGCTGTCTTTACTTTAACAAACATACAAAATTCGATACATTAGTAGCAGCCAGGCGAAGGTTTATGGTATTAATATACATTAACATAAAACTTCACTAGGCAGTAATCTGCCTGGTCGGTGTTGCAGTGAGTGCAACTACTGAGAATGAAGTGTCGGGTTTCAGGCAAAGAGTTATTGAGTTAGCCTGTAAAGAAATTCTCAGTAATAGTACAAAGTCTGGAATTGTACCCGGCAGACGGTAATAAACTTACCATTGACACGGGATTCTTCCAATATATCCAAAAGAAATTATACCTGCTGAAGGTTGAATATAATATACTTCTGTCTACATATAGGCGGCACACTATACGTATGAAAAATAAACTATATTATTAAAGCTATTTAAATCATTAATAACAAAAAATATTAAGTTTATTAGTAATTTCTCATCTATCTAATCTTTAATAATTTCTTTAGACAAAAAGCTATAAGCTGAGCCTCGCTTTTTTATGACTTCTTGGAGTCACACATGGCAATTAAAACTTTATATGTTACGAACTGCGTGTCAAAGTTCTTAAGTAGCTTACTGTGTTTACTTCGATACGATTTTAGCAACAATAGTATATAAATAAAACATAATGCCGGAACGTATCAAGCGTTGACATTTGGCAATCATAGCAACATAACTACGATTGTTTTATGTCGCATTGTTACTCCCTACGACAATCTGGCCTATGCCAGATTTAAATACTGTATAGTCTTGACAGTCAGCATTAGATTGAATGGTATATCTATACCAATATTATAAAGCTGAAGAGTTTGTTTGTTTGTTGGCTTGAACGCGCTAATCTCAGAAACTACTGGTCCGAATTGAAAAATCGTTTTAGTGTTGGATAGCCCATTTATCGAGGAAGGCTATAGGCTATATAACATCACGCTACGACCAATAGGAGCGGAGCAGCATTGAAAAATGTTGCAAAAACGGGAAAAATTCTCTTATGTGAAGCAGACAAAGTTGCGCGGGTCAGCTAGTAAGTTATAAGGTGTTCCCTATAGTAAATGTACATAGTTATAATAATATAGTACACGTGACTCATGCTACCTGCATTAGCACGATTGTAACACCTCTGTAACCAGGTTAAGCGGTTACCATGGAAAACATCGAGTGTTTGATACTCATGAAGTTTGAAGTTTGTTCGACTGCCTTGAGGACCTAAGACAGTTTAACCTTTTTCCTTTTGACTTTTTTTGTAGCGAATTCAATCAGAAGTAAAGGTTATATAAAATAATACATTATGTACAGTTAATAGTAAACTAAATAAGATGATTATTCTTATTTACTAATAGTAATAATTATTCTCTGAAATGTATTTGGTGCTATTAGTTTTTCGATAGCTACTCACAAAATTTATACTTAATTTAATATACTGTCATTATTTAGGTAACTCATTTTGGTTTCTACTCTACTGCTCTTTAGCTCAATTAGTGCATGCAGTGGCTGCTTTCAAATGTAAAGCAACCAACAAATACCTACAACCATGTATTTATAATCATGTATTGTTGTTGTAGCCACTGGCGGTCCTTAAGTTAATAAATAAAAAAATAATAAGGTGCCAGCCTCTACAAATTTACATAAGGGTAACTGTACACAAAGGCTTATAATTTTTAAAAGCTTATATATGGAACAAAGCAAGTTAAAAAGAGCATATAAGTCAAATGAGAACATTTAATTTCAAATACAATGTTTAATTTTATTAATCTTTAGTATAATTTTTATCTTAACATTAGGTACGTTTGAAACTTTTACTTTTATTTTAGAAATGGCATTTATTTTCGTAAATTTCATTTATATGTCTAATTCTTGAATAGGCAATATATAATTATTCATAGCATTACTTTCTTTTATCTAGCTGTTTGTACTTTATTTTTTGGTAACTTTTGTAATTAAGAAAACACGAGACCTTATTTTAATTACCAAGATGTAATAACTAAGAAATTGTATTTCTTGTAAGAGATCCTTAAGAAATAAATAAATCAAATCAAATCAAAACACAAACGAAGTTATGCATATTAAAATAGTATTCAATTGTTTTATTGCATATTACTATACAATTTTTAATAATACTAAGGTGTTTCACAAGCTTATTTTATGGTAAACGGTTACTTGCTACTTATACTCCGTAAAATATAGGATGGGTTACTGTAAGGCGGTGGATACTAGATGGAACATAGGTGGACACTTATGCCGAGTTAGGACGATGTTGATCACATTTGATTATACCGCGCATTTCCAATCCGAGGGATAAAGGCATTAAATATGGAATGAATGGAAAAGTTATTTATTGCTTTCTGAGATTTATTCGCTAGGTAAAATGTAGCAATAATATTCTTATCCCCTAGTTACCTGTCATTTACATCGTCATCAAGTAATTTAAAGTCTTTTTAAGGTCTTCCGCGAAAAGTATTTTAACCGGTCGTATACCGCCGGCTCGCATACCAGCCGGCAGATTTGTACCCGTCGTAGGCCGGTGGCTCGCATGCGAGCCACCAAATTGGCGCCAAAACGCCGCGCGCCGCCTTCGCTTTAGCTTAAGCTAACGTAAAACCAATTTGGTGGCTCGCATGCGAGCCACCGGCCTACGACGGGTACAAATCTGCCGGCTGGTATGCGAGCCGGCGGTATACGACCGGTTAAAGAAACTTAACAATTTTAATGAATTTAAAACTCTTATTTCCAAATATGCTAGCGCAACTGATGAACGACGAAAAAAGTACTAAGTAATATACTAATTTAAAAGTCTTAGATCAGCCAAACACTTACATATAGCACCCGATTCATATAATATTGCCCCAGTGGTTATACAGGAGAATGAATGACATAAAAAATATATAGCTAATATTTATCTCTGAAATTCTAGTGATTATAAATGTACTTTAATTAAGAAAATTATTATCTAGTTTAGCAGGCAATACGTGCTTCTTCTTTCGTTACTTAAAGATTTTTCCTTAAGAAAAACAAGTTCATAGATAGCACTTCCATCGCACATAACATTATGTAAATAGTCTCATTGTAATAATAGAAGTGGGCGTCAATTTTGCTTTCCAACAATTTCACCATCACGTTAGCAAGTGCAATGCTAGTTGAAATTAACGATTATAGCTTTCTGGACCACTGACTTACTATAAAGACCAGCCAAGGCCCTATTTAGAACGATTTAAAATACAGCCTAGTTATTAGTGTTATCAAGCAATGTTATTGATTGAACTTAGACAGTAATAGGGGTTGTGGCTGCCTTGTTGGTGTGAAGGAAATGTAACCGCCTGCGCAATTGCCGATCGTGAGACACCGAAATCGGTCAGAGATTCTTTAGGTTTTCTGGTAACTCTAATGTGTTTCTCTAAGCCAAAATATAGCAAAAAAAAAATATGAGCCAGGTCATATTTAACTAAGTCTTATAGGATATACACACATGATGCTGTGTCACTCGTTGTTTTCGTCACGAAACTTTACCGAAGTATCAAAAGAAAACAACTCGAAATAAGATTTATTCCCAAGTTCAATAAAACAATCCGCGGTAATATTATATTTCCACCGGAAACCTGCAATTAAATTAGTTATAGTTCAAGCGTTTATAGCTACAACAATGCAACAAATACTCTTTAACAATCCCATAAAGAAAGCCACATCAAATCCCGGGCTAATAAAATTAAATAGTCCACTAAAAATAAACCTACTCAAAAGACTAATTCAATAAAACTTCAACTTATACTACTACATTAAAAACATTAAAAGCTACAAAAGAGGCAAGAGAGTCAAACACGAAATTAACCGCTTAAACAAATCTAAAACATATAAACCACTGAAAGATACTTGAGCACGGTCGTAAATTTAAAGAGATGAATTCAAAAATAGTGACAACATAAATCAAACGTTTTCAACGCAATGATAATAAAAAGCGTCCCACGCGTCTAGTCCTGTCCACTAAACGGTTTGAGTAGAATCATAAAACACTTAATAGAATATCAGAACATGATCTGCTCTTATTCTATTGTCTACATTTGTGGTTTTATGATGGAAGTTCCGATTGTTTCGTTTGGTATTCTATAATATAAGATATATATACTAGATCTTATCTGGTTGCTAACCATATGACGAATCGATTTTATTAATTCGTAACGGTCTTCTAAATATATAATCGTATTCCTACGAATATGGTCAATATATTTTGATAGTTTATGAAACCATGTGACATGTTCGTAATACCTACATATATTAATACGTGAAGCAAAAACTTTGTACCCCTTTTTACAAATATTGCGCGGACGGAGGAGTATGATATTTGGCACAGTTAAAGTTTATATGGAGAAGGAGAGGCGAATCCTAATATTTATATGAAATATGCATTAGAAATACATTTAATTAGTGAAAAAACGTTACACGCACAAAACCATGCATTTGACACACGCAGTCGAAGCGCGTAACTCTGCTACATATATCATTATATAATGACATAATATATCAGCAATATCTTACAGGCAAACTTTGGTCGAATTTCGAGCACTCAGCAACCGCTAGTTAATTTAAATGGCCGACTGTGCAGCATTAACAAAAACAAGATACTTGAATATGAAGTTTTAGATCAGTCAAACTTTATGTATGATTTAGTTTTCAGAAGTAAAAATATAGTATTATTGTCATCTTATTTTTCATTTTTATTTCCTGAGTGCGGGAACATAACATAAGTAAACCTATACACCTTATACAGTCTTAAAACATGCCAGGAAAATATACTCCAGCTTAGACTATTAGCGAAATAATTCAATTATTGTTAATACAAATGTTATCCTAGAACCATAAGAACAGATTTACAAGATCTTTGATATCTAAAACATGTATTTTATGAAGACAAGCTTAATAAAATTACACCGCATATAATGACACATCAATATCGTGCTCTTAATAATTACAAGTCTCGTTATTTCCTTAAGGCGAGTTTTAATCAGGAGTCAGAAGTGGGTAAGCCATAAAGGTGTACCGCTACTGGTTTGGAGTGCCGCAAGGATCTCGCTTGGCCCACGCTCCGTCCCTATATATAGCCTGATTTACGACACACATTTGGATAGGCAGCGCTCGTATAGTGAATGAATTATTATTGATTGTAATCTACTTTATTCATTACACGGGTCGTAAAATTACGTCATTATGCATTTTTAACAGTGATCTGTCTGAGACACATCATTGCAGTATTTTTTTTTGCCAGAATTAGTACATTACATTTACTTGCGAAATAATTTATAGTACGTTGAAGATACGCATATTAAAACTTTATGGCATCTGTAAAAACGTAAATGTCTTTTTTGCTACATTCTATTATTGCGGTTCTTCTCTCTCTTTCTTTGTAATGATAGTTCAAATATGTAATTGTGATATTTATAAGTGACATCTTATGCCCAATTTTTTTGTATTAACTTAAATCTATACTTATATACTAATATTATAAAAAAGGAAAGATTTGATTTTTGTTTGTTTGTAAGTATTTAATTTTTAAAAATTGGAATCTATTTGAAAGCTATATTAGCACTGAATAACATAGGCTGTATTTTATTTTTTAATATAAATACTGTTACTTACAGAACCTAACCTACTTTTACGCAAGTGAAGCCGTGGACGAAAGCTAGTGTACTAATAAGTTTAACGTTTACTATAAAACATAACTGTTTTAGGACACATATTTTATTGTTCGATTACTTTTAATTGGTTGATCATAAAATCATAAGTATTACAAATGTCCAAGGCATAATCGACATAAATAGTTGCAGTGCATGTGAGAACAATGCTATATTAGTGTAAGTTCAAAGTCAGTTAGACCGGTTCCTTATTTTCATAAGGCCAATATATCAAAATGCGAGGGAGGACATCTGTTAAGGCCTGTGTGTGGTCTACAGCCTCACAGTGATAATTATTAAGTTGTTAAAGCAAGATTTAAGTTGGTGCTGTACGATAAGATCATTCCGCCTCAGGGTATAATAGTAAATTCTGCGGCTTTTGCATTTCAGTCAAGTTTATTGTTAGACTATTATCCGTTTTTTAATATTACTGCAAACAAGTAAATATCAAATTACGTTGGCAGGTTATGGAATATTGATTTGGTTTTCTATACATAAAGGACGAAAAAACTCAAAATAGAGTCCATATAATATGTATTTTAAAAATCATTTACTGTATTGCGATTATTCAATAGCTACGAAATTATACAAAATCTGTGGTATTAAAATATAAATGTTTATTAGTATAGCGTGACATGTCGACTGTAAAGATATTTATGTTAAATGAAAACATACAATTTAATGCGGTGTTCGTTTACTATTGCCCATGATTGCATCTGTTATCTTAATTCAAACAATTTATTTAAACTTGTTGCATTAATAACATATTTAATATAATTTACTACTTTATTTAACCTACTGTTTTATAGCGCGTAGGTCCAATTTGTAGTACTTAATATTATTATATTATTTATTTAAAACAACTTTAAGACATGCAATAATCATCGACATGTAATGTAAGTCTTGCAGTTCTCACTTGTGCAAAGGCGACATTGTCAAGCTGTCAATAGTGCGAACCTGTATCACCTTAGGCTACACTTAAAATACCTGCCATAACTTTTACAGTCGCCGCAAGGTACAGGACATTCCCTTTATCTCTGTCTATGTATACTTTGAATGACTCATGAAGCGCGAGATAATAAATTCCTTGTGAAATTTTCCTTTCAGCATTATCGTTAATGGATTACGAATTATGTTCTGTTTGACTCCGGCAGTTGCTTGTTTTATATCGTGTCTAGTCATTATTTGTGTCGTAACCTCTAGAGATTTAAGTGCTGTAGTGGTAGTTGTGTATGATTTAGTGGGAGTTATGAAGTCTACGCCTGAAGTGCCTTTTAAATTTTACGCTTGGTTCATTTATTTTGTTCATTCAATTACTAATTTATTTGATCGGCACGGTATTCGATAACTACCTAGTTCAAATCGTTGCGGCAGGCTTTTTGTTTATTTATATAGGCTCGAATGAATTTCGGCTCAAAAGAGTTTGCACATAATAGGAATAATACTTAATTAGTTTAAACTATTGTATTTTCAGTCGGCAGTTGACGCATAACATATTATTATTGTCTGATAATGGCTTTAACTATTTAACCGGTAAGACAAGGAAAAAAACTTCGAGCGACTTGCGAAATAACTTTTTTACAATCGATTGTGAAAAAAGGTTAAACTTGAAGAAACTTATTTCAAAATACAGAAGGTTACACTAACTATGGTTGTACTAAGATATTTACACTTGGTTTACTCTTATTTTATGATTTTATTATAATCACAAAACAACAAGCTCATTGCACATATTGTGATCTTAAATGTGGATCTATAAAATTAAGCACTGTTCTATACCATATCGTAAGCACCAAATGCCCGTCTAGATATTAAAATCAAGACAATGGCTAGGTCATTGGCATACTGTGACGTATACGATAGCACTTCACCGTAAAATAGTACTCTTGCCAAACCGGTTATGCTTATATGCGCTGTGTTAATGTTGATGTTAGGACTGTCGTCCACTGCACGGATCACGTGTCAGCCATTTACAATATACCGTATTTGTTCTATATACTAGAATTTATTGCCAGTGTTATTTGTGATTATTGTAAAGTTAATAGAGAACAGTTAATTATGAGTCGTGTTAATTTTATGACTGAACTTGGACCTTAGTTTGCGTATGAACTTTAAATATTCATGTTGAATGGATATGCCTGTTGAATATATTAAAAGAAGTTCATTTAAATATGTATGGAAAGAGTTTAATGAAATGTAACATTTGGTTATCGTTACTAGTTTTCTTAGACGGCCTTGATGCTGTGGGTTTAACTCATATGAGTATGAAAAGATAAAGTAGGGAAATTTATTTCGCAACTCGGTGTGGAATGCATTCTATTTTGATAATGTTTATAAATCTCTTAAGTTGCAAATATATTTCCCAGAACTTAGTTTAAGCTTAGCTGAATTAAGCGTTAACCACCCCGACCGAGGAAGTAGTACACTCTCACAGAATATCGACGAAGAATTGGCTGCACGGATGGCTTAGTGGTTTAAGCGGTCGCCACGGTATTACCATTGTGCCGGTTTGATGCCCACATGGGACAATAAATTGTGTGATCCACAAACTAGTGTTCCTAGTCTGGATCTTTGTGTTCGTTGCTCCCACTGCAAAGGAATAGGTTTTTATCGTATTTAAGTTTTAAATAAACTTTTTAATAAGAAAATAAATGGCCTTTCCTAATTGTTTTTAAGCAGATTATTGAATAAAAAACGTTACACGCCTAGTGCGTGATTCAAATTACGTACCTACTACTAGTAAATAATAAACCAATAAATAGTAATGCTTATTGCCTTCACGTACATAAATTATGTTTTATTATTAGCCGTGATCTCGATATTGAAGTGAGCTTTGTATATTCAATGATATATGTATATTTCTGTAACACTGTGAAACTTACCTTCACAATAATTATGAGTTAGTGTGAAACATAACTTAGACATTTGCATGCGTCTTTCGTAGCTAGTAGTAGTAGAGCAAAAATATGTAGCCACAATTTTATGAAGATTGCATTCAAAATAAAGTGTTGCAGACCAAGGCAAACAACATAGATTCCCTATATTATAATGACGATTCCTGGTATGGAACTCCACTAACCTTACTAACCACAAAACAAAACACAGATTGATTGGGCTACAATCTTATGTAGACCGAAGATACTACTTAGCTTATCGAACTGTTTCAGTTTCGAATAAGTATTACACTGTGCCTTTATTCAATAGTATATTTAAGCATTACACATTAGTGAATGCAGAGGTTAAAATAACCGCAATACATTTGATTTTTACACGTCTCATGAATCAAGGCGTAAATGCTTAGGTAGTAACTGTTTACTACTGATTCGAGCTTAATATTTTACTCGTAACATTTTACGACGCCCATTGTAAAATGAGACGTCCTACCTAGAATATTGTCTAAGTTAACAATTTGAAATTATACGTTATACACCTGCAAGTTATGTGTGCTTGTGTTTATGGTAGAGAGATAGCAGTTATTGAATTATTTTATACTACCTTATGCCCGCGGCTTTACTCGCGTGGGAACAGTAGATTTTTCTGGATGTAAGGTACCCTGTGTCCTTTTCTATATCCCTGACAACGTGTATACGACATTTTATGATGATTGGTCGAGTGGTTAAGGCTTAACAAACAAATTAACTCACATACACATTTATAAAATTAGTTGGAATAGTTAGCTATGAGATGAGTCATTAACTCAGCGAGTAAAAGGACATAGGGGCACAGTTACATTCCTGAGCAATCTGATTCTAATAGAATGAACTCGTATTTCTACTGCAGTATGCCGATTAGGGAAGCCTGTATTGTGTTTCTGCCTAAAATTATTTCCAGCAAAGATATTAAAGATTGACTTTTGTGTATGGACATGAACCATACCCGCCGATGTGAGTTACCTCAATTCGCTTATATTATATACGGCGTTTGTCATTAGCCCGTTAATGTAAGCATAATCACAAAAAAAGCCGGTCGTTTCATTTTTTTGTTTATATTTATCGAGTTAGGATCTCTTTGTCTAGGGCTTGACCAACCAGTCATAAATCCCCTTAAATTTTTCATTGAGACTGTCAGTAGCTTGAAATATTAGAGACCTCTAGAAATAATAAGAGCTCATAGTGTAGATAAAAACCTGGCTCCACTAAATTTTTTTTTTTCACTTTATAAAGCCAAAATCAGCAACGAGCCTACCTACAGAAACGTTGATGATTAACCATTAACAAAATTATACGGTTGCTCAATAAAAATAAAAAAAACACACACAATTGAAAAATACAACTTTAATCCTATTATGTGACATATAAAGCAATGTTATCATTAATTTTATGTTCTGTCTTCATTAACATCGATACAAATCTGCTTTTGGTAACCTTTTCGGTCACCAGAATATTTACAAAAGATTTACATGTAAATCACTCATCAAAGGAACATAAATATATGGTGCGAACATCCTTTACACGATTGCGAAGCCTAAAAATCATATTCCCTTATTTTATATCCGGTTTCTATGAAGCTTATCGGTAAACATAAAAATTCTTAAGAGGTTTTAAAAACAAATGTCACCATGATCATAAAGTAATGCTACCATACGCGTCGAGCGTCATTTTAACTACCTCTGGGCCAATAAAGTGTCGTTTGACATCGTGCGGCTGAAGCCGATTGCCCTTACTTAGATATCAATAAATATTTATTGGGTTTATGTCTTTATTTGACAAATCATACAAATTGTGTCCAGTGCTGCGTATAATCCGTGTCGTAAAATGTTACAGTTGCTCTGAGGAAATTTGGTTTAATAATGTATGGTCTGCCTACTGCTGATGGCGGATAATATTGGCGATACCAGAAGCTTTATTGTAAGTAGGGCTACTTCATTCTTAGCAGTCAATGACACTATATTGTAGATTGTACCAGTTATTATAGAGTGGTACACAATTTTGGAAACATTTGGACATACTTAACCTATTTTTATCAGAGCCAGGCTACTAATTAATAAATATGGGCGCTTGATAAGGAGTACTTACGTTGCCAGCGAAAGAGACAAAGCATTCTGCAAACATTACAGCACCTTTGAGGGAAGCTAAACATATCATAGGATCATAAGATATAATATTTTGGCTATTATAAAATCGAGGTATTTTGCCTGTGGCACTTGGCTACAAGATTGACTGAAACTGCTGTGTAACCTTTCAACCTTTGAAGACAAATCTCAAGATATTCTCTTGGCTCGTTTAAATATACGTAAGTCTACAATATTTACAAAACTTGTTCGCTGACTTTGCTCGCTGATTTCAGCATGAACGGGCCGGCTCGACCGGGAAAGGAATACCCTCTCACAGAATATCGACGTGAAATAGCAGTATTCCTACTGTTGTGTTTCGTTCGGTGAGTGAGAGTGCCGGAGGCCCAATCACTCTCTTGCCCTCTTCCCGCTCCTTCTCCTTCCCACTTCCTTTCCTAAAGGGTCGCTAACGCGCAAGTGATGCCTCTGGTGTTGCAGGCTACGGTGACCACTTACCATCAGGTAAACACCTTAGCTATATTAAAAAGAAGTTATGGTGACAGCTTAGCCCACAATTTGTGTAATACCTATAGGACTATACCTTAGCACCTCGGTACTTTGTACGTATTTTGTAATTATACTAAATCACAGAAACTTTTCCACCATGTCTATTATTTCAAAGTTTGTAAGTTGACGTCATCATCAATGGTATAGTAAACATGGCATGGATGGCGTAGAGCTTAAGTGGTCGGCTCGCCGTTGTCTCTGCGCCGAGTGTTGTGGGTTCGATCCCTACAACATCTTAGCCGAAAGACGTCTATTGCTGGACATAGTCCTCCAAGGTTTTCCACACAGACCGGTCTTAGAATCTTCAATCTATCTTCCACGATCCCACACGGGACAAAAAATTGTATAATCCACAAATAGTTGTTCCGAGTCTGAGTATTCTTTGTGGCCGTTGTTTGTATGTTTTTATAGTCCCTTGCGACACAGGATTTAAACCTAATGTGAGAGTTGCATTTTTTTAATTAAAAAGAAAGTCAAGGCTTTGCTTTGTTTATTCTTTTGTGTACTTTGTAAGGGCTGACTAATTAGGAAGATTTTTGCAGTAAGCTAATCGGATACGCTTAGACTATCATTTATTGTTAGTTTCATTTAAACTATTCGAAAAATAAAAATGGTATGTCTGTTTTAAAATACATTTGTTCGTTGGTTACGTGTATATTAAATAGGTAATTATAATTCGCGTTAACTAGGAAGGAGAACTTCGTAAGGAAACCTGCATATCTAAGAACATAATGTTCTCAAAAATATGTGAAGTCTACTAACCCGCACCGGGCCAACATAACGGAGTAGACTATGACCTAACTATTTTCACATTGAGAAGATGTATCTACCAGAAGGGCAGTATAGAAATAGGGCTGATATTATTATATGCGTAGGATACGCATGATTCATGTTTATGGGACCAAAATCGGAGGCACGTCTATTCAATCATGTAGTAGCACTTTGTGATTACAATGTACAGTTTAGTATACTTTTATCATCTATCAGAGTAATGTCTGCTATCTTGAAGTCCATAGTTTCAGTCACACCAAGAATTCGCCTATCAAAATATCGTAAAATTCGTCTTGTTTCCCACAGTTAACGTCACACGCGTCAACAAATGGTCGTAAACATGTCCATACTTGCCCTTTTATGGATTCGAATGTATCAAAAAACCGGCCAATCTAAGGGAAGTGCCTCAATGTGTAAATCATTCGAAATGCTGTCGTAAAAGTTATACAAAACGGATATTTTGTTATTTTAAGTGTGAGGTGACAGACGCATGAGAGATAAAGTATTTTGTTCGAACATAAACGGGAAGGAATGAATTTTGTATTTTATTGTTATTATTCGAAAATATAGAAAAAAAATTATAGAAATAATACATATTATAACAAAAACTCTGGTTTAAGAACTTTATTCTCATAAGAATTACAATAATTCACTTACTGAGAAACCATATTTACAATAAATGAGCGTACAGAAAAATAGACGAAAGTAAAACTTTATATAAACATAAAGTGGGTAAACTTATAATTTTATGTTAAATGTATCACTGTCAACATCACCAACCAAGCAAACACGGATCTAAAGTAACAAACACAAATACAGCTAGATGTGGCTATCATGGCAATGAAGGCAGGAGGTTTAGATATATATATATATATATACATATATAGACTTTTTTTTCTGTATGTTATTAGTATATACATATATGTGAGTGCTGGCATGCAATATATAACACATATACGTATATATATCCACATAAATAAATATATATGTATTTTTTTTTTATTTTACTCTAAATATTCTAATGATTTATATTTATGTATATATTGTAGTTATTTTGAAGTTCGTTTCGGCTTTTCTTTTTTTTTTTTAAGTTATAAAAATAAAACTTAATTCTATAATACAAAAATATGAATGAAGAATCAAGTAACTTGAGCATATAGGTATAGCGTCCGTGCCCTCATCCATTCCGTGTATGCGTCTATACACATATGAAATATTGTACTATACTGCAAAGTCTGTGGAACACTTATGTTTTATTATGCGCTATCTGCCTGCGTCACAAAAAAAAAGGTCCAACAGAAGAAATGTACTATGTATAAAAATAACTTCGCTGAGTATAATACTAAACGTATTTGACACACCGATTAAAATCTACTTCTAATCTCTTGATACTTTATATATTTAAAATTTATTATATGATATTATATTTATATAGCAGCGATAGCTCAGTGGGGAGACCAACAGACTTCAATGCAGAGGGTCTCGGATTCGAACCCACGTCGCGAATTCTACCCTCTAATATCCTGACACTGGTCTAGCCTTAGGGTATCGTTAGCCTTCGGGTTGCGGAGGTCAGGTGGCAGCCGCTCCGTGTAAAAACTGATATCCAGCCAAATCCGGTTAGACTAGAAATGCCAACCCCAAGTGACTTGGGAATAATAAAGGCTAAGGGAGAAGAAGATATGTTTTACAAGATATATTAATTTACAAAATCCACATGCTATATTTTCCGTTGGAAACGTGCATAACAACATCTAGTTTTGTGTATTATCCTTTCCCTTCGTAAGTTTGGTATATAATTCAAACTAGACCTAGACTATACAACTGGCCAAATGTCATCACCCTACAGAAAATATCGCTGAAAATTGTCAAAAGGGGACACGACGATCAGATTAATCAAAAATGTATACCTACTACTCTTACCTTACAAAAGTAAAGAAAAATAAAGCAGATAACATGCCGCATTATGGACTTTCTTAAGAATGATTCATTGTCACATAATATAAGCAGTCTAGATATTCTGGAGATAAAGCCTACTCGCTACACCCACGTGTCTTGATGTCTTTGACTATTTTTAGACCACCGCGCGCAAGCTATGCTTATTTTCAAATCCTAATACACAACTTAAGTGTTTATCTGATACAGGCAATGGGTGTACTATCGCGATAAGTAGGTATCGTGTAATATACGATTTTACGACTTTTGAACGATGTGAGTGACATGCAACGTCACTATATAAACCTTTTATTTTATTGTTATGTAATTTTATCTCTTGCCTGTAATTCAAAATTACGATTAGTCGAAATTCCGTAAGATTAATACTTGTTCCAAAAATCTTAGATCTTATCTAAGCAAAAATTCCTGCTATACTAAACGACCATATCAAACATATTATTTAGTTTTTCAAATAACAACATTATTTTGATGATCCTTTGTCCATAAGATATAGATACGTTTCTTGTGCGTTCAATAATAATAATAATAATACTCTACCACATACACACAACACCATCTAGCCCAAACTAAGCAGAGCTTGTACTATGGGTACTAGACAATGGATAAACATACATATACATACTTTTTTTTTTGTAAATACATACTTATTATATATAGAAACACCCAGACCAAGACAAACATCCATGTCATGCACACAAATGTTTGACTTGTGCGGGAATCGAACCCGCGACCCCAGGCGTGGCAGTCGGTTACACTAACCACTACGCTATCAATGCAAACTGTAACGCAGGCAGTTTGTTGATCAACAAGCCTGTTGCAGTCGAAACATTTTGTTTAAAACTATGGCCATTTTTATATTTTATTGTGTGTCTTTTTATTACCTACAGTCACAGGTGCTGGGCATGCTTTGTTATACGTAGCTTATTTTCAACGTATAACATACGCGTGACGTAAAGCATACATACATAATCTCACGTCAATGTCCCCGTAAGAATAGACGGAAGTATATTACACACCCTCATTTCGCCAGCCTTGGTGTTAGGTTCCACGTAATAGACGGACGAGCCTATTGCTGTTCACCGGGCACAGTTTTGGACTCCTTGCTGCTACTACGAATTGCTCTGAATAATATAAACCTAATACTGTTTTGCCGTACCTGGGAATCTAGCCCGAGACCTTATGCAAAGCAATCGCATTCACACCGCACTAACACTATAATAATGATGTCGAGCCGGCCGTCGCGTATTTTCGGCTTGTCTACTCGCAATGAGCATAAATGCGTCAGTAATAAAATGTTACTATCTATTCATTAGAAGTTTTTTTCGTTTATGTATTCGTAGTTGTAGTTTAGTGTATTTTATTGATCATAATGTATATGTGTTTATGTGCCATAGATATTCTTCAATCATGTTTTTAACATTCAATTCAGCTCGCTCCAATTAGTCTAGTCTAAGAAAAATGTATCATCAACCTAATGACACTCTTATATATTTTACATATTATTTTGAGTGTAGTATGACCCTGGCTATAGGTGGTCACACTCAGTGATAGTATTGCTAGGTTTGTCAGTGTGTTTAAGTATTTAAACAAAAAAGATTATGACGTTACCATTAAAAAATATATATTAAAAATATAATAAATTGTATAAACATAATCGTCAACATTATCGACAAATTAATTTTAAAATATAACATGGTTTAAAAACAAAGACGTCAGAGGGCTAATTTACAAAATAAAATATATTCAAAATGGAGTTCCGATTTACTCTCAGTGACATAAATATCAGTTTGAGTGATATAAATGGTATTCTCCTAAATTAAAATAAACGTCAAATATGAATAAGTATAATATAATATTAATATTCAGTTCCATTTGACGTATTTAGACTAGATCGGCATTTTGTCTTAAACATATTTTATTATGAGAACTGGCCTTAAAATCTGTCATTAATTCAGGTTATTATTATATATTATTTTGGATAAGATCTTATCAATGATCCAAATTACGTTTTTATCGCCTTTTAAAATAACGTTTTGCACCGAAATGTTATTAATGGGATTTGAATGTCTACGATCTCCATTTATGATAGCTTCTAGAAAAATCTACGATAGATAAGCAGAGCATTATGTGCTTTTATATTATTATTAATATAATAAAAATATTTATACTGATATACTGACATGATCCTAAAATACGAGTGTGAGTATGTTTGTTTAAAATGTTCTAAACAGGCATTAAATTTATTACAATGTATGGCTGCAATCTCCTGGTCAGCCATATTATAAAATACACCAATATTGGAATGGTTCTTTAGATGCAAACGTTACTATTCATAAAATACGTGCACATACAACATAAGTTCTATATCAGTAGTAGGAGTGGATCCCACTACTGATATAGAGTACTCGGCTTATTTCAAATTATTGATGGAATGAATTAGTTTTATATTGACGGCCTTGTTGGATCCATAGAAAAAGTTTAAAACTCCAAAAAGTCCGGGACGCCCAGTATTGCAGTTTTTTTGTTATTGAAATTCTGCAATGTAATCGTCCACCAGACGCTGCCGTACAAATTAATAATAATAATAATTTATTCATTCAATAAAAATGCAATAGTATAATCACAATAAGAAAATACACTATGTGGAAATAGTTTTTAATACTACTAATTACTAAACCAAAAATACATCTTACTCCACGATAGCCCAGTATACCAATTTTTTCGGTAGATAAGCGGAACAACTGATACCACTTAACTAGAGAAGCAGTCTCTGTAATAAATCATCATCATCATGGTGGCCTTTTGGTTATCCAATCTTGGATGTAGGCCTCTTCCCTCTTCTTCCACATCTGTTGATCTTGTGCCTGACTCATCCAGTCTCGACCTCCGTGTCGTCGGATGTCGTCCACCCAGCGCTGTGGTGGTCTTCCGCGCCCGCGGGTGTCCGCTCTGGGTCTCCATTCTAGGGCTCGTCTTGTCCAGCGGCTCTTGTCCATTCTCGCAATGTGCCCCGCCCATGTCTACTTTCTTTGCGCTATTACGGCCATAATGTCAAAATGCAATAAATAGTCAATATAAATAATAGTACACCTATTACCGCCATACTACACAAGCGAAGAGCGGTCATCAACTTGTTTATACATAAACACTCCTCTGTTAGTGTATTTTCTTATGACATAATCATGGAAAAGCCGCTGTTTATTTAGCCAGGTTTACAAGTAAGAATTATGACAAGTATAATATATTTACCGTTGCTATAATAATAATATATGATCGCCATATAAGTTCATCAATTTATTGCGTGCCTAATACCAGTTGAGTTCTTTGGCGTATGAACTGTACATTTAAGTACTTGTATTTCAGAGGAAGGGCGATATTAATAGTCTTTTTAAATAATAATATCTATTCTATAAGATAAATAAATGAATATATTTTCATTACAGTATTACAATTACGTTTTATCCAACGCGTAGACGCAAAATACGTTTTCAAGTGGACAACTATAGCACTCCTATTAAGCAAAAACTGAAATTGTCTTTAATTTTGCAAACATGATTATCCTATTTTATCAAATAAAATATTTAATGTTAGCAACCGGAAGGAAAGTGATTAATTATTAGTCTAATTAATCGCGTTCCTCCCTTGGCTCAGCCACATGTTCAAACTGACATAATTACATGTCTATATGACTAATGCAAAAAATGTTAAATGCGAACATATTTTATAATTATACAAGAAATTAATTATAACGACTGATCTGGTTTTATGTAAGTAAATATTTGATTATACTTGTATAATTTCAAATCTTATATAGGTTTTTTATAATAGTCTAAGAGCTGTTATAAAATGTTTTTAATTAAACTAAATTATTGTAAGAGCAAATTGTTGCTTGTTTTAGGTGATTGCCTACCCCGAGAAAAATTGTATAAACCACAAATTGTAGAATCATTTGTAGGTTATAAAATTTTTCGAATTTGGGTTTTCTTTGTGTTCGTTGTTTTAATGTTTATTAAGACCGCCGCGATTCAGGACCTATTCCAGACGCAGGCGGTGTAAAGTAAATTAAAAAAAAAATAATAGCCAATCTTTTATTTGCAGACAAAATAACACATTCAATTTGCGTAACTGACGTCTGCAATGATAGGTTTTTAATTAGACTAAAATAATTAAAAGGTTTCATGAAATAACCATGGCTTCATTAGTTGCTAATCATGCAATCCTAACAACGATCTACATAGCTATAAAATATTTCACGCAGCCAGCACCAGAAACAAAAGCTAGCGACTTTTTTATCGTAGTCGAAATGTGTGTCTTTGCCAGTGTCGAGTTTTACGACAATTTTATGATACAGATAAATTCGGTAAAATCCATGCGTTCGTACAAATTGGAACTTAGATATAAAATGTCAATGAACCGACATACATATATAATTAATTATATATTTTTAATTACATGTTAGTGTTGTAATAAAACTAATGAGGTCAATTGATTTAGAGCGCCATCTTGAAAATTTATTCTGATTTGCGCCTACATCATGCTATGTTCAACTGCACAAGTAATAACAGATAATCCTAACTGACAGATTAAGGATAATAATATGATTGCCGTATAATAGTATCAATTTATTACGACATTTAAACAATTACACAATTTACGCCCAACGTTTTAAATTAAGGAACGTTTATAACCAAGTTAACTATAAATTTGCATAAGTATTGCTTTGAGATATCAAATGACTAGGCTTACTAAGTTTATTTTTAAGGATGTAGATTTTCATTCTTGTTTATCCAGCACCAATCCTTTACGTACCCGGTATATCTTTCTTAAGTTTTACCTTATCGTATTGTGTACTTTCTCTTGTTACTTGATATCTTTACCAAATAAAACTATTGTACCGCATTAAGTGTGTTAGCGCCCTATTCTATACCCTTTTTATATATAGGATATAATTTCTTCAGCACTTACATTTCCAGGATTTTTTCATATTCTTTATTTTATCAATAATTTCTAGCATTACAACATCTTCCTGAATCTCTATTTCTAAGGGTCAAGGTATTTATTCCCCAATCATGAACGACTCTGAAATCAAATTTGGTTCTAAATATATTATAATAACTATGTTTTGTACATTCACTTCTTAACACATCATTATTAATGTACAAGTAAATAAAAAACTGCTATGATTTATTATTATTACAACGGTGGTTTTGCAATACATACAATGGAATTCTGCTGTACTGTTCAAGTAATATCTTAACTCATTCAATAAATGGTGTTCATAATACTTAACAACATGTTCGAAAATCTTCAATAAATACTTCCTTGGTTCAACTTTAAAAGCCAAACTAAATTGGAGTAAAGAAAAATCGTTCGTAATAACTTGCCATTGAACCGACTTCAAAAGAAAGCGAATGTTGAATTTTAAATGCAAAAGAGAGCAAGACTTCTGCCAGGCTAAGTTCATTCACATCGAACCCTTAGGCTATTCACAAACTGACTATTAGTGTTCCTCAATTTATGATTACCGAAATCCCTCGTGACCACGACGTGTGAGACCGCCTTGCGCATACAACGAGTAAAAATTAGGCTTAAAATAAATACCAAAAATGAACTTTAAGATAACAAAGTAGAATTTCAATTTGATTGTACAGTATCTAAAACGGGTATACCGGCAAATGATAAAAGATTAAAAAAGGATGAATTTGAATACGCGTCTGCAAACGAAATCAGCTCTAATGTTAATGGGGGTAAAGAAGACATTACTTATGGTATAGGAATTCGAGAGGGAATCGCCCAAAATACTGATATCTCAATCGTTCGCAAATTTATGAGCGTGTAACTACCAAGATGTTTGTTAAAGTTTTAACTGCGCTCTTGTTTAGACTTTGTTCGTTTTGTGGTGATACCTCGTGCGTCCGGGCAATCGATCAATATTGTTTTATTGTGCAACTTAATTCTTCGGATGGACCTCCATTATTGCAATCATTACTTTCGTGGACTGTATATTTAGGGTTTTATCTTGACTTATTGTTGCGGTACGCGCTGTATTTTTGATTTCCTTGCTTCATTATTTGATTTACATGTTGATTTTGTACCTTGTTGGTATCAGTTATGTATATTAAGTATATTTATAACTGAAAATGTAGTAACTAGTTAACTGGAAGAGGTTTATTTAGATAGTCTAGAGTCCCGTGTGGGCTCCATACCGTTGAGGAACGTTTCTTATGCTGTCTACGTATTCATAGACAGCAGAAATTATGACTACAATTAGAGAAAAAGAAGCAAGAGAGATGTATTCATATCTATTAATTTAAAGTATCGAGCTATTCGCCTAAGAAACATATGTGTGTACAATAATTAAAGAGGGATGTTTATTTTATGATGATAGTCTATACTATCTAAGCTTCATTTTCTCTACAGAAAATTTTCTCGAACAACATCGCAATAAGGTGCGTTAGACAATTTTATTACTCATTTGGCTTTAGCTTACAATATTTATGTAACTAGTGGTAATATTTAGCATCTAATTAAATTCATCAAGTCCGTTATTAACGGCGCCATAAATATAAACAAGTTCATTATTTATACTATCTTGTGTATCCGCCGCGCCTGCGAAACGAATTGTTTAAAGGTTCGCTATTAAATGTACCTTGTAAATACTCTGTAGTGGTAATCATGATTACATGGTTGGTGCGATGGTTTTAGTGTTTACATTAGCCGTAACAGAAGCCGAGGGGTGTGGATGTGAGTTCGATTCTTATGTGGAACAAAACAGTGTGATGAACATACATATCTATATAGAGTTATTGCAATGGAATATCACAAGTATTTTGCCATTTATTTAAATTATAGTATTGTCACAATGCTTAAAATTATTCTAGTATAAAAAGTGCCTTTTAGGAAGAAATATTTCAGTCTTATTTGACATGTAGATAATAACAAACTGCCTTCGTGGCGCAGCGGTAGTGAATGCGACTGCTGTGCATGAGATCTCGGGTTCGAATCCCGGGTCGGGCCAACAAAAAGTTATTGGGTTTTTCTGTTAAGAAATCTCAATAGCAGCCCGGAGTTATGAAGTTGGCGGTGTAAGACACCCCCGTGCCTCTGAAAACACGTAAAGCCGTTAGTCCTGCGCCCGATCTCTCTCCGGTTGTGTCGGATTAACGTCCCATCGGATCATGAGAGTTAGGGTACAGAGAGTGCACTTGTGTTTGCACACATACTTGTGCACTATAATATCTCCTGCGCAGATGGCCAGTCTCCGTTAAGACTAGCCGCCGTAGCCGAAATCGGTCTGGAGGACATTATTATCATAAATAACAAAAATAAAAAACAACATATTGAAAGCTACTACACTAGCACTACAGTAACACTGTAGGGTTTTTCATATTCATACAAATGAGAATAGATATAATTTTATACATATCACTGTGAGTTAATATCGACGAATAAATTCATTCAACCAAATCATTAATGGAAATCATTTTTGTTTCTAGTAATAAAACTGGGTTATCTAAAATTATGTATCTTATTACTACCTAGTATTCCAGGTTACACCATCAATAGCGTAATTTTAGTCAATTTTAGTATTATACCACCGCATTATCAAAAACCGCTTTATGTTGACCACTGTGGTCTTGAATGAATTGGTGTCTCTTAAATAATAATTTTATACACTTTTAAATAGTCCGTCTCGATAAATTTAATGAATTGATGGGTTTGAACGATGACTGTAAAATTAAAAGCATAGAAGTAGCGAATAGAATTATTGAAATACTGTTATTGGTGCAAGTTGCTATATCTTGATGAACAAGTTTTTAATGTCGTGATTTTACTTAGAGTGAGTGAATACATAAAATCCACTTGTTATATGATCAAATGAAGCACAAACGTGTCTTATTGTTGACTGCTGACCTAAGTTTTGCTTGACCACCCTAATAAACGTAAGTGGCGAAGACCACACAGTAACAAAATTAAATGATGGAATGGAGTCTTTGATTTCATTGATAATGTGTATTTAAGTTGTAAAAAGAAAAGAAGACTCTGCAAGCAATACAAAACAAAGACTTAAAACGATACACAGGCTGATTTACAATTTTCAGATTCAATTATTGATAATATTTCATGAATAAGAATAATATTAATAATATTTTATTAATATTTAATAACTATTTCATGAATAAGAAACCAAATTCCACAGCTAAAAACAATTTTGTTTTTGAAAAGTCTGCACTAAGTCAACTATATTTTATGCGATGAATACATAAAGAAGAACATTATTACCATATCACTGAATGCAATGAAGTGCTAACAATTTTATTTCGTCAGTAAAATTGTATTACAATACGAACATAACAAGAGAATAATATATTCAAAAAACCATTCAAGCAACTGAATTTATAACCAGAGTCACTACGAAACCAAATTAAGATAGTGAGCCATCTCCGATATTGGAGAATAAAATTTTAATATTATTGCAGCATTACTTTGAAATTACGTCAATAAATATATGTATAGTAAGTAATAATGTAACGATGTGGTGTTACACGAAGCTTTGAAAAGCTATTTAAAAGATAAACATTTTAAATAATGTTAGAAGATGGAGGAGTACATTAAATTGGCCTAATCTAGTTATCGGCATTAACCTTGGTTACTATCACATAAACTTTCAATAGTATCAAGAACAAGATCTTTAAGTAAAAGTAGTTAAGATAAAAGATCAAAATCTTTTGTTAGGTTACACAGATGTGAAGTGAGTGTGGGTGATCTTATTAGACAATGACGGTAACATTTTTTCCTGTTAAAATTGTCTATTTGAGAATAGTAACTATGAAATGTCTTTTCAAGGAAATGTTTTAAACAGAAGTTTCGTGTTTGTATAGATACTTACTCGGTGACACGTTTCAAAAACGAAGAAGCATTTTGAGGGGTTTTTATTGCTCTTGTGGATAGAAAAGCCAGTGGGTCCCCTGATTCCAATTTCAAAGACAAGCCAATCTGAAAAGCGTCAAATCGTTGATATGTTTTAATCTGAAATAGGATAGGGCACCTATCTCAATTAGTCTGTGATGCGCTTTAAAAGTACAGTCATTCTAATGCATGGTAGGCCAACAGAGGTGTAGGTGTGGAAGATATAAGTCAGTAGTGGGACAATAAAGAACCAGAGCTGGTACTATCATTATAAATTTACACGACCAAATCTTAAAACAGCTATAATATGTTAATATGTTACACGTTTTTTTGAACTTCGTTTCGTCTAAATTATTACAATAAAATAAATAACTATAAAACCACTTCTTTATTACATTACAATAATGTCACAACAACATAATTATTATATTATGTTCTCAATCTAAATTGTTCTATGTAAACGTATGTAAATTAAAAAGCGCTTAACATTAAATTGACCTGATCATCGTTATCTATAATCTGATTATAACCAGTCTCCTCGATTCATTAGTGTTTAGGTATTACTTGAAGACTAGGGTCTGGTCTCAGAATTGGCGTGCAAACACATATGTGAGTGTTTTTTTTAATAGGCCTCCGTCTGGCAAACATGTACTTGTTATAGTAATTAGTACGTTACTCCTCATCATAACAGAAAACGATCGCTACACTACTAGTGTCAGAGACAAGATTACTAGTCGCCTTACTAAGCGGCAAGGCAAACTCTAAAACAACTTTGTAAATCTAAATTATCGCAAATACACATAGTTATTTCATTTATTAGTAGTTATATTTCTTATGAGTTTTCCGATCTATAGTAGCCGTTTTAACGCTTACTTCCGGGTGAAATTTGGAATTCGGATTTCAGCGTAAATACTTCTGAAGGGAAAACATCGATCTTTGACTTTCGTATTAGAGGCGTTTTTATAGAGATACAAATACAATAGATATTTGTCCAGGCACTATATAATGAAAACGTGAATCCCAGTGCAACCAAGCAGGTATTATAAAAAGTATATTATGTATTAATTTCTACTATGCTCTATTCTTGTGCCAATTTTATCCAAATTCATTTAACAGCTAACTCGCGATGGAGTAACCATCCAAGATCTTCAGAAGTATGTATATAGAACTATCACATTTACAATATTCGTCAGACACAAATTATCGGGACCCTCATCCATCTTGGTCAGAAAATCTTCCTTTTATATTACAGGCCCTTCAAACCTCGTTCGTTCACACTAGTTTAATGTTTCTAATTCATACTTTCTGCTGTCAATGAGCCCACAGATCATACGTCACATACGGCGCCAAGTATAGCTGCGATTATGAATGAACGAACCTGTAGATAGTCTTTATTATACCTATATAAATCGCGACAAACAGGATCTGGTCCGACGGTATTTTCCTTACAATACGATAATCACAATCTCATTTATGGATATGTTACAATGTATGCCGGAGTTGATGATATTTTGAGTAATAAAACATAGACTTTGAAATTAGAAATGGAAATTAGTTTTCAGCTATAAAGTTTTCGGTTTTTGTATGATGTCCTACTACTTTCTTTGTGATTATTTTATTCTAGGCTACACTGATGCCGCTATGTGAATACGGCTTGCAGCGTACCTTCTCTTTTTACCAGGGTATACAATACGCGACACTAATTATGTTGGGCATGATATTAGAAGTTATGAGATAGATATTCTCTATGTTGTGAAGTATTTTACCATTACTAAAGCGCAGCGAAAATGAACACCTGAATCCAGAACAGCTAGATAGCTGTTCTGGATTCACAGATGTGAATCACAGATTATCGCTTTCAGCCTGACGCTGTGATTGGAAGCCATTAGGGTCACATTTACCAGAAAGAGTCGATTACATATACGACGTTGTCAATGTCATTAAATATGAATCCGAAGAAATTAAAACGTGCTTTCACGCCAAATCCCACTAATTTGTTATCCAACAAAATAATTAACTAACACATTCATACATCACCGTTTTTTCTAACTCATAAAAGATCCAATAAACTGGAAAAAGAATGGAATTTTAACGTAGCCATCCTTTACCGTGACAAAAGCTTTTCGCGCCCAAAATAGCGTCATTAAGGAGTTATCAAAGTCCATCAGCCACCATCAAACCGAATTAGACGAAGACAAACAAGTATCTAACTATTCTATGACGCAATTCTTTCAACCAAGCAATTTTGCTGCACGATGGTGAACCTTATTTCTTTAAAGGTAAGACGCTTCATTTGACAGTATAATATAATGTCAATCTTTATAGAGATTTCCCAAAAATGCTCCAAACACTTGAAGTGTGGTGAATAAAACATTGACAAGGAATGCTTTTCGTATGTGTGGTGTCGCCATAAATAGGTTTTCTTTGAGACAATGTCGTGTAAAATAGGGATTTGATTATTATTATTTGTGTTGGTTTGTTGTATTTTAACTATTTTTGTGGCGTTATAGCAAACAGAATCTTTGATTTCAGTTTTTCAAGACGGCTCCTTTTTTAGAAATAAAAACTATATCACAGACTACAAATAAAATAACGAAGTTTGTCCCAATAACATGATTTTTTGTAAGTGTAAGTGCAGAGGGCAACGATTACATTGGCTTCTTTACTGGCCTGCTCCGTAATCGAACCCTCGTGCACAACAGGTTTTTATATTAAGTAGCATCATCATTACTGTAAATAATATGTTCCAGTAAACCCGTCAATAGAGTAAATTATCGTAAGAAAACATAGTAATAGTTGTTATGTTTGTCTGTGACAAACACCGCCATGACTCTATTATTAGTTCGGAATATTAAAACTTTACGAGCAAGTCGCGCAAATAGGCACACAAACAAATAGACTTTATGTAGTTTAAAGTTCTCTGCTGACTATAATGTTATTATAAGACTATTTGGTGTGTTATTGAAATACATTGTTGATCCCGTGGTATAACATGTTTGCGTGCTTAGAGTATACAATAAGAACATACCGGATTATTTGTTGCTTCTTCTTCTTCTTTTTCCTCGTTCCCTCAATTCTGAGGATCGCGACCACTAATGAGGTCCCTCCAATGAGAGCGGCTGAGTGCTGCGTGGACTGCTTGCTGCAAGGTGCCGCCTAATGCGTTTTTTATAATGTCCGACCATCTTTTTGGTATAATATTGTCTTCTATTTACGCGAATATTATTCATTGAAATTAAACTGCTATATACGGATTTTATCGCGTTGTTTATTTGACACTTTATTACAAAATTTTGAAAATTGTTTCACTACTACTACTATTAAACTTTACTAATTTTTAAGCTAATTAAATTATTATTAAACTATTTAGATTTAATTTATTTTTACTTTTACACGTTCCCCGACGTTTCGGTTGCTTTTCAGCAGCCATGGTCACGGGGAGAAATTTTGTAATAAAGTGTCAAATAAACAACGCGATAAAATCCGTATATAGCAGTTTAATTTCATCTTTTTGGTGTTCTACCTTTGGCGCGTTTTCCGTTAACTTGACCCAATATTAAGAGCTTCTCTAGACAATGCTTAGGTGACCGCATGATATGTCCAAAGAAACTGAGGGCCCGCTGTTCGCAGATGGTTGTAAGCCGCTTTGTGATGTTGAGCTCTTGTAAAATAGATTATTTTTTGCTACTGTGCATCAAAGTAAAGTTAAATTTGACTAGTTATTTTGCTTATACACACTATATCATAATACACTTGATTTGAAACGTCGTCCCTTAGGCTTGAAAAATAAATTAATTCTGTAGCTATATTTACATTACTTTTAAATTATATTATACTCTTCAATTGAACTAACTCCTGGTGGTACTAAGTGTTATTCGGTTTTTATGTAACAATACAAAACTGTCTGGCTGTGTGACTAGTAGACAGTGATAGACGAATATTAAATGTAAACTAAAACTATAGATACCGTTATATAGATTTAATGTACAACAATTTAATGTTCAACAACCAACAGTGAGGTCTCTAATTCAATTCATAAGTCACAAACGGCTTACAAAAAATTTTAGTCTTATCAATAACTCGTCAAAATGTTTCAACTGCAACAGGCTTGTTGATCAATAAACTGCCTGCGTTACAGTTTGCATTGATGGCGTAGTGGTTAGTGTAACCGACTGCCACGCCTAAGGTCGCGGGTTCGATTCCCGCACAAGTCAAACATTTGTGTGCATGAACATGGATCTTTGTGTTGGTTTGGGTGTTTCTATGTACAATATGTATGTATTTACAAAAAGAAAGTATATATATGTATGTTTATCCATTGTCTAGTACCCATAGTACAAGCTCTGCTTAGTTTGGGCTAGATAGTGTTGTGTGTATGTGGTAGAATATTATTATTATTAACCTCTAAAATTCTTTGAAATTAAACTACTATATACGAATTTTATCGCGTTGTGTATTTAACACTTTTTTACATATTTTTTTTAAAATCCTATCTGACCTAATCGAAGCTAGTGAAAAGTGGCTGCGTACAATCATAAAGTATCTTCTATATCCTTTTCTTGGTAATATTATACTTATTGCGAACTAGGGATTCAGATTTTATTTTATTCTTAGTATTAGTTTGTGGGTTTTAAGTGACAAAGGCTTATTTATATCTCCGAAAACGGTAGCCGAGCTGCGGGTATAATTTAGAATTACATAAAATAATCTTTCTACAGAACCTTTAACATTTTCAGCTTGCGTTACCGTTTACCTAATAGACGAAATCCAGAATTATTCCCTATTGCTGGTCGTATATCACTAGCGTCTCGTACGATCAAAGGAGAACATTTGTCATTGTAGTAGGAGACAGCAGCTATTAACCGGAATAAATATGATATCAATGGCGTGAGACATAAATAAAGCACTTTTATATTGCAATACAGATGAAAAGAATACGAGGTAATTTTTTATGAGAACTGTGACGAAATGCTTCAGTAAATAATTTGACACTAATAAAATGACGCTTTACCCAATATAAATGTGTTTATACAAATATAATGGTAGAGTAATATAGACCTTTGAAGTTTTTTGTGCATTTTCTATGTATTTGAAGAGAGTTTATTAATCTGTCTCATAATGAAAAGTTATACAGTCACATAAAATGGATAAGTTCCGTCTGCAACGTACACAAATTAAGTAATATCAGACGGCCAATTTTCGTAACATAAACTTATTTTAAATATACATAGTACCAATCTAGCCTCCGTGCCATAAATATCACAAATGCTGTTCTCGTAAATTATAATATGGGTCACATAGAACATACGTTGCATTTTTGTTTACTTTTGACGATTAAGCCTAGATTGGGCTCTATTTTGAACATATTATTATGAGAATTGGCTCTCAAATGTTTGTCTCAATGCAAAGTATAAGAGCTCATAGACGCAAAGTTACATACGTATTGGATCAAGTTGTCTTTTATCTAGCCGAATGTAGTTTGACTTGATCCAAAATGGTTCTACACACATGTCTGTGTGTGTCGGTTTTATTCTATCAATCAAACACATCGCTAAAGCGTTTGCTTAAATATTTCTTCGCTTCTTAATTATTTGTCATATTGTGCGAAACCTAAAAATGTTTCCAGATAGACTTCTAAGAATAAATGTTTATTGGGTAATAATATCTCAAAAGACATCCGTTACAAACCCATTAGGTACAGTCAGCATCAGATAGATTTAAGCTTTCTAAGTAGTCAAAATTTTGTGAAGAATATCAATTCAATTTTATGTTCGCAGACAAGGCATCTAAAGTGGTCAAAATATCTTAGCTATCAGTTGTCAATATTGTGTTAGCTGTCAGAATGTCCATATTAATATTCATACTAATCAAAGGTCATTGTCATTAAGACTGGCTTCAATGTTAGTTTGAGTATTGTTCTTAAACACTAAGGCCACACTTAGTACCCATACCTACTGTTAAAAATTGAGCAGTACGTTGAGGCTACCCAAATAATCAAACAAATGACTGAATTTGATACTAGTGCAATATGTAATGTAGTAGATATAACATGTTTTATTTACACTGATTGTATAAATACCAAAAAAAATATAAATATATAGTATAAATACCGAATAAAATCCCAATCTAAAAACACAGGACAAATATATCTGTATTTTACGCAAATTAAATTTTCAACATACTGAAGAAAATGAGCGTGTAATACTCACATACCTATCCTGACCTTCATTTCAGCTCCAAATTAACCTGAAAAAAAAGGAAATAGCTTAAGTTTAATATATATACAAATATTATTTTAATTAAATCATTTATAGGGGAGGTCCATCCCGAATATTAGGGACTGGGTGGATAGAGTCAATAGGTTTATAAACAGGACTAACCTGTGATAACTAAAAGACCTACTTATGATGGGGTCCCTAACACAGACAATTATAATTTGAGATTTTGTATTATGTAGAAATAAAACCAATGACGCCAACGCAATGCAATGCAACTTAAGACTGCGCCGAGCGAAATGTGCCAAAACAGACGGTCACAGTTAAGTGAATAAAATCAACACTATTTGTTTAATACAAATATAAAATATACATTTACCATAATAATGAATGTCTTTACAAATAGTCCGTGTAAAAACCTTAAAATAACTAATATTTTCGCCTACAAAATTACGTAAATATGCACGAAAAATGTTAAACCGTAGAAAAATATACCGCCGTCATGTTGTATAAGTTTAGATTTGTATCGATAGCCCGTGTTAGTTTTTAAGGCCAGGGAAATGGATAAGTTCAGTCACTGCGCTAAATCTTACAATGCCACTATGCACCCAGTAGACCAGTAGACTGATTACTGTCAACTGTTCTACTGGGTCGTCCTGGAACCTATTAAGGTTCGCCTTCTATAACACGACACCTAAATACATAACTGGCGAAATAATTCTTACCAGTTTTGCCTTATCCTTGAAAATAACACTTCCACCCCCAAGCATATATGTAGCTCTAGCGGCTCCCCTCTGACCGGCCGACCAAGGCAAGCCAGAGTTGAGAGTCCTACGGGCGCTCTTGAAGTTCCACCCCAGCCCGCCAGTAACGGCATGCCGGGGACGAGGTCCTAACCGACTCTCTCAGGCATTCAGGCCCGCTGTGTCGCCACTCACATTCAGCTCGCCACAAGCAGCCCTGCAGTTTGTGCGCTTTTATTTAACCTGGTGATACATTTTTTGTTTAATCACAAGACGAAGGTGGTAGTTCAAAAGCTAGTGTACTGTGCCCTCCGATATCGCGTTAGTCTCATGGTGAGATAACGGCTGTCCCAGTGGGGTGTTATTACTATTATTATTATTATTTAAACACCAAAACTATTTAGGCCTTACGACAGAGACAAACACTCATACTACATACATGCTCAATCATAATACACATAACAGACGAATTCCCTGCCATGTTCATTAGCTCAAAACACATTTCCGTGGAGCAGTAAACTTGTGCGGTAATAACGAGGCGTTTATTATCAAGTGCTTAGGCATCCTAGCTTAGCTTACTTAAGGCAGTGCCAGACATAATATGACGAGGTTTATTATCTTGTTAACATTGCGTCGTTCTTCATCACAGAACCAAAACTTTATTGCCTATGTCCGCAATGCTTTGTCGTCCGGCAATATTAATCTTATTTGTTTCGCTTTAGTCCGAAATTCAGACTAACCTAATATTTAATTGCGACAATAATTAGGATAGCGTTTTTTAGTTGAAATGTCTTATATTAAAACTGTGCAATCGTGAAATCAGTGAATTGCCGAATTTGGTGTAACTATCTAAGAGGCATAGCATCGATAGCCTAGTAGGAGACCGTTTGAATGCCACGCAGAGGTCTCAAGTTCGATCCCAAGGCGCGCATCTCTGACTTTTCGAAGTTATATGTGTATTAAATTATTAATTATCGCTCGCATTAACGGTGAAGGAAAACATCGTGAGGAATAATACAGGGCTGGTAATATTGTAATATATCTAAGAGGCAAATAGATTTTGTAATAAGTTCAAGCACAAACATGATAGCTGCAATATTTTATAGTTTGCTACGCGGACGATATGACCGATGGTCGTCAAAACGCTTACCCCCGATTATTAGAAACTTGAACAGGCCAATCCACAAATCACCTGATTTCAATTGGCCTGATGCAGTCTATTGCCAGACACGGCTTTAACACAACTGACCTCAGGGCACCCGGTATTCCTTTATCTGCATCCAACCTATTCCAACCTCCTTATTTCGATACTTCCTCTTCCTAAATAGCAGCATCTTTAGTAGTTATTCCCAGTCTTCTTTTTATAGTCATGGCCGAACGGTCATTAGTTTCCTTTCCAGATTAAAAGTTTCTGCTGTTTTAAAATTCTTTGCATATGTTTTTTTTGTTGTCGTAGTCCTCTTGCGGGTTGTCCTGCGTGAGCGACGAACGCGACGCGATGCGACGCGAAATGACACGATGCAATGCGACGTGATGCTACACGCGACAAACGTCTTACGTGATTTTGGTCATTACTTTTCGAATCATGGGGAAGTACAGTGCAATTTACCTTGAAAGTTTATACTTAAAGAAGAATTTTAAAAAATATAGTACAATACACAGAAAGAAAGCAAATATAATATTTTACAAAGAAACATATTTGGCGAATTCCATCATTTGTATCCAAAATTAAGAAACGATTATAAATTGTTTAAACAATATTGTGGCGAGTTACCATTTACTTTCGATTACATTATTGCTGCTTTTAAGTCGGAATTTGAGAATCAACTATTTCGTAGTCCGTGGTGTCGCGTCTGGTCACCCACAAAACAGGTACACGTTACATCGCGTCTCGCCGCAGAATGCCATATAGGCCGCAAGATGGGTAGGCCGTTGTTTTGAACGCGTTCGTCGCGTTCGCAGCGTCGCTTCGCGTCGTATTCGTCGCTCACGCAGGACATCCCGTTAGAATCAACAATCATTATTTTAATTCTTTTCTACGGTGATTGTAAATTGTCATCTAGACTAAGCTTCACAATAAATTTGTTGTCGCCTAATTAGTCGGTTTCATTGGTGCATTTCCAACTTCGTCTAATGTCTGGCGCCAGCTTTACGTGCTGTATTTTGAAAAGGACTCTCATTAGATGAAGACGTTGGATAATATAATTGGTCATTAAAACTTATAAGTTATGCGGAAGTGATTCTGTTAAACGTGGTACGAAACCGTTCATATTTATTTCGTTGGCTCTGATCTTTACTATCTATCTATCGCCTGTTTTTATCTATCCATCGTTGCGGTATCTTAAAGATTATATGAGGCTTGATTAAATTGTAGCTACTATGTGATTCGAGATAGGCTGTGGTTAAATGATTTAGTCATTCGTTTAGGTAAGTAATTTGAGTGTATTGCTTAGCACAATTTAGGTTTGGCTTAGTGTTATTTGCATATAATTTTTATGGTACTAAAATAGCAAAGAAGCATGTGCGTCATCTTATAGTAAACTGTTAACGTAACCTATACAGTACTATGGCAGTATTGTGGATATTGCGAATGTGTTTCGGGGTTCCTAACAAATTGGTATTTTACCGGTCTCATAGTAAGGGGTTTTCCGTATTCTATGAGCTGTTCAACAATATAGATATTTCCTTCCACTTCTATTTATTTACAAAATAAATTTCTGCAACTCATGTCTTTTGGATGATGTCAACGAAATATTGTATGCTAGTTTTTGCCGTAATAATGTGAATGCGAAATATGGTCGAGTAGTTAAGGTATGAAACCGTAACAGACAAATTCACATTTGGAATTATAATATCAATTAGGATGTTATTCTGGGATACATATTGCTTTCTAATATACATACAAACAAATAAATGTTACCTGTTTTTTATTTAAGCAAGATTTATTTATTCATTCAATAGCACAACCGTACAGTGTACAATTTTCGTAACATATATTGTATTGAGATTTATTTCAAAATAAACTCTTGTAGAAACATGGCTGTAACCAATACACCTGCAATTTGGATGAAGTCTTTTTATTTGCATGCGCATAATATTCATAAACAATCCACATCCGCTAGCCGACTATCACCACAAAAAATCAGTAACAATCAACATTTACGAGCAATAAACAACAACACGAAACAATTTCAATAAATTTATAAAACAATATAAGGTATGCAACACACGTGTGACGACGGCAAATAAAGTGTCGCGGCGGCTAGACGGAGGTGGTGTCGCGATAAGTATGCGGCCGGCCGATTCGATTGCCTTGTCAATATTGGAGCACGACGCCGGCACGCTTCATACGATGGGTTTGCAAATGATCTAAATACCGTTGTGTGTACCCAAGTGCTTAATGTTACATTGGGGTCTTTGGTAGAAAAAAAATCCATGTTTCGAATGATGCAATGATAAAGGAATGAAGTATTTAGAAGCAGCAGAAGGAGTAGCTATCAGACAAAGTTATTAGACCTGCGATTGATAGACCGCTGCTTTGATCCCCGTATATTGCACTACTAATGTCAAACCCCACGCATTTAGCTTGGCAGGATGTATTAACAACAATAGTAGTCACCAAAATTGCAAATAATCTTTAAAAGCAACATTCTAATTATTTTTATATGCCTTCTCTTGTATTCAGCAGTAAGTAGATGCTAATATTTAGAGCTATGGCCAAGAGAGGGGACTTAAAACCATAGCAAATATGAGTGTAGTAGACCTCTGCCTACCCCTTCAGGAATATAAGCGGGAGGGGCTACGAGACAATTCGCCCCACAAAATTTACCAAAAGTACCCATTCGCCCCGTTAAACAACTATGGTGCCCATTCGTATCTTACCTCAAGTACATAACATAGAAAGTTGCTTTATATGTACTTGAGGTAAGGCGCGAATGGGCAATAATATTTTTCAAATATTATTTTGCTCACCGTACTTTATTAAATTATAGTAAGCAAAATAATATTTATAGAAATTGAAAATAGTGATATCCATAAAAATATTATGAATTAATAAACGTTATAATGACAATGCCTCAGTGTTAACACTACTAAAATAAATAGAGTATATTAAGCATTTTCTGTCTAACTGTACTTTTTTTATTTCTTAAATAATACAGATACGCAGAGGTCTCGCGTTCGAACCTATGGCGCGCATCTCTGACTTTTTAAAGTTATATGCGTATTGAATAGTTAATTATAGCTTGCTTTAACGGTGAAGGAAAACATTGTGAGAAAACCTGCATATCTGAGAGTTCTCCATATTGTTCTCGAAGATATGTGAAGTCTACCAACCCGCACTAGGCCAGCGTGGTAGACTATGGCCTAACCCTTCTCATAGTGAGAAGAGGCCCGTGCCCAGTAGTGGGACAGTTTAATAGAGGGCTGATATTATTATTATAATACAGTGCTTCAAAAATATATATAATAAGATTCATTATGATTTTCCCCTTTAAATGGGGCGAATGCGTTCTACAAAACAGGGTACTATTTTTTAGGCGGGGCGAATTTTGAGGGGCGGACAGGCTTGTAGCCGCCTGAGGCTATGTATGAATGAACATTCCAATCTAATCCAGATTTTACGATACTATAATTACTGTAGTTTAGTACACTATATTATCACATCATAAATCTCCGTATTTACTACTTATAAACAGTTAATTAATAATTCTATGTTGATGAACAAGTATATAATATTACCTACTACGAGATAATTATTTTCTGGATGTGATCGTAAAACTCGCATTGGTAGTTAAAGGAAATTGAAAATGGAATTGGCGTAAATATTAGTAATAGAATGAGAATTTCATATACACAGGACCGCAAAGAAAAAGGGTCGGTTAGAAAATCTTCAATATCTTCAATAGTACCTGACTTAGCTTTATGAAATAAAGACTTAATTAAAGAATATATTAATGTGCCTAAATGAAAAAAAATGAATTCAAGCTTTTTATTTTTAATAAATGTAAATTAAATAAAAATGCGTAGTATTTCCAATATTTTCGTAAATGTAGATTGTTTACAGATGTGCCGTTTTCACGCATTTTAGTACTTTGTGTGGCCTCCACAAGCTCGCAATACTGCTGTTTTTAGGTATTTGAGGCGATGCTGCGGAATATTCTGCCATTCCTCTATTAGAGCTTCTTTCATTTCACGTAACGTGATTGGCGGCGGATTCCGCTGACGTACAGGTCGTCCCAGTTCGTCCCATGTATGCTCAATGGGGTTTAAGTCGGGGCTCCACGCTTGCCACTCCATGTGTGTGATACTGACTTCTTGAAAATAGGCAAACACTGTCTGAGCTGTATGCGGGCGGGCATTGTCTTGCATAGAAATGCCATTCTCGCCCATGTCCACTAAAAATGGACCAACGTAGTCATTCAGAATTTTAGTGACATATCTTTCTGCAGTTAAAGTTCAATTTTCTATCACCACTAGCTCAGTGCGGCTTTCGAAAGATATCCCAGCCCACACGTGAACAGAGCCTTTGCCCTATGGTACTTTTTCTTCTATTCAGGCTTGGTTATAGCGCTTTCCCGGTTTTTTTTTTACTCTTTTCCTCCCGTCGTGCTTATATAAACATAATCTAGACTCGTCTGAAAAGATAACTCTTGACCAGTCATTCAGAGTAAATTCTCGTGTCGTAACTCAACCTTGAGTTTCTGTGGTGTCTTTCTAGTTTTGGGCCATTTGCAGCTTTTAATGGCTTTAAATTTGCTTCAGCCAGACGCCGCCTTACTGTATACGTACTTAGATTGTATCCTCTAGCTCGAAAATGATGATTGTTTACTTCAACAGCCGTAAGAAAGCGATTTCTCAAAATTGTTGATATCATATAGCGATACTCCCGCGTCGTCGTGCACCTTGTTCAGCCTGTTTCTGGTCTTCGAAGATTGGATCCAGTTTCATGGAAAGGTGAAGTACTCGCTGAACTGTAGAAAGAGTCATACACTGTCAGGATCCTGGTACATTCTTCTGGGGTTAACGACATGATGACTTCAGAATAATACAATTTATAAGGCAGAGACACCATATTTATAACGTTTTTATTGCTAAACTAAAACAAACGCGAAACAATTGATTTGAATTTTTGGTACTAAATTAAAAAACGACTATTATTTTGAGTTTCTATATAATTATCAAAAATAAATAAAACGGTTTTATATATTATTTTATTTGACATTAAATATTCTTTAATTTAGTCTTTATTTCATAAAGCTAGGCCAGGTACTTTCGAGCCGTTTTTTTTGCGGGCCAGTGTATTTTAAAATTGATCCCGATATGAAATCTTATGATTCAGAAAATATGATACTTTTTTTTGATCATTTTATAGTTCAAATCATAATAATATTTGAAAAATTACCATCTTGTAGGCACCCTAAAATTACTGGATAGGTATAGAAAATAATCCTCTATCGTAAATTAAAAAAGAAAACTGAGCACATCATACTTTTTAATTAAACGAAATAAGATTCTTTGCAAAAATTCTATGTCTAATCTCGGTATTAAAGCTAAAATCTTACACAAAGAATATACGAGACAACAATTTTTGGATCATTCAATTTTATTTGTTCCGTGTCTGGATCGAAACTACATCATTAAGCCTACTGGCAGCGACAAAGTGACGACCACCAATGCGCCATCCGTGTTTCGCCATTTGTGGTATTTTGATTTTGAAAGTTAGTTTATATTTATTTTTGTTACTTTGCACTCCTCAAATACATGAAAGGTCTTTGCCAACTCGAAATTTATATATTTTGAAAATTCCTCTGCATCTTTAAAATACCTACTTAATGGAAATTTTTCAACATCTTTAACAAAATGCTACTACACAAACAAATTTCATATATAGCTCTATAGACTCAATGTAATATCTAACAATCAAAAATGGCTAAAACGTACTGACGTAGAGGAAGTAATTATAAACGTTTCGATGTTGCTATATTGTTACCAAATCTACGCCCTGCAAACAGTATTCTTAAGTAAATTACAACTCTAAATGTCGATGAACATTGTGATCTTCCTCGTATCTACCATTAAGCCTGCATAAAACTCCTATTAACATTAAATTTAATGTTATTTTAATTCAGTACACGCTCCATATAACGCGGGAAATCAACACAGTTTTCACTTTATAATTTATTGAATAAGGAATCGATTGAGCACCTCTAACACATCAACGACTCGCATCAATACCAATACGGAATCGATTCATATCGATTAACTTTCGATGCACGCTCGAAAGCAATTTGCAAAACTGAGTTGAATTCGCGCCATCCCGTTGTAAAGCACACGAGACGGAATGACGAATTGTAAAAGGAAAGGCACGGTTTAAATCGCCGTTTAATGTGCGATTTGTATGAGAAGTCGCTTTGAAATGAGCCAACACTTTGTGTGCATCCTACGACGAAGTCTACTCGCGTAAACTATGACAAAGTTACCCCTACCATTTAAAATAGCCACTATTCTAATTTCAACTTTGTTGCTTTGTATATAAGATTACTTCTTCGATGACAAGGCAAAGTAGTTGGCAGTATTATGTTGGTAAAGTGACAATGTTGGCGCCACTAGGCTTGCAAGGCGTTGCATGCAAGGAACGCTCATCGACGCTTAAGCGGTTATAACTGAATGATCTTTATGACATGCGATGACATGAAATGATACGCGGATGTGTTCAGTATCGTTTCTGATTAAGCACTCCTGATAGATGCCCTATAAATGTAGCATGAAGTTGTCTCTATTGGCTATGTCTTAAAATTGTGAACATCTACACGGAAGCAGTGTCTAAGGCTCGTTGCAATCATATTTATCTGCCTACTTCGAAATTAATATGGTTTTACGAGGGTTTTATGTACAGTTATTTCTTTGAAGACGGTTTTAAACAACCTATAGGACTTTGATGGTTTTAGGATGAAGATATTATAGCTAACCAAAAAAATTATTAATTTTAGCAATGAAGGTAAAACCATAAATATTCTATAAAGTGAATATGGAAATAGGATTATTACACTTAAGGATTTTGGCAAGTGGAACCCGTAGTCTGTTTACCTCTTTGGTAAACAGGCATAAATATATATATGAATTTAGATCTTGCCATCTTTTAATATATTTTATTTGATTACTTACAAGTACATAACTCAACATTAGTTTCATTATGCCATTTATTCTTCTCAAACCTGTCAGTTCGTATATCTTTCAACCAATGTATGATGTATACTCGTATCAACAGTTGTGAAAAGTCCTCCAAAGAAGCACACATCCATCAAAAGTCAGCACGGGCAGGCAAGACAGGCGATTTTGTAACCATCATTTACTGATTTATAGCAAAAGTTCTTAGAGAAGATATAACGTAAGTTACTGCTTAACGACTGGAGCCAGCTTTGACATGACTGCATGACGTCATTAGTTGTGAAACAAACGATTACAATGAACAGTTGAGTGTGCATCTCATTAAACTGTTGAATTTTATTCGCTCTTGTGACTTTTAAATTACTCTCACTTATTTTTAGTACACTTTGTGTTAGCAATACTTTACTTCTGCCTCACAAAGTTATGCGCGAAATTGGCGGCAGTATATTTAAAAATAAGGAGATAACTTCTACTCATGCAACCTACACGGTTTATGTTAAAAACATAAATCTTTACAGATTTTCTTTTTAAGTCACGTACCTATTTAAAATGCCAACAACCACACACAATACAAGTAATTTAAAAAAAAATTACATCTCATCTATCCTTTTAATTTTTGTTCCTCGAAACCCTTAAGTTCACGAAGAATTCCTTTAAACGTTTAGTCTATTCAAGTGATTATTAGTAAAATGTACGTATCATCTCTCCCGTACGGCTGTACGTATATGATCTCCGTGATACTGTGAACTTTACAAACATTGAAACAATGGAGACAAAGAAAGCTCCGACTCAGTACAACTATTTGCGTATCACACACATTTTTGTTGCGTGTGAGGATTGAACCTTCAATACAGTACATTGTTAAGGTAACTACATAAACTTCTTCGCCATCCTTGCACCATTAATTTCAACACTTAAATATAATATCAGCCTCTTAAATATAATACCCTCTGTTACAGTGTGAATATTGCTGACAGTTTATAAAAATATTCTTAAGTATTTAAATAACCAAACGCACTTTCAAATCCCAATAATACCGGGCTTCCCCTAACTGAGTTATATCAAACATGGCGACATAATAAGGTTAATAGGTCAGTTCTCGGTAGTCGTTGTTATGTCTAGACGTTAGACGACACCGACCGGCAAAATTGTGGCAACCAAGTACGAACCATGCACACATTTATCCTATACTACAATTTCGATGTTATGTTTATTACCTACTATCGTCGTACAATAGTACCTGAACAGCGTTTTATAGCATAAAATATGTATGTATATGAATTTCTTTTATAATGACTACCGCGCTACGAATAAGATTGTTGTGATAATCTTTACAAACACTTAAATAACAGACACAAAGAGTATCTGGACACGGAACAACATTTTGTGGATCACCCATTTTTTGTCCCGTGTGGAGTCGAACCCACACACACTCGGCGTAGTAGCAATGGCGAGGCAACCACTTTAACCACTATCCATCTGTGCAATTGCATTTGGCAAGCAAATATACGGCCAGCGTTATCGTAAGCGATTACTAGCCTATGATCAATAGCAAGGCGTACAACTAGCCACTTTACGATTTTAATAGTTTTATGCCATCTTTCTTAATAAAGTTGGCTTATTAAGAAAGATGGCATAAAACTATTAAAATCGGATAAAAAGATGAGTGAAATAGGCTTATGAACCTCCAAAACTGTTACTTATTAGGCGAAGCTTCATACTACCGCCGGTGCCAGTAGGTTGTCGACTTTAGGGTTACAGGGAAAAGAATGGCAAACATGTACATAAACCTTTTTCATTAGTACAAAGGCAAAACTAGGCCACTACAAACGGCAAGCTTCGAAAAACTGTGGACTCGCTTCGACACGCCGATTTCCTAGTAAGATTTAATTCGCAATTAAAGTGAGCGTTCATTAACTATATAATACACACATAAATTCGAAAATTTAAAACCTAAAATCTCTGCATGTCAGTCCAACAGACAGCCCATTTAGACTCATGCTGTTTCTATCACAAAGAAGTACATGCAGGTGTGCAGGGTAATGAGAAGGCTGATGAATTAGCCACGAAGGACTCGGAGCAACTATTTGTTGGCCCCTAGCCATTCGTAGGACTCTCTGAGAGTACCATCAAGGCAGCTATTAATGCACATGGCAATGATAAACACAGGCTGGAATGGATGGCCCTTAGGGGTCTGGAACAGTCCAAGAAATTCATTGCAAACAGAGCCACAGGCTTCACCGGGAAGTTCTGGGGGTACAACAAGGGCCAAATACGCCTGCTCACAGGAGCGTTCACTGGTCATTTTGGCACCAACCACTTCCTGTTGTGCAGATTGAGTTTGGCAAACAATTTGATCTGCAGAGCCTGTGGTGAACAGGACGAGTCCATATCACACCTACTGTGTGAATGTGACGCGTTGGCTGGACTAAGGATGGGTCTGATGGGATCGGCATATCCGAATCCTGAAGACTTCAGGCTTCTCCCTCTGAAGTGTACGCTGCGACTGATGCAGTACATTCATAGGGAGATAGCTCAGGGATGGATCCCGGGGCCGACACAAAAGATCCCACTGGGTCGAAGTGTCGCCGGTCTACACTGATTGGCCCCCGAAATAAGATAAGATAAGATAAGATCACAGAGAAGTAAAATAAGGCCTTTATTATTTATCATCAGAAAATGGATAGCAAAATTGTAACACATTGACTGAAATGGTATCAAATTGTATAAAAATACGATTGAGTCTTAAAGATAAAGGATCCTTCGATCCTGGCAACTAGGAAAATCAGTTCTTGACTAACATAATGCACAGCCTCACAAGTCCTGGATGAGGTAACTACAAGTCGACAACTGATCAATCTGTAAGCTCAGTGCTATATTGAATCCACCTACTATGTCTTGAACAACAATAACCATTGACAACTTACGATTTGCAAGCAAATAATAGAAACATAAATAAAGCAATGACTCAGAAAGCCTACGTCCACATTGATCATATCATTTCTATATATAATATAACATAATGTTACATCTATTCTATTGTAGTAGAAGATTCTAAGAACAGAGTCATAAATCTATCCAAGACACGTGTAATTAATGTCTTATAAGTTTGTTGGTGGTCCAACGATCATATAAATCTTGCACCACTGATGCAATAAATTATTCCTATCATTTATTTCCCTTCTGATTGGAATGTAGGGAAAACTGTTTCGGAAAGAATGTGAGATCAAATCCCGCCTATTGTTGAGCAAGAGCTATTAGTACATTAACAGTAAAATATATCCAATGATTAAGGGTTTAACGAAACAATTTTGGCGTTTTGGAGTTTTAGTTTTAGTATCTATTTTTGGACTTGTAGAATATTTTAGACAATAAACAACCTATACTTGTGATGCTGTGCCGATTTCCAAATTTTCATGAATATTATCAGCCATTTAACATCATGCTCTAAACATCAGGCATACAACATGTTTAACAAACTTACGACGTTTATACAATATATCATATAACTGAGACTCTAAGTTATAATCTCAAAGAAATCGAAACATAAGAGTAAGCTAGTAAGAAATTGTTATATTACGCTTATTTAAAGTCCTATATAATAATAATAATATGTAATTTGGCTTACACAGCATTATAGTTAACATTATACTTGTAAAACACGTTTTCTAACCCTATTGTAATATTCATATTGTAATACGTTGTGGATTGTACGTTTAGTTAATCTTTTATATTGTTCAACTTTTTTGTAACGCCTAATGTTACAAAAAACAATTGTTTGTGTTCCAAATAAATAAAAAAAAAAAAAAATAAGATATCTACGACGATTTAATTAGTCATCCGAGTATGTAATTCTTTCAAAAATATTATGAATATTAAATTTGTAGGCGAATGTAACTTGAAGAAGTTGGGAAAATATATCTGTCTTCACACACGTTACTTTGTGCTCTAACTGCAGTTTTCTTAATTAATTTATTTTATACGCTGGGCTTTATATCGTATCAAGCTTCGTATTCTCAAGTCGCAAGTCTCCTCAGCATCAGTCCTACCATCTTATATTTTTGTGGTAGAATCCAGTCTACTTCGGTACCATGGCATCTGCCGTATTCTATTCGTACACAGAGACCAAGTTTGGGCAAATGATTATCTTTATATATATATATATATGTATATATATAATTATCTTTTTAAAGAGAAATTCACCTAAACTAAAATAATTCGTAACTTCTGATCAAAAATAAAATTCTAATGAAACTAAAACATATGCAAACAGATTTAAAGCAAGGAAGTACGTTTCCCTACAGTACAAATAATTGGATGTATTTGTTTAAACAGATTACGAAATCGATAAATCATTGACAGCCATTGCCGGATGCGATCATAACTAGCACGTGTTGTTTGAACAAATATCACACGTATATACACGTATTGTTAAGTCATTATGTATGTGTGTATGTGCTTGTGTGTGTGTGCGTGGGTTTATAACGACGTAGTGATCAAGTTATTAAGTGATCTGTAGCTGAGATTACCGTTTATGAGGTAGACTGCATAAGTAGATTTCGAAGATAATCCTTGTATAGAAGAATATCATAAATATCTATTTACATCGGTCAAGTGCGTCTTGAACTCGCTCAACAAAGGTTCCATACCTTAAAAAGAGAACATATGTACATAGTCGACTGTCTTTATGCTCAAAGCAATGTTAACTTTTTACTATTGTCAATTTCTGTGATATAAAAATCTCATAAATATTTTTCTCGGTATCAAACCCAAAATCTGTTGCACAGCAGTCGCATTCATGACCATTACGTTATCGAAACATAAAATGAAATTATAGTCTAAAATTCAAAACTAAAGTTAAATTAGGCAAGTACCTAATTTCTAAATACAATTTTACGCTTATTTCTAATAATATTTATTTACTTGAAGTGCAAGTTTAACTGTAATGAAACTGAGAAGCCCAGTGATATGTTACGAAAGATCTAAATTCTGCTTACATAAATACAGAAAATTATGTATATGACATACATAATTCTCTGTATTTAAAGAAAAGACAAATTTAAAAGTGTCTTAAATTTAATCAGTACTGTCAAACTGTGACCAATAACATGCCTGTCAGAGGCTAATGGCCGTCTAATATCTGTGTCAAGCTGTTAATGATGGAGACGTAGTAATAAAATAATAATCATGTTTATATTGCCGCTAATCAGAACTTAAGTAATTTTTATACCTAACCAAATTAATAAGCTTTATTTTATAGCGGCAAATGAAAAAAGAATTTGACTTTAAAATGGAAGCCAAAACGTTTGAACCACATTCTCAAAATGGATATTACAGAAATGCAAATAATGTTGGAATTAAGATCTTGAATTTAAACATGTTTATAGATGACGTTAAACATAAAATGTTTAAAGAATTTTGTAATTTGATAGATTTTTATCTGACTGAGTCATGACATTGATCCTATTATTGCTACAAATCAAGTCAACCATAAAACGTTAAAGAGCACGTTATAAATAACTTTGTCACATGACAAGCTACTTTATGTATAATTTAATCACTTTCCATTTAAATCTGGGTGTGAGAAAATATGTATCGTACATCAGCAGCTCATCTTGGTTCGTTGCTACGATTTATAGTCAAAGCGATTGTAAGGTTATCTTACTATATAGTTGGTCATGTTTAATTCTGTTTATAGGTATCGCACTCAATACAGGTATGTATTAGTTATGTTAGTTAAACGGGTTGAAGCATCGTGTTAAATACCAATGCGAGACACCTGCGTTAGTAACATTCATGATTAACTTGCGCATGTAGCTTGCGCATGTACTTAACGCCAGCAACTTTTGTCATGTACACACGGCTACACATCAAGTTAGACACCCTATATACGCATAACTACGCTACAAATAAAATAGAGAATTGTCGGCAAGGTACAGTGCATAGTGGTGTCGAAGTAATGGTAAGGATAGAGCGTCACGTCCCGTTCAGCGTAAATGAGACATAATAACAAAAATATAACGCACTCTCACGCACAATTCCCAGCGTTCAACTACTAATAGTTCAAAGTCCAAATAGTCTAGGTTGATGTGTCGCTGTGTGTACAAGCAAATAGTACCTAGTGAAAGTAATAAATCAAACGCCATATTTTTGGAATCCAATGAATAAGGTGTATATATTGATATACCAGTATACAATTATGTTTATAATACACTTTAAAATTAAATTAACTTTGTTATTTTTAAACGGATAACGTCATGACTTATTTTGTCAAAAACTTACTCTAAGAAACGGGAGGGAACTTTTGGCTTGGTCACGGGAAAACTGTCGTGACAAATGTCTAAATGTCTTAAAATGTTGATATATACAGAATATGTTTAAATATTATATAATGTGTAAAGATTATTGTTTTTATTCTTATACTTCTTAAATTATTTGTTCATAAGACTACACCAATTACGTATATTTCTTTCTTCTCCCTTAGCCTTTATTATTCCCAAGTCACTTGGGGTCGGCTTTTCTGGTCTAACTGGATTTGACTGGATATCAGTTTTTACACGGAGCGGCTGCCACCTGACCTCCGCAACCCGAAGGCTAACGATACCCTAAGGCTAGACCAGTGTCAGGATATTAGAGGGTACTGACTTTCCCAATAACGACTGCCATAGATGTTCATGGCAGCCGGGACCGACGGTTTAACGTGCTCTCCGAGGCACGAAGCAGGCGATAATTTTCAATCAATACGCACATAATTTCGAAAAGTCATATAACTTCCGAAAGTCAGAGGTGCGCGACGTGGGTTTGAACCCGAAACCCTCTGAATTGCAGTCTGTTGGTCTCCCCACTGAGCTATCGCTGCAATTACGTATATTTCTACCGACGATAAAATAAATCACTTTATAAATTACATATTACTTAATAATATATCTTAACATCGCTCAATCGAAACTTACTCCTTATAAATAGAGTTCAAAAAGAAAGTGTACTTATATCAATCATCTGATCTATATTGTTACACCTCTTTGTTTTGACTTTGTCAGTTCGGCTCGCCCCTTAATTATTCTATCGACAGACATGTTTACAAACAACTAAGACCTGGAAACAGATTGTTACATATTGTTTTTACACTGTGCCTTTATAATGGTAAGATCATCTGAAACAGAACTGTGAATCGTAGATAGTGGGCAATAAGATAATGCACGAAGAGTAGGTAATTGTCAACAAGCATAATGTAACATAATGTGCATTTTCTATACTGGTAATGTTTACGATAACAATGTAGATGTGAACGGCATTGATTTTGATATAACATTATTTTTAGGCAATGATATCTATTTTAATCAAGTAAACTTGTCATATCGAACACTTGAGTAACACAACAGTGAATTTCATTTTAGGGAAAATATGATTAGCATTGTACGTCTTATGACTGAGATGATTATGAAGACGTTTCATATATTTCAATAGTAAATATTTAAATATCTAAATCATTAATTTAAATATTACTCATAGTTAACCTAGAGTAAAAATAATAAAAATATCTCATTTACGTACGTTAATGTTGTATATTCGTATGGGATAAAAATACGTTACCTACACGATATGATAATGATATTGATAGTACGATTTTAAATACACATTGATCGATAATAGAAACGGAATGACAGTCATCAAATTCTTGTTTTAAAACCATAGAATTAACTAATAACTATTCAAAAATCATTTCCTAAAACTTTGGGATTAACAGTAAACTTATCAGAGCTTAACATCAACTGTTCCCAAGTTCTAAATACCACATCGTTATCTAACCACCTTCTGTTTTAATTGCTACTTACTAAACTCACTAACTAATCGATTCTCACTGACCATCACTCGGCTTTCGTAAACATTATGAAACATTTCTATTGGCACCTCGCCTTTTACCTCATCTTGTACATCAATAATCGCTTTTATTACTTTCATGTAAGGTTCATATTCATATGCAGTATCAATAAAGTCAGTGTTATGAAATTTATTAGTTAATATTGACTGTGTTAAATCTCTTAATCAAATCGAACTCGCGGTAGTCATGCCTCTGTGTTTCGTTATTTGTTCTAGTGATAATGCTCTGTTTGAGGTGTCAATATGCCGCGTATTCTTACATAATGGATTTCAGAATTTCTATCGTATAAAAATTATCACTTTGTCCATTGTTTTCGGCATACATTTTTAAAAGCCATTGTCTGAGAACGGGTGGTCGTAACTGTAAATTTGGTTTGTAAAAGTTAAGTATCTTCTTTGACCATTTTCTTTTACTAGTTATATTAATAATTATATTAGCGTAGAATACAACACTGACAATAGTCTGGTAAACAATTATATTAATTTGGTAAACAATTGGTTTGATTTTGAATTATAAATGTTTCGTATATATATATTTCGTATATAAATCGTACCTTAGAAGTTTTAATGTTATTTACATATATATTAATAGTTAAAATATTAAAGGTAAGCCAAACCTTCAACCTCCGTATACAGGGTGTCCCAGAAGTCGACGTCAAGCCGGAATCAGGTAACATGCTAAGTTATAATATCTATCAGAAAAATAAAAATATATTATCTAAGTAAAGTATTTTAAAATTACAGGCATTTAAAAAAAACAAGGAAATCTATACTCTATGACGATCTTTTCAGTCCTGTTAAGACAGATATTTACTTTATGAAATAAAAAAAAACTAATAATTAAAGTTAATATCTGTAGCAACAGGAGTGAAAAGACCGTCACAAGTTGTAGACTTTTTAGATTTCTTTTTAAAAGCCTATAATTTTTAAAATACCTAACTTAGATATTTTTTATATCTTTCTGATAGTTATTATAACTTATCCTGTTGTCGGCTTGACATCGACTTCTGGGACAGCCTGTATATAGTAGCTGGCAAATATAACAGTTTATATCCTAGCATTTCTTATTCTATTAGCAGATATGCCCAACACAGACACTTTTATAAATATAGCTAATATTATTTATTGTTACAATATCAATTTACATTATACGTAGAAATTAAAAATATACGTTGTGTACATTTTCACAAAATATACGGTATTTCCATCAACGAAAAGATCTAAGAGCCAATCCTTTCGTAATGAGTGACAACCTCATGATGCAGCTGACATCAACTTTGAGTTAAAATTAACCTAACTAGGATAACTTTCCAAAGTGATATTCAACTATTTTACAAAGTCCATAATATACTCGTATAAATTGCGCATAAATTCTAATTCCGAAATTTCATATAGAGTAACATGAAAACATCTTTCACCAGAATTGAGCTGCAGATTATAAATCGTATGAACATGATGTATAAACAAAATAAATCACTTTTTCTCCGCATTGAATTTATTTACACTACTCTTAATTCCATGAATGAAGAACATTCGGTTGCGAAAGAATTGTAGAAGCGGGGCGAGTTGTAAATATACAAGCAAATAAAGTGGGGCAAGAAGATGTAGTCCAAAACGAGTAGGTATATAAATTCAGATACTGCATAAAAATGGCTACTACTAGTAATTACTGTATCCGCAAATTATAAATTGGAATTCCTAATTATTACACTCGCAGATAAAACAGTACTCCGTTAGTAAATACTACCCTTCCAATCGCTGACATTGTCAAATGGACTTTTTAAATATATCTTAGATGGAATACTTGCATATATTATGCTATCTGATAGTTGCGTTTAGTCTATGATCTTTTCCAATAACTATAATAGCACTCGCACGTTGCCGTCTCTGTGTTAAAGGAATTAATATGTTTAATTCTGATTAAAAATTATTATGAATGGGTTAGACTTCTGTAACTCTTACTCACCATGACGCAGTAACAGTGTTAGGTACTCTTACGTCGGTTTCCCTTTTATTTTGAAGTATATGCCAATGTCGCAAATAGGCAACGGCTCTCCTGAAGTGACGCGGTTATCATGTCTAGGAGTATCCATCATCATAGGTATCATTCACTTATTAAGTCTTTAATTATTGCAATCCTACAGATGTGCAATACAAGCAGGGATAGATTCCTTTTCTTGTAATCTTTTGCCTATATTACGCTAAACCCATTATTTCTTTGTGAAGAGAAATAAAATAACGTATTTTAATTGAGTTACCTTGGGAAGATAACATAGCGTAGGCTTTTTATCTAGAGAAAACATCTCGAAAAGATTATACGAAAACAATATAATTAATGTTCATAGTGTTGCATGTCATTTAAAACACGTCGTTTTGTATACATCACGCGAGAGAAGCCGCGGGCGGCAGTTATCATGTGATGTATGGTGAGAGTTTAGATAAATACTGATTATTTTCCATATAAGTTGCTGTTCTCAGTTCGAATAATTTTACGTTTACGCTTATGACTATTTTGTTACTGTTGTTCGTGGTTTGATTTCCGGGTCAGACAAAGACAAATCCTCGGTAGTAACAAGGACGCTTGCAGACAGTTACTTATGACGTTCTGGTACGATAATATAGAAAAACATAACGAGCAAAATGTGGTCATAATACATAGATAGATTCCATGTACAACAAAAACAATCAATAAAGCATAATGTCCACAAAAAGCACGATAACTTTTAGCAAGAATGCGCGTTATTTACATTTTTCACCCTGCAATATAATTGTTTTAGTGTGATAGTTAACATACTGTATAAATTAACTTTAGCCAGACTGTGATGTTACTCAAAGCCAGTAAACTTATAAACATACAAAGTGCTAGTAAGATTATAGATTTACTTAAAACAAAATCAGCACTAAACTGAAATCCCCGATAATACTAAAATATTAAATTATTGAAATAAGCCTGGAATATCCATAAACAGTAGTAAAAGGATAAACAAATATCGCATCCTCCGCCCAACACAGAGTTATATCCCCTTTTACGAGTTGCGTACTAGACTCGTAATCCTTTACAGCGCGTCCACACATTAACGCTATCTCCGAATCTATTTGCTTGTACAGTTTCACCCGTACAGAGAAAAATATGGGTACGTACAGTCTGTACTTTTGGTAATAGTAAACAAATCCATATCAAAAAGTATGAATATAAGTATACTTATACTTTTTGAGACAGATTTCAGAGACATTCTACATCAGCTTAAACCGCGTATGATAAAGGAACCAGATTTTAGGAACTCCTATATTCTTTCATTTGTTTGAAATAAATAAATGTTGATTTTAATAAATACAATGGATGCTGCAACAATTTCGTCGACAAGACTCAGTAGAAAACAATTTCTTTAACCACATTTAGGCTTACCTCTATACAGAAAACACTTTTAAATTCATGCATGTAAAATATGTGATTGAAAACTGTACGTTCGAGCAAACGCGCTAGTCCGTAGTGAAGTGTGGACGCTGCTTTATATTGTTATGAAGTATTTCTTTTGATCCTCGGTACACACAGCGACACATCAACCTACACTGTTTCGACTTTGAACTATTAGAAGTTAAACGCTGCGAATCGTACGAGAGAGTGCGTTATATTTTTGTTACGCTCTATCCTTACCATTACAATGACACCACTATGCACTGTCGCTTTCCGACAATTCTCTATTTTATATGTAGCGTAGTTATGCGTATATAGGGTGTTTAACTTGATGTGTAGCCGTGTGTACTAGGTGAATGTGTATTACTATAATATACTGCCGGGAAAGATTTAGTGTCTTTATAAATAATGATAATAGTGTCGGCGAACTTTAACAAGCGACGGATGTGTTTTTGTAGCATATTAATGCCTACATGTTATGCAATATTTTATGTTTCTCTTTCACTCAATTAATAATAATAATAATAATAATATTCTATCACACACACACAACACCATCTAGCCCAAACTAAGCAGAGCTTGTACTATGGGTTCTAGACAATGGATAAACATACATATATACTTTTTTTTTTGTAAATACATACTAAAAAAATTGTTTCGTTTCTCCAAGTGACAAGTAGATATGAGTCTTGGGTTGGACATTATTTTATTGACTCTATATGTTTGGAAGTCTGTAGTAATAGCACGGAGTCTGTTCACATAACCGGTAGGCGGTAATAGACTTGCCCCTATTAAATGGGGTCAAAGCATAGCATGGAATAATACCTTGTCTTACTGCTTTGTGGATATATGTGAAACTATATCTATATGTAGGTACTATGTAAAAATATATTTCTATTATACGGGCTGGGAAGATTTACTATCTTCATAAATTATACTAATAGTTTTAGCTGACAGATGACAGATGTATAATATAATAATATAATATAATATTCTACCACATACATACAACACCATCTAGCCCAAACTAAGCAGAGCTTGTACTATGGGTTCTAGACAATGGATAAACATACTTATATACTTTTTTTTTGTAAATACATACATATTATACATAGAAACACCCAGACCAAGACAAACATCCATGTTCATGCACACAAATGTTTGACTTGTGCGGGAATCGAACCCGCGACCTCAGGCGTGGCAGTCGGTTACACTAACCACTACGCCATCGAGGTCGGACATTAATAAATATTATGCGATATATTATATTTTGATTGCCATGCTGGTCTATATTTTAACTGTATTGCCGTCATCGTGAGGGCTAAGAACTGTTTGATTCCTGGGTCAGGTAGTGATATAAGATCATACTGCGAGGTTATTCTTCGCAGCAGTAGACTGACACATGTACCTCATAAATAGTAGATACTAAATTAAGATAGCAACATAATTTCAGACTTTAGAACCTTCCCAGAAAATCTTCAGCTACACCATAAAATTTTAAAATGTATCCGTATTGGGCATTTGCCTTTTTAATTGTGTGATCTATAACCTGGCTTACGAAATGTTTACGTTTTTTACACATCTGCCTATCCATTTGACGTAATACAACGCACGTATTACTTGACAGTTGCATTATGTTTGGATACCGGCGTTTGAACGGCAATCAAAATATTATTTACTACCTACTTATTTTTAAGTGTAGACCAATACGGTAAATCAGTCGATATCTGGTATTCAACAATTTGATACAGTCAATACAACATAAGCAATACCAGTGTATCTTTATAATCAAATTTATCACATTTTGCATGTGAAATGCAATCGCCACACACGACAATTACTGTCGTCAAGCGTTTGTCATCGCTGGCAGTTGACGACAGCCGTTGGCAGCTGTTGTCATCACTTGTGCCTAAGATTCAGTTGCTTGATTTTTCTTTTAGTAGGATATCAATCAGTTTCTTACATTATATCTGATTGACTGTCTGGCTGGTCCTTGGCATAAGTAAAGTTTAAGTTGTGCTTATATCTACGGCCGATTTGTGGTGCTCCGAGCTCAATTTATGAGGTACTGGTTCTTATTTTTAACCTAATTTTAGGGTACCTACTAAGAGTATGGCATGTATACCTGAATAGAGAAATTTTTTAGTGATGCTGCCATCTGTAATTATTAAGTAAGCATTAATGATCGGGCTTGTTAAGGAAAATACCATTATCTTACAGACTGATGAGGTGTAAGAATACTAAATTTGTTACAGGGTTTAGACCGGTAAGTAAGAGTTTCAGGGGCTTTTACCCATCCCCCTGACCCCTCCTTTCTTTTCAGCCCGTCTTTAATTTCTTTTCCCCAGAGTCGGCAACGCGTCACGCATGACTGATAAGCTATGCGGGGGCAGAACCTGTGATTTACACCGTTATTGTATAAATAGAATTTGAATCTACACGTGGCCTAAATATTGCTGGAACAATATGTAAGTAACAAATCTCTGCTCACACCTTCGGGACAAACAACCTAAGTAAGTAAGTCTATGTACGTATATATCTAGTAACTCAATCTACAACTCAACGATCAATCACCGAACACATATCCCAGACAGCTCTGACTAACAGCCGATCTTCTAAAAACAGCGAACTGTGCAATAATACTCGCGCTAACCAAATAGGAAAATGGACTCAAATAGATTGAATCTCTTCACTTATTTCCTTTTAAGTTTCAATTTAGCTTCAATAACTGTGTGTGGTGCAAATGTTATTCGGTGTACAATAACTTCAATAAAATATTGGACTGGACTTAAGTGCTTTTGTAAAAGAATGTAGACCACCCTGCGATTAGTCGTGGGTGTCCAGACAACACGCAATGCCCTTGCTAATATTTGCGAATTGATTAATATAAATAAGTCACAATCTTGATTTATTGAGATCAAAGTTATATATGCTTCTTATTTTATGCCATTAACTTGAATTATTAAACGATAATATAAACTGTCGATGCCCACATTTTTTAGAGTGAAAGCCAGTAGTCCATAGATCGCGCATTGCCAACTGTAGTGTCGACAACGCTACGCAAGTACCTTTGGAAGATGGCACTTACTTAACAGGAGATCCTATGCAAAAAAGAAGTCGTTGCACTACCAGCAAAAAAAATCCGAAGCCCCATAAATCGCCCGAGGTGCACAAGTAATATAAGCTCTTACGAGAAGCTTTGGAAGCGCTATTCATCATTAATCAAGGAAAGAAGACCACAACAATAGATTATTATGTTGCAATCAAGTAAAAGACGAAGTAACGTCTCTGGAGAATATACTTGAAAATATTAATTAAAGCAAAAACCCCCTGTTAGGTACCAGAGCATTTCTCGTCGTCTTGAGATCAATCCCAAAACCTCTTCGAAGTTTTTAGCGTTAATACACCCATATATATATATATATATAGTTCATTTTGTGGTCATAAAAATAAAAGGCAGGAGTAACATGATTTTTCAAAGATAGAAAAATCAAATAATTTCCCTTTCTTCGTTTGATTCGTTATAATGGATACATAACACATTATTTATTTAATACATGTGTAGTACACTTTTCTGAAATCTGATATTGCATGATGATCAGTCGAGCAGTTAAGGCGTGAAAGCAAAACAAACAAACTCACATTCGCATTTATAATATTAAGTTAGGGTAAGGAACCGTATTCTATTCCATCTCTAAATGCATATAGGGACGTTTTTACCTTAAACATGTGTAATAGCGAATTTCATTACATCTATCATATGTGTCGTAAATTGAAGAATTTTAACTGTTGTATTTACTTGTTAACTTATACGCTACTCATGAAGTACGGTCTACGGAAACGCTTAATGTTAGTGTTAGCCGTAAAATAGCAATGACTTAATAGATTATTGTAATGGTTCTTGTATACAACACATAATATATGCAAGCTTAGGCACTTGCGTGGGTTGCTTACATCGTGTCAAGGATGGACGCCAGCTACCCGCGCAAGTAACCCTTATTATTAACTGGCGAATGTGGCAAATGCAAGTAGCTTGCACATTGAAAATGTGCTAGTTACTTGCTTCGTGTACAAGCACCATAAATCTCAACACTTAGATTATAATCTATAACAGTACTTTTCATGATGATGCAGTTTCTTTCTTCATTTACATTATTTACATACGTGTGTTTCGGTGAAAGGATAAAATTGAATCACCTATTTCTAAGCCCACATACATATTTCAAAAACCAATCAACGTGGTACTAAACCACGCTTTGAAAGCTTGCAATACCGAATTACTCTTCTTTTTTCAGACAGCTCCCGCACTATTAAAAATTCCTGTATCGCGCGGGAATTTACAAACATTTAAACAACGGACACAAATAATATCCAGACTCGGAACAACCATTTGTGGATCGCACAAATTTTTGTCTCGTGTGGGATTCGAACGGGCTACACTCGGCGCAGCGTCAGAAATGAGGCAATCACTTAAAGCACCACACCATTTGTGGAGTCCAATCGATATGTATGGTTTCTTGACATTAATTAATTATTGGGCCGCGGCACGGCGGTGGCCCGGTCGGAGGATGATACATTTGTGCAGGGGATCTCCCACTCGCCAGCCGTTGAGTCGGAGCGACGCCCACTGTTGTGCCAGGGTTGTGTCGTCCAGGACTCGTCGCCCGCAGACACAACAGCACTGCATTGGGCACTGCTGGGTAGCTTGCTGATGTTGTTTCAGTTCCAGCGATCCATCCATACAAAGCAGCGAGTTGTCACACCGTGGTGGTTTTAGTCGGTAGGCCCGCAGTCTCGGGAGAGCCCGACTCTCGCCTCCCCTTGTGGCGAGTGGGTAAGCACACGGAGGATTACTCAACGTAAAAAACAAACGCGGGCACATTACAATTTACACTCGTATATTCCCAAGTTAATATCTTTTTAGAAGCTATTCGTTTGCTTTCTTTTAACGGGTGTGAGAGTCACCTATGTCGGCCTATCAGTATTTTAAACAGAAATGAAATACGAAACCTAACCTTTGATTATCTAGGCTTTTATTAACAAGCAGCACAAAATCGTTGAAAAACTTCATGCAAAAGTAAGTTGACAATTAAATACAGATGCAACGATCCCGTCTATACAACAATCTGCGGCTTGTAGAAAAAGGTCTTACAAATTGTCATGTAACTAATGTTTTACACAAGATTTCACTTTTGTATATACGATTGAATGATTTATTGCCCTACACAGAAGTACGTGTATAATATGAATCACCAATTTATCCTACTTTGTGAACATTATGTGAAATTAGACAAGTCTTGACTATACTCATTGACAGACATATAAACGCTCAGCCTAAACCCTTGCACTAAGACAGATGAAATTTTGCATAGACGTTTCTTTATGATATAGACAAGGAAAACGACCATAATTTTTTATGCTTAGTCATTTAGTTATTACACTGTGTTATACATATATTATTACTATAGACTTAAATTTTAGCACATAGGTAGATAAATATAACCACGAAAATGTACTTCCACGATCTTTCAAAATTAACCTGGTGTAGGATACAAATCGTAACAACTAAAGCGTTTGGAGTCGCCGGCAAAAGCTAGCAAATCATAAATGTGGACGATTCATTCACATTACCAAAAAAACTACGTCAAGTACCTGATAACGCAAGAACTAATCCAACATTGGTACAGATCACCGTTTCTCAATATGAAAACAAACAGCCCAAATAAGAACATGGATTTAACATGTCCAAAATAGACCTGGCTTTAAAACATGTTGTAAATACACGTCGGCAGATCGGCCGTGATTGAAATATGGATCCAATGCGTCTGTTTGGTATTTCAGAAAAGACTAATGAGGGGAGGAGATGTGATTTTAATGTAGAGTTTAATGCCTACTAAGTAAGTTACTTCTATACTCTATTCAAATAGGCTTGAGACAAAAGGTGAACAAAGAAAGAAATGTTTCTCAATCAAATGTACACTCTCGTATCAACAAGTTGACAGGGAATGAAAATGACGGCTATAACCTGACTTATAACAAAATGATACATTCACTACAGAACATTTGTACTAGCCGTACTTTTTGATTAAGCGCTACTATATTGCGTTCTAACTTTGAGAATCATTACATTTTTAGGTTCTTGACAGGGAATGAAAATGACGGCTATAACCCGACTTATAACAAAATGATACATTCACTACAGAACATTTGTACTAGCCGTACTGTTTGATTTAGCGGTACTATATTGCGTTCTAACTTTGAAAATCATTACATTTTTAGGTTCTTTTTGTGTCACTTTTTTAAACTAGGGTATTTAAAAGTCTCGTAAAATAATTAAAAGAATTTAATACATTTAAATGTTATGTATTTTAATAATACATAGAATTTTAGTATATATGCTGCTTTTAAATGCGATACAATATATTTATAAACATGATATTTTAGCTAGTTTATTGATTTTTGTCTAACTTTATAATATACACAGTCAAACGTGACGTATTTAATAACTTTTTTTTATTGTTTGATTAAATTTTGTCTCAAGACGAAATAAATAGAGCATAGAATAAATTAATTAATGTGAAGTACAAGTAATAGCTGGAACTAGGTATATATTAATTTCTGTAAGTTCTTAACCTTATCATCCTCAACTTCGGCACGTGATAAAATCGTCTATGACATTACACTTTTAATATGTAAATGTGTATCTAAATAGTAATTTTAAAATGATGACAACTACCATACATTTACAGTGCAGTTAAAATACGCTAATAAGAATAATATTTAAAATATAAATAAATAAAATAAAATATAATGAGCATCTTCAACTTTAAGATTTTTTTCCAAAGTAGAAACTTAACTTAAACGAAAACTAGAATAAATCTACAGTTTATTATTTATTTTACTATTATGGTAAATATCTTTTTACATAAGGTAACGAAAATATTTAATTATGTGTTTATGAAAAATAATTAAACAATGTATGTATCTTATGTGGGGGCCAGTCAGTGCAGACCGGCGACACTTCGACCCAGTGGGATCTTTTGTGTCGACACTCTCCCAATAACGACTGCCATAGATGTTCATGGCAGCCGGGACCGACGGCTTAACGTGCTCTCCGAGGCACGAAGCAGGCGATAATTGTCAATCAATACGCACATAATTTCGAAAAGTCGTATAACTTCCGAAAGTCAGAGGTGCGCGACGTGGGTTCCAACCCGAGACCCTCTGCATTGCAGTCTATTGGTCTCCCCACTGAGCTATCGCTGCTCTGTACAATGTATACTCTTCTATCAATGCGTCAAATCCCAAATAAATAAATCGAAAATATCTTAAATGTGACCTGTGTCAATTTATTGATAAAGGCATTAACTAAATAATTTCAACGCGTCTGTATAAGTTAATCTATGTCAAAGCCAGATAGACTTTCAATGGACGTCGGAGAGTTTGTGTTACGGCTACCTTATTTATTCATTTACCTAATTCGGTAATGAAGTACTATTACACGTGTTAGTTTTTAACGTAATATAATGTTGATTCTTATTGGCTTTGCGTAAGAATGAGGCATTTAATTGCTAATGTTCTAGTTATTACAATGTTATGTAAATAAACGACATATTAAAATTATAATGAAATAATATATTCATAGATATAATGTAATAAAATTGCAGCTAACATTACGTTTGAGGACGAAGTATTGATTATATGGCAACCATGATCAGTTATTAGGATACTCGAAAGAAGCACGACAATATGCCACGTCTTTGTGTTTTAATGGTCAAATATCACCAATGCAATTAGGACATAAAAAGACGAACCTTCATAGCATTTCCTTCTTTTAGCTTTCCTCTTCAACAAGACGGTCGAGGGGACCCAGGCTATGTTCAGTAGTATATCTAGCATTCTTAGATGGTGATAATAAACGTTCATAGTATGAGAATGTCAACGACATATTTTTGCTATATTTACCAAAGTTTAAGTAATATCACAGGTATTTTAAGCGTTCAGTGCTTTTTGCCTCCCTTAAAGAATTCTCTGCCTCAAAACAACTAAATATTTGTAGGTCAGACGAATGTTTAATTCGTATTACAATAGAATCCACAGTTATTACAATCGGCGCACAGGCAGTGACGAGGTTACTATCTGTGCAGTCATAAAAAGAGAACAAGTGAGAAACGGCCATGAATTGCCGTAAATCTTAGAGTTCGAAAAAATGAGGTCAGAGATCAAAGGTCATAGTCATTTCGGGGTATATCGATTATACTGAGTCGAATGGCGTTGACCGCGACTCTCTAGTTCTTACCGTTCTTGAGTGGAAAGATGGTATCACGTGACCTTGAGGTTAGAGGTCAAAGGTCATAGTCATTTCGGTGGTATATCAACTATGCTAAGTCAAATGGCGTTAACCGCGAGTCTCTAGCTCTTACGGTTCTTAAGTTGAAAGTTATAACAGACAGACGGATGGACTGATGGATGAAGCTGTTGTATAAGAGTTTTTCGAACTCTAAAAAGTAGTTAGTCAAGTCTCAACCGTATTATTTATTTTTTTAAGGTTGCTCCTGCGCTATTAATGATTCCTGTTTCGCCGGGGACTTCACAAACATTCAAACAACGAACACAAAGAACACCCAGACTCGGAACAACCATTTGTGGATCACACAAATTTTTGTCCCGTGTGGGGACCGAATCCACAACAGTCTGCGCGGTGACAAGGGCAAGGCGACCACTTAAACCACTACATCATCCGTGCATTTATTATATAAGAAGAAATAAGTCTTCGATTGTATCATTAGATGTCAAATAATTTGTTTGTTTAAAACATTAGCTAATAGCTTAGCATCGATAGTAAGTAGCAACATTAGTGCGATAAGATCGGTCTTATCATAACACCTTTATACCAATGTTGCTATCAAATCGAGATTACTTAATACACACCTTTTTGAACGAAAAGTGAAAGCGATATCTATCATTTACATCAATACACCTTCCTAGACTATAAATTATACAATTCAGCGCTGAATTATTTCACCTGTAGATGTTAGTTCTAAAGTGGTAATAACTTTTTGTGTATATTTACTTTCATTTCTAAGTTAATCCCTCTATAATATTTATATTTGTTTACGGTTATACAGAGTACAGTAACAATACAAGAATTCATTGACCCTGCTTAAACAATTTGATCGGTTAATGGTTCAATTCTTTAATAATCTCCTAGTTTTGCTGGTAAAAGATAGTGAATGTGGTATAATTAGAAAATTATAAAAACGCCAAATTTAATCCTGAAACTAGGTTTATTTGATGATGCAAAAATTCGTTATTGAGAATATAATAATAATAATAAGCTAGCTCACGAGATTGTCGACATGTGGCGTGTGGACTCGGCGATCATTGTGCCGATAGTCATTATAGTAAATGGTTTAATACCTAAGAGCCTCGGCCACCACCTGCAGAGGCTCGCGTTAGATGGCTGGATCAAGTCCTGGATGCAAAAGGCAGTACTACTCGACACGGCGCGTATTGTGAGGAGATTCCTCTGTCTGGGGCCCTAACCACCGGCATCTTGATCGGTGGGTCATTTCAGTTTTTATATTTTAAATATGTTTAGTTTTATATTTACATTTAAAAATGTAATTATTAGAAAAAATTGTAATAAGGAGAATAATAATAATATATTTATATTCAGAAAAATATGATTGTAGGTTTTGTAAATGTAGTATACATGAAGTTTTAAATACTAATTACAATAAAAATCGGTATAGTACTGTAAATAGGCTACAGATTAGTTTGTGATAAGGAGGGACAGTGCCGGTCCCTAGTTGTCGTAGAAAAGAAGGATGCTTTGTGTCTAAATAAGAGCAGCATTTGAAAACTACAAGATTTATACATTGTAAAACTTAAGACTAAAATAATAAAAAAATTGTGAGATTGTACTTGTGCGTGTGTGTATGTGTATGTGTTTGTTTGTTTCTGTGTGTATGTGTCTGGGTTTGTGTGCATAAAAATTATAAGTTGCCTCAAACTAACATTATTTTCGCGGATATTGCTGTGGCTTATAACATCGCAATAGTCAATTTGTCGACGATGGTGAATTCAGTTTCCACACGGATTAAATATCACTATAATTCACAACTGGCTGTTAACAGTTCTGTGCTATTAGAACATTCAAAGTAAAAATGTCAGTGTTTAAATCCGCTTATTTAGTCCAGCCTTGTATTTGGTTATCCAAAATACCAAATCTGAATCATTACTAATACAAAGACCAATTAAATAGCTCATAATGACAAACGCCAATTATCTTAGAAACAATGTCACACGACCGGAGCATGTTCGCTCCACAAACTGACGGGCTTTAATGTTACCTTATCTAAAACATGATTTATTGGACACCAAGGCATTTATACTGAAATCATTATTAAGATTATTTTAGAATAATATGAAGTGGTCCTAGTAATCTCAGAAATGTGGGCCCCAAGCAAGTTATAGATCTTCTTGAACATGAAATTTGTTTAATGTAAATCACGACATTTGCCTTTACCAGATATATTATAATAATATCAGCCCTGTATATAAGTTGTCCCACTGCTAGACACAGACCTCTTTTCAGTGTGAGAAGGGTTATGCTTGTCTACCACTCTGACCCAGTGTGGGTTGGCAGACTTCGCATATCTTTGAGAACATTATGGAAAGCTAGTACATATGTAGGTTTCTTCATGATGTTTTCCTGCACCGTTAAAGCAAGTGATAATTAACTAATTAATGCGTATATAACTTCGAAAAGTCAGATCCTTGAGCCTTGGGATCGAATTTGAGACCGCTTCGTGGTAGTCCAACAAGTAGTGTGTGCACTAGATGTGATTTAGTTGTACTGTAAATAAAAAATCGGATAAATTAAAACTTGTGTGACAGGATTATCAATAATTCAGAATTAAGGCTTAATTAGTATCATAATATAATCCTACTAAGTTCAGTTTTCCGCGTATCTAATTTACTTTCTTACCCAGTAGTACAAAATCTTTTTAACATTTTTAATAAGGTATAGTTAAATGAATGGCACGGTAATGTACCGCATGCCATTATTAGTTCGCTACTAATAATGTCATTCATACAGCCGACACAATTTACGCATGTAGGTAACAAATGTTTGTGTCACGCACAAGTAGTTATTCCAGTTGTTATTGTAATTTATAAGTATGTAACGTGCCTATGAAATTCTTTCCTAGAAATATATTCCAAAATTAACTTTAAAAAAGGTTGTGTGGAGATAAGAACTGAAATGAGTTCTACTGTGACCATGTTTGTTTTATAATATATAAGGTATGATAATAATAATAACACAGATAGGTAATAACGTATTCAGTATAAACTATGAACAACAAAGGATTATTGAACTGCAGGCATATCAAAACATGAAAAGAATGAACGCACTCAAATAATTGAGGTTGATTTGAATAATGCAAAAGACACAGTACCAGAAATATTATACACAATAAATTCAAGTAAAGTTACAGTTAAGCAATATAGAGTCTAGCTACTTTTACGGATATTGCATAAAATCATAATTTAAGATGGTCGTCAAAATGTTATAAACCATTGGCATTCACGGAGCTTTTCGCTTAACAAATTATACAAGAGTAACATACACACCGATCTGATTTTGCTGACTTATGCTAATTTTACACTTGTAAGATAATTTTGCAATAATGTTACTATTCAACAAGCTATGAATGTTAATTTGTGGCTTGTATTTCCTTTATGCATCCACTTATTTGTCTACTTTGAGACGATAACGGCTTGACAGTTTTGAAATGATATAAGTACCAGAGAGTTTCAAGACACTTACGTCATTTTTGGGTTATTACTGACGTCAACTTCGGCGTAAAACAGCGTATTTGAAAACCAATTAAGCCTTTAGGTAATCTATATAAATTAGTAAGAATTACGTTTACATAATTCTAATTTATGTATATTATAAATTTAGAACTTGTATGTAATAAGAGGTAGGTAGTATTTATGATTACTTAATTTTGTTATGCAATACAGTACCTAGTATTTTCTAACAAATTCTAATCCTAACTAATATTATAAATGCGAATGTGAGTTTGTTTGTTAGGCTTTCGCGCCTTAACTTTATCTTAATCGACGACTTAATCAACCGAACATCATGAAATTTCGCAGACAAGAGTACAGAAAAGGATAGCATAGGATACCTTTTATCCCGAAAAAATCGTACTGTTCTCAAGGGATAAATATATACATAATACACTTATACTTTATATATATAATATAATAATAATAATAATAATATTCTACCACATACACGCAACACCATCTAGCCCAAACTAAGCAGAGCTTGTACTATGGGTACTAGACAATGGATACACATACATATTATACATAGAAATATACTTGTTTAATATAAAAATACATGATAGATAAATAATTATTGAAGCATTTAGGTATCTATAAGACAGCAGTCTATCAGTCACATAAGTACGTGTTATTTATATTTCTAGGCTTAACATAATGCGCGTTATATTTTTTGCTACATATACCGAGTTTTGTGTTAAATGACATTTAATTAATACCTACGTTCCTGGCACATTTATGTTCATAATTTACAACAAGCTTTATGCATGCTTTTCGGCTTAAAGCACGTTACAGCTGGATATTATTTTCGGTTTAAAGGTAGGAATGAGCAATATCCACAAAGAGTAAGCAAAGTATGTATGGTAAGTAATAGGCAAAGTGATAACTCACATATCGCCGTTTCTGGTTTTCAGTTCTACGTAAGAGGTGGTGAGCTTATTGCTATTTACTGGACTTAATCCTGTGTTGCTTTCATAACCGAAAAATCAATTTAAACGTTATCGGACTTGAGAATCGAACACGAAACCTATTTAACATTAGCATATTTAGCAGTCGCATTTTCTACCACTGCGCCATCGAAAAAGAACAGATTTCCAGCTATTGTTAATTAATTAAAAGAGGATTCATTGATGTGTTTGTGAGTAGTAGAACCTCGCTGATTTCAGCATGAATAGGCCGGCTCGACTGGGGAAGGACTACCCTCTCACAGAATATCGACGTGAAATAGCAGTATTCCTACTGTTGTGTTTCGTTCGGTGAGTGAGAGTGCCGGAGGCCCAATCACCCTCTTTCCGTCTTCCCGCTCCTTCTCCTTTCGACTTCCTTTTTCTCTTTTACCTTTCCTAAAGGGTCGGCAACGCGCAAGTAATGCCTCTGGTGTTGCAGGCGTCCATAGGCTACGGTGACCTCTTACCATCAGGTGGGCCGTATGCTTGTTTGCGACATTAGGTGTAAAACAAAATTGTTTTCTTGCTGTTCCATTCATACTAATGTTAGAATTATAGGTTGACCATAAATTATATGCTGGTACTGTCCGTATTTGTTTACACGTAGGATGTTATTTTAATTTATTTATGCTTATTTAAATCTATTCCATATTTTAATCTATGGAATTAAAACAAGTAGTAGTAGTCAAATTATATGAATTTGACTACAATTCTAAAAGTGATATAAATAATGTATGTTTAAGAATTGTAAAAGTGTTCTAAATTCATATGGAAAATATTGCACTATTTACTTCGTATTTATTTACATTAAGCTTGTTTTTCTTACAAATAAGTACCTACTGATAACAAATTGTTATAAATAAGTTGGGTAAGCGCCGCAGGGGCATTCTTGTTCGGACCGTTGAACAAGACGGACGCTTCACTAGACTATAATTGTAAGTGAAAATATTTAAAATAAAAACGGAAGCCTACCTACAAATTGTTTTAATCTGCCACCCTGATTTTATACTAATATGGTTTTTTTACAGTACTGTATCCAGTTTTTGTTACTAGGTATGACTATACCTGACCACGGTCCGTGACTATAACCAATAAAAGCGTTTTAGAAATCAATAAAGTCTCATTAGATTATTTTATTAGATTTGAAATACAATATTGTTTTGAGTGGGCATTGACTATAAAAATAAAGTCCCACTCAAAACTATCAACTATTTTAATGAATTCAAATGTCAATAATACAGTTTACAACAAGCGTTATTCAAAGCTGTAACAAAGCTATCAGCTGTATTAATTATCCCAGAATCTAGTTAACAGTATTAAATAGCAATTAATATGATGATGAATGCTAATTCTAAAGCCGTTTTAATATTATGACATATAACAGTTTTAGATAAGATTATTTTAGCATAAATGTGAATTTGGCAAATTAGTTATGATAGCTTTAATTCTTGTTAAAAATAGTCTGTAACTATAATTAATAATGGTAATAGATGCTGTAGATTATCCTCTTAATTAATTGTTCTGTTTTTTAAAAGCTTGTAGATAATATTCGAAAGCTTATTCTTAATATTCTGTTTGTAGGTACTAATCCTTTTGTCTTGGATCTTTTATAAAGAGAGAGCGAGACTGAAAGAAAGACCGAGGTATAATAAATAACTCGATCTTACGATTCCGCGGTTGATTCAAACCAATAAGAGTGATCAAATCCTTACTAATATTGTAAATGCGAATGTGAGTTTGTTTACTTGTTACGCTTATATGCCTTAACTACTCACCCGATCATCATGAAATTTCGCTGCACGTTGTCAGGCATACAGAGAAGGACAAAGGGTACCTATGATCCAGAAAAAAGGTACTGTTCCTGAAGGATATAACTTTATTAACAAAAATGCGAGTGATGCTGCTGGCAAAATCTAATTTAATCAAAATACGAGTATTTAGAAAACTAAAGGCGAATATATTATTTGTATAAGGACCTTTTATAATATTATTCATAGACATCTCTATTTAAAATATCAACGCCTTGTTGACTACCGAATAGATGCATACATAATTATACAAGACTGTCGAACTATTAATGAAGTAGATTTTTAAATGAATGAAGATGCTACCGATTCTAACGGAACTCATGCTAATGAGCTTTTTATAACATATAGAAATAGAAAATTGATACTTACAATCAACATAATATTACTAGCAGAAACTTTATTTATTTACAATAAAAATCATGCTTTCACAAATCACTTTAATCCTTAAGACTGCGCCGAGCGTAAGACAGTTAATGACAGAGCTCGTGCGGTGCATATTGAAATCGGCGCGCGGCCGTCATAGTAAAATTGTATGGAGGATTTGAAGTGCTTTTTTGATAAATATGTATCTTTATTGTCAACCAATAATTGAAATATTTAGGACGGACAAATTGTAGTATAACTATTTATGTTACGTTTAAGCTGTAAAATAGGATAGATTTCTACTGTGATAATCTAAAAATCAAGTAACACGAGCTTACGTTTTTGCATTTTTTTATTTTATTAAACAAAAAGTGTTGATTTTATTTACTTAACTGCGACCGCCTGTTTTGGCACATTTCGCTCGGCACAGTCTTAAGTAAGGAATTGTAACAAGAAACAGAAATTCAAAAGCAAGAGAATACAAAACAAGTTCTTAGCAAAGGTGGTCCAGTATTCTTCACTACAGGCAAGGCGGTGAGTAAACTATGTAAATACTTATGCAATCTTTACAACCACAATACCGTGGGCGGCCACGTGGATAACTGAATAAAGAGTGTGTTAAGGCACGACAAAGTAAATTGCATGAATTCACTACGAGATAAGACCCCCTATGAAAGCCGAGGCTATGACATATAAACAGTACCAAATGTAGTTGCAATTTCTATTCCTGATTCATAAATACATGTTTCTACAATGTTACAGTTTCAAATATAAAATAATATGACACAGTATTTTATATTCAAGAATTAGTATTTGCAGAGACAAATATTACTAAATTGAATGTATTTATCATTATCAGATATTTAAATATGTAAATTGTACGGCACGATTTCAAGTCTGTTGTTAGGTGCTATGCATAAGTTCAATCAATATTGTTCGTATTTAACAATTTTAATGATATATTACGTGTTAGATCTACTTGTATGCCTATATTTAATTGCCCCTTTAACATTTATAGTATGCATGCCTTGATCCTCCAAATTATAATTTATTTAAATATATATGTATACTCTACAAGCGGTACAATATATTTAATTTATTATTGCTGTGACCTAATTAAAATTCCTTTCATCACCAAATGGAGAATCTTTATGAATTACTAAAGTTTCTGTAGTCTAAACATTGCACGGATATCCGCAAATAACATAATTTCAAGCGTTTATTGCACGGGACAGTCATTTTCACACAGTGACGTTATACAGAGTCAACGTGACCGTTAAGCTAGCATAGGATATAACAATTGCAACAATATCAATAATACGTTTTAAATCTACTACGTCTTTGTCAATATATGTATTGTACATACAACGTAAAAGGCTGAAATAATTGACCCATTCAAATTTATAGCTTGGCAAGTAAATGATACTTCGTTACAAGTATTAATGAATAAAATCCTGTTATTAATATTTATTAATACGACAAAGGTTAATTGCTAATTTGCACCCAGATCGTAGCATAGTTGCAAATTAACATTTCATTTTCGATGCATATAAATTTGTAAGCATTGACACAATGTTAGATGATAACAACATTTCAAAGGCTCTATCTGTAAATGTTTGAATAGCAACGCATAACGCAAGTATATTATATTAGGTTTGTTTTGGATCCTGCAGTCAGCTAAACTCACATAATCTTTAGAGGTTAAGGTTCCTTTAGAACTATAAAACATCAACCATCTCACCTATTCTCACACTAAATCACTAAAATCGTCTTAAGAATATTCTTTAAATGCATTTAAATGTTCATCATAAACCAACTTTATTACGCCCGTTTTAAACGCTATAACTCCTAATTATGCCGACAATACGTCAAGAGGCCTCGCTTCTTTTGAATCTAGAAAGTATATCATTTCATGCATTAAAGTGAAAATGCTCTGTAATAATAATGTCGGTCAAAAGCATTTTTCTGCGTGCAGTTTATTTCAATTAGTCGGTAAAGACGGCATTTATACTTGTTGGAAAGACGATTTATGAATGTTTATTATTTCGGCAAGCGCCGGTCGTCTGGCTTCCAAAATAACTGTTTGTTCGGATACAGTCGTTATTATGTGCAACAGGAAATTTATTGATATAATACCTAATAAAATTATATTAACTTAATCGTCACGCGTCATCTACAGAACTTTAAAGAGCTCCCAGCAACGGCATGGGTTTCACTTTCCCATGAAAATAAATCTAAATAATAAAATACTATCGACCGTAGGTTTTTATTTGTTTTATCGTTGGATCAGTAGCAAATGCTTTATCAGTATCAGAACAACTTAATAAGATAACAGTATTTTTTTACTTCTGGTGTTCCACAAGGACCTATCCCAGATCTTCATTATATAAAGATTTAGGTATATTGTATTAATATTAAAGAGAAAGCTAAACCCCTTTTAGTATAATCATGCTCCAAAATAGGCAAATGCTATGAAGGTAATACGTTATGATTAAAAGCTTAAAGTTTGTAAGTTATGAACAACCTAAAGCAAGTGGGTGTAATTTGAACCTAAACGGGAATAATAGCTTAAATTAAATCAGTATTATAAATTAGACTACCATGTAAAGGAGACATGATCGCGGGATATAGAGAGCTGTCTACAGCGTTGCTTAGTCACATACACGTCGAGATAATCAGACGCAAATTAATTTAAATTTTTTGAAATATGAATGAATATAACCAGAGCCGAAATAATATAAATGATAATCAGTTTCTATGCTTTGCTCTGATTGGACCACCCAAAATCACCCGACAACAACGTGATTCATAGTATAAAAAATATTCCAAGTGTTTTTTAAATCTGCATCATGCACCAGACAAAGGTGAACGGAAAAGTAACAACTCGTTGTAGTGTCTGCCAAATCGTACTGTACGCGTAAAATACCGCGGCGCCGCTGGCGACTGAGTATTTCTGTATCATGAGATATTTTCTTGTTTGACATCGCGGATCAAAGCAGACTCTTATACGAAAACATCTTAATTCTGATAAAGATGACACAGATATAGATAAAGATTGTTGGAAGTTACTTTCAACAAACTAATTGGATAGTTAAGGTAGAGATATGATACTAGTACTAATTTATCTAAATTAACTATACTACTGATAATGTTTCATTCTATATATAACAAGTTAAATAATTGTTAGTTACTTATATACAAGAGAGTAGTCAGATTTGAAAAAAAGTATATCTGTAATTTTAGGGAGAAAAATATTTTGTTTGTATATTCGACATTCATGTATATTAAGCAAATATGTAATGTTACAAAAATAAGCAATGGAAGTGTTGCCTGTGGTTTCGAATGTCTTCCGAAACTATAACAGTCGGATATATTATAATAATTAGATTTAAATATAATGTGGTAATGATGGCAGTTTACATAAGGTTTACATTATAATGTTTAATGAATTCTCCATTCAGTACTATAAGATGTTTTCTGCGCCGTTAAAGTCGTATATTTATCATTTTACCATTAGGTTGAAATCACCATCTTTCATACAAAACCAGACAACTAACCTAGATTAATGAAGCAATTTCATGTAGATTTGAAATGAAACAACGCTTCATATAATTTAATTATGCGTGAAAAATCATTTACATCTCGTTCGTATGTCTGATGTCGCCGACTTTTAACAGAAAATATAAAGATTTTTCTTGTCAGACAACAGCGTAATTGATGATTCGTATAAAAATTATAAAACGCCTAATTTATCATTGGAAAGTCCTCCAGACGTTCCTTATAAAAAACTCTAGACTGCAGAGGCGGCGAAAGTTGAAGAATTCAAAATATAATTTGATGAAAAATTTATTAGTTCTCATTTAATTTAGAGGTTGAAGATAATGTCGTAATTTTGAACGTTGCATGTATTATTTTAGAGTTTAAAGTTGGGTAGGTGGTTATGTTATTTTCATTTATTGAATTATGATGCCAGACGACAATTTGCAAATGCATTGACAACGCGAATGATAGCATTATTCTCATTCTGTCGCAGTCGTCGCGGTCTGGATAAAATCTGTTAACAAAAAGTAGGAGTTCATAGATCTGTCACAAAAGAAGAAAAATTCCCTCTAAGATATTGTGTTTCTGAACGCTGTAGTTAATCTTTTCACACATTTAATTAGACTTCAGGATAAAAGAGTTTTTGTTAAAGTCCTTACAGTTCTTATAATTAGTGACATATGGATATTTTATTAAGGTCTTGAGTGATCTATCTATACAATGTAAATAAATTTCGTTACGAGCAATTTTGTGTTCGAATTCATCAAAGTCAAAGTCACGGTAAATATACATGTTTAATTGGTCTTTGAGGCAAATTCCTTTAGCATTACAAAAGAGCTCTTTCCTAATTCTTTGTCGTCTAAATTGTTTTCGTGAGTGAAACTATTAGCATAGGATTCCACGAATGTAGCGTAGTACACTTGTGCTAGTAGTATATTTGACATTTTATGTCATACGTGTTGCGCTGATGGAAGTACTTCCATTATGTTTTACGTTCATTCTATTATGCTATTATCAAAACGTGATGCTTGACAAGTCAATGATTCGCTATCATTACCTCGTCTAGCAAAATTTCTTGTCCATGATCTCATACAAGTTTTTTAATATGAACAGCATTATTTTTCTACAGTTTGAAATTTGCGTAGAAACAACCACAATAACTTCTTAGAAGTGGCATTACATTTACGCTATCTGTCTACAACTACATGATATCAACATGATATAGTAAGGTGGGAGTCTGGACGACGACAGGCTTCAGATATCGTAATGTCGTCGTAAAGTGTCGGACATATTCGGAGACATTCGGAGACCACCGTGCCGCCGCCACCGCAAAATCTGTGCCAACGTTTTAAGCACGCTCGTTTTACACGTATATTTGTGTAACTGCCATACGTACGGGTATCCCCACATATTAATGTGCAATGAGCCTGTACTAGATGCACTGAGTCTGAATAACTAGGTATATTTAATAATATTCTCAAATAACAAGCATAGTATTATACCATTTTTATAGCGCAATGTACACGTACTAACTGTGACTCATGCGGTTTACACCTAAGAGGTAGATAGCTATTTATTAGACTCAAGTTATCCTGGCTATGTTTATTGACCTCACGTAATAACGGTTGAGCCCGTTTCCTTTTACTGAGCTAGGATAACCAGATTTTGAGCAACTACTGAAAATATTCGATCAAGGTAAAAGGATGTATGATGACCTTCAGAGTACAATAAATAATTTAATAACCGATATAGATCAAAGCTATAGCTGTCGCTTCATAGTCTAGACGCTAAAAATGTAAATAAGGCTTATTCTAAAATTTCTAAATAGAATAGGCTCATTTCAAATATATTAGATAGAATAATATTTATTTGGTTAAACCTAAAACAAAATGTAACAAATGAATAGTTTAAACATGTATGATCCGTATATAGTAGTTTAATTTCAATAAATAATATTCGCGTAAACAGAAGACTATATTATGTATGATGAAATTAGGAACCTAAAAAATATTTTATACAATAGTAACTGAACATTTGCCAAACCTGTTGCCCAGATCTGCATCGCAAAACAAGAAGTAAATAACAAATCTATTAATACTGCATATAAATTAATTTATGGACAATCGCGTGATGATGCACCACAAATCAGCGACAACACGCTAAGAGGTTTACAAACGAAATATACACGTTTGAGTGGAATATTGGAATCTATAAGAGATTTATTTAGATTACAGACTTGTAATCTCATTAGGGGACTTGATTGTGATTTATGACTAAATATGGTACTTAATATCATTTTAATAGTGACAATATTCTGTGTGCAATAGTATTCCTTGAAATATGACACTGTCTGTACATGGTAACGATGGTACGATTGTAGGTACTTGAACATAAAAATGGTAAAAATGGTGGATGTAAGACGCGCTAAACGAGGCTGTGCAGCATCACGACACATAATACACAATGGCCCGAGCCGACTGACCCTTTTTATTATTTGCTTTACTTTAAGTGTGTTGTTGTATATGTGCCTTTAGGAGGCTACTACTGCAAACCATAGAAAGTAAATTAGAGAAGAATAGAAAAATAGTTATCTACCAAGAAAGCAGCTGCTGTCAAAAATATCGGCAAGTTTGCTTACTCGTAGTATTCATAATATGCCTTTTTTTAACCAAACAACAACAAGTGCCTTTTATAAAACAACAATAATTTTTACAATATGGGGATTTTTTTATGTCATGACTTTTAATTTGATCAGTCTTTTACATATTTCTACAAGTGTACTTTTAAAGTATTTAGATAAAGACTATCAACTCATCTCTCAAATCATCATTAATACTAATACATTGTTGGCATCTACCGTTGCCATTTGTCTTACTCATTAATGCATACGAAACATATATTTGTCAATTAAGTCATATCTCACATTTATCGCTTGCCGACAGATAGATATATCTTAATGAACTAAATCATTTTCTCCTTTTGTATTTCTATATTTATTTGGTATTTCAGTCTGATGTTCTATGAGTTCTAAGTTTGGAATAATAATTATAGTACATTACATAATGTTTCTGCGTGGCAGTCCTACGGTCTTCTACAAGACTATCGCTGCATAATTATCCTTTTCAAACAGGAAAGAGGCCCGTGTCCAATAGTAGGAGCAGTTTGTACAGAGTGCGGATATTATTATAAAAATGTTTGAGCAAAATAGAAAATGGTTGAAATACAATGGTATGTTTTTCTGTAGTCCATTTTTTGTAAAATAAATGATCAATAATTTTGTTTAGTACTTTTTTCTTTTCGATCCTGTGGCCTATTGTGGTCAGTTGAAAACAATGGCTGATTAATAAAACCGAAACAATGACTGGCAACTTATAAAACACTTGAGCGAACTTTTACAAATTGGAAAAAATAAGTTTCGCCAATTTGCTTACACAGTCCTTTTTTAAATTTTATTTACGTTGAACACATCGACTTGCTGGGAAAACATGTTGTCCCGCTTCTTTGTGCAGCATTGAAAAGAGATGCGAAGTTTTCCTCAATGGAAGGTCTAATGAGAAATGCAAAGGGCAAAAACACTGACTCGTGTTACCTCACCGATTGTTAAAGAAAATGTTTTAAAGTTCCACTGTGCATCGGCTAGTAAAACCGCGAGCTTTTGACAATAAATTTTCAAAAGGGTTGTATAGGATGTATTCTTCTCATTAACCGTCTTTAAACCATATATTCCGCCGAATATACCTTTTATTTTTTTACCATATATACATACCATGGAACCATCTCTTGAAGGTAGTGTACAACATTCTATTTTAACTGAATAAATAAGTCACGCTTGATTAAAAACGTATACAACAAAATTAATGCTACTGTTTTCCAGTTTTAATACCAAATATTTAATACCATTGTGTATGGAACTAACTATTATCCTTATGTTAAGCTTTCACACATTAAGCTCTTTATAAGTTTCTAGACCATGATTCCTTCGACTGTCATTATTTGATTTATTATATTCAGTAAGGTGTTTTGTATGAAGATATTATTTGTAAAATATCAATTTAGATCTTTGGATTTCAAGTTGAATTTAACTGCTCTTAACCGAATTTATGCTAATATGTTATATTTCACAGATGTCTCCTTCTCTGCTGTGTTTCTATAGCATAGTTATCAGAATTGCTTTAGGGGTTGGTGTCCTTTCCACAGGGACATTAGTAACCTTTATCTTTTGAGCTAGTAGTACAATAACAGAATTTGCAGGTTCATTAACGAAATAGTGATATAACCAGAGTTGCAAACATCATTAGTCAAAATGTTTAATTTCTTAAATTAAATACTTTTTTTGTAAATGCGATAGCAGTAATAGCTAGGTGTAAAGACAGGTGGAGGCCTTGAGTTCCACGGCAAGCAGCACTGCTTGCATTAAATTATCTTTCGCTTTAACGGTAAATGATGACATTGTTAGGTTATGTATTAACCTAACAATGTTATCAGTACTTTTCGGGCGCTAAGACCCGTTTTTGAGGAGTGGCTGGAGAGGCAGCATGGCGCTCTCACCTTCCGGCTGACACAGGTAATAACAGGCCATGGTTGCTTTGGACAGTTCCTGTGCCGCATAGCCCGGCAAGAGACGCCCGGTTGTCACCACTGCGGTGACTGCCGCGATGTTGTTGTAGACACGGCGCCGCACACGTTGGTGGATTGCCCCACCTGGGCATTGCAGCGCCGTGAGTTAATCGCGGCAGTCGAACTGGTTGCCCTCTTACTTCCGCCCGTAGTTCAGTCTATGGTCCGGAGTGAGAGATCGTGGAATGCCGTCGCCTCCTTCTGTGAAGAAGTAATTTCCATCAAGGAGGTGGCGGAGCGGGAAAGGGTACGCTTAAACCCTCTCCCCAACCGCAGAACCGGGCACTGAAGGACGCGAGATGACCTCCAGCCACACTGAGGTTTGACCTGGGGATGGTGGGCTACGTGGGCCTGCTCGCCATCCGATCAGCATCAGGTTTGAGAGGTGGTGTGCGTGTTCAACATGCGCCTCAGTGTCGTGTCTTCATCCCCCCACAAGGGGACAGTAGAGGAAGTATTTTTATGTAGTGGCCTGCCATTTCACACGGCGGGCCGAAACCTCGGCGAGGTCGTGATTGCATGTAAAAGCGATTCGCGCGGGCCTCGCCGTCTATGGTTATGTCGAGGAGCTCCGTGGTAGGTTTAGTCGATACTACCGAGGTATCTTTTCCCCGGTGAGCCCGACATAACCTCTCCATCGCCCCGCGGCGAGGTATGTGTCAAAGCATTCCCCCAGGTTAAAAGAAAGTAACCTCACTTTGTTTTTCTAGAGTTTCGTTAATTCCTTTCCATACCGAGAGTCGCCTGTTAATAGATATCTAACCAAAGATATTATGATGGTAAGCATGATGTGATGCTCCTGGCTAGTCTAAGTCTCTATGGTAACGATAACGGCTTAACATCAGCAAGCCGCATGCTTTGATAAAAAATGTAGAGAACTTTTACAAATAAATATGTGCTTGTCACCTCATTAGGAAAAACATGCATGCTGCAGATGAATATCAGTTTTCAAACAATGATGTTTACAACTCTACTATACTATCAAAGAATTTAGTTACTGTGTTACTAACCGCTAAAGGATATTTAGGTTCGCAATCACCAATTACTAATCGCCAGTCTATAAACAACGCCATTGTTACCAACTATTCTTACGAAGGCGATGTTTCAACAAACAGTAAAATGAATCGATTCAACAATCAATCAATCGGATCGCGATGTTTCGATTACGATATTTGTTTACTGAAATTGAATAAACGTCGGTCCTTTTGTTTCTCACATGAAATCGAGTTGATTTAAACTAATTATATGAAGTTGGGTAGTGGTATGGTTTTCAAAGGTAACGTAATCGTACAGTTACTAAATAATAAATAATGACAGTGTCTTTAACTCATTTTAGTTAGAAAATATAATGTGTAAATTTATTGTTGTAGCGAGTCGTTCTGCTGCCGCTGGCTGCCATACCTGTCATCCAAGTACCAACTTCACTTGCAGCTCAATGAGCTGAGATTTCGTGTTGCAGAGAATAATTTGGTCCACGAAAAGGTGGATTGCTAACATAGACTAGTTAAAAAAACGCAAAGAGCATGAAAGTTTATTAGTGATAGTTTTCAATAGGCTTCCTGCGTATTTCAAAGGACATGATGATGAATGCCGTGACATTTAAGCCTAATCGAAACTGAGATATCATATCATATTAGAATGTACCCAAATATCATAGACCATCAAACCACTATGCAAATAACAGCCAAAAAAGAGTGGCCATAATATAGCTTAATTACTTAAAGTACCATATTGCTATTACCTTAATTACCATAGGAAACAAAGAAACAACTACATTAATGCAATTACTAAAATTAATCTGTGATGTGACTGATCAGGCAGTATTGGGTTAAAAAGATTTAGTACAATACAAACCAATCTTGGTAAAAAGATTTAGCACAATAAAAGACCAATGTCTATAAAAAGATTTAGCTCAATACAAACCAATCTTGACAAAAAGATTTAACCCAATACAAACCTATCACGTCGCAACAATGTCGCAACAATTTCACTCTACTGCCCTCCAGACCCTTTTAAGTCCCGCATACATTAGCAACTTAATATACGACTGGATGCCGTGACAATCTCCCATAACATTCAATGGAAACAAACCATAAATTAAATCTAACTTTCACCACTTGATCGCGATAAGACACTAATAACAGTGCGCAATATGCAAATATTTCAATAAACATAATATAAATTAATATGCTTAGTTGGTCAGGTGCGTATACGCAACTGCTGAAAGTCAGCAATCGATTATCAGATCGAAAAAGTTTATCGAGCTTCTCTATTCCATGATACTAAGCGGCTAGCTCTTGTAACTGTGCTTGGAAGATAGCAAGTAAAAAGTACAAGCCTGTTCTGTCACAAATGATTTAATTTTATTAATTTTTCCGCGAGATTTTTTGGTTTTCTACGAGGATACTTATATAATAAAATAAATAAAGAGATCAGCATTTATTCACTCACACGCTTTAATTGTAAAAAGGTTGTCACAAATTAGCTGAAATCCCTTGGTTACGACGAGACAGAAAATCTTTTACATATTATTTCCTAAATTGACACACTCCCACACACGCACACACACACACACTCACACACACACACACACACACACGCGCGCGCATGCACACACACACACGCACGCACACACACACACACACACACGCACACACACGCACACACACATACACGCACGCATACATACATACACACACACCCACACACACACACAAACACACACACACACGCACACATATACACACACACACACACACACGCACACATACACACACACACACGCGCACACATACACACACTCTCATTCATAACTTATACAGTATACATACTGCCAATTGCAATTGGTAGTAATACTTAGGTATACACGCCCACCTACTACACCTGCTACATCTACACTTAGGGATACTTACCTGACATGCTAGTACTGCACGAGTCCAGTGCCTGGAGAGGCTGGTAATCTGTCATACAGGTCGAGCCTAGTACAGATACCAGTCTCTCACATAGTTGCGAATATATATATGTCTAGATTAAGTTTCTTTTGTGTAATTTCTTATTATGTATCTATGTGAGAGAGAAACAATAAACTATTATTATTATTATTATTAATTCGTGATAATCCTTCAGCTAAAGCTAATACGCTTGTGCTAGAAGTGGGTTCACGCCAGTAGTGCAATGGATGGTATTCGAAATCATCAGATATATATCCATCGTAGGTCTAATAATGCCTTATCAAATGGACTACCGCTGCGAAAATACTTTAAATCAACTGATTGGCCATGCAACTCCATTCTAGATAAGACCTTTGCTAAGTATTAATAAAGGACCTTTGCCAAGTAGGAAACGTTTTGCTATCTAGTAGCCAAATCGAAGGATATGCCATATTATAAGAAGTTGCAGTACATTTTAAGAAAGCGTTGTGCGATATCCTATCCAAACAGAAGGAATAGAAGGGCTCCTTAAGGCAGCGCTGAGCTATCAGAAGTAAGATCGGTGGTATTCGTCCCTTGCCAGCAGCAGAATTACTTTATGCAGAGTGTTGCAAACCAGTTGAGTTTATTAAAACCTATTGGATATAGATATAGATAGTGAATGGAACAGTCGCAAGAGGAAGACCTAGGCGAACATTTCTTGATCAGATCAGCAAGTGAATGAAGCCAGAGAAGTGTGTCAGGATCGTAGCAAATGGAAATCTGTAGTCTCTGCCTACCCCTCTGGGAAACCGGCGTGAATCTATGTATGTATGGATATAGATAAATAGATAAAAGCGTTCTCTTTGTTGATAAAATAAATGTTTCATCAATGTTTGCTGAAACGCATCTTGTGTCTTCACATCCATCATTAGAAAGTGATGTGACTTCTTAATGTCCCGTGTCAGTGGCAGCAGCGTATTTTGAGTATGTTTACAGATAGACTCTATGTATTACATCTCTTATGTAAGATATGTATATTTATATACAAGGTTGCCACTTGTGTGAACATGTTACATAGTTATAACACACATTTTTGGTACTAATCGTCAATACGAAAGTTTGTATTATAAATATTTAACATATTTACTAAGTTAAACATGTAATTAAATTAAAAACACACACATACTCGTAAATTTTCTTAGCAGTAAAGGAATATTAAAACACCATTTAAATAAATCTTACTAATTAATATTAGTATGTATGTATGTATCTTATGTGGGGGCCAGTCAGTGCAGACCGGCGACACTTCGACCCAATGGGATCTTTTGTATCGACACTCTCCCAATAACGACTGTCATAGATGTTAATGGCAGCCGGGACCGACGGCTTAACGTGCTCTCCGAGGCACGGAGCAGGCGATAGTTGTCAATCAATACGCACATAATTTCGAAAAGTCATATAACTTCCGAAAGTCAGAGGTGCGCGACGTGGGTTCGAACCCGAAACCCTCTGCATTGCAGTCTGTTGGTCTCCCCACTGAGCTACCGCTACTCTATTAATATTAGTAAGGTTCATTTATAATTAAATTTGAATGTTTGTGTGGATATCTATGTGGATATCGATGTGTGGATATTTGATATTCAACCGTTGAACGAATTTTAGCCTCTATATATCTATCTATGTCCTGTATTAATGTTAGACTTACATCAGTAAAGTTGCGGCGGCCAGGAGCTATTAAAATAACATACTGTTACCAAAAATCAATATATCTGTAGATATGCCATCATAGCCTCATCAGTTCTACATCTATAACATAAGTATAAGTAAGAATAAGCATTAGATTATTATTATTTGTTAGAATAAACATTGTCATTTAACGTGGCAATGCTGCCAGTATTCTAGGTACACTACCAGTCGACTGTGATGCGGAGGAATTCTATGACGCCCTTAAGAGGCTTTTAGTTTTTTAATTTCTGTTATAATATATTTTAGGTATAAGTTACTTCTATGGAATTGTTTAACATTAGTTAAACATACACATGACCGATATTTCTTCATGTGGAACAAGCTAAAACCGAGACACCCACTTAAAATTGATTCACATATCCGATTACTTAAGAATATGAATGAACCATAACTCACATCAACAGACATCTGTGGGTACCAAGTATCTTCGTCAACCAATCAATTCGCATGGCCGGTGAATGGCGACACATTGCCAAGACCACCATACCTGATTGGTCAGAACCATTCGTGGAAGTCCGACCAGTTGGACGGGGTCTTAACGCGGATTAATATTTTACGGCCATTTAATTTATGTGATAGTTGCGTTTTAGATTTCTTTTAAATGTCCGCTTTGTCGAATTTGGTGTGTGTTAATAATAATAAATCTGTTGAAATATAGAAGTTTATTTTGTATGTTATTTCTTTAAGGAAAGACAGCGTTCGTATTTTACTAGTAACTGCGTAAATAGGTCAGCTTGTCACTATTACGTCTTTAGGTAGCAGACCATTCTCAATAAAAGGGTACCTATTAATGTATCGTGATGTGAGTTGACAGTACCTACAAGTCGGCCACCGAACAAAACTTCGAAGTGGTAATAATTATAAACATAAAATTAAAGTACGTTGAACATATTATATTTATAAGCAACTGATTGGAGTTTTATGGTCTGCTAAAATAAAAAGGTTATTAAAACTTAATTAAAATGCAAAATATATAAAAAAATATATGTATTATTTTATAGCGGATTCATAATTATTGTTATTTAGTTATTTATAATTTTGTGTATCATACAACGCAACAATTTTTGTTCGTACGTGCGTACCTGGTTTAATAAACAGGTATTCCATAACGGTCCTAACAAATAATGAACACTTTTACTTTTGTTTTAGTGGTTAGGTGTTCATGATAGCCTAGGCCAACGACTTTACATGCTCTCCAAGCTACAGGAAGGTATCATTTCCTACCATGACATAGACACTAATCGGGCTTTCGAAATATTATTATTGCCACCGTGCAGTGCAACAGTGGTGAATGCGACTGTAGTGCGGTCATGGCTTCGATTCCAGAGTTGAACACTGTATTATTTGATGTCTCTGTAAAGAAAATCTAAACGTGTAGTCTGAGAATGGGCCCGGTAGTCGACCACAGACTCCCCTCCAATCATGTGGAGCCTATAAAAGCATAGCTGGCTAAATGTGGGTGTTCTCTCTCTGCTTACCTCTTTGCAGATATAGACATGATATGTGTATGTACATGTATTTATATCTATACCAACACATAATAAAATTGTATCTTGTCGATGTCTGTACATACAAGTTATTTGAAAAATATTAATGTAAGTGTCGTTATAAGGACTATAGAAGTCTTATAAAAACTATATAGGGCTATAATAGAAGATAAAACAATTATTTTTAGATTATTTGTCTGTCCATTTATTTCTTTGTATGCGCATCACGCAAAAAATACTTTTTACGTATACGTTTTCCACAATTGTATTGCTGGAGGTCTGACTTGAAATTTATTGCTCATTTCATATTAATACGCTGCCTTGAAGTCAAGTATTATGCCTAGATAAGCTTCTTCTTGCATGAATATAGGTACCTACTATTACTAAATTCCACGCGTACGAATCGCGGCCAATATACATTCAAATATAATTACTTAATAAACCTTAGTCAGACCTATCTGGCCTACGTAGTTTCACAAGCTTACATCTACACCCTGGGACGAACTAGCCGATAAACATTTGAAAATGAAGATGTCAACGTTTCATGCGCCTCAACATAGCTTAAGGCACTGGAATGATTAACGAGCATACATTACCATATTCAGTGCGTACTAAAGCCTTATACAATATTTTGTTTACCCTCGAGAAAGGTAATTCATACATTAACTGGTAACTAGGAAAGCCTGTCTGCTAACTCATTCCGTTTATTTGCTTCACGTCTTATTTGCGAAGATTTGTGTTATCGCATCTTAGTTGCCAAGGATTTTGCGTGACAATGCAGATTACTGGTATTTGTTATGCATTTAAATGTTATCTTATAAGGTGCCGCTCTTATATAAACAATATATTCTACATTATATAGGCTCATGTATGTATAATATTCCTAAAGCGAAAGTGCAGAGGTTTTGCTACACATATATTTTAATAGCCGTGTTAGGTCTGTCATTTCTCGAAGATGAGTGAAGTCTGCCAACCCGCACTGGGCCAGCGTGGTGGACTATGACCTAACTTTTTTCATACTGACAAGAGGTCTGCGCCCGGCATTGGGTCAGTTTATATACAGGGCTGATATTATTATAATTATTATTATTTGGGTCTGTTTCTCAAGCTCTTGTAGCGTTAGTGAAACATAAGATCTTATGATCGATTTCAGAGTCGGCAAACATTTACTTTTTATTTTTCTTATTAACAACTTTTGCATTAGGAATAATTCCTGTGGCGCGAGGACACACGGGACACCCAGACTTGGCAGAACATCATAGAACCTCAGAAATTTGTGTACCATGTTTCTCTCAAACTCACAACACTCGGCACAGCGGCAGTGGCGAGAGTCTATTTAAACCTCTATCACGTCGAATCTTAAGACTGCGCCGAGAGAAATGTGCCAAAACAGGCGATCACAGTTAAGTGAATAAAATCAACACTTTTTGTTTAATACAAATATAGAATATACATTTACCATAACAATGAATGTGTTTACAATGACTCCGTGTAAAAACCTTAAAATAATTAATATTTTCGCCTACAAAATTACGTAAATTGGCACGAAAATGCAAAAACGTAAGCTCGTGTTACGTGATTTTTAGATTATAACAGTAGACATCTATCCTATTTTACAGCTTAAACGAAACATAAATAGTTATATTACAATTTGTCCATCCCAAATATTTAAGTTGTTGGTTGACAGTAAAGATACATTTTTATCAAAAAAGCACTTCAAATCCTCCATGCAATTTTCGGCCGCGTGCCGATTTGAATATGCGCTGCACGAGCTGTCATACCTGTCTAACGCTCGGCGCAGTCTTAAATAAACTATAGTAAACGAAATTAGTATGTAATTCCCTTCTGCCTACCCATTTGGGTACGCCGAGTCTATTTATGTTTACACTATCTGCATATCAGCGACTGATCTGTACACGCATAATTTAATATATCGAATATATAATACCAGTTCAGGTTGTATTAAACAGGCTATATTGCACACGCATGTAGATTATGTGCCGGCTGTTTCTATTAATAGAGTTAATGTTCTGATAACTGGGTGATGGGCAAGCTATTAGTCTTGACGATGTGTCGCGGTTCGGTATCTTATTACTATACTAGGTGCGCCCGCGGTTTGCTTTGCATGGAGTACGTACTCATTGCCGTAGCGGGCCAGGCTGAGCTTTTCTGGAAATATGAGCCACTAATATTGTTATTGCTAGTATCCTAGGTTGTGTCTATATACCAAAATATATACAGCGTACTAAGAGAATCCCTACTAATAATAATAATAATGTCGTCCAGACCGAATTTCGATCACGGCGGCCAATCTTAACGGAGACTGGCCATCTGCGCAGGAGATATTATAGTGCACAAGTATGTGAGGAAACACAAGTGCACTCTCTCTTCCTCATGATCTGATGGGACGGATAATCTGACACGACCGGAGAGAGATCAGGCGCAGGACCAACTTCACGTGCTTTCCTAGGCACGGGGGTGTCTAACACCGCCAACTTCCTAACTCCCGGCTCGTATAGAGATTTCTTAACAAAAACCGATCGCGGGTTCGATTTTCGGGTCAGGCAGTATTATTGGATTTTGCCTGCCAAAATAATCCTAGTGCGAATTCCGGAACTGCGCCCAGTAGACGACATTTCCGCTTTCCCATTCTAAGATATAGGCCTGGGGACTACGTGTGTTAAGAATTGACTTAGGTATGGCTCTTGAATGCAGCTCAAATAATATGAGCAAATGAAGCTACACGTCCAGGTTAAATGCACCGTTTACACTGACGCGATCTACTCGCGCTAGTAACCAGTATGATTAGCTCGCGCGTCTAACTCACGCTAGCTACTTGCATGTACAAACACCATTAGTCTAGTGTGAATAAACTTCAGTAATAACATGTGCTTTTAAACTTAGAACACGTCAACAGCCGGCTTAATATTAAAAGCAACTACCATTCTAACTACAAGATATACCAATAAACTTGACAGTTAATGAATATGTCTACGTAATTAGTTCTTCGGTGAAAGTTTGTACAATATTGTACAAGTTAATGTGTCCATCAGATGTGAAGATAAAATTCTGGTGATAGAAAAACGAGTTGATTACTTTAAAAGTTGTAGGGGCACTATAGGTGAATAACCTTTTGACATGTAATATTGCCTTCTGTTTACGCGAATATTATTCATTGAAATTAAACTACTATATACGGATTTTATCGCGTTGTTTATTTGACACTTTATTAGATAATTTTCTAAAACTGTTACACTACTACTACTATTAAACTTCACTAATTTTTAAGCTAATTAAATTATTATTAAAATTATTAAAACTATTTAGATTTAATTTAATTTTGCACTGCTTTTCAGCAGTCATGGTCACGGGGAGACTAAGATATAGGTAGTTGTCTCAATGTTCCAGTGCAGTTATTTCAAAGTACTCTAACATAACATGTGTAACAGTTTTCAAAATTATGTAATAAAGTGTCAAATAAATAACGCGATAAAATCCGTGTATAGTAGTTCAATTTCTTTTGACATGTGTTTGTAGATTGTTTTTGTATCCGTGAGTGATGTCCAAAGTATTCTAATGCACTAAGGTATAGCAGAACCTAGTAATCTTGGATTGCTAAATCAGATGACCTCTTTTCACACACAAGACTACAAGACCCACCACTGACTTTTCGAAGTTAAACATAGACATATAGACTCTTATATGTTTTCCAGAGAGCTCGAGAGGTAACCAGATACAGATTTCAACTTCCACGTCTTAACAAATTTCTCTTGCTTCATTTTCAGCCGGTTTTTATAAGGCTTACTCAATAACATGTCAGAATTAAACTCGTGTCAAGTAGTTAAATTGGCTATTGCTAATTTAGTCAACTAATCACAGCAGTTGACATGCGTTTGACCTGTTAATAAAGTTTTATAGTTATTTACGTTTTAGAAACCGGGTACTTGAAGCAGGATCTGGTCAGAGAACCTTTGCCAATGTCTATCCCTACTCCTAATGCTCCGTTAACAGTTGCTTTATATACTCTCTTGGTCAATCTATTGTGATCCATCCTTTTTCATGGAAAAATTGACAATAGTATGCCCCCAAACTTACGTAAACGCCTTTTTTATTTATGTCCACTAATACTACGAGTACGAGTATGCGTAATATTTAGTTAAATATCACCTGTTTTAAGCAAAGCAACAAATACAAACATATCCGACAGATTTCAATAACGTGAAACGTATATGCCAAATTTTCGGACTGAAAGTTCGTGCTATTTATGCCATGATTCAGAAAGTAACGTTTTGATCGGTCTAAGCCCTATCATGAAGTGGTCCGAACAACGAAATCATTTTGAATAAAAGACATTCAAACAAACTTTATGTTCTTAATAATTCGTTTTGGATAGGCATTTTCATAGTAGTCTTACTGATTCGTATAATTCCATTGAAACCCTAGCTTAATCCTTAATACAGAAACTGAAAGCTAAACCAAATACTTTCAACCCAGCAACCTGCAGACATAAAAGGCATATGGCGACATTATGAAATACGATTACAAGCGCAACGTAAGTCGATTTCGATTGTTCCGATACCGTTTTCTGTATCGATACAAGCGATTGTTCCAATCGCATACTGTTGTATTTCTTTATTAGCAACAAGAATCGATTCGTGGTACTCGGAAAGTCATGTTGCTCGTGCATTGAACGAACAAGTTAATAATTTTGTCTTGTTTCGATCATAAACGGTTACTCAGTTTTGAAAGAACGTTCTTGTGAACAGTCTATAAATTACTTTAGTGATTGCAACCACTATATTAAATTGAAATTAAGTGTTTTACTTTACATTAATCTACAGAGCATAGTACGCATAAAATTATGAAGCGCGGCTTGTGGTACATCCTGTTCTGTTTATTAAACTATTTGGTAAATTTAAAGGATTACATTTTTTTTAGAGTAGTAGAGCCTCGCTGATTTCAGCACGAATGGGCTGGCTTGACCGGGGAAGGACTACCCTCTCACAGAATATCGACGTGAAATAGCAGTATTCCTACTGTTGTGTTTCGTTCGGTGAGTGAGAGTGCTGGAGGCCCAATCACCTCCTTCCCTCCTTACCGCTCCTTCTACTTCCCACTCTCCTTACCTAAAAGGTCGGCAACGCGCAAGTGATGCCTCTGGTATTGCAGGCGTCCATACGCTACGGTGACCACTTACCATTAGGTGGGCCGTATGCGTGTTTGCCATCTTAGTTGTATGACCACCTGTACCACCTGACGGTAAATGGTCACCGTAGCCTATGGACGCCTGCAACACCAGAGGCATCACTTGCGCGTTGTCGACCCTTTAGGAAAGAAAGTGAAAAGGAGAAGGAGCGGGTAGGGAAAAAGAACGTGATTGGGCCTCCGGTACTCTCGTCTACGTATGACCTAAAACATACCTAGAGAAATGTGATAGGAATTCGCTTTCGCATTTCGTTTAGGAATATACACTTACATCCCCAAACAGAAAGCAATTCGCACACTACAACTCATGCATGCGTGTCACGTAGAGTGCGGTGCGCAGTGCTATTATAGTATAACTAACTATGCATATGACTGCATTCGAATGTATCTTCAACAATGTACTCGAGTATGCTGGCTGTATTCGAATGCAATTGTACATAATTGATTTGATAATTGAAATATACGATAGGCAGGAAAAATACAAATAAAATAACTTATTCAGCAATTTATAATTTGTAAATCCTAACTAATCCTACTAATGTTTTAAATGTATACGTGAGTTTGTTTGTTTCTTCATTTGTTACGCGTTCCTTAAGTACTTGACCTATTAACATGAAATTTCGCATACACGTTTTTAGGGTTACAAAAAAGGACATAGGGCTTCTTTCATCTAGTAGCTGGTTGCTTAATATTTGCTTTTTTACGTAACTAAAACTATAACTTCTCCGAAACTACATAGTAAGCTCGTCTTATAGCAGTTCGCAATACCCACACATCATCAATTATCTAGTTCCCGCATAACAGGGACCAGTCTACAACCCTATTATGTCAGGAACATTATCATACCCAGCTACTGAGAATCACTTAAAATACCTTAAGTTTGATGCGGAAATTGACCCTGGGAATTCATGAGCTGTAGAAGTGGTGAGAACTTATACCTAATGCATTGAACTGCTGATCGAATAATTATGGGAATGAAATATTTGAATGAATTTATTCCTAGTACTATACAGGTTCAACTGAAGATAATATATAAGTTGGTGCCGTAACCGGCAGTGAGAGTAACTCACTGCCGGTTACGGCTTCGTTTGCCGGTTCAGACGAAATGTTGTTGGTATTTAAATGGCAATTTTTTTGGAGGAACGTTCTTATAAAACTTTTCATTACAGGGTTATTTCATAAATAAAACATTATAATTATTATTATATGATTATATAAATCCACTTTCTGATGTATAATAGGGGCAGAAGTTTATCAATTATACCCTATTTAGCCAGCTGTATGTTAGACTTACTGGCCTGCCTGGCATTTTTCCAGACACCAAATAATCTGAATGCAGACCCATACTCTCTAGACGAAGTTATTGAATTCTTCTGTGAGTAAATTGCTCATTCTGGAACTCTTTCTCAGAACCTCAGAGTCGACCAATTAATGATTTCAATTTTATACCACGAGACACAGGCAGATATAACTGACGAAATGAGGAAGTAATGTTTCAAGATTCGTTTTTAAATACCTTGTCTCATCTAGGCATATAATGCAAGGCCCCTAAACATAATCAAGTTTTGAGTAAGACCAACAAAGGTAAAGAAAACCAAGAAATAAGACATACTAATTTTTCATACATGACGTACAATTTTTACGTCTTTTTACTTTATATGTCATTTTACTAAATTGGGTTCAAATGTGTAGGATCCCAAACAAGTTTTAAAATAAAATTGTATGGTGCAACCGTACATGTCTTAGCTCAGTATTTTTACGCGATGCACGCATTTTCATTAATATTACAATCAGTTCGCGTCGAGCCATCATTAACGCCGTGCGTCATTTTAGTTTATAAAGTTAATTTCAATATATACCTACAGTTTAACACTCCGTTCAGTGTTTCAATCCGTAACAACAGACCCGCCCTATCATATTATCAATTAACAAAGTTGTGTGATAACAAGATCATACAAAAATTATTATAAATGATATGTATAAATTTAGAAGTAAGTAACAAAATGAAGATAGTTTAGAATGCTTACTAATATAACTGACATATAAAACAAATACAGAATGACAAATCCCTGGACACAAACATTTTACATGACATTCAGATTAAAAACACACTATTACCGCCACAAGAGCTATTCCAAGCTGATCCCTTGAACTCTTGCATGTCAAACTAACAGTAATCACGGATACAATCAACTTCTTCCACATAAAAATACACAAACACATTAAAAAAACACTAGTAATAAAACCAATACAAAATGAAGCTCATCTTAAGGTTTAGGCGTGATACCATCAAACTTCACTTTACTATACAGATTTAAATCGTATAAACACCTTATGAATTTTGATATTTTGGTTTACAAACTGGTATAAGTACATCAACATTCAAATGACTTGATTCTCAAAGATTGAGATGTCTGATAACGTTGGTCTCCAAGCAGCGCAGTGGAAGCATGATATATAGGTGAGTGGGTACATATATTAGCTGAACTTGTGCGGCAGTATACCGGCTGAAGGTGTGCTAAGCTTTAGGTAATGCTGATATGTGTGACAACTCGATCTCTAGAGAACTCAATGAGTTTGTGTTGAAACGAAACAGGGAGTGGTAGTTCTCTGATCAGTTTACACGTGTTTTGAATAGGCATTTATTCAAATTTGTGAATGTGTTTATTCATAACTGTAATAGCTCCTTAGAGTTAAATACTTGGATTCATATTTCAATTGTTTTTAATTTATTTGGTGATATGTACTTGATCGAACTTATATTCTAGAAAAGATGTTCTGAGAAAATTATTCTAGAATAAATGTTTGATCCATAAAAATTAATTTGTTTATGTATAGATACGCTAATAAAGTACAATATATACAGAGATTTTTAATGAGGAACTGTGCTGTCAGCTCGTGAACTAGTGATCAGCGTCGCTCGTATTCCTTTTGAATAATAGCAGCTTAATATGTTTGCTGATATATTTTTATTATTATATATATATTATTTATTATTTTCTCTTCTTCTTGTTATATTTTCTATTTGACGATTTGAATATAATTAATAAATTCACAAATATTTTCACCTGCATCATGCTCTTTGTGGTTATATCTATGATTTAAGCATAAAAAATATGCACATTAAAACGGAAGAAGATTGTTAACAATTTTGCAATCTAAAATTTAGCCTTTGCCCAGCTATCGAAATACATACATACATAGATTCACGCCTGTTTCCCAGAAGGGTAGGCAGAGACTACGGATTTCCATTTGCTACGATCCTGACACACTTCTCTGGCTTCATTCACTTTCATCACATTCCTCATACACGCCCGTCGGTTCAAGGCTTTTTTTAAAGCTATCTAAAATATCAAACGTCTGTCCACGTTATCAATATTTGTAAACAATATTAATAACGTGGACAGACATTTGGTACTAACTAAATTCAACTCTTTGGCTCCAGATATCAAAATTGTTGAAAAACATTATCTTCGCCTGCTTGGGTCCCCAGTTTATGAAGAAGCTTTTGATTCTTTCTTAGAAGAGAAAGTCCAAATTTTTTGTGAAATTTCGACCGCCTTTTCAATATTAATATACATTCAGCTTTTACTATAATGCGATACTGCCTTTTCGTCCCTAAATTTACTCATGCTCTAAGGTCATCTCAGTTTTGGAAAAATTTAACTCCATTAGTCAAAATTGACAAAATCATACAGAATACATTAAGGCAAATTTAAAATGTGGACTTGAACGACCGAGCTTGGCTTCAAGCTTCTCTACCTGTTCGTTTAGGCGGGCTCGGCGTTCGCAAAATTTAGATGTCAGTTTACCGGCGTTCCTGGCCTCGGTTCATAGCACGGAAGAATTAACCAGGTACATTCTAGCACCCACAATGGTTAGTTCAGAAGTGTTATGTAAGACCGACGCCGTGAACGCCTGGAAAATGGCTTGTCCAAATACTGATTTGCCTACTAACCCATTCTCCCAAAGGCAGTGGGATAGGCCGCTATGCAACACGGTAAGAGAAAATCTTTTTACTACATCTGTAAGTGTTACAGAGCGCGCACGTTTGCTGGCTGTGGGAGAATGGGAATCTGGTTTATGGCTTCAAGCACTTCCATCGTCCAACACAGGTACAATTTTGGACGATACAACATTCCGCCTCGCCACCTGTCTTCGTTTAGGTACCCCTTGTGTTTCTCCACATCGCTGTCATTGCGGAGAAGCCGTCGACAGCCTCGGACACCATGGGCTGTCTTGCAGCAGAAGCGCTGGTCGTATTTCACGACACGCTCAGCTAAATGACATTATCCGTCGTGCTCTTATCACCGCCGGCGTACCAGCAGTATTAGAAACCATAGGCTTGGTACGCGACGATGGGAAGAGACCCGATGGTATGTCTTGTTACCTTGGAAAATGGGTAGGCTTTTGGTGTGGGATGCCACATGCGTCGACACCCTTGCGCCATCACATCTTACGAGCACGGTGAGCTGTACCAGTGCTGCTGCTGTAGCGGCGGAAAACCTCAAACGGCGTAAATACAGTAATTTAATTGGTAATTACGTTTTCGAGCCGTTTGGGGTAGAGACGCTGGATTCATGGAGTCCGGGCGCTCGTGCGCTTTTTAGAGATATATCTAAGCGGCTAATCGACGCTTCGCGTGGCCAGAAGGCTAGACTTTTTTTGGCTCAAAGAATCAGCATTGCCATTCAGCGTGGCAATGCTGCCGGATCTTCTGGGCACACTCCCGGTCGACAGCGATGCTGAGGAATTTTACGACGCTGCCTAAACCGGCCATCCTTTTTTTATTAATTTTTACAGTCCCATATTTTGTTATTCTTCATTTTGTTCTATTTATAAGTGGTTAGTTTTGTTAATATTAGTTAAGTCGTAAATTATGATTGTTGCTTTCACTACTATGAATTATATTAAAAAAAATATCAAACATATTAAGTTAGTGTATGTTAGTGCAATGCGACAATAATGCAACAGTGGAATTCAAACCATAACCTCTCACTCTATCGGACGTCCAATGCCTTAACCTACTCATTAATACTATTCATTAATATATTTTAGATAAAAGGGTTTAAATTATGATATTATACTTTATATAAATATGTGCATACATAATTAGTTTAGTGACAATTATTATAAAACCATATTCTTCGAACTATTCAACAACGAATTATATCGGTGTTTTAATTAATTATAAACCGAAGGTTTTTTCTATTAAAAATAATGTGATTCGTGCTGTTAATTTTATTTATTTTAATTTGAAGTAATGAAATTCAATCCATAACAAACGTCCCAATAACATTTAATTACGATATTGAATTATTATTATCCGTAGAAAAACCGCAGATTAAAAATTTTATTACGTCATGTTTGTGAATAAAATATAAGTTTGTTGGTATTTGGTAGTAATAAGTTCTAATAACTGTCAGTGTCAAACTGGGCTAAGCCTTGAGCATGCGTGATAACGATAATGTTTTAAATCTCAAGATAAAGTGACAAAATGACACCTCTAGTGACTATGATATGACTTTTAATAACAGTTAGAAGTTATGGGGCTGATAGGTTGTATAGCACCTATCAGCCCCATAACTTCTAACTGTTGCGTGGTGCGTAGCGTGGTGATAACGTATACGTTATCACCACGCTCACTTAGGAAGGTATTTAGAAATACAAGTATTTAGATCTACACGTAACAAATAGTTTGACTGAATTCGATGATACAATAATATTATAATTTTATTTATTTTCTTTATATAATTATCAAAGAAAACTAATAAAATAATAATTATTTAGGTACAAATAGTACGAAAATGTTGTAACCTTTTTTAAGTCTGGAAAGGTATGACATTTGATATAGTTAATCAAAAGTACGTCATAAGATTAGAATGCTAAAATTTATAGAAAATAAAAATCATGAATAACTCGAATTTTGAGCATTAGTATGTTCGGTTGCTTGTCTCTCACTCTGTCTGTTTATAAGACATGCTCTCCTATGCCATTAATATGATTACTATAAAACACAATTCCAGACTCCTCGCAAGTGCTTAAAGTAAACTTAAGCTCTGAAACCGACAAGTTTCCTAATACTATCAGACTTACATTTTTGTAAAACTATAAAGTTTTAAAGTAAATTGCCGCGGTGGAGCTGCAATATGCTGCTGCGATGGGATGTGACTGCTGTGCAAGACATCTCGTCAGGTTCTGGCCAGCCGGGAATTATCCCGGGTGGGCAAAGTGCATTTTTTTTTACCAATAATTCTATAACACATTTTAGTAGCGGTACAGAATCTGGAACTATGACCTGTAAACCTCAATAAGTTCACCATCTATAACGTGAACTAAAATTATTGCAGCTGCAATGTTATATTTTTTTAAATTGTGTATGAGCAAACGAGCAAACGGATCGCCTGATGTTAAGCGACGCTATGTGGATGTAATACCACTGCCTACTCCTTCAGGAATACAGGCGTAAAACTATGTATGTATAATTCTTTAATTACACGTCTCTTGTTATGCCCAGTATTATCCATTACCTTCTATCGTAATTATTAATATATTAGTTTTTCCCGCGGTTTCACCCGCGTAAGTCCTGTTCCCGTGGGAATATCGGGATAGAAAGCCGTAGCCTATGTGTGAATCCAGGTTTCCACATACCAAGTTTCATCGCAATCGGTTTAGTAGTTTTTGCGTGAAAGAGTAACAAACATCCATACATCCATACAAACTTTCGCGTTTATAATATTAGTAAGTTATTAATATATATTCCACCCAATTCTAAATATATATTCCGAAGGTCAAATACCACATTATGATTATCACTGATTCTTGAATCATTATACATTATATCGATTCTTTGAAATCAATGGTGGTTTATGGTACTGCTTTATTTTTTTAAACAACGACACAAATTCTTGCTTTATCTTGATCCGTCGACGGAATAAATTTGCAATATTATGAAACGTATTATACCACCAACAGCGTCATGTTTTAAATATAATAAGGGCCGAATATAGACATGCTTCAAGTGTTCATTTTCGGAACCGAAGGATGGCGTTGTGGTTTAAGTGATGGCTTCGTTATTGCCACTGCGCTAAGAATTGTTGGTTCGATCCCCATACACGAAAAAAACATGTGTAATCCACAAATTGTCGTTTAAAATGGCCACTTGTAAAGTTTAAAAGGAAGTAAAAGATGTGGTCATACTTTTAGGTCTTAAAGTATTGGCGATAAATAACATCGTAAGCTAAAAGAGAAAATTATTTTTCGATTATTCAACTATCTTTTTTAATCACATTTGTTTATCCGTGTTCATTGTGTTAGCTCAGTAACTAAATATGTACTTTCATTTTTTTAATCTGACCTTTTGCAGGCTTTGTCACTCTCAACTATTGTCATCCACGGTCAATATCTTGGCCTGCGCTCATATCTTTGTAGCCTAGACACAATGCTTTTTTCTCTCCAATCAGCTCATCTATCTGATGTAAAAACGTTTTTAATGATATTGAGAGAGGTCAGCTCAAAAACATACTTTACCGACGATGGTGAGTGAAGAATGTGACAAGAGAAAAATAAACAGGAAAGATACACCAGCATCATACTAGTTCAAATTTATAGTTAACGCCAATTCTCCCGGGCAACAGACACGAGCCTGTGCAATAATCGGACGCTTCACGCTGTTAACAAACAACTGCAACCGCTTTTCGGAAACTCGATGCGCTGACCTCTTTAAGAATTGGCTTTATCCAAGCAAATAGTCGCCAAAATCCGATGCAAGATTGACGCATCTGCTAAAACACCTATTTCTGGTATCGCGATTGCTCGCAGACAATCGTAAAAATGAAATGCTATCGAAACAATTGCAGAATTAGACTAATAAAGTTGAATGTTTTACAGCACTATAGAACTAGTCCTGAATAACAAATATTGTTTCAAAAAATGAAAAAATATCAACGACTATTAATTTAAAACTACGTAAAACTTTAGTTTCCATAATAAAAAAGCTAAAATATAATTTATTCAAGTTTTCTTTGAATTGAGACGTGAATCTAAACAATAAATAGAACTCTTAAAAAGCAGTAACATTCTGATACCCTTCATAAATTACTTTAAATTCTCAAACTGAGATAAAACAAAACACAAATTTCGCGTGTCCCGACACTAGTTCCCTAATAACACGACAGACATTTTATTTCTGATCACACTCGTACAATAGAAATTCTCCGTCGGATGTCTCTATTTTTATAATTACAACACTTTATTTCCTAGAACTCGTCTCGGAATACAATTAATTTTGAAGATAGAACGATCTTGATATTTGCAGAGTATATTGTTTGGTATATATGTATTTTTTATATTTCACGGTTTCTTGACTTCATTTGGAACGGTGCCAGGTCTTTAGCGGTTGCAGATGGGACCAATATTTGTAGAACTTCCTCGCCTCTCTGATTTATCGTGCGAATGATGTAGTGAGGGAGATTAGAAGGGGATCTAGGGATCAACATTAATTGGTCCGTTCACGTAGTTTGACATTGCGCTTGCGCTGATTGTCTCTGTTTTGGTTTTAATCGAGTGTTAGTTTGGATTAGAGCTTGAACGTGGTTTTGTAAATGAAGTGATGTCGGCGCCGCCGCGCGCCGGTTTGAAGTGTTGCGTTCATTTCGATGTTTGTTTTATAATTGGCATTGCCAGTCGTTTCAGGCATTTATGTTGATATCTTAGATAATGACACTTGCGGCGTATATTTATCTTGTTAGTTAATATTATAAGTATTTTGTGGTCAATACAGATTTGATATATGACATGTCTAATCACAGTAAATAATATTGAGTTAAGTTGTTTATTTAATAATCATAAGAAGGCCGTATTATAGTGGCAGCCGTGCAGATATCGATCTGATTTCTCTGAATAAGCAGTGTTGTCATCGTCGGGATCGTAGATGAGTAGATACTTTCATGAAGGTTTACAATTCTTCGTCTTAAAAAGTACATATTGCCGTCAATACTGGCTTCGATTTACTTCTATAAAATGCAGGCAACTATTCTGCTAAAGTGACATCTGACCGTAGAACTTGGCACGCTAACAATAGGCAACGAACAGATCTAAAGTTTTCTTACTGCTACTGCAAATTTTACTATAAAATCCAAACACTACCCGAAATCCAACCCGAGATCCCATAAACTATCCCAGTAACTACCTCGGCGCTACCGAGTCAGACCGTATCAATAAGAAGTTTATAGAGGACCACTTTACTGCTCCTTCTAGGAAAGTTTTATACCCAGTTAAAAATAAATACTGTCAGTATCGAGGCTGTATAACGCCGCTAATCGGATCAAACAACAAGCCTGACTTATACTAGTTGGTAATCAATACGTACCTGCCTCGTGGCGCCTATCTAAACAGGCTTCATTCTCACACAACGATCACGTATGCAAGCACTCGTCCTTTAACCACGCGATACTATTAACGCACTTTTTAAAATGGTTAATCACTGTAAATCCGTAAGCAAGATTTACGGAGTTTTAACCAATCATTTTGTAAAGATTGTCATGAGGTAATACGGGTTTGAAATTTTATACACTTTTGATAAATATCGTATCTAATGTTTAAATATCGTTTATTTCGTTTTAAATACCAAGGATATTAAAAAAAAATATACTTTATCTAAAAAAATAACATATTAAACAAACATTTCATCCATTTAAATAGTTACAACATTTTAGCTAAAATTTTTGTTAGAATTGTGCTTTATGAATTAAAATATAGTAATTTATTACCTATCTTCAAATAAGAACAAACACCTTTTTTATTGCGTATATTTAAATATAAAACTTACATATCAGTAAACTGTGTATACATATATGATATTATCAGAGCCGTCTCCCCTCTATTAGTACTTCACGTGATTAAAGGACGCTCCTTGAGCCTTCAGTCAAAGCTGATAGCTAAGTATAGAGCTAAAATAATCGAGCATCAAACCTGTTACGATTTTTTTAACAAGACTTATAATGACTGGTAAGTAAACTAAACGAAAACAAACTGTCGGGTCTGCGCCCTTCAATTCGGTGCAAACCGTTCGCCGTGTAATTATTAGGCTGATCAGATTTGGTTCTACTGAGAGCGTGTGTTGAAAGGCTTTATGTAAAAATAACTATATAAATACCACTTACACTTACAACAAAAACCCAGGGGATATATATTTATAAACCAGTATATTCCTAAAGCGGTAGGCAGAGATATATAACACTCATATTTGGGTAGCTAGGTATTCAGTACCACAATAATTGTACATGCTTGTCTGTATTAAGAGGCGAGCGTCTTGGACTGTCTACTGGACATATTTTCCAATTCCTTGCTGCTACTATTAAAACAAATGGAGAGACTCTCCGTGACCATAACTTCTGCAAGGCAGTCGAAATGTCGGGGAAAATGTAAATATAAATAGTTCTCCAAAATAATTTTAAATTAAAAGAAGATGTCATTTAAATAGTCCACGATAAAATATATATTAAGAAGTTTAATTTCAATGTCTAACATTCGCGTAAATGTAAAATAATATAATCATTTTATTTGGCTTTTATTATATAGTTACTCTAAATAATATTAGCAGCGATAGCTCAGTGGGGAGACTAACAGACTGCAATGCAGAGGGTCTCGGGTTCGAACCCACGTCGCGCACCTCTGACTCTGAAATTATGTGCGTATTGATTGACAATTATCGCCTGCTCTGTGCCTCGGAGAGTACGTTAAGCCGTCGGTCCCGGCCGCCATGAATATCTATGGCAGTCGTTATTAGGAGAGTGTTGACACAAAAGATCCCACTGGGTCGAAGTGTCGCCGATCTGCACTGACTGGCCCCCACATAAGATACATACTCTAAACAATGGTTTACTGGCCTGGAATTTACTTCATTTATTAAAAGTCATCGTTCAATTATTAAAAGTCATGCTATTTTCTTGTCAAATTTAGTTTTGCCGTGTTCTCAATATTTTGTTCATGCATTTTATACATTTCGCATGATTTAGAACTAGCACACTATAAAACTCAGACGCGAAGGTCATTCATTATTCGATTTATTGAATCTTCTAAATAGCTGCATTGATTTCGTCTCCGTTCTGCATTTATGTGAAAAATATTGATATGTCTACGGCTTTTCTCCAGAAATCACACATTTAAAGTCAATAAAATGTTAATTAATGTATTTTAATTACTTTTTCGTAAGTAATGAATTTTAATAAAACTGGCATCTGTAAACGTTAGAATCGAGCCATTTTTATAGAATGCCGGTGCTGTGGATTTTGTCAGGTTAGAGATGCTATCTCCCCTACTAAATTCTTCCAATCGATGCCGAGCCAGATTTCACAGTCATTAATCTGCCATGATCGCAAAATAATGAGAAAGCGTTAAAGACTAGACATTACGAATGTTATCGTTTAGTTTTGACATAATTTATTTATTTACTGGTCTTGTCTATGGCGTCGCCCACATGAATCCCACGTGAACGTTCTATACGGGTGTCCCTTTATAAATGTAGCTTGTAGATACCCCAGTATGGCTACTGGGATATAAAGTATCCAGTGTGTTACTCCAGAGCATCGTCTATTTATGCTAAGTTGCATCCCAATTTAAGTACCTATCAAACAGCGTAACATTAAACTTTCTATTTACAATATTAGTAATATTTTTTTATTAAAAACATTTCAAGAAATGAATGCCTTTGTACGGCATTATTCTAGCAGCATTATATACTATGCACCTAATAGTGCTATCTTATCTTGCCAAATATTGCTGGTTATCGCAAATCGCTTGCAGTAAGCACAACGCCGCATCGCAGCCCTCCGCAATTATGCCGTGATAATGGCGACGACGCGTTTAATATTTCAGTTAGGGTTGCCTCAGGACAATAATGAAAATATTAATGTAGTACTGGTATTATTTCACTTCTAACGGTTTGTAAAAAGTACAACGATGGTGTAAAATGTATTGGGTCCACAAGATTTATTTCAAATATATTAAAAAAATTTGGTGCTTGTAACTTTGCCTATAGGCTGGGTAGGTTCGTCCTTTTTTATTTACTACTCGCAGTTCTTTAGAATATCTTATTTATAAAATTTACATTAACTACCGTATTTTTCTTGGAATTAAAAAATACTAAATATACTCACTGCTTTTTAAACACTAATTACTGCTATGAAGTTTCCTAAAAATGTATGTGATTATTTTCTACAAAGATCTTTAATAATGTTCTCTTGTATCTTACCTTCACGTTTATCAGGTTGACTCCACAGCAAATTTACTAAACTTTACCTTACGATAATTTCCAAAGGCAATTTACGATCCCCATGTCATAACTATACAAATAAAGCGTTTATTATTTTATTCAATCATCACTTTATTCTACGTGCTAAGTTTGAGATTTTTAGGTTAGTAGTAGTTGATTAGTTAAGTGAGGCAAACCATAGATTTGCCCGAGTTTAAAACCTGTCCTATTACCTAAAAATGATCATAGAGAGATCTTCACGTCAAAATGAGACGATCACTTTAAAATTATAGGACGGGTTATCACTATATACCTTCCAGAAGTCATAGGGATTAATAATTATGTTTAAATATATACCTGACTATTCGGTCAAGGATCGGCAACACCTCAGATTGAACTAAAAAGCACCGCTAATGAATTCTAAAATCGAATTTAATTTATATTATGCCAATAATAGTACGAAAATAATCTAAAACATTAAAGCTCGAAATACCAATCGATCGATTCACAGTCGAGCACCGGCAATAAATTGAGCAATTCCACAAATGGCCCAACAGACCAATAAATAACGGCGACCAATCGTAAAGAAGCTACCGTTTTATCTATCTGCCGACTAAATTCATAACTCCTCCTTAACTCGTCATCAATTATTTTAATGCTCCTTCATAAATATTGTTGTCATACATACATGCGACACTCTGTTTCAACTATGTCTAAAGCCATTTAAAACGAATCACCATACCAATTCTGAACCTTGTAGCTTTCACGTTAAAGTCTTAATTCGAATTATTTACATAGCTGTCACGTAACACATCAACAAAATTAAACATTCTAATTCTAAAATGAAAATTTATACACATACATCATTATTGCAAAGGATTAAGGTGTGATGCCATTCATAATATTATACACGAAAAGCAAAATTAATTTTGTATGAAATATGCTTTGCGCAAACGCAGCGGCGACAGTTGTCGGACGTATTCGGATAAAGTCGCCACTTGTACAATGTCCACTGACTGTTGCGAAAATAGGAAACCTATGTAGGTCTAATTTTGTTACGCAAACGTTCGATGAATCATTGACTCTGAATAAATTAAGAGGTTTACTTGTAGGGGTTCTTATCTACTAAAGACATGTCAGTATGCATAGTTATACTAAGTGCTTAATGAAACCCTTAGAGCTATTTATTTTAAGACCGATATGAGAGTCATTATCTGTGACTTGATTATACCGATCCATGATTTACTTTTTTTCTGACGTAAGAAGAAACCATTTATTTATATTATGCCTTCGTGTAACGTCGACAAAGGCTCCAACCAAGAATTCCTTACGTGCTCTTAGATGAAACAGTTAATAAAATATGTGACTATTTATTAAAAATTAATAAAATTTTATAAATTATTTGGTGAATAAATATTTAAATTCATATATGTCCTTGACATGACATACATAACCTGACCTTTTTTAATTTTAATTATGGACATTATGTAATTTTTTATAATAATATTTATTGTGATTTGACTTTACCGAAATTTCACATGTCCACCTAAGACAAATAGGCTAACCAATACAAATACTTTTAGACTATAACTGTGTACCCTGTTTTATGTGAATGAATCCTAACTGATATAATAAATGCGAATGTGAGTTTGTTTGTTTATTTGTTGCGCTTTCACGCCTTAAATACTCGACCAATCATTATCAAATTTTGCATATATGTTGTCAAGGATACAGAAAAGAACATAGGGTGTAATTCCTTAAAAAAATACTGTTCCCGAGAAAGAAAAAGAAATTGTTCGAAAAAATCTTCATCAATGCGGGCGAAGCCGCAAACATAAACAAGTAAATAAATAAATGAATTAAATTATTAGCCTTCAGTTGCAAAACAAAAACTGGATGTGGATCTAAGAATGCGTGAAGAGTATTCTTAGCTATCACATCACGACTGTTCATAATATAGTTATTAAAATCAATATTATTAAAACATTCTTCTGAATGATCTGTCTTATTTCTACATTAGGTTAACCGTTTTTTCTGATATATGTATGCGACTGTTCCGTTCATAAAACCATCATATTAAAATATTTTAAAAACCGCCTTCCAGGTATATATTATTACATTTCATGAAGAGCTTCACCCTGGCGAATTAGCAAATAAGGTAAATATTAATAAGCAAATAACCTTTCCCTTCTTATAATTTTCTAATTGCTAGTTAGTTTTATAAGGCTATCAATAATTCTAGTGTTGGTTGTCGATTTAATAGTTTCCAATCCTGTCTCTTCAGAGCCAGTTCCGTTTCGTCCTGAGTACTCTCATATGTTTTTTTCTTGGGAACATCAGGTTTTGAAGTAGTAGATATATTTTAAAAACAAATCCTATGCGGTATGATTTCGGTGGTTAATTATTTACTGACATTGCACACCATTTTGTGAGTTGATCCTCCTTCGAAGAAACAAGTCAAATTGTAGTCGTTAAATAGTTACATAATTATATCCAGTCTCGTTGAAATCTACGTTTAAATATTTAAAAATTGATATTTGCTCAGTTTAGATGGATTATTCTCTTGAACTGGACTTGTATACAAAAAATATAATATGTTCTAATTTAATTATACAATATTTCTATGTTTACTTGTTTATTATATTAAAAAAATCAAATTATAAATAAGCACTAGACAGAACTAATCGATTACATTCGTAATGAACGAAATCTTTAGGATATTATTTACTGAAAACATTAATTGCAATACAACACTACATTTATAAAAGTGCTTCTCAGTGCTCTCGTTGGTTATGATGGTAAAAGTCACAATGTATTGCATTTGTAATTTCAAGAGAAATGCCCTAATTATGAGAAGTTCTTCAAGTCTTATGTAATATTCAATAACATATAACAAAACCTATAGGCCTGCTACTGTTAGATAGAGATGTTACAGCCAATAAATATTTTATATATGGATATTTAGGTTTATAATAATATAAAAAGAATACTTATCATGACGTATATATTTTTGACGTGTCGTAGACATATTAACATTATTTTAATTAAATGTTTATAATTGCCACTTATGCCTTGATTTACGCCATTTTAGTGTACCAATATTTTCGTAGAGATATGAAGTTGAGACAAAAACAAGTAACGATCAAATGTGACAGCTAAGATTATTTAATTCTGTTCTTCGTAGACGAACTTTCATTATAGGATTCAAAATAAAACAAAAGTAAATGTGGTTTTAAATTTATCCATCGTGTCGTTAATACAGCGTTGTATGTATGTCTTGACGATATAAATATGTTTGCAATAAATATAATAATTTGATTTACAATATGAGCATATTCAAATCAAATCATTTTCATAATACATATTGCATCACATTTTATTTATTGCCTTTGCAGCTTTTTGATTGTTTATGCCAGTTTGGTTGTGTTAGTACCACTACATGCCTTAACACCCATCAAATCTTTCTTACATCGTCGGCTTAACACTCTATTAGTCTACTCACATTCCTCTTATCATAATTATAGATAATTCAATAATTTCTATCTACCGCATTCTCAGGCCGTCGCTGTTCATAACTTGTATAGCGTAAAGGAAAATCACTAAGATTACGTTTTTCCATTTCATCTGGCACGCCTTTTACATATATTTTTTATCAATTTTATTATATTAACTTACGTACCGGGTCGCCAATTCATTGATAAAACAGCTAATTCGATAAAATATCGATCTCCGACCTGAATACCACCGTATTCCTAAGCTTACCACAAACGGGAAATACTTCCTAATAAACCAAACCGATAGTTACAATTATTTAATCAACATTCCGGTTAACTGGCGGAAATATTGCCCAGTTACTATAGCAGTAAACGTTAAACTGTCGTAAGCTATAAGAAATAAATAAAACTAGAATATAAACCCGACCAGTTTTTGAGATGGTGAGGTGAAAACTGACGGTTGTAAAAGTCAAGTGTATAAGGAAGCTCGCGCATTTAGCGGTTAAAATAACCAGCTCTAGTGTAAAGTGAAGTCGTAGAACATTAACTATTATGTTCACGAGCATGATGATTATGTCAGCTGTCACTCCGCTTCCAGAACAGTAATAAATAAAAGCTATAGTAAATTTTAATATACCTATTCTGCCCTTTATTTTGTCGATTGACATTATTACTGGTTCAACGTCATACTGGGAAACAGTTGGTACTTTTAGTTATTATAACGGTATTACATCCATATTTCGCTGGTTATGTTTTTATTTACATATAAATTTAGTTACAAAATTGGCGTTAGCTTTGTGAATGCTACTTTGACAGTCATACTCGGTAACGAAAATGAATAAATCTAAATGAATAAACGCATTACAAAGGTAACAATAAAATTGCATGTTAAAAGGCGTTGCAACTAAAACGGACGTAAGCTTATTAGGGTTTAAACAATAAATTAAATGTCATCATAACTTAGCTTCTGGTCAGGGGCACCGCGCACGGTTTTAATTTGTTGAAAAATTTTATATCTGTTCTTGCAATGCAAAAACGCTTTAGTTTTACATATATTATATATATAACCTGTAAATATTTAAAAAGCATACCAAGCTTTTTAAATATTTAGATATAAGTCCTCGAAATCCTTCATCATAGATTCTAAAAACGAGAGTGTAATGTCGTCAGACCCTGGGCGTGGTGATACTAGCATAGTGAGCGAAGATTTTTTCCTTAAAGAAATAACTAAAGCAACATGCGTGGTTCGTGTCTAGATGTTCTAGGCGAGCTACTCACGCCAGTACACAGTGACAAACGTGAGTAGTTAAATCATTCGAAGCCTGCACTTATAGCTGGCGCGAATGACTACCAATTAGGTGACTACCAAATCAGATGCTCTAATGGATGCAGGATAACTCGTAAAATAATATATGGTCACAAATTAAAGGATTGAAAATTAAGGAGAGCGCTGTCTATGTACTGCGTGGCGCTATTATAATTATATACATAAAATTAAAGTGCTTTCAGTTATTTGCTTGAATTGTGCAGTTCGTTTACGGCCAGTAGGCAGGAATTCCGATTGCTTTAAACTTATATATGCAGTTGCAGTGTATATTGAATTAGAAGCAGCGATAGGGTAGTGATTTAGGTTCTCGAATTACGGTTGGAAGGCTATGATTTCCATCACCGTCTGTTTCATTACAGAAATGAACCCACACAAGCATTTGGCTTTGCTGATTGGGATAACATAAATACTAGTACTTAAAAGGTATTGGTATTAAGTGATATCATAAACATATAATAGTACCTTCAAAGTTTATGTCGGAGAGATTTCTTTTAGGAATTTGGTTATTAGATATGCCTTTATTTATGTGACAAAAAGGCTCTCTAGTTTTTGAGCTAATAATGTCTCTATTGAAATATTATATTACTACTAACCTAACCTAACGTTTTCCAAATAAATTGTATTATTATTTTTTATTAGCTTAGTCTCATTTATATATTTAGAAGAAGCAAGTGTCTAGCATGCTTGGTGCTTCAAGTTTGTCTCGTGTATATGGGCCATTATAGTACTCCGGCAATACGCGAATGTCTTAGACATGTGCGGCACGTGTAAATTACGTGCTCTAATTGAGGTCGGAAAAGGCTATTAAATGAACCAGATTAATTAAATGTCAGTATTTATTTATACAGTCGGTGCAACTCCTGACTTCGTCTAGTCTCCAGGGCTGCAACGAATGCGGTATTTTGAGGATATATGTTGATTGAAAAGGTATGCCAATTTAATAGTGTAGTTTGAAAATTAAAATCATATTGCTGTTAGTAAAATCTTTGAACTTATTTACCAGAAGTATCAGATCTATAATGGCTAGAAGAACCTTTTTACAATAGCATTTGCCAGTGCACAATTACTACATCGCATATTACTGAACCTATTTAATCAACAAAATAAATAGTATATAACCAACAATTCTAATAGATAGTCTATAACAAATACGCATAAAATAGTCTTATAAGTAAAAACTGTTATATCTTCATCACACTTAATATTTTGGATTGTTATTTATTGAAGAAAGTTACTTAACGATACCTTCTTCTTCTTCTTCTTCTTCTTATTTAAGTCTAAGTGACTTGTCGGTGTAGCTTGTCTCTCCATATCTGTCTGTCTAGTGCCATTTCTTGCATTTCTCTGTACGACATGACACCTAAATTTTCCCTGATCTGACTAATGTAACTTATTCTTGGCCTTCCTCTTCCGCGCTTTCCTTCTACCTTTCCCACAATGATGTTTTTAATAAAAGTGTCATGTCGTAAGAGATGGCCAACCATTTTATGTCTTCTAGCTGCAATAGAGTTAAGTAGCGTTCTGGTTTCATTGATCTTTACCAAGACGTCCTCGTTCCTAAATATTATAAAAAATATCTATTTTGTTTGCAATCGAAAAATAACTAACTAACCGATTTTAAAAATTATTGCACCGTTCAGCTACTTTATTTCGAAGTAACGAAGCTATATAAAAATCACGGTACGAGCCACGAGAGCTGAGCAATAATCGTAAACGTGGATGAAACCTCGGGGGCCAGCTTGTTTTTTATATTTTCACATTGGATAAACAGGAACCTCTGTAATCAGTATATGCATAATCATTTTAATCTCATCACCATTTTGTCTTTATAAACAAAAATCGACGTTTTTACGTATATTATCCCAATGGCACATTACCTACACAAACAAATTCCACGTTTCGATATATATAAAATTTATTCACGTTGCAAATCCTATCAATTATAATAAATAGATATGTCACAAAGATACATATTTATTGACTGAGTAATGCGGCTTCTAGTGAATACCTAATCCACGCCACTAACAGATTTATTCAAGGGATGAGAAACTATGTTCTTCTAATTTTCTATTTATTTTAGAATTGAGAATGCTAAATGGTCTGGTGACACATCAGCCTGTTTAGCATCACAAGACACATCACAACCACATTTTTTAGACAAGGATAGAATAACGAATCTTACAAAATTCTGTGTACCAAAACCATTAGTAGCAGTCGAAGCGGCTAGCAGAAGCACTTTAAAAAGTCGAATGCTTTAGATATATCCTATTTTAAATTTTTCTGATAGTAGATGAGCATCTGATGATAAACGGCAACCAATGACTGTGTCCTCTTGGTATCACAGGCCCAATTTCTAGCCCTTGAAATTGCCTCAAACCACATAATTATATAGCAAACAAGCACACGGTATGCCTAACGGTAAACAATTATGGTAATCTATGTGAAAGTAACGGTGGCAAGGGAGTATGAGCAAGAAGAAAAAGAAGCGCCAAAGAGGATAAATTAAGCATTCGGAATTGAAAATAATATCAGAAGGTACAGCCCGACAACCCTAGCTTATACGCCGGTTTTGTTTATAAATCGATCAATTTTTAAATTTATGATACACTACTACTGAACTGGTTCTCACCACAAATAACAACGAGCGAACAATTTAGATAGTCCTTTCGGAAGGTAGTTAACATACTTTAAGTCAGCAGTGCAGCCTCAATACAAATAAAGTTTAATACAACCAATTCGATCTTTTAATGGCAATTTGATCTCTTACTGTAAACAAGAGATTAGCGTTTCATGGCAGTCGGCTTTTTTGCAGTACCTGCTATGGTTCAAAACTGTATTAAAATGTTGCTAAGTGTAGCGACATTTGTAGTGCAATAAATAAATATGCTTTCGAAAAGCAGCTCCCTTAAGAGCAACATTTAGCTATAATCTTTTGTAAGGCGGAGGTTTACCAGTTTAGACAAGATTAAGCAGCAATACCGAGAAAAGTCTATGTCTCTTTTAGTTGAGTTCAATATCCATAAGACTACGATATCGTAGAAATATTTCAGCAATGCTGGGATTCTTTTGTGTGTGAATACTTGCATTAAAGTATGGCAGGCAAGTTACAAGTTTTATACATGTACATAGTTAAATTTATGTATAATTTTTATGATGTCATCACAGCAAAATAAGCTTAGATTTTGTAGTCCAAATTTAAAGACAGCTATTATATATTTAAAAACAGTGTTATTTGCACACGAGCGGTAGCTCTTTTTATATACCATAATTATAAAGAGTAGTCTACTTTCATGGTGGTAGAAAATTACAGACATTTTTATTAACAGATGACAGATGATTTCCGATCCTTTGATACTTGTGAACCTTCCAAACAACAAATGCTATAAAATATGAAACAAGGAAAATGTGTCAAGATCCATGGTGTGTAAACCCTATATAAATTATGCCGCTTATATTGCACTCGTGATTACAGACATCCTCCGGGAGGCTTTACATGCATATTTCATAAAGGTTGTCTTGTTAAAAACGCGTCAATCTCACATGCCATTATTGTTTATTTTATCGTCGGCAAATGATAGCCCCGTTGATGTTATCTACATGTGTCAATATCTGCTTGAATAATTCAGTATTTGCTGCTAACTGGTACTAACACGAAGGACTGTGTTCCCGCGTACATGTTGAGTGTAAATGTCTATAAAAGTTTAAATTACTAAGAAAAACCAGCTATGAACTTTCTATGCGAACACATAAGCATTGAGTTGCTTATAAAATAATATCTTCTACATGAAGCTACCAGTAACATTACAAGAAGATAGGTGAAAATACTACGTTACGCTTCAGAAACGCCTGTTTAATTACAATAGAGACTTACATATGTTATCTATTTTAACTAACATAATTTCAGGTTAAAATGGCACTCAGCCGGACTCTAGAGAAGTACCTACTCATGCAAATAACCTTATACGATTCTTTTACGATGGTAATTGACGGGAAGATGTATCTATACGGCAGTGGCGAACAGATTGAAACGCTTACAATAAGGTTGGTAGTGATCAAAATTTGTGATCACTTTTTTGAGTATCGGCTTTTGAGTATTTTAATGTTTTATTACATACACTTATTCATAACAATATGAGAAAACCCTCGGTAAGTATAGTAAGTTCGTTTAGTGGTATACACAAGACAATATTTTAACTGCGAGGAAGACCCTGCTATAGCTAGTTATTTGGTGATGGTCGCGGATCTTTTATAAATCTGCTCGCTTAGGAAAGTAATAGTTTCTTACAGGAATCCAGTGTGCAAGTAGTGACGCTGCAATTGCATTTTACCCATTGAGTATCTTATCTTATGTGGGGGCCAGTCATAGCAGACCGGCGACACTTCGACCCAGTGGGATCTTTTGTGTCGACACTCTCCCAATAACGACTGTCATTACATAGATGTTCATGGCAGCCGGGACCGACGGCTTAACGTGCTCTCCGGGGCACGGAGCAGGCGATAATTTTCAATCAATACGCACATAATTTCGAAAAGTCATATAACTTCCGAACGTCAGAGGTGCGCGACGTGGGTTCGAACCCGAGACCCTCTGCATTGCAGTCTGTTGGTCTCCCCACTGAGCTATCGCTGCTCTTACCCATTGAGTATGAGTACGAGGAACTACTCACTCCACCGATCTTTTTACTATTTTAGCCTGTTAGATTTTGCATTGTATTCGTATGCCAAAGGACGACTTAATTCCTACCGTAGTAAGTCAGTACGCGAGTACTCCAGGTATTGCAAGCGGTCATAAGCTACGGTGGCAGTTTATCACCAAGTGGGCCATTTACACGACGTAACCGTAGTACATTGCTGAACCTTACGCTTCAATTATCTGTGACACCGCAATATGTTTATCTCACTGTAGCAGTTACACTTGGCACCCAGCATGAATCCACCATTCCATTTCGCAGCACGATATCGGTTATTACTATATTATCTTATGCTAATTCGTTTTATATTTATTTTATATACAACTCCATATTAATATATAATTTCAAACTGTATTTTAATATTCAGCCACCGACTTTGAAATCAATATTTTAATACATTTTATTATGATAATTTTGTGAAATTAAATTGAATTTTACACTTTTAAACAGATACTTTATATGTAATAGGTATAACATTGGATTATGTATGAAATAAATTTCACCAGGTGTAATCTCTTTTCGTTCAATCTTCATGTATTACGTATCAATAACCACAGCTCAAGAGTTACGAGCACATAATACAAGCTATAACGCTTAATTGTGATCATATTTAAAGTTTATTATTAATAGTTATTGCATATTAACTTTCTGAAGACGTTAACATAGCATAAGTAACAACATAATATTATATACTACGAAATGGATTTTCTATTGACTTGTTTATAGAACTTGGGCTGTTAACAAGATTACGGTTTGAGAGGTGATAAGCTGTAAGCCTGTAATAGGACCTTATGGTCACTTGTAGCATTCAAAGTACTAGATTGCTCTTGTGCAAAGTCGACAATACGCTCGACGAGTCATCGAGTTTTTAGCAGAGCAGTTGGTGCGCTGACTACGCAAGGAACAGAGATCATTCGTATTCTTAAGAACTTTTATTATTATAAGCACCGCGCGCTAGAGGTTACATAATTATTACTGTAAAACAATATCAAATAATTCCAAATTTTAACGATCCCTATACGTTAATTATTATTCGAATTTTCGAATGACAAGTTTTAGGTAAGCACATTGTATACATATATGTTATCCGTTTGTTGTAGTCGATAATCTTTTCTTTACTTGTCGACACAGGGTATGTTCACACAGCAGTCCGTTTTACAGGCCGTGTTATCGTATACGTTTTTATTCGTCGATGGCGGATGTAGTTGCATGACGGAGTTCACACACATGACAGTATTCCAGATCCAGTAAAAAAATATCGACCCGACAAAATACAACGGTACCTTTTACAGGTCCGTTTTATCGTATACATTTTTATTCGGCGATGCCTGTGTAGTTGTATGAACGAGTTTTCACATACAACAGTATTAAAACACTGATCCATTTTATCGGATCGAAGATGCGCGGAGCGTGGCACAGGGACTCACAAGATTATAGGCATCTTTACGAAATCTTTTCCTTAAAAGTGGATGCTGCCAATAATGTCGGCGCCTCCTCCTGCGCAGTCGACGATGCTACCAATACAACACGAGAACGACGATCCTTGTAGAAAGTTAGCTGTACACATCAGTGTACGGCTAACACAAACAAAACAAGTCTGGAATCATCCAGACTTGTAAATGCGGAGTGAAGTGTGAACATAAACCCCAGTAGCGACGGATCCTTTAAGAACGGTCCTGTAAACGCGATGTGAATACATCTAGTTGTGACGGATCTGTTAAAACGATCCTGTAAATACGGACCTACTGTGTGAGAGTACCGACACACCCTCTTATCCAGGAGTCCAAATCAATGTGGCACTCTATGTTAGTACATGCATTGCTTATACATAGTTAATCATTAATATTAATACATTCGAATTAACGCTCAGTATAAAAATGAAAAATACTAATTAAATATATTCGAATCACTTAAACAATCGAATAATTCGAACGTTTAATTGACAATCGCATTTCAATACTTAACAAAGACCTAATAGAAAGTACATACCTACACATAAATGTATATAGTTTAATAGAAATGATTTAATAGCAGCGATAGCTCAGTGGGGAGACCAACAGACTGCAATGCAGAGGGCCTCGGGTTCGAACCCACGTCGCGCACCTCAGACTTTCGGAAGTTATATGAGTTTTCGAAATTATGTGCGTATTGATTGACAATTATCGCCTGCTCCGTGCCTCGGAGAGCACGTTAAGCCGTCGGTCCCGGCTGCCATGAACATCTATGGCAGTCGTTATTGGGAAAGTCAGTACCCTCTAATATCCTGACACTGGTCTACCTTTAGGGTATCGTTAGCCTTTGGGTTGCGGTGGCAGCCGCTCCGTGTAAAAACTGATATCCAGTCAATCCGGTTAGACCAGAAAAGCCGACCCCAAGTGACTTGGGAATAATAAAGGCTAAGGGAGAAGAAGAGAAATGATTTAATAGAAATGTTGTCTTAGTATGTAGTTTAAGGTTTGTCAAGCCAAGTTTAATAGAATGTCTGACGTTTATGAGTGGTTTATTATAGAAATAGTGACGACTGTTACTATGCCAATCCTGGGTTAAGTACATATTTTATTAATTGTACGACACGGTATAGGGACGGCATTGAGATTTGGAGTATAATTTTCATATTATAGCATGACAGAATTTTTCAAACCTATGCTGTGGCAAAATATGTCCATTTGAAATCTTATATCCCAAACTTCATCGTTTTTGACTCATTTTACACACTATCGTGTTTAATGCTTTGGTGTTCTTTATGTCCGTTGTTTGAATGTTTGCAAATTCCCCCGTGAGTCGTGACACAAGAATTATACCTAACTAGCTGACCCGGTGTACTTAGTATCACCTATCCAAACTAATTTTTATATATTTTCTCAGCGTTTAAACCTTCCCGGGACTACGACAAACATTTCAAAACCAAAATCAGCTAAATCGGCCCAGCCGTTCTCGAGTTTTAGCGAGACAAACGAACAGCAAATGATTTTTTTATATATAGATAGATGAAGGAGTTGTCTTTTTAAAAACAAAAATGTCCTGACGAGGATAGGCCGATGTGTCTTCACAAATATTTTATAGTTATCAAGTAATAAGAGGCAAAGCTATTGTTACACGTGCTTAAACTGAGAAGGTTTTCGAGAGAAAAGTTCAATAATATTTTGCACTACCTATCTTATCTTGTTACGGGGGCCAGTCAGTGCAGACCGGCGACACTTCGACCCAGTGGGATCTTTTGTGTCGGCCCCGAGATCTATACCTTAGCTATCTCCCTATGAATGTACTGCATCAATCGCAACGTACACTTCAGAGGAAGAAGCCTGAAGTCCTCAGGGCTCGGATATGCCAACCCCATCAGACCCATCCTTAGTCCAGCCAACGCGTCACATTCACACAGTAGGTGTAATATGGACTCGTCCCGCTCACCACAGGCTCTGCAGATCAAATTGTTTGTCAAACTCAATCTGCACAGGAAGTCATTGGTGCCAAAGTGACCAGTAAACGCTCCTGTGAGCAGGCGTATTTGGCCCTTGTTGTACCCGCAGAACTTCCGGGTGAAGCCCGTGGCTCTGTTTGCAATGAATTTCTTGGAGTGTTCCAGACCCCTAAGGGCCATCCACTCCCGCCTGTGTCTATCATTGCCATGTGCATTCATAGCTGCCTTGACGGTACTCTCAGAGAGTCCTACAAATGGCTCGGGGCCAACAAATAGTTGCTCCGAGCCCTTCCTGGCCAATTCGTCAGCCTCCTCATTACCCTGCACACCTGCATGCCCCGGAACCCACACAAGCCTGACTGTGTTTTTCCTGCCAAGTTTGTTAAGGGCTTTAACACAGTTCAGGACTAGTCCGGAATCCACCCTACAGGAGTTCAGAGCCTTAAGAGCAGCTTGACTGTCACTGAGAATATAAACAGTCTTGTCAGTGACATTTTTGTTGATATTCTCCTGCGCGCAGGCAATTATAGCATAGGTTTCCGCCTGGAAGACCGTTGTATATTTGCCCATGCTTTGGCTCACCTTACAGTCGTTGGCATAAATACCAGCGCCTGATACTGATTCCATTTTGGAACCATCGGTGTACCAGATGAGACAACCCTTGTTAGGGGATTGTAGACCTTGTCTCCATTCCTTCCTTGTGGGGACCTTTATTGTAAAATTCTTTTTGAATATGTGCATTGGTTGCATTTTGTCGCATCCCAAGCTCATAATCACTTTGAGATCCTTTGAAATCTCCAGTTTTGTGTGTCGAGTTACCGGCATGTTGACGCTCCACAGCCCATGCACAGACAGTCTATGTAGCGCCTTCAACGCCTCCAACTCCACAACAATGTGTAGCGGCGTTAGGTCCAGCAGGATCTCTAACGCAGCCGTTGGCGTAGACGGGAACGCCTCTGTTATAGCCATGCAGGCCAATCGCTGCACCTTAGACAGCGCTTTCCTGCATGTTGCTAGTTTAGTTCTTGGCCACCAGACAATGCTTCCATATGTGAGTATGGGTCTTATCATTATCGTGTATAGCCACTTGATGACCTTGGGCTTCAGGCCCCAGGTCTTCCCATAAGTAGAACGAATCATGCCGAAGACCCGCTGGGCCTTCACTATGGCTTTGTCTACATGAGGTTTCCACGTTAGCGTGCTATTCAGGGTCATGCCTAGATACTTCACCTCCGTGGACCATTTTAGCTGTGTACCATACATGGATAGAGTTTCCAACCCTGTCAGATCCCTCTTGCACTACCTAGGAAACGAACCCTCTTCTTGAGCAAGAGTCGTATTTACTATCACATCGCCCCTAGGGTAGTTCTCCTCTAGAAAAATGTCTCTATAAAGTGTGTTGTTGTTGTCTCTATAAATGTTATTTTTAGCTTAGGTAATTCCAAACAAACTTAGCGCATATCAATATTATTTCTTAAATTTATACTTTCTCTAGTCATGTACTAGGTACATTCACGGCACCTGTGATGTTAAGAAGACGAGCCTATAAAAGTCTATCGAGTAACCCGTATAACGAAATGAGAGTATTTAACACCTCCAACTAACTACGGGAATATAGTCATAACGCTATGTGTCTTTGTGTCTTCATATTATCCAAGAACTGGCTTTCAACTAAAATCTATGTGGAATTTATGTAAACAAATCACCCATACACCTTCACATAATCATTTGATGAAAGCAACGCTTGAACATATATTAGGTGCGATATCGTTTTGTCGTCAGTTGTATTTTAAAATACAGATCAATACACAACTTATGTTTACAAGAATACATAATGCATGATACTCGTAGTTGGGTTAAGAAAGAAAAATAAATGTATTCAAGCATAGATAGTGGATAATGATGACATAACACTTTGATTTATTTAAATGAAAATATTTATATAAAGTAAACCACAAGCAACACCTAACACAAAATAAAATTCACACATACTCTCACGCGCATTTCGACAGCTGTAGTTTTAGGTCTTATGTGAAGATTACTGGTGCCTAGTACTTAAGGAACCTGAAAACCTACACATTGCACGTAGATACATACAATATTAAAACTAGAAAGTTGTTTCCAAAACATGTGAGATTCATTTACCCACTAGAAAAGTCGCAAACACAACACTTTTGTTTACCAACAGCATCTAAGATGATATCAATATAATGTACCAAATGACAAACAGATTACATCTAATCCATCACGAGATTATTCATTTCAAAGTAACTTACTTAAGAGGGATTATGATGTCCCCATAACTAGGTCAAATAACATTTTACTGAGACACGCGCTCACGGAACATTAAGTAAGACTTGATGTTTACGAGGATGTTTCGCGGGAACCGATGCGAAGATACCGATAGCATAAACGTGTCCTGTTACATATGTGTGGACAGGTTGTGAGAGAGTTTATATCTGGCTTGGCTCTAGTTATAAACCAATGATGTCGTTGGAAGTGTGATTTTCCGTTCTTGTATTAAATATTTCCTATGTTGTTTACACGTGAAGATATTTAAATGATATATAATTAGTGTGCGAGTAACATGAGCAAAAGTCTATTTGTAATTTTTGGTTATGTTACTCGCACACTAAAGAGTAATAGTAATATATAATACTAACTAATATTTTAAATGCGATTGTGAGTATGTTTGCTTGCTTTGCTACAGTTTCATGCCCTAATTACTCGACCGATCATCATGAAATTTTGACGCAATTATTATATTACTAGCTTTTGTCCATAATTTTGTCAATAAACTTATATCCCTTCCCCTATCCCTTCTTTTTCTAGATAAAAGATATGCTACCCTTTTCTGTATCCCTGAAAACAGGTATGCAAAATTTAATAACTCCACCGGAGTTAATAAGGCGTGAAAGCGTAACAAATAAACAAACTCACATTCGCATTTATAATATTAGTTAGAATATTCATACTTATATAAAAGGTTATGAAATAATATGAGATCACGAAAATAATACCATAAATAATCATAAGTAATATGGATGTTTCGACATTAAATAGCCACATTCATAATAACATATTATTTCTATAGTTTTTAAAGTTTCAGTTGGTATACATATTTTTTTTTTGTACAACTTATTGGCAAACAAGCATACGGCTCACCTGATGGTAAGTGGTCACCGTAGCCTATGGACATCTGCAACACAAGAGGCATCACTTGCGCGTTGCCGAACCTTTAGGAAAGGAAGTGGGAAGGAGAAGGAGTGGGACGTGGGAAAGAGGGTGATTGGGCCTTCGGTACTCTCTCTCACCGAACGAAACACAACAGTAAGAATACTGCCATTTCACGTTGATTTTCTGTGAGAGGGTAGTCCTTCCCCGGTCGAGTCGGCCCATTTATACTGATATTAGCGAGGCTGTACTACTCAAAATAATAATATAAAATGTTACTACATTACATGTTAAAAACACGACAGTAATTAACTCGCAGTCAGAATGTCCTCCCGATTCTTGAGTCATGTCGTCTTTGGATCGAAATAGAAATGAATCGACTTTCTAAACAGCTAATAGACTTTGTGTTATTTATTCTGTTTCGTTGCAAAAATAGTGTACGGCGCCAACATTGGGCTTGTCTTTGCATTGTTAATTAATACAAATTACTTGAGTACAACTGATTTATTGTTGAGGTGGATGGAACTAGTTGTAGCAAAAAAGGGAATAAGGTTTTTGCGTAGCATATCTTGTTAGTTCCGTGCCATAAGTTTGCATCCGATCATGAGGTCCTGAGATTTTTTGCCAAGTCAGCAATGTTTTTATTGGCTTGTGAGCAATTCTCAAAAGCAGTATGGCCACTGGGAATGTGTTTGATAGATAGAAATAGGCTCGCCCTCGATAGAGCTGAGCTATCCCGGGGCGTAAATCAAAAGTAAACGAAATACATCCCTAGCTACTGCTTTGAAGATATAAGCGTGACACTACTGACATATATATGTTACTATGTGTTGCTATGTAGACTGCGTAGCAATAAAACCTTCAATATTTGTTTTTCGTTTACATTTATATTGAAAATGCAACGAAACCCATTCAATTTTGATTTGGTATGAATATCTTTATGAGCTATAAATGTGTGCAATGATTCCCACCCACTTTCTCATTTCTAAGTTACGTACAATTAAAACTAAAACAGTGTCATTGGCCTAATAAACTAATTATCTAATAACTTCAAAACAAATTCAACCTTCCTGCTTGAAGAATAAAGTCGTCAATGAAAACCAATAGTTACCAATCGACCCCCGCACATAATCCCTGGGGATTAAGGCGTAGTTTTTTAGCACAGAAACAGCTTCCTTATGTGCGATCAGACGAACAAATAACTTCAATATGTTCTATCGAATGTTGAGGACATGTTTACAGGATGTTTATACTTTTATTTTGAATATTTTTTAATACCAGTACACAGACTACAGTGCAGTGCTTGTAGTGAAGAGGAAAGTAATAGCAATATTTATACAGAGTGACGAATGGCACTGAGTGCAAGTAGGGATTTTGTGTGTACAATAATAATAGAATCGTAACTGGTAGATGCCTGTTATGAGAGATATAAAGGGTTAAAGTATGAAGTTGCCGTTGTATAGTAATAGATACTTTTTTCACATAATACCTATAAGATTCTGCCCGTAAGAGTCTGTTTGTATGTATGTTCGTGGATCACCCAAAACCTTTTGCACAAAATTATTTACGGCTATCACAGTTGTATTGCTGGAAGTCTAACTTAAAATCCGGCGTATCTTTCATTTTCATACGCCACCTGGAAGCCGTAACAACACGCAATATAAGTATTGGCTCTCTAACCATTCAACTATAAGGAAACACAAAAAATTGTATTCCTTCTAAACCAAAATATAAAAAAAGCATATAAATACGCACCCACTTCCAAATACCACGAGTACAAAGTCGCAGGCGAAAGCTACCATAGAATATATCAAACGGGGCATCTCTAGTAGTATAACGGCGAGACGTGGTGTGGTTATCCGACCCGAAAAAGTTGACATACAAGCATTAGTCAGAATACGTATAGCATATGTATGACATTATAAAATTATATCAACACCATGTATATTCCTATGTCCTATATTCCCACTGCGTCCAAATCTGTCACGTATTTGGTTTTTCCGTCGATAGACTCATAATCCCTGTCTGCCGTAAAAGGCGACTACGACTACTCACGAACGGACGCAAATGAAGTTCTGATAGTATTTATTACTATCTAACTCATAGATATTGTTGTAAAAATATGACAACAATAATTCTTTCTTTCTTCGTTTGTAAATTTACAAACTTTGGACACAAAGGACACCCAGATTTAAAATAATAATTTGTAGAACCCACAACACCCGGCACGTCAGCAGTAGCGAATCCAAACATCCGTGCAGTCAAATTATTTTGTATGATAAAACAATTATTCAAAGTCTCTCACAAATATTATCGACTTATATCGCTGTCTGTATATTTTCAAGATTATTCCTTATTGTGAAACACAACGTAATGGAAGTAGTTTGATTAAATCAGTAATTCAATAACAATAGGAACAACACACATAACATGAAGTTCAGGGTCAAGTATCTGGAGCAAACTTACTTTGACGATTGCAGGTCAACCACAAGTGCGTGTCGTAAATCATCGTTGCGGTGGTGCCCACATACGCACTTATACTACACACAAAGATTTTACTTGACGCAAAAGATGGCTCTATCCTCAATTTTTGCTACTTCATATAAAATGTAGTATCCCTGAATCACGCTATAGAAGTTTGCACGAGAGGTCAGCAATTAATATAGAAGGCAGTCGTAGGGCCGCGGTCCGCCAGACAATACCTAAGGATCATCCCATTGTTTCAGAGGAATGTCACAATCTTTTTTTCTACAAAGCATAATTATATTAAACTTAAAATAATAATAATAATAATATATTCTACCACATACACATAACACCATCTAGCCCAAACTAAGCAGGGCTTGTACTATGGGTACTAGACAATGGATAAACATACATAGATACTTTTTTTTTGTAAATACATACATATTATACCACGATCGTGGCGGTAAGTCCCGTGTTTGAGAAGTGGCTGGAGAGGCGCCATGGCGCCCTCACCTTCCGGCTGACACAGGTAATGACTGGCCACGGTTGTTTTGGCCAGTTCCTGTGTCGTATACGCCGGCAAGAGACGCCCGGTTGTCACCACTGCGGCGACTGCCGCGACGTTGTTGAGGACACGGCGCTGCACACTTTGGCGGTTTGCCCCGCCTGGGCATCGCAGCGCCGTGAATTGATCGCGGCAGTCGGATTGGTTGCCCTCTCGCTCCCGGCCGTAGTTCAGTCTATGGTCCGGAGCGAGAGGTCGTGGAACGCCGTCGCCTCCTTTTGTGAGGAAGTCATTTCCATCAAGGAGGCGGCGGAGCGGGAGAGGGAGCGTTTGAACCCTCTCCCCAACCGCAGAGCCGGGCGCCGGAGGGCGCGAGACGACCTCCAGCCACCCTGAGGTTTGACCTGGGGGTGGCGGGCTTTGTGGGCCTGCCCGCCATCCGTTCATCGTCATCCCGGGAGTGATAGAAGTGCCAATAGGGTAGGTCTTTCGTGTAGTGGCCTGCCGTTTCATACGGCGCGCCGGGCGGGCCGAAACCTCGGCGGGGTCGCGACCGCATGCGAAAGTGATTCGCGCGGCCCCATCGATAGTGGTTTTGTCGAGGAACACCGTGGTAGGTTTAGTCGGTAAAGATAAAGATAAAGATAAAGATTTATTTATTGCGTAACTGTGTACAATACATAGGTCTTAGTTGTAAAGTTTTGGACACAACAGTTTGCCCATACATGCAACATAATTTTTAAAATGAAATTACAACTTAAACATTTAAAAACGAAAAAAGAAAAACATGCATTAATACCTTAAATACATGCATTAATACGATTTACCAAAAAACTCGTTTAGAGTATAAAAAGCGTGCTCAATTAGCCACTTTTTCAAATTTATTTTAAATTTATGGCCATCTAATTCTTTTAAGGCGGTAGGTAAATTGTTAAAAACACGAATTGCAGAAATGTAAGTGCTTTTGTAGTAAATCGTATTATTAATTATAGGTAAGTTAATATTATACTTATATTTATTACGTATGTTTCGTTTTGAAGCAGATTTAAAATTAAAATATTCTTTATTATTTTTCACAAATAAGCATAGTTCAAGAATGTAAATACAAGTAAGTGTAAGAAATCCCTTAGTTTTAAAAATATTTCTCAGTGATTCAGTGCTATGCATATTATACAATGTCCTCAAACATTTTTTCTGGAGAATAAAAGTAGACTGAACATTTGTAGAGTTGCCCCAGTATATTATACCATACAATAATAGAGGATAGACATTTCCAAAATAAGCATTTCTGGTGACATTTATATTTGTTGTTTCTGACAGAACTGATAGTGCATAACAAGCGCTGGATATTTTTTTATTTACGTTTTCAATGTGTGCTTTCCTATTTAGATGTTGATCGATTACAACGCCTAAAAATTTTAAATCACTTACTTGTTCAATTTTAGTATTGGAGACAGATATATTTAATGGAGTGTGTTTACCTTTATAATTTCTAAATTGTATAATTTTTGTTTTAATTGAGTATTCCGGGAGGTACATTTTCTTCTTAACATCTTTCTCTTACCCCGGCGAGTCCGACATAACCCCTCCGCCCGCCCCCGCGGAGGGGTATGCATCAAGCATTCCCCCACGTTAAAAAAAAAAAAAAAAAAAAAATGTGTACTAGACAATGGATAAACATACATAATGTATACTTTTTTTTTGTAAATACATACGTATTATATATATAAACACCCAGACCAAGACAAACATCCATATTCATGCACACAAATGAAGTAATAATTCTTATACAAACGCAAATCAAACCCCGCTTGCGCTTTAAAATTATTTCATCACATTTGGTCCTAAAGGAAATCTACTAAAATCAAATCATCTAAAATAAAACAGTGTAGGTCCATTCTAAACTTAGGTTGGTTATAACTATATAAGCAATGTTATTTTATACCAAAACTATCAATTGTTATAGATGCTTTAGAAATAATATTACTGTTCTACCAACAAAAAACTTCCCGAGCTGACAGCGTAGCGCTTCCTTTAAAAGATTATAAACCCTACTTCCCACAGAAACACGACAAGGTAGTTCAGATACAATCTTCTTTCGAGTGGAAGGAGTTTCCCAATCGAGTCGCTCCAATTTAAGTAAAATGGCAGATTTGATTGAAAAACGTGCAATCACTGATGCTACTGAACCGACAAGGTCTTTGACATCGTAATCGGAAATCACACACTTACTTCTTTTGGGCTTCAACTCTTCAAAGAGCCGAACCTACATTAAATCCAATTCATAATCTACTAACGGTATAATACATTATCTAAATACCTTTTCAATGATTAATGTCATTACCACGCCGATCGCATAGCGTCACATGCCGCCCTATATCTGCGGCCACATCAAAGCAACCGCGCACATCATTGAATACAAAGTACAACAAAATAATCCCTTCGGTTTCCTGTTACTGTTTTGTGCATCTTTATGAGGTAGGTTCTAGAATATTGATAAAAAATCATGTAGAATGTCGTTGTATTATGTATAGTACATACTTCAACGGTGCCTGACCGAATGGTAATGTGGTACTTCTATACGAAAAGAGACTAGTGATGAGCGCTTGTTCTAAACCATTCGATTTTGACGATTATTCGAATGACAATTAGTATATTTTAACTGTAACTATAATTTAATTTTTAACCTGATGAATACCTATTTGGTCTAAACTTTGATGTTGACGGTATTACCGTAACAAAATTAGACTTACTAGTCCTGGTTTAAAACCGACTTAGTACAAGCTTTGTAATAAGGGGGATCGCGTCTGGCCGCCGGTGTGCGTCTGCGACTCAATACTCTATTACACATAAAGAGTCATGTTTTTAAGCCCGAAGGAGTAAGCATATAACCCACATTTAACCAGCTATGTTTAGGTCCCACGATATCGCGTGGGTATTGGAGGTCATATTATTTCCTTTTATGGGTACATTGCGAGACTCCGTGCCATTTGCTTACGTTATAATAATATATTTGATTACATTATAAGTACCGATATGACTATTTTGCTAATTTATTGCCTCTAAATCTAGACAGTCTAGGGCTTACAATTACAGGTCGTAGGTTCGATTCACAACTATTGCATTATCGACGTGAAATGACACCGACAATAAGCATAAGCGTTACCTGGAAGAGCTGACAAGAATTGAAAATATTTTATTTTGATTTGTTTTGTTTTTAAGACAACCCGCACTAACAATAAAGCCTGTATCGCTAGGGAGTTTAGTAATATTTAAACAACGAAAACGAAGGACACTTACACTACACTCGTAGCCAATATATTTGAGTCACACAACCTTTTGTTCGTTTGGGGAACAAACTTACAACATTCGGCGCAGTGGCAGTTGCGAGGGACCGTTTAAACCTCTGCGCCATCCATGCAGTCATAGAGCTTAAAAAAAACCAAGTCGAAAAGATCAAAGAGACTGTACATTATTGAAATAATTTCTACCTCGTTCTATGTAAGAAAATAATGCATTCAAATATCATCTTAACAACAGCTAAGCAAACAATAAATAACGATATACTTTAATTGGTTCCCCGCTAACCGAACATTAAAAAAATTTAAATGACACGATTCGAAAACTTCAACAAATTGGAAAACTACCAAAATTGCATAATGGGTACAAATGCATACATAATTTCGAAATTACCAGTAAAATACCCGGTTTACTAGTAAAAGCAATTAAAACGGAGCGGCGGACAAACTTGAACTTTATTTGCGTAAACTCGTTCTGTGAGCGGGGACCTTTATAGCCTAATTATAATTTAAATAACTATGCACCTCGTGGGACTGTTCTCGTGTACTGATATTTTGTATTTCATTCAAGATGTAATCTTTATTTTGAAGTTTTACATTCATATTATCGTATATTCATAGCTTATACAATATGTTCAGCGTCAATACAGATATATTTGGTTAAATCTATATATATAAAACTCTTCCGTTACTGAGTGACTGACAGACAACGCACAGCCGAAACTACTGAACGCATGAAGCTGAAATTTGGTATGTATGTTCCTTGGAGAGTGTAGGGGAGAACTAAGAGAGGATTGTTTTAAATTCCACCCTGAAGGGGGTGAAAGGGGTGAAACCCGATATTCACACGGGAACGAGACTTACGCGGGTGAAACCGCGGGAAAAATACTAGTGCTAATATAAAATTCCTTAATGCTTTAATTATCATTCGAATGTAAGTTTGTGTGGTTGTTACGCTTTCAAGGCTTAACTGCTAGACCGATCATCATTAAATTTTGCATACACTTTGTCAGGGAACCGAAAAGGACATAGGGTACATATATGTACTATAATCATCTAGAAAAAAGTATTGTAACGAATAATTTTGTAACAGTACTTTTGTCTAGATAAAAGTATATGTACCTTTTGTCTTTTTCTGTCTTTGCTCGCGTTCAAGTAGGTTTTACACGTAGTTATCAATAAGTCGCGGGCAAAATATAGTAACATATATCTCAGGCTTGATTAGAGATAATAATAATATTTATTTATTATTCTCACCACAATATAAACATTATTTACATTTGGTAGGTTACATAATTATTTAAATTAGATATTGTCGAGAGACTGGTAGCTAAACTAGACTCGAGGCCTGTATTTCAGGCTACCAGGTCTCCACCTTGCAGTAAGATATTTATTACAAAAACCAAAAATAAAATAAAAAGGTAATAATAAAATTATAAAAATACAAAAAAATCTGCGTGTGCGTATGTTTGAGCGTCTGGGTACGTATGTGTACATAAAAAAAGAGCAGCACGGCTTTTGGAATTTGGCTCAGTAAATAGGCTCAATTCCTATTACGCGAGTCCTAAAAACATAGCTGGCAGAATAGAGGTATAATATCTACAACTCTGCCTACCTCATTAGGAATATAAGCGTGAGATTATTCATTGTAATATAGTCGTGATTGCGATTTCAATATTGCGTTGGCGTAGTGGTTAGTGTAACCGACTGCCACGCCTGAGATCGCGGGTTGAATTCCCGCAGAAGTCAAACATTAGTGTGCATGGACATAGATGCTTGTCTTGGTCTCGGTGTTCTATGTATAAAACGTATGTATTTACAAAAAAATATTAATTATTTACAAATAATTAAAAATTAAATATGTAGATTATATTACAACCTTTGGCACCTGCAAAACCTTTTTAATAGAACATTTAATCAAACACCATTTACTTGTCCACAAGTGTACGTGTAGCTCGGTGAATACTGTCGCAATTCCAACAAAATCACACTCAAATGCCTAATGCATTGTAGAGAAAACACGAAATGCGAAATTAATTGTTTACTCATTTCTCTAACACAAACATTTGCCACTACTATCTAGTGCCAGATAAGCAATGCCTTGTGCACTGCCAAGTAAAATAACGCACACAGTTGTTTGTCTAAACAACTTAACTCAATATTTGTAAAGTCAAATAAAAGATGACCTATTTTCTAAATGGCTCTTGTTAGATTACTATTTTATACTAGTAGAGTGTAATTATCTCAAGAAAGTTATCGTACCATAGATAGTCAGTACAAATGTTTGCAATGTCAATGTCTTCGTATACAGAGAAATTATGTTAGAAAGGAGGCTTAAGTCGGGAACGATTCACAATAGTGCATTGTTGGGGGCCAGTTGAAACGGCTCCCGCAATAAGAAATCCTTGTGTCACTAAAGATTTACAGAGACGTACAAAACCTGGTCACTGGTTTGTATTGTTGTATCTATTCAATTCAATTTCACTTGTCTCATCCATGGCATACAAGTGAAATTGAACAAGAACCAGACTGAACCAGACAAATATAACTGAGAGAGACGAATACATATTACGAATATATATTATATAGACGAATTTTATTTAGAAACCCATGGTAAATAGCATTTCACTGCTTGAAAATCCTATTTATCGCAAAAACAAAACACAAAATTATAGGAATGCCATCTTCAGTGAAGAAACAAGCTTCACTAGAATTAATCTAAGATTCCGCTATAACCAGCCAGCAAGAAAATTGAGAATACTTTACTCAGGATTGAATTTTCGATATCGACAAGGAAATAGTTTATTTGCTGTTCGTTTATGTATAAATATATAGAACAGTCTCGAGATGGCACTAGACTTGTCCGTCACAACGCAAACCCAAACATAATTATGTAAGCGAGAGTACTACAAACCTATCTCTAATCTTGCAAAAAACGTGTTACGTTGATTAATTAACTAATAACAACCGTACACTAAGCTTACATAAATACATTGAGTAGGTAGGTACAGTTTGCTTGGCCCTAATTGTAAACCAAAGAAAGTTTTTACTTACCATAACTGTGTAAATGATTTTTGCATACGATACTAGTTACCTAAAATATTATTGCAATGTACAATATGCATTTATTTTATTGTAATTACATAAATATAATTATGGTTTGTTTTGTTTTCATGTCAATACAAATATTATAGTACCCAGAATTTATGTCTGCTTGGTAAGAAAAATAGCCCCATCGTTGTCATAGAAGAAAATTCAGATAACTAAGAAGGTCCATCAAGGATTTTACAGTCTGAATGACAGAAGGTTATATAAGTAACCACAGAAAGAGCACCAGCTTCTATCAACTCCATACCTCTGTAGTCGTAAAATGGAAGGCGTTTATTAAGAAAATATTCTCTACAAAGTATATTATATGGATTAAATAGTAATAATGCCGCTTCATCTTATGCCAATTACGCTTATTTATGTACAGTAATTTATTTTGTCTATATGTTTGATTCAGAAGCTTTTTTGAATTGAATTGTTGAAATCCCAGATATAATTGAAAACCTATTGTGTCTGGCCGTCGCCGTCGGTGTGTCGCTGCAACTTGATGAGTTAAGTAAGCAGCAGACCAACGAGAGTATCTTATTCATGTACAGTCAACTGTCAGCTCCACCTCAAAGCTATAAATGTATTACCGGAATTAGATAATTCCGATAATTCATGTATAGCTTTGAGGCGTATCTAATAATTCATTTAGCTTTTACATATTCTCGCACATACAACCAGATTCTCGAGCCTTTATGGTATTTTCGTTACGTGAATGGTAATAATTTTACGGTCGCTCTAACTTTTCCTTAGCAGCCATGTGCCGAACGGTTTTATACCGGTGTCACAATGAAAGGAAATGTGCTAACTTAGAGAGTCTCTCTGCTCCTACATGAAACTTGAATACGCTGAACATACAACTTCCTCTTTTTAAATAGTTATTGACAAGCCTGTTACTGGAAGATCATCTATTCTCATACCATATGTTATCCAAATTGGCTCAGTTCTTCAGACTTTATAAAGGAACAAACAGACTATATTGCACTCTTAATTGTCGGCCTCGATGGCGTAGTGGTTAGTGTAATCGACTGCCACGCCTGAGGTCGCGGGTTCGATTCCCGCACAAGTCAAACATTTGTGTGCATGAACATGGATGTTTGTCATGGTCTGGGTGTTTCTATGTATAATATGTATGTATTTACAAAAATAAAAAGTATATATGTATGTTTATCCATTGTCTAGTACCCATAGTACAAGCTCTGCTTAGTTTGGGCTAGATGGTGTTGTGTGTATGTGATAGAATATTATTATTATTATTATTATTATTAATAAAACAGCGACTTAACTCGAAATTTGAAAGTAAGGCAATTTGAACTCTAATTGTATATGTTAAATTCTAATATTATATTTGTTTTAAATCTTTGCAATAGAGTTCAAATTTGTTTAATCCAAAATACTGAGATAAGTCTCTGTTTTATTAAGGGTGCGATATGTAATATGGAGACATAATTTACGACCATAATATATTTATAAATCACTACTCTCACTTCTCACTATTTATAAATCACACTTTTTATCCCGTTCCGTATCGGACTCTACAGTCTCTACAATGACTACAAAATTCTTCATTCTCAATAGTTCCTTAAGCAGACTCTTTTGAAGGTATACTAGTATAGTTTACCTAATTGGAAGACACCACTGAAACACTTTTTCGTAAAGGTACCTCATTTTGAAAGTAGTATTAAAATTACAATACAAAAGCAGTATCTAGTCTATTTTAAGTGCCGTTAGATCTTTTGCTATTGGGACAAACATTTCTTAGAAACACCTTCAAAAACTTTTTCTTTTACTAGAATTCTTGTTAACCCTGCTAAGCTAGAATGCTGGTATTAGGAGTGCAATGGATGCAATTCGAATCCGCGACCTCTCGATCGCAAGATCTGCATTATCCATTGGGCTACCGCCGCTTTACCATCTTACAATCTTCAATTGGAGCATCATCATCATCATCTCTTGAAGCATTTTCATAGCATAGCGAGAACGAAATAACTATACACTCTGTGACGTACTATCTTAAAACAATATGGTTTAAGGCTCTAGATCTTTTGTACTAATTTATTTTATTTGAATGCTTGTGATAATCTCCTCGCGACGCAGATATTTAAAATATAGGTTAAAACTGAACATACATAAAATAAATAATAAAATTAATGTCATCCATTACGACTTTTTTAAAATTAATTTATTGCATCTATGGTAAAATATAATTTTGTGACTTTAAAATTTAAAATCTATATTTAAAATATATTCTAAGTCATAAACGTCAAATACTACATATTAATTATACGTTTTATTTATTTTGTTTTAATATCTAACATGCTAAACAAAAATGTAAATTATAAAGTGAAACAGACAAACCATAAAGTAGCGATCATATTCGATGGAACATTGATCGTAGAAGATTTAAACAAAGGTGTATAACGCTTACATTTCTCTGTTACTACCTCGTTTGTGCATCGGTAGTGCATGCAAGTAAGCAAGCAAGCCATTTTAGACCCTGTTATACTGTGATACGTGATATAATAATATATTATACTTAAAATGTTCTAACAGAAAGTGCCTGTCAATACTAAAGACAGACCAATACCACCAGCCTGCAGAAAACTAACTGAGATTTTTACCTGTGCCATGTATTTGCGCTCGTGTTGTATTGCGCAGATCAGCTGCGGACTCATGTATACTAATACAGTACTCCACATTTCTTGACAGTAAAACCCGGTAACATTTTGCCTAAATCGAAACCGAAACCGCATACACTATTGTTGCGCTGCCGATGCAGTTTAAACGTCTTTTCTAATGCAATGGGCATTAGAAAAGATATCTCTAACCTTGACTCTTTATTCTTTTCTGCTGCTAACGCAGGATCGAATATCTTGAGAAATCGACCACGTGCGATTGATATCTCTACAGTATCTACGGTAATTACATACCTATCAGAAAGGCCGTGTTGGGCTGGCTGGATTTCTATTAATCCTGTTACAACCAATCATATAAAATGCTTTACTGTCACATAAAAATGATTTTATTAGATTATAAATATTTTTTATGAGATAATAAAACATTTTATATGAATGGAAGCAAGATTAGTAGAAATCCTTATGCAAATATTAGTAAGAAAACTTTCTTTCTTAAACTGTTAAGTGAGAATCGGATTTGCACACCGTAGTTTTCGTACTATGATAATTTTACATTTTTATATATGTATTTATATTTAAAACTTTATGCACAAAATAGTACATCGGCGGGCTTAATGCCACAGGCATTTTCTACCAGTCAACTATTGGGTGATGCAGAGATAAAAAGTAGTAGGTAGTTCATTATAAGTCGAAAACTATGCATACAAAAATATATGATATTATTTTTTTATATAAAAATTGTATCAATATCTCAGTCTCAGTTTAATTTTAAGACCTCTCTGTCTCTTTACAATAAAAGAAAAAGTGTTATTTGCTGTAAAGTTGGACAAATATTATTAAACTATTCTATATTTTAAGTTGATAGATAACATTTTCCACCCATCAAATTGGAATTTGGACCATTTCAGTGCAGAACCCTAAACACAGATATCTTTGGTTTCCCCGCATAATAGAGTGTCTGCATTTGATTGTTCTGAAGCTTTCTCCAACAGATAGCTTCTAGGAATATCAGTATTCATACATAAATATTTCTATTCTGGGCACGTTACCAGTTGACAGCGATGCTGAAGAATTCTACGATGCCTAAACCATTTTTGTAAATATTTAGTATTATAATTATTTGTGTTTTTGTAATTATGTTAATTATGTTATCTTTTTTAGTACATTTGTAAATATAGGCTGTCTGTACATAAAATAAAAAAAATAAAAAATAAAAAATATTTATATTTATGAAAAGTGGTGCATGTTTTCCATACTCGTAAATGTATAGGGAGTAGAAGATATCGTAAATAAAGTGTCAAATATGGTCAAACCTGACTAAAGTAAAACTATTGTTCGGGTCATTTAAAACTAAATATAGTTTTTGAGAAACTAATTGAAATTGAATATGGGAGTCTAAATCCTTAAAGATTTTAGACATTTTGTCTATTTGTCTATTCCAGTATCACGAAAAAATTACTGAAAAGATATTGATGTGAGATCGAACCTAAAATTAAACTTTGTTTCACCTGATTCCCCTCAATAAAGCGCTTCGCAGTCGAAACGAAGCCAATGCGGACAAAGGGCATAATTCATTACATAGCAAGGATATATCATGCAAATACGGCGGAGGTCATCAGTTAACTTAAATTAAAGTAATAGATTACCATACATTTCTTTAAAGGTCACTAGGACAAGGTTGTGCGTTACATATTGTTAACCATTCCAACTAAGCTTAATGCTTCACTAGTAGGTACCTAATTTACATTACAAACAACTTCAGTGGCGCAGGTGTAGTGAATACAACTGTTATGTATGAAGTTTAAGGTGCGATACACGGGTCAAGCAGTGTCATTGAGGTCTTGCAATTTCAATCAGTCTAAGAAGTCGTCTCGCCACTATCAATGCTCTGAATTTTAAATGTTCGATTCCCACACGGGACAAACTTTATATTCTTGTTTATTCTCAAGGAATTACATTGTCACATGTGTTAAAAACAATCGGTCTAAACGACTATCGATAACGAGGTATACACGACTACTTAACTTGGGACTCTGTGCGCAATGCGACGCTACACAGTACATATGTATATTTATGCGTCAGCATTGACACTACAGTGTAATCCACAAATAGTTGTTTCATACCAGATATGGCACCCAGGTGTTTTTTGTGTCTGTTGTTTGAATGATTGTAAAGTTCACCGTGACATAGTAAATAATCTTACTGCGGGAGTAGTCTACATAAAAATAAAAACTGTTCGTCTGGTCGATGGCAAAAGTCAAGCACCATATTATGTGGGATAAATAACCATAGCTCATGATGACATGCGGATGTAATACACCTTTATGTACTCTTTCGAGTATATAGGCGTGTAACTATGTTTATATTTTGTACCTACTTATTAGTGATTGATGGTAAAAATCGGATTTGTATTGGGTCAAAAAATAAGTTCAGAAGTTTATAACACATTGAATGTAGCAGATACAATAGACAATGTATTGTTTGCGAACATTTGTGACCGGCACGGCGTTGAATGTGTTAGGTAAAAGTGCCACATAAGAAGGAACTCCTAATTTTTTGATCATTACGATGATGGAATTACGCTTGTGATTTCATTTGTAATAGAACTGCTCTGTTAAGGTTATAATTACAGTAGATGGCAGATCGTCAAACCACCAAATGTTGTTGCTGCAGTAAGCTGTCAGCGGTGGACCATCCTATGACTTTCACTTTGACTTGGCAGTGACTTTTTCTGACGGCGTCAACAACGACTCTAACAATATTACAAGCATCAAACGGGTAACAAAAAAATTTTTATCGTCTGTCTACGATACGAAGCTTTGGTTGGTACAATGTTTTTGCAATTTGTACACAAATTAATTATTATTAGACAACGGATCTTATTCGCATTGATAACTATTTAAAGGTCTTCTTCTCTCTTAACCTTTATTATTCCCAAGTCACTTGGGGTCGGCTTTTCTGGTCTAACCGGATTTGACTGAATATCAGTTTTTACACGGAGCGGCTGCCACCTGACCTCCGCAACCCGAAGGCTAACGATACCCTAAGGCTGGACCAGTGTCAGGATATTAGAGAGTACTGACTTTCCCAATAACGACTGCCATAGATGTTCATGGCAGCCGGGACCGACGGCTTAACGTGCTCTCTGAGGCACGGAGCAGGCGATAATTGTCAATCAATACGCACATAATTTCGAAAAGTCATATACCTTCCGAAAGTCAGAGGTGCGCGACGTGGGTTCGAACCCGAGACCCTCTGCATTGCAGTCTGTTGGTCTCCCCACTGAGCTATCGCTGCTTATTTAAAGGTATAAATACTTATTTTTGCGGACGTTTCTATGGGAAATATGCTTATATGTGATTAAAACTTGTCTAATAGATATTATATTACTTTGTTTGTTCGTTTATCCTTGTAATACGCCACTGATTTTTAACAAAAAGGTTGTATACTGGAATACTAATAGAAATACGCTTAGGACTACAGGATCAAAACTACGAGGAGTACCCTATATGTTTCTAAAATCAATTGGGCAATATGTGACTGTACGGATGTCGTAGTGGTTTAAGTGGTCGCGCTAAGTGAGCGCAATCCCCACACGGGATAAAATATGTGTGAACTACATAAAATTGTTCCGAGTCTGAGTATCCGTCTGTATCCGTTGTTTGGATCTTTGTAAAATAATTCATGTGTCTCCCACGACAGGAATTATGCACAGGTATAGTGAGAGAGATGTCTTTTTAAGATAGAAAAATGTATATGCTTTTTCCAAGCAAAGGTCAAGATGCATACTGCATTTGTACGTCATACGTAACTGCTGTCCGAAGACTACGTCCTGCGTCTTATATTCCAACATCATTATTTTCATGGCATTCCATATTTAAATCCGTTTATTCTTTTAATTATCTGTAATACAAATTATAGACCACATACATTTTTGATCCTTTTTTTTAATTATCTGTAGAATATAATATATACATTTGATAATTTTTTGAAAAGTCAAATCCAACTGTCTTCTTAGCTTTGTAGCAAAATTATGCGCTTAACGATCGAGTGTGGAGTTTGAGGTTTCTGCTAGAAAATTCTCTTTAACAGCACGGACTGGATTTGAACCGTGAAAATGTAACAACTGCAGAGTTACATTCGTATTTATAATATTAATATGAATATATCAGTTTTCGATATTTATAGGTTTCAAACAGGAAAGTATTTTAATGTTCGTTAATAAATCCACTTCTTCTTACCTTTGATTTTACTAATCGTTTATCGATAGATAATTTTGACAGAAGAAGAAATGCGAACCAAGCGCTCAATGTAGTATTACACGTTCGGGCACTCTCAATCAATCTAGATTGTAGAGTATTCTTTTTCATCCCGAAACGAATCGAACCAATCACTAATTAACATAAATATCTTGTTTAATAAGAGCGATCCGATAGGCATTTCCAATCAAACTTTCTAAAACAGATGAATTTAAAACTCATACACCGCATACCTACGGAGTGTCGTCCACAAATGTTTTTTATTTCAGTTGATCGAATGTATTAGCGGATAGATGCGTTCTATTCATAGATCTGTCGCTTGCGAGTAATCTCACTGTTTTCTTATTCATTCATGAGTAATACTATTTAAATTAAGTGATAAGATGTCAAATAGGTACAATAAAAATTTACAATTATTTACTTAATTCTACACTTACCGAAACTGTCGCGCATTCTCGTTGGAACCAGCAAACCATTTGATAGTACAAGCACAGATAAAAGGTAATTAATTAAAAATTGAACTAGTCACTTTTTTCATAAAAGGTACACAGCACTACACTGGCAGTTACACTTGCACTAAACTGATTCGAAATTCGAATTGGAAATCGATGGATTAATTGTCTATTGTTTTTGGGACGCGTGTGACAAGACGGTGGTTAGGGAAATGGCGCGGGAAGGAGCGGGCGTGCGCGCTGCGATCAGATCTCACACTGAGCTACCATACACTCACGACACAGCAATAATAACCCACCTCGTTATTTCTTTTATTTTCGTTTTTTTTTTAACTGAAAATCTGCAAGATTGACGCTTCGCTGTGCGGTTTTCTTTGATGCTCTCTCGATTTTTTTCGCATCGACCACCGCATTCGGCTTTAATTCGGATGCTCGCATGTCAACTTTTTGACGGGATAATCCGAAGAAGATGGAGGTATATTTTTTTTATACGGGGAACTTAAGAGGTGTGCCAAAAATGGATCGGTTGTTTAACGAGTTTTTGCTCTCGTTGGTTTGTTTCTCGTGGTCGTGAGTGCGCGCATATTTTCAGCACTAATGCGTCTGTATACTAGTCAAATGTCTGCAGCTGTAGCCAGGTGTTGATAGCTATTAATTGTTATGTCATTGTGCTTTACGGAATAAGCGCGCGTTAATTGCTTTATGATCTAAAGAACGTAATGGTGAACGTGACTACGGATCGTTTGGTGCGGAGTTCGATTTCTGAATCATGTTGCATTTCTGTGATTGCCGAAAATAAATTATCAATGGTGTCACACGGCATGGTACTATACAGTTTAGTAGTTAACAATAAATTCAACACCCATTACATGGATTTATTTGTAACTATAAGGCAACCATAGTTTAGTAGGGTGAACCGTTGGACTACTATGTCAGAGCCTCGACTTCGAACCCATAGCACACATTAACTTTTTCGAAGTTATAGCATGGCATTGGATTTGCGATTGAGAATTCTAAGGTTCGAATCCCACACATTTTTTTTTTACTTGGCGGAATGCTTTGCCTCATACCTCTCCGCGGGCGACGGAGAGGTTATGTCGGGCTCACCGGGGAAAAGATACCCCGGTAATACCGACTAAACCTACCACGGTGTTCCTCGACATAACCATAGACGGCGAGACCGCGCGAATCGCTTTCACATGCAATCGCGACCCCGCCGTGTGACCGGCCACTACAAAAAGAATATTTCCTCCACCGTCCCCCTGGTGGAGAGACAAAGACACGATATAGAGGCGCACGTGGGAACACGCACGCCGCTTCTCGGACCTGGTGCTGATCGGATAGCGAGCAGGCCCACGCAGCCCACCACTAGGTCAAACTTCAAGGTGGCTGGAGGTCATCTCGCGCCCTCCGGCGCCCGGTTTTGCGGTTGGGGAGAGGGTTTAAGCAATCCCTCTCCCGCTCCGCCGACTCCTTGATGGAAATTACTTCCTCACAGACGGAGGCGACGGCGTTCTACGATCTCTCACGCCGGACCATAGACTGAACCACGGCCGGGAGTGAGAGGGCAACCAGTCCGACTGCCGCGATCAACTTACGGCGCTGCAATGCCCAGGCGGGGCAGTCTCACACATTGCTTTATCCACGTGAACCTATTCCAACGGAAGCATACTAGCTACGCTGGAGGAGGTTTCAAGTATAAAGGCAATATGTGTCCAAAATTGAAACAGACTTAAAAAAACCATCGTAATATTATCTTTTACTAGGCGTAAGCTCAGACGTCGCACACCTACCGAAAATGACCTTATTGAGAAATCTTATAACATCTTACTTTAAAATTGCACTAGGAATCTCATAATAAGCAGACACAAAGACGTATGAGCATTTTCTTTACACAATCAGGTGGCAAACAAGTATACGACGCGCCTAGTTGTAAGCGGTTACCGTAGTCTATGATCGTTTGCAACACAGTGAGTCACACGCGCGTAGCCGACAATTGAATCTTTGTATTGCCAGCACAAGACACCAAACTTAAACATATGTGGGTGAGCAATATACCTAGGCTTACCTGTTGGAGGATATAGCCGTAAGAGTATGTACATATACTAATATGGTAATGAGCAAAAATATTCGTTTTGTTTGTTTGTAAGGGTTTAAATTAAAATTACTCAACCAATTTCAAAAGTTCTTTCATCATTAGAAAGTTTTATTATCTGCATCTAACATATGCTTACATTTATTTGAAATAAGTACTTTTACTAACATAAACTAAACTACTTTTACGCAAGCGAAGCCGAGAGCAAAAGCTAGTATAGAATAATGAACATCTATGGCAGTCGTTATTGGGAGAGTGTCGACACAAAAGATCCCACTGGGTCGAAGTGTCGCCGGTCTGCACTGACTGGCCCCCACATAAGATAAATAGAATAATGATATAAGTAAATTGTTATTAAATATCATACCAGTGTACGTCTACCAGTGTGTTCATGTTCAATGAGCGAATTGACAAGGGCTACGTACTGGACATCAAAATATCGTTTATAGATTTAAGTTATTTTATTATATTTTAAGAAGTGTTATTGTATTTGAGTATTAGATTTCAGTTATATTACGATACTATTGCATTGCGTGGCGCAGCGTGAATGCGACTGCTGTGCATGAGGTCTCGGGTTCGAATCCCGGGTCGGGTCAACAAAAAGATATCGGGTTTTCCTGTTTAGAAATCTCAATACGAGTCCGGAGTTAGGAAGTTGGCGGTGTTAGACACCCCCGTGCCTCGGAAAGCACGTAAAGCCGTTGGTCCTGCGCCTAATCTCCCTCCGGTCGTGTCGGATTACAGTCCCATCGGATCATGAGGGTTAAGGAACAGAGAGTGCACTTGTGTTTGCGCACATACTTGTGCACTATAATATCTCTTGCGCAGATGGCCAGTCTCTGTTAAGATTGGCGGCCGTGGCCGAAATTCGGTCTGGAGGACATTATTATTATCGCATTAGGTAAAGAATCTCTAATGACAAATTCAGTTATTAAATAAATAAAAATCCCTGTGTGCTACACACTAGTACCTAGATTTAAGTGAAAACACCTCTACTAACCTTATCTATATATATAAAACTCTTCCGTTACTGAGTGACTGACAGACAACGCACAGCCGAAACTACTGAACGCAAGAAGCTGATATTTGGCATGTATGTTCCTTGGAGAGTGTAGGGGAGCACTAAGAGAGGATTTTTGGAAATTCCACCCCGAAGGGGGTGAAAGGGGTGAAACCCGATATTCACACGGGAACAGGACTTACGCGGGTGAAACCGCGGGCAAACTACTTAGTCCTAAATAATATTATAAATGCGAATGTGAGTTTGTTTGTTTGTGACGCTGTCACGCCTTAACTACTCGATCGATCATCATGAAATTTCGCATACACGATGTCAGGGGAACAGAAAAGGACATAGAGTACCTCACATCCTGAAAAAATACTGATACTAATCTAACCTAATCTAGCCTAGCCTACATTTACTCGAGCAAAGCCGCGTGCAAAATGTAGTAATAATATTCTATCACATACACACAATAATAATATTCTATCACATACACACAATACCATCTAGGCCAAACTAAGCAGAGCTCGTACTATGGGTACTAGACAATGGATAAACATACATATATACTTTTTTTGTAAATACATACGTATTATGCATAGAAGCACCCAGGCCAAGACAAACATCCATGTCCATGCACACAAATGTTTGACTTGTGCGGGAATCGAACCCGCGGCCTCAGGCGTGTCATTTGGTTACACTAACCACTGCGTCATCAAGGCGTTTTTTATTAAATATCATATCTATGTACAGCCCTGTGGGCTGTACACTTGTACCTAGATTTAAGTGAAAACACTTTTGCTAACCTCATAGGGAATAAAGCCATGAGATTAAATATGTACGAATATTCCAATGTGCCTTACAATTGATAAAAATCGCCCACGCATTGTAAATAATTACTTAGATCGGGTAATATAACTACTAAGTTCAAAGCTATGCACTTGATCAATATTATAATGATTAGTTTAAATATTATTGACACGTGTAAGACGAAAGGTAAATTTACCTGTATTATTCAAACTCGTATGCATACCAGTTGTTGCGATAGCGATAGTATATCGATAGTATTGTGATACCATCGTGACCTTGAAATTAATTTTAATTAATAATTATTGATAAAATAAGTAATGCTATTGCTAAAGATCAATAGTATCGATACTATCGATAGAATCAGTACAAACACTATCGATAGATTGCATTTCGATAATATCGATACTATCTGTACTATCGATAGTATCGATAGTCGAACAATTTACGATAGCTTTTATATATATTTTAGCTAATTTGCTCATATTATTGCTTGTTTTATTTCCAGCCGACGGTATAGAAAATACTTCGATAGTTATTAAAATAAAACTATCGATAGGTACTATCGATACGCGTCGATAGATCATATATAGTATCGATAGTATTAACTACTTTGACGCGATACTATTTATAGTATCGTATCTCAATAGAATCGATAGTATCGCTAAAAAAAATAGTATCACCTAATTTTCACTTTCGATACTATCGATAGTATCGATAGTATTGCAGCAGTTCGTTATTTTCGATAGAACCATAATTCGCGCTATCGACTGTTTTCCAAGGTCTACTATCGATAGTGAAACTATCGTTATTGCAACAACGCTAATGCATACCTATTATTGTAAAAGCTTGTTGAGTATAGGTATTTAGGAATCATGTACTAAGCGCGGGTAAAATTCGCGATTTGATGCACTTGTACGGATTATTACGTTTATCTTGTGCATGTAGTCCGCTGCATCTACTTGCGTCTATATATGAGTAAATACATATGTATCTATTACAACTTACTTATTATAGAAGAAGGTGTAATACTGAGTTAGGTAAAAATTATAATGAGTAGGTAAAATGTATTAAAAGGTAATTTAAGCAAGAAAATGTATCAGGATATATAGAGCACGTGACAAGAAATTCGCCATTTTAAAAGTAGCAACGAACACCTGATTAAATAACACTAACCAAATTGATCTAAAAATGCTTATAATTTATTTAAATTTAATAAAAGCATATTTTGAAGATAAAGAATATTATATTAACAAAATGTATCATGTCAATTTGAATTAGCTTCTGTATTTATTTTAATACTAACAACAATAAAGCAACATCTAAAGGTAATTTAATCACAGTAATGTTTTTCGCAATATAAATATCTATACGCTATTATTGATAAAATTTCAAGTCCATATTATAAACTATTACAATTTAAAAAAGGATTCTGTATGACAAGGCAATCGGCATTTACCATATACAGGGGCTCCACTGTTCCAACCCTTAAATATGACCACACCTTAATGTAACACGCTGTATATAATAATATTATATCCACAAATATATTTGATTTTGGGACAAAATTACATTTCATTTATCGTAACATACTTCAACTTCGATCTACTAAACTAAGCCTAATTCACTTCTATGAATAACAAGTACCTACCGTAATATATACAAATAGTTACAGATTCCATGGATGGTCTCCATCGTGTAGAAAGAAAGACATATTACACAACGGCCCTAAAATGACAATGTCGAAACTCGCCGAAATTGTCTCCGAAAACGCAATTTAGTTGTCAAACGAGTCACGAATGTATCATTTATATACTCAAAGTACACTTTAGATAAGTTCACGTTTATCTAATATTTAATATCGTGTAATAAATACGCGTATTTATTAAGATTTATGTAATAATCATGACTATTTAATATGCAAGAAACTGGACGACATAAGGAAAGTTGTAGCGGCATTGTGGTATGTACACGTGAGTCATTTTTTCTAATGCTAGTAATTTTAACCTCGAAACCAATCCAGTTATAAAAAAATCATTATTGTTTTATTTTAACAAAAGTAGACTATCTTTAAAAAGTTTACGTTTTAAATAGTCTGGTTAAGCTCGAATGCCGGCGTCCTAGCGTTGGTTGAGAGGTTAATATGTTGGCATACCCGGTACTATCAGTCTGATAGTTCTTCCTACCGTTGAAAAAAGACATCCACACTAAGAATAATTTCTGAGGACATAACAAAAGTTCAAACAACGGACCCAAAAAGCACCTAAACTCGGAACAACCGTTTGTGAATTACACAAATATTAGTTCCTTGTTGGATTAGAACCTACAACACCCGAATAGTGATGAGGCATTCACTTAAACTAGTACGTCATCTGTGCAGTCAGTGATAGTGAACGATCACACGCTTACGACGCATTTTACAGAATATGTGAATACATGCGGTTGTTTAACAAAACACAAAGAAATATATAAGCAAAATATCTGATAAAAATCGGGATGAATGAGAGAACGTTTATGCCACACTCCTCTAAACAATCAGAAAGAGATTAAACATTGACCTCTTTTGATTAAATACTTGTCCTACAAGTTAGGTTAGTTTTATTTTTGTATTAGCTATCAGGTAGGTACGTAGGAAGGTGCACTAAATGTCTCTTTTTCTGTACTCCTGCCAACGTTTATGCGAAATTGCATGACGATCGATCTGGTAGTTAAGTTGTGAAAGCATACAAACAAAGAAAATTACATTCGCATTTAGATATAATATTAAGTTAGGATTAACGGGAAGTGTCAGGCGCCTATTAGTTTATTTGGTAGCAGCAATCGTAGCAGGACTAATTACTGCGTCAAGGATTCCTAAACGATTCTCTCTTTCAAATATAAAGTCGGTTTCCGTCGAATAAAATCAAAACAACTTAATTCCTTAAAATCTATGTCAAGCACGTACCTACTTACAATATGTTTACAATTCCAAATCGCTATTAATCCTATTGAAACACACCGACAAATACGTTTCTGGTAACTAATACAATAAAGAATACCGGAATTTAAAAGAGTTCATAGAAATTCATCAATTAATCAAAAAAGACGTATAAAGGTTTGGCTGAATTAGACTGAATTGTCGATACATTGGCATCTGCGCCTTACGGCTAATTGTAAAGTCACGAGTTTGATTCCTGGGTGCTACTATCATAAAACATAAATTTATCTTTGCTGCTAATAAATTAATCCTATAAATTATTATAAATAATATGACGTAATTAAAATAATAACTATGAATTTAAACCGTAATCATTTGTCACTTGTAGTAACTTCAAACAAAAAAACTATTTATTTTGCACGTCAAAATGTCATGTGGTCCAAGAGCAGTGGCCTCCACACCATCCTCATAGCAGCGAGGCGATGTTGAGGTCCCTACTTTGACGGCCTGAGAAGGTGCTTCTTCAAGCCCCTTCAAGGACCCAGGATTGAAGGACTCAATCACGCGTAAACCGCTAAAAGGGATCTCATTAAACTTATTCGCATAAACCTTGACATATAGATAGACCATGTCCTGAATTAACGCATAGGACACTTTTAATACCGGTATACATTCCTATAGGATTCACACGGGTGAAGCCACGAGCAGATATTAGTCTGCACAAATGTTATAAAAAGAAAATATTTTAATTTTTGTTTGCAATAAATAAACTCTGAAACTATTTAACCGATTTTAATAATTCATTCACTATTATAAAGCTACTTTATCCAGAATTAACATAGACTTTATAACACCGCACTACAAGCCACACAGGTCCGCCGCAGTAATTATAAACGTGGTTGAAACCTTAAGGGACATGTAGTATTTTAAAAATCGAACTGTAACCTACCACACCGCCTCCTACCCGAGTCGCACGCGCATCCAAGCAGCTGCATTCCTTATTGAAATGAAGCAAGCGTGTATCTCACGCCGTTACACCGATAATTACCCACCTATTCCTATGGTGATCATCCACTTAATGAGCCGCAGACTCCAATGAGAGGCTTTTAATGTTCAAAGAATTAAAATTGCCGCTAAATTGGTCACATATAGGTACTACTGAATATCAAATACTTTCGGAAAAAATGTACCGTCTCACATAGCCAAAAAAATTACGTAATTATTTTTTAATGTATTAGCTTGTCAGTGGTTATAATGCCAGGCATCGCTAAAAACGTATTGTGTCTGGCTGCCGGTGTGCTGCTGCGACTCAATAGATTTATTATATTTATGGATACTTTATTAAAAAAGATGCATATTTAGTCACGCAAATACATAATTGGTATATTTACGTAAACGATGATAATATGGCCCTACTAATTAGTTAGTACTTACTTACTTTAGTACTAATTTAAACACTAGAAATAGGCATTAGCCTATTTCTAGTGTTTATAGTTTATATTAGTAACCTACTATTCTTATTATTGTATAATTTAACTAGAATTGTATGTCGTTTACTGTTCCCCTGACTACGTGTATGTGAAATTTCATGATGATTGGTCTAGTATTTAAGGCGTGAAAGCGTTACAAACAAACAAACAATCACACATTTCTTATTTTATTATAAGTTAGGTTATTATTATGTTTAATAAACAATGTTTGCAATTATATGTTGGGACGCAACAGTAAGTATGCCTTTTTGTTTAAATCGCTAAACGCGTGCACCTAATTTATAAACGCTACGTATAGGCACAGTAAATACATATACAGTATTGTAACTCGGCCCTGTCTTTGAAATAATTCGTCTCGTAATTCGTTATATATGTATTAAACAAAACGTCGGCCTCGATGGCGTAGTGGTTAGTGTAACCGACTGCCACGCCCGAGGTGGCGGGTTCGATTCCCGCACAAGTCAAACATTTGTGTGCATGAACATGGATGTTTGTCTTGGTCTGGGTGTTTCTATGTATAATATGTATATATTTACAAAAAAAAAAACGTATATATGTATGTTTATCCATTGTCTAGAACCCATAGTACAAGCTCTGCTTAGTATGGGCTAGATGGTGTTGTGTGTATGTGGTAGAATATTATTATTATTATTATAATTACCTACAACAGCGCGGTTCGTAGACACGCGTTAGGGCTGCCCGCCTACAGTATTTTAATTTTATCTACTTACTTGAGTTTCTTTCTAGTTTAGTGATTGTAAATATTATATGTATATTATATTATAAAAAATGAAATTCGTAATGAATGAAATATAAAGTGTTTAATAAAATCAAATCATCACAAATCGTACGCTTACTGCTTACGAAACAATCACACCGTCCGTTTGTCACTGCGGTGCATTCGCGACTGGTTGCGAACCAAGCGCATACCAACGCCGAGGCGCGTAGGTATGACTCGAGTTCCGACCGTTTGTATGAAGATAGAATACTGTATATGTATGTACTGTGGTATAGGTTAGACACTAATAACATTCCCAGATAAACAAATTTTAACACAATTCTGTAAATATGGATAGAATATACCATATAGGAATCAACGCTAACGATTAACCTATTCATTTTTAGTTAATTTGAATGGGTACGAACTATAGGCATACCTGAGGGAGTAAATACACACTTAATGTTTTTAAACTTTAGCGATTTGTTCACATACTTCATATAATATTAGACAAGGGGTCTTAATCGCGTTGATAATTATTTAAAGGTAATATATATATTATCCGACGGTCGACTGAATTGCATCGATCGTGGTCACGGGTTGACTGATGTAAGCTTAGCGGTGCCTTCGTGACGTGCGAGTTTGAACAACTACCCTCACTTGGTAATTTTTATTTATGTTTGCACTGTTGGTGACCTTTACATATTAAGACTGCGCCGAGCGTAAGACAGATAATGACAGAGCTCGTGCGGCGCATATTCAAATCGGCGCGCGGCCGCCATAGTAAAATTGATGGAGGATTTGAAGTGCTTTTTTGATAAATATGTATCTTTATTGTCAACCAATAACTTAAATAATTTGGGACGGGCAAATTGTAACATAACTATTTATTTTTCGTTTAAGCTGTAAAATAGGGTAGATTTCTACTGTTAGGATCTAAAAATCACGTAACACAAGCTTACGGTTTTGCATTTTTCGTGTATATTTACGTAATTTTGTAGAAAAAATGTTAATTATTTTATGTTTTTTACACGGAGTAATTGTAAACACATTCGTTGTTATGGTAAATGTATATTTTATATATGTATTAAACAAAAAGTGTTGATTTTATTCAGTTAACTGTGACCGCCTGTATTAGCACATTTCGCTCGGCGCAGTCTTAAATAAATTTAATATTATTTTATGTATATACATGAGAAGACAAAGAAAGTAAAAACCAAAGGAATAATTGTATATATTGCTATACAGAAACTATTAAATTAAAATGTATTCTTAGTTAAAGGATTTCAAATTATAAATGTATAACTGTACATATTATTTTCATTTGGTTGATATCTTTTAAAATATAAAACATTTATATGAGTATATAAATCCATAGCTACTTAGCAATGCAGTATTATGAACTTTCAAAGGAATTTTTGTCTGAGCAGCATGTTTGGAAAGATCAAAAGATCATGAGCTGTCAGTGACAGCTTGTCATCAACAATACGTCTTTAAGCATTCACACTTAAAAGTTGACAGCTTATATGACTCGGCCAGCGTGTGGCAAAAGATGTCACTAATTTGTTGTCAGTAAATCTTGTGTAGCGGATTTGATAACTAATGACTAATAATATACGTATGTGATTACATACGTATATTAATAAAATACGTATGTGATTACATACGTATATTATATAGATATAAATGCATAGATAGCGCAATGGCTGAAACGACATTTCGTCTATATATATATTTGGCCGCAGCTCCGCTAGCATAGGTTATGTCATTACATTTATTCCTCGAGATCAGTACTTTCCCCTAAATGAACGGTTTCTATGTTCTTTTCTATAGCCCTGACAAGGTGTAGGTATGCAAAATTTCATAATGATCAGTCGAGTAGTAAAGGCGTATAAGAGTAACAAACAAACAAAAACAAACAATGACACATCTCACAGAAAAGTGCTTTTTATAAAACATTTTTGATTTGTAATGTAGAAGTTAATGAGGAATAAGTTTCTTAAACACCATTTAGCACACTGCAGTCAACATTTTAAGTTCTTCTACACCAAGGCTTTTGTACATAAGGAAGATTTGAAGATGTACTTACATATAAATATTTAAGAGTAAAATTTGTAAACATTTCAGAAATATTTTCTTTACTTTTAACTTCCAAAAATTATTGTCTTCACACTCGCTCACCGCGTACAATTTACACCATATTTTAAAACAAAAGAAGTCAAAAGTCACCTGTCACCCGGGGGCGCATGCGCACAGCAGACATGCGATTATAACCTACAAACTTAATTTTATCCACGAAACAAACTATTTTAAACTTAACCACAACAAAATAAAGTCCTTTTTAAATGTATTGTAAAAGTAATATTTGTTGCCGACAAAAGATTTATAAGCAAAAATTACCAACATAACGTTCGCGTTTCTGTTATTTGTAATATTTAATATGCATTATTCAATTTTCCTCCATTGTAGTCATATTAAATTGTATGCATTTTGCCATTAAACCCTAAATGTATTTTCTTTACTTAAACGTTTTGTAAAATTTTATTATTCAATCTTCCTTAAGGATTGCCTAACCAAATCTTCAATCTAGTTGTTTCATCATTAATACTTAAAATTACCTAAGTGGATACTAAGATAAATTGGAAAGATTAATCGTCAATAAATTTTATTATTTGTAGAAATAATGAAATTTGTAATTTATTATTTTACAGAAAACATCACCATTCAAAATCAATTACTATATCGCACTCTTAATAAAACAGCGACTTAACTCGAAATTTGAAAGTAAGGGAAATTGAACTCTAATTGTATATGTTAAATTCTAATATTATATTTGTGTTAAATCTTTGCAATAGAGTTCAAATTTGTTTAATCCAAAATACTGAGATAAGTCTTTGTTTTATTAAGAGTGCGATATATTACGGCTGATACTTATAAGTATGTAAAACCTAGTGTAGGTATTTATATGCTCATGAGGTTTTTGCTTCGATTGCCGAATCTGGCCAGTTATTGATATTGTATGTCAAAACAAGTGAGAATCGGCAATGAATTGCCGTAAATCTCAGAGTTCGAAAAAATGGTTCAAGTAATATGCAAAGGTCATACCACGTGACCTTGAGGTCAGAGGTCAAAGGTCATAGTCATTTCGGGGTATATTGACTATGCTGAGTCGAATAGCGTTGACCGCGAGTCTCTAGCTCTAACGGTTCTTGAGTTGAAAGTTGTATAACAGACAAACGGACTGACAAAGGTGATGTATAAGAGTTTTTTCGAACTCAAAAAATTCTATTATAGCAATTTGTTACCTAAGAGCTTTTCGTTTTGGTATAAACTGAACAATATACACGATCCCCTTGATTATCCAATGCTTTGTATACCTAATAAATACTATTTCAAACGCAATACGTGAAATAACCCATTCATGTTTACTAATAACTATCTAGTAATTAAGTACAACTATTTCTATCTAGTAAGTACTCCTATTAAAATCTAGTAATTACTACTATTACTATCTAGTATTCACTACTTTAACAAGAGTGGTCTAGATATAGGTATCATAATTTTCTTAAGCTAAGTAATTTTGTGCTCAAGTAAGTATCAATAGCAAGTTATTAATACTATGTATGTATGTATCTTATGTGGAGGCCAGTCAGTGCAGACCGGCGACACTTCGACCCAGTGGGATCTATTGTATCGACACTCGCCCAATAACGACTGCCATAGATGTTCATGGCAGCCGGGACCGACGGCTTAACGTGCTCCCCGAGGCACGGAGCAGGCGATAATTGTCAATCAATACGCACATAATTTCGAAAACTCATATAACTTCCGAAAGTCAGAGGTGCGCGACGTGGGTTCGAACCCGAGACCCTCTGCATTGCAGTCTGTTGGTCTCCCCACTGAGCTATCGCTGCTACTAATACTAATACTAACTGTTATTAATACTAACTCAAACATGAAATAGGAATCATTATATCAACTTTCAATAGTAATATGATTTTAGTTAATTTTGTTACAGAAATTTTGCAACTAATATTGTTTTACGTTTACGCGAAAGTTACGTATATATTGAAATTAAACAACTTTATACGGCTTTTATCGCGTTGTTAATTTTTTATAAAACACTATTTATTATCACATAATATTGAATCTTCAACTACTATTGTTAGCTTACTTCTACTTAAGTTTTTTAAATAAATAAATTGAAAAAATATCAAAATTTTTATTGTACACTTTTCCCGACGTTTTCTTTGCTCTTCAGCAGCCATTTTCACGGGGATGTTCGTCTGTGTAATAGACTTATTAGGCATCTTGGAGATTGTCTTGAATGTGGTTTAAGCAACTGGGATTAAGTAAGAGATTTCCTAGTCAGTCCCAGTGGCTAAATCCACAATCTATGTTACCTATGGAAGATAACTATTCTTAATTGGTAACGCACGCCTCGGACACCCGAAATGCTTAATGGACATTCGATTAATTATATAGGTATATACTCTATACTAGAGATGAAACGGATATCCGGCAACTATCCGGTATCCGGCCTATCTGGCGGCCTAAATACTATCCGCCCGAATACCGGATAACTAGCGTCTATCCGGCCGAATACCGAATAACTAGAGTCTATTCGGCAGAGTACCGGATTTAAAAAAACAACATGGTAACTAATTGCTTTTTTTATTTAGTATCACTTAAGAAATACAATCAGTAATTAAAACATAATTCTACAACTTAGAAAATGAATTAGTACTCATACTGCACTAAGGGCAAATTATGGTGATAGCATGCGGTTCCGCTTGTTTTCGTAAATAAGGCCAGCTTCAGAAAAACGTCGTTCGCTGTTGCACACTGCTGCAAGGTGCTAAAAGATCTGGCTACAAGGTTGGCCGAATACCCGGTATCCGGTATCCGGCTAAACTGCTATCCGTTTCATCTCTACTCTATACCCGCTATGACTGCACGGATGACGTAGCGGTTTAAATGATCGCCTCGCCATGCTACTAAAACTTATTACGCTATTTTTTATGCTACTAACAATATTTGTGTGATTCACAAATAGTTGTAATAAGATTAGTAGTTTTATGTGTTCGTTGTTTAAAGGCTTATAAAGTTCGCTATGATACAGGAATAAACCTAGTGCGAGAGAAGTCCTTTTAAAATTAACTTCTCCCTTGGATACGTATGTTATCAGCGTAACACAGATGCTAAGGCAAGCCAAGTAAAGCTGTTCTTAAACACTTCTAACTGTATAAACGGTATAAAAAACGTCCGTAACGATTTTTTAGGCAATTTCTACATAATTTATCTGGAGACTAAGATATATGTATATGATCTTGCGCTATAAAATAATATCTCTATCTCTCTAAACTTGCTTCAAGTCAAACGACTCTTTATTAATTTCTCAAAATCGTTACACTTTTATTGCCAAGATAAAACTTTTACTTATCAACGCTACCAACCTAACAAATGGCCGTCAAATGGTAAGTAACTATCACCAAGTCTCCATGTGAACGATTATCGATGTATCGATTACATTATCGATATCATTCGATACGCGGCTCGATCGAATTTTATGCATTCCATATTCGATTCGATTGTAATGCGATTCGGTCAGATCGTATTAATGGGTTATTAAAACGATTTTATTATTCGTAGAACATTTATTCTTGCTTCGGATATTGGTGATTACCACATTAATTGGTGATGTGTATTAGAGTATCTATTTAAAATATCGGTTAGACAAGTTTTAAATAATAATCATTATGATATTGTACCGCTCATAAACGATTTAAATATAGTTTTACTATTTTATATTTAAGTCTATACGTATAGATGGGGACTTTCAGACTAACGTAACTAACGGCCTCGATGGCGTAGTGGTTAGTGTAACCGACTGCCACGCCTGAAGTCGCGGGTTTGATTCCCGCACAAGTCAAACATTTGTGTGCATGAACATGGATGTTTGTCTTGGTCTGGGTGTTTCTATGTATAATATGTATCTATTTAAAAAAAGCAAAGTATATATATATGTTAATCCATTGCCTAGTACCCATACTACAAGCTCTGCTTAGTTTGGGCTAGATAGTGTTGTGTGTATGTGATAGAATATTATTATTATTATTATTGTTAATTAACGAAGTGTCAAAATCAAACTTATGGCAAGTAATTTGATTGGCAGCTAATCACAGCTGTTGACATGCGTTTAACGATCTGTTAACAATTTTTTGTGTTGAACTGCATTTCGGAAACTGGTGGCTAATGATAGATTGGGATCTAAAACTAGTATCCAACGACAATAAATGTTAAAAATAGCCCAAGCATCACGAAAGTTGAAAATTACCGTAAATAACAAAAAAACGATTAACGAAGCATTTTCAAAAACTACTCTGTTAGGAAATCGATTGGGTTGATAGGTGAATGGTCCTAAGTGATTCTTTAAAATTCATACATATCCTCGAAGGGATTTACATAAATCTATTACACCCACATTTCGGTATGACTCAGGTTCATTTTAACCCCACATACCGCTGTGTACAAGGTTCAGTGCAAGGCTCCACGCTGCAATTTAATTTTTATAAAAGAGCTGCACCCGCATTTAAATAATTCCTGTGTCGCGGGGGATTTAACAAACATTCAAACAAAGCACACCCAAAATCGAAACAACCATTTGTGGATCACACAAATTTTTGTCACGTGTAGAATTCGAACCCACGACACTCAGTATCACGACTACTTACACCACTACGCCATTCGAACAGTCATCCGTGCTATTACTCAATCTAATAACACCCAGTGCAAGCCGTGAATCGAGCCCTGGCACCACGACCAGCAGTTGCATTGGACACGCAATACCAGTGAAAGCCTTGAATAGCTAGACCATTAGTTCCCAAAGTGATCCAGGTGGACCCCCAAGGGTCCACGGGAGACAGGACGGAGGATCACGTTGGCGTGACAAAAAAATGGGGATCCACAATTCGTAAGCGGGGGTCCACGGCAATTTATTTGCTTTGATAGTGAAGAACTAAAATGTTGGCTTGACTTCACCTATCACTGTAGGCAGATAATATTTTAAGAAGCTCAGCGACTGTTACTTGTAAAAAAACTGGCATATTCTATATTCAGTATGAATGGTCTCGAACCTACTGAATTTCAGTAGAGAATTTCGTAAAAAATAAATGGTCAGCCCGCCTACCGTGGTAGTTCCGGCCTGAGAATTTAAAAAAAGAAATAAATATAGGTACTCCCGTAGAGATTTGATCAAATATAAATACGAATGCCAACAAATATGGTAGAAATGTAGCTGCAGGGGTCCACCGGAACCTGCTAAATTTTGAAAGTGGTCTATGAGAAAATAAAGTCTGGTAACCTCTGAGCTAGACAATACTCGAAATTTCAACTTCACTAATCAATAGCATCTTCTCGAACGTGTATCACTTAAAACAGATTGCTTACGAGTTTACTAACGTTGCCTATCATAAATTACATGGCGGTAAGTGGGAACTACACTTGTTACTCGATGAAGAGAAAGTATTTTTATATGTGTTACTAGTACCGAAGTAATGAAATCAACTGATATCTCTCGTCTAGTCGCCGGTGTGAAATGACACATAAACTTTGAGATCTTGACCTGATCGGTCTGATACCTACAGGTAAGAAGGTGATTAGTTTTAAGTGCACGATTTAATATCTGTGAGATGACAGTAGACATTTGACAGATGTTTAGTAGGAAGACATAATATAGGTATATATAACAATTAAAAATATTTCTGTCGCAGTAGGAATACATACTATGTCGCGGGGATCTTTAGAGTAGATCCTTGGAGTCAATATAAATAATAATAGGTTACAATTTAAATTGATATTATTTTATTACATTTGATTATTTGTTTCCACCTAATTTTATTGTTACCTTATATACTAAGTAGATACCTACTTCATTATTTTCTATTGTCTTATAAGTCGATGTGTGTGTGTGTGTGTGTGTGTGTGTGTGTGTGCGTGTGTGTGTGTGTGTGTGTGTGTGTGTGTGTGTGTGTGTGTGTGTGTGTGTGTGTATGTGTGTGTCGTGTGTCATGTCAATTGAAGGTCTCCCTGTATGTTTTAAATAATGTTACTTTTTTAAAATAATTATGTTGCGTATAAATTATTCTGACTCTGATTATAATCAAGGCAATCTTTCTCTGATCGGAAAGAAAGTATACTAAACCAATGAACATGCAGAAATAAAGAAAAATAATTTTTGTCAAATACCTACAAAGGACCTCTTTGCCTGAAAAATAATGATAAATTAAATACATGTTATTATATCAAGCTTTTCTAGTATAGACGCGCCACTACCTTACCATATGCACTTTAGCAATATGTAACTATAGTATTACGTATTAAGAGAGAGATATTACACAACATTCAACGTAGACTATTGTCATTTCATTGCGTTCCCGGTACCCACAATACACTAACACTTGCTAGTGCGATGCTACCTACCGTGTATGTTCACTTGAACACAATTAATGTGACTTTATAAGTTTATTTAATTCACTAAGAGCTTTATCTTGACGTTTTAACTTTGTGGTGGTAACTTTTTACTTTGTGGCCTAAATTAATCCTAACTAATATCATAATAATGTGAATGTGAGTTTGTTTGTGACGCTTTCACGCCTTCGCTACTCGACCGATTATCATGATATTTTGCATACACGTTTTTAGAGATACGGAAAGTGTCGTAAACCTTTCATTTAGAAAATAATACTATTCTCAAGCGAGCAAGGCGCCGGACAAAAGATAGTGAATGATAAAATGAAAAATATAGATAAACCGGAATCGTAGCAAATAGGCGTGAGTATATACTTCATTGAAATTAAACTACTATATACGGATTTTATCGCGTTGTTTATTTGACACTATATTACATAATTTTGAAAATTTGTTACTCTAAAAAAAATGTGTAACAAATTTTCAAATTTATGTAATATAGTGTCAAATAAACAACGCGATAAAATCCGTATATATAGTAGTTTAATTTCAATGAATAATATTCGCGTAAACAGAAGACAATATTATATATAACTCATGCCGAACTATGATGCTTTTTAAAATACACTTTGCGCATTTTCAATAAAGTGTCTAAGGGCACTTTACAAACATTGAATCATCAAAAAAAAAGACACATGTGAGTGTCCTCATACGAGCGCTACCTCGTATGAAGGGTTTCAGGATTAAACTGACAACATTCGAGGCAGTGGCAGTTGCAGTGGCACCACGTAAATCAGTGCATCATTCGTGCAGCCAATAAAATAATGCATTATCATCTGTAGCCTATATATTCTCATATTATAAATCCGATATTGATAAAACTTCGGTGAGTTTTTGACATAATAAGAAACTCAGTAATACACACACAAATCTCCACAATATGTGCACAAGACTACAATAAAAAAATAAGCCACTCATGCTGTAGTTGGTACCTTCTAAATACATGAATATTGTTATCATAGACATTATATAGCATACCGTTAAATGGCCTTAGATCCGATGGTAACATTCCCACCGTAGAGGCGACACAGGGCGTTTTGTAGATCACAATAAAATTTTAGTACCTACCTAAGTGGATAACAATGTTGTCCTGTAACCTAAAAGTATAATACAGTCGACAGTAGCGGCTCGTATTTATCAAACTGCGTTAAATGGATGGCTATGTTTTCCAGTTGTATTCTAACTAATATTATAAAGGCAATAAATGCAAAAAAAATTGTTTAAAGGGGACCGTATTGTACTCCTACACACAGGCTACTCATATCTAGGAGAACAGTACCCATAACTTATTGTAGATTACGCATACTGTCAACTACGAGTATAAATGAATACCTGAAACACATAATAGCCTTTTTTTTTTGACCCAGGAAAATCCTTTATGGATCCCCCGGGGGGGGAAGGGTGGTTATGTGAGACTCCGCCCCTGAAGGGGGTCGGTATACACACTAAAAACCTGGGGTGAGCAGTCCCTCCGCCGACGGAATGGGGCGGGATGGGGCGGGATGGGGTCGCTTTAGCCGCCCCTGAAACACACATAATAGCCTAAGTCAATGTTAACCTACAATCTAATTTCTGTAAATAAATAAATAATTATTATTATTAATAAATGTGAGTTTGTTTGTTAAGAAACTCGACCGATCATTATGACATTTCGCATACACCATTGTCAGGGTGTACAAAATAGGACCTCTTATCCAGAAAATGTGTTGTTCTTGAGGTGTAAAAATTGAAATAACGAGCGAAGCGGTGGCTAAAATCTAGTGTAACTCCATGTATTTATTCCCGCTCTAATGATAACTTTGTGACGAAGGAGGCTATACATACATTCAAACAACGGACAACAAGAACATCTAGACTTCGAACAACTATTTGTGAATCACACAAATGTTTGTCCATTGTGGCGATGGAACCAACAGTACTCGCCACAATGGCAGTGATGAGGCGACCACTTGAACCACTTCTCCATCTGTGCAGTCTAAATGTATGCTCTTTTTGGCACTCTCTGACATATACTTAAATTATACAGTGTGACTGTTAAACATTGTACATACTTAAGGACATGATAAATTATGGTCAAAGGTAACGTATAAAAAAAATATATCTGTGTAACCTGCAAAGAAAACCTTTATGAAAATTTGTATGAAATATCCATAAAATGTGGACACTGCGCGACGCGCTAATATCCGTATAACGTAGTTTAATTTTAATTAGCGCCTTCACTCAATATAATCTACATGGCGTATGTAAAACATAGGTAGCAAAAAATAAATGTGGCTATAATACATTTCTATAGACGATATATTCTATAAATGCTGCCAGTTGCAATCACTAACCGGTAAACGATTAGCGAGGTTAAGTAACGTTGGGTGCGGTCAGTCTATAGATGGGTGACCGCTTCGGGCATGCCACAATCTTGGCGGTAAGTCCCGTGTTTGAGGAGTGGCTGGAGAGGCGCCATGGCGCCCTCACCTTCCGGCTGACACAGGTAATGACTGGCCACGGTTGTTTTGGCCAGTTCCTGTGTCGTATACGCCGGCAAGAGACGCCCGGTTGTCACCACTGCGGCGACTGCCGCGACGTAGTTGAGGACACGGCGCTGCACACTTTGGCGGTTTGCCCCGCCTGGGCATCGCAGCGCCGTGAATTGATCGCGGCAGTCGGATTGGTTGCCCTCTCGCTCCCGGCCGTAGTTCAGTCTATGGTCCGGAGTGAGAGGTCGTGGAACGCCGTCGCCTCCTTTTGTGAGGAAGTCATTTCCATCAAGGAGGCGGCGGAGCGGGAGAGGGAGCGTCGACCTCCAGCCACCCTGAGGTTTGACCTGGGGGTGGCGGGCTTTGTGGGCCTGCCCGCCATCCGTTCAGCACCAGGTCCGAGAGGCGGCGTGCGTGTTCCCACGCGCGCCTCTGTTGTTTCGAGTCCGTCTCCCCTCTAGGGGGGACAGTAGGGAGTGTTAGAAGTGCCTTTAGGGTAGATCTTTCGTGTAGTGGCCTGCCGTTTCATACGGCGGGCCGAAACCTCGGCGGGGTCGCGACCGCATGCGAAAGTGATTCGCGCGGCCCCGTCGATAGTGGTTTTGTCGAGGAACACCGTGGTAGGTTTAGTCGGTATTCCGGGAGGTACATTTTCTTCTTAACATCTTTCTTTTACCCCGGCGAGTCCGACATAACCCCTCCGCCCGCCCCCGCGGAGGGGTATGCATCAAGAATGCCCCACGTTAAAAAAAAAAAAAAAAAAAATAGATGGGTGACCTCTTAGTGGTATGGTATTTCATCTGAGCATCTCCGTGTTTCGGAGGGCACGTAAAAAGTCGGTCCCGGTTTTTGTCAAATTGACAGCAGTCGTTAAGCCATGTCCGAGGCCTACTGGCGGCTTGAACAACTCTTAACAACAGGTTGGCCACTAACAACACGAAAAAAAAAAAGAAAGAGATAGAAATGAGAATTAGAAATTGAAAAATAGAAAGGTGAGATTAAGGTACGACTATGTATGTTTAATATATTCCAATGTTCTTATTACCTTATTTGTAATTATAACTAGCAACTTATAATTGTCTTTGTTACCTTGTGCCTAATTACTTTTAGGTAAATGCTAAGTGAATATCAGAGTACACGCTAAATATTTATCATCATGATCCCAGATCACGATATTACTTACATAGAATCACGCTTGTATATCCTTAAAAGGGTCAGCAGAGATGTAATTTTAGTATTATGCGACTTTGCTCGCGTAAACGTACACTAGGTTAGGTTAGTAACAGTATTTCTTTCTGGATGAAGGTACCCCTATGTCGTTTTCTGTTCCCCTGACAACGTGTATGCAAAATTTCATGATGATCAGTCCAGTAGCTAAGGCGTGAAAGCGTAACAAACAAACAAACTCGCATTCGCATTTGTAATATTAGTTTCGTTTTAAAACTCACGTAATAGAGGGCGAGTCTGTACCCACACTGTGTTGCTTCTCAAAAAAACAACCTTATTCCTAACGCCAAAATATGAATGTCTTATTTTTTTTACGTAATGATTACATTGCTTAACTTGGAAATCGAATCTTAGTCTGAACGATAAAGAGATACGCATGCACTTGTTGCTAACGCCGTAAGATTAACGGGTTAGTAAGTAATAGGAATTAAGAAATAAAAGTTATATTGTAGCTAATTATTCAAACTCTTAATAGCAAATCTTAACAGTATCAGAAAATAACATTAAATTAAATTTAATATTTCATTCGCCATATCTAACCTAGTCCGGCCCTGTAGTCACAGGGCCGCACTAGGTTAAGTAGCGACCGTGCATTTAATGTGGCGTAAATAATCATAAATTATGTACTATCTAATGTAGAATAAGTGTATGACCGTTTAAATAGCTATATTATGACGGTATAGTCAGTGTACACCTTTCTACTATCAGTGCATTCTCTTCTACACATCGTATACTCACGGCTGAGGGTCTTGATCACCAAATATCGCTAAATTTGTCACGACATATATGTATATACTGCTCTACTTTTACTCCTTCACCACGTAACCAACAAGTATGAGCTTTTCTACAGTGTGTGTGTCTTGAATTCCCGTATATATGCAACTGTGCCGCCATTCAGCTATACCATTAGCTCCCAAAGTGGTCCAGGTGGACCTCCAGGGGTCCACGGGAGACTCGACGGGGGTCTACGTTGGCGTGACAAAAAAACCAGTCTTCAATTGGTAAGCGGGGATCCACGAAAATGTATTTGCTTTCGATAGTGATGAACTAACATGTTGGCTTGACTTCACCTATCAATGTAGGCAGATAATATTTTAAGAAGCTCAGCGACTGTTACTTGTAAAAACTTGCATATTCCATATTCAGTACCAGTGGTCTCGAACCTACCAATTTTTCGGTAGAGAATATCTAAAACAAAAAACTTATTTAATTCTTCACCAATATAAATACAAATGCCAAGGAATATGGTAGAAATGTAACTGTAGCTGTTGAGTTTGGATCAACAATTATCGCTGAAGAAATACAAATATTAACATGAAACAAACGAGAAACGGCAATGAATTGCTGTAAAACTTAGAGATCGAAAAAATGGTTCAAGTAGTAAGCAAAGGTCACGTGATACCACGTAACCTTGAGGTCAAAGGTCATTGTCATTTTGAGGGTATATCGACTATGTTGAGTCGAATGGCGTTGACCGCGAGTCTCTAGCTCTTACGATTCTTGAGTTGAAAGTTGTATAACAGACATACGGACGGAAAAAGCTGTTGTATAAGAATTTTTCCGAACTCTAAAAGAGAGTAACTGTATCTTGCAAGATCGCGGAAGACCGAATCAATCATAATGTCATCTGTTTGCACTGTCAATAAATGCTCAGAACTGTACCCTAATAAGGTAAATCTACTGCCATCTGTAGACGGCCAAAGACATTCTATTAGGTGGGATATTCCTTGCCACCTCAAACTATAGTGGATATACCACGTATTCTTTTGGAGATATAAGCACTACCAGCTCGAGCAAGGTTTTAGGATAAAGCTAGATCCAATAATGATGCCTTATTGCTTGCTTTTCATTTTGGCGGCAAACGCCCTCTGGCACTTGTTTTTTAAAGTAACCTTATAAGCGTTAGATTATGTATTTGTGTAAATTTACAACGTCAAATACAGATAACCAATTAAGTAAAATACTTTATAAGATAAACTGTTATTATTTTTCTTATGATTTGCTATGACAATCAAATCGTAAGATAACATCATTACGCTCAAATAACACGACAATTTCAACAATGGGGCATGACGATAGAGTTTTTTAAACATATCGTGAAACAATAACAAAGACTGTGAGATGTATAAACTAGTATAGCTGCAGTTATTTTAATAGTTCTTAAACAATACTGGGTTTTCCATAACAATACTGCGTGTGACGCTTATCTCCAATAACGCCTTTATTGGCTACTAGCGCCACTGTTTAAGAACTAAGAATGACATATGATAGAATTAGCTTTTGGAATAAAAAAATAAAAGGTCCTCATTTCCTTTTCTGTACTCCTGACAACTTGGATGCGAAAGGTAACTGTCCATTATTGGCTTAGCGTGAACAGAATTCATACATTAAAACAATTATACTGCATAGTGGGTCGACGGACAGTGGGTTACTGCGCCCATATAATGACAATTATTTGGTTTTTGAGTTGGGCAAGATATCATAACAATTTAAATCCACCAGCCCAGTTCCTAGATAACATTTTAGTAACATATGAATCAGAATAATAAGAAAATATAACATAAAAATACTGATTTTTTATTTCAAATACCTTTACATAAACTTTTTTTTTTTTACGTGGGGGAATGCATTCACGCATACCTCTCCGCGGGGCGACGGAGAGGTTGTGTCGGGCTCACCGGGGGAAAGATACCCCGGTAATACCGACTAAACCTACCACGGTGTTCCTCGAAATAACCATAGACGGCGGGGCCGCGCGAATCGCTTTCACATGCAATCGCGACCCCGCCGAGGTTTCGGCCCGCCGGCGCCGTGTGAAACGGCAGGCCACTTCACAAAAATACTTCCTCCACTGTCCCCCACCTTTATATAAACTACCACAACAAACGAATTAGGAAAACCTGGACACAAAACTTTTTTTTTTTTCCTACTTGTTAATGATTCTAAATTAATATATAATTATTATTCTCAGTGACTGTCTATTCCAAGCCAAAACTCCCATACAAAGTGGACAGTTCCCTTTCGAGATAATTGGTTAAATAGTTTAGGCATGAAAGCGTTATAAACGAACAAATTCACATAATAAGTATTAGTTAGGATTGTGTGATGTGCATTTACGACAAACGTAGTGTAGGACGCCCGCCGACCAGATGGAATGACGATCTGCGAAAGACTGCATTGATGCTGGATGCGGCAAGCCGAAGACAGGGCGCTATGGCGCTCATTAGGGGAGGGCTATGTCCAGCAGTGGACTATTATAGCCCGATGATGATGATGATGATGTGCATTTAAATAATATCCGAATTAGCAGTGTGGACAACAACGAATGCAAAATTTGAATGACCTATATTCGAATGTTGACAATACTTAAGCCCTTTAAGAAACATGAATTTAAAAATAAACAACATGTAACAAGGTTTGAACCCGAAATATCACAATTGGTAGCCGTTTTAACTACACTGGAACGAGCCCCTTACTCGTAAACTCAGCAAACAAATTGCAATTTCTCAAGCGAGCTCTCATTTCATGTTCCGCTTCCCTCGCTATTATTTCTGCACTTCATATTACTAGGAGCACATAATGCACTAGGAAGTTTCGAATGTGCGTTTAGTGATTCAACTGTGACCGGTTGAACCGCGCCTACCTACTTAGTGCGGAATAATGACCTACTGCAGAATTATGGTTACCTAGTAATCAACAATGGTTACGAGTAATGAAGCAGGAAGGTACTGCTGATTAAAGAGCGTACTTTATCTGTTTAAAGATGTATTAGCTTCACTGGTGTAGTGGTAACTTCGTACTTATGTTTAGGGCACCATGAGTTTGGTGCCTGAATCGGAATCGGTGAGTGAGTTCCAATGGCACATTTTATCTGGAGGAAAAATCTGTGGAAGAAGTATAGTTTACATGTCATGAGTTTTTCGTGATTTCCATTTGATATCCTTGTGTTTACTTGTTTTCGTGATGTTCATTTGTTTGTCTAAACTGCCTGATAATTCGGAATATAGTTTAATATGACACTTTTTTATGTAAGGTTTTGACAATGGAGCTACGAGACCGGATCTGTACTTGTTAACATTTAGATTATTGACTCCACCATCTAAATGGAAGTATCGGAATTCGTCGATCCTCTTGGACCCACCAATGGAGCCATATAAACTTGAAAATCCTATTGGATCCAACAATAATAATAATAATAATATTCTACCACATACACACAACACCATCTAGCCCAAACTAAGCAAAGCTTGTACTATAAGTACTAGACAACGGATATAAACATACATATATACTTTTTTTTTGTAAATACATACATATTATACATATAAACACCCAGACCAAGACAAACATCCATGTTCATGCACACAAATGTTTGACTTGTGCGGGAATCGAACCCGCGAGCTCAGGCGTGGCACTGAAAATGGAACTATTTAGTGGAACCAACAGTCCAAAAGTAAAAATATCACCATACACTGTCATTACAACAACAATATAGTTTAAAATGGGTAGGTAATGGGACGAAATAAGATATACGACTAACTCCGTTTGCCACTTTGATAGTATAAAGATTTTTTTATATCGCAAAATGCATAAATATAAATAGTATTAGTCATAATTTTAATTAAATGAAACACCCTATGCTTTAAAAAGTCTTCTGGACAATGGAAAAGAAACATATGATTTTCATCAGATCTTGACCAAATGAAGATAATTAATAATAATAAATAATAATAATAATATTCTATTACATACACACAACACCATCTAGCCCAAACTAAGCAGAGCTTGTACTATGGGTACTAGACAATGGATAAACATACATATATACTTTTTTTTTGTAAATACATACATATTATACATAGAAACACCTAGACCAAGACAAATATCCATGTTATGCGCACAAATGTTTGACTTGTGCGGGAATCAAACCCGCGACCTCAGGCGAGGCAGTCAGTTACACTAACCACTACGCCATCGAGGCCATTTTGAAAGATTGTTCTTTCAAATTCAATAAAAAATCTCATGTCTTTAATAAGGAACCTACACTTTATAAAAAATTATTTATTAAGTTAAAAAAATTTGAAGCAGTATATTATACAGCTTATATGATAAGAATCAAGCAAGAAACTAATGGTTCAGTTAAGAAGTTTGTGCATATATTATAATATGACAGTATCTGCGAAATGTTGCTGTATGTAACACTAGGGTAAACACAACACAATTTTCATGACTTTAAAACTAAACCTATTTTTAAAACAAGTCAATAAGAATTTAACCCTCGCATGCAGGCGGGTGTCAAACGTCGGACGTTTTTACAAGCGCGCCTGAGGTACGGCGTCTAGACGAGTGGACGTGACCACAATACCATTAGCATGTTGTGTGTGGTCAGTGACATTATTGCTCGTTATTATGTCCACAAGTATCTTGTAAAAAAATAAAGATTTACATCATATATATATGTACACTTAACTTACTTCAATCGAACGAAAAACGTGTCCACACTAGGAAGAGTCCTAACTCATTTCTTTCTTCTCACACGTTCCATTAACATAATAGAGAATAACAGTGTACAGTTTTCAATATGAGTGAACGTGATGATACTATAATTAATATATTCTGATGTTATGTTAGCATTGTCTGACAAATGACAATTAACGTGTAAAAAGGTGACCATATTCAAATAGAGCGCATATGATTTTAATTTTTGATAATAATACACATATAGAATTACGCTTGTTTCTGAGGGATAAGCAGGTATTCGGGATTGTCACTCGCTACAAAATCTTTAACTTCTTCATTCTCATAACATGATTTAGGACCCTTTGTCGGTTTATAATTTTAACCTCAAAACCTTCACCAGTATGTCTCATGTGTTCAGAAAAAGGTCACCGTGTCAACCAAACAGGTATACCAAGGTGAACCAATTCTTTTATTCAGATTTGCCATACATAAAATGTTAATAATATAATACTCATAATCGTCTATTTGTCGTAAAAAATCTATGCACAATTGCCAGCTATGGTTTTAAATCCTACGTTACAGGGAGCGAGACTATTACCAAACCCGCATCGTTCCAGACTCCTGGGAATCAAATTTGAAACTTATCGCTACTTACTTTACGCTACCATTGCGCAATATAGGCAGTTTGAGTTAGCAGATTAAAAAACATTTAAAGTATTTAAACCGCGAACGCAAAGTACACAACATAATATCATATACGTCGCATGCAGGTATCCAACGTGCAACACACAACTACAGGAGCTCTAACTAAGCGTCTCTATACCTCCATACGTATAGGTATAATACTGCACGTGCACGACTGTCTTGTCCTGCACAATCTTAATCAAAGTTTTGGCTGTGTAGTTCTTTAATCATGATTTCGGTCTCAGGCTGGACATGTTAATCGTGATTTTGGGTAACACGACACGCTACGGTTTAATTCGTGCACATGGCTTTAAATCACGGCAAATTTCGGCAAAACACTCTATCAGGATAGGGTTGTCCAGCTAACCCAAACGGGTTTTAAACTTTATTGATACCTGGCGTAGCGAGCAAGTGGTCGCATCGCCGCTGCCACCGTGCTGTGGGTTGTGGATTCGAATCCCATACGGGTATTCGTTACATCATACTTAGCTTTTGTTTCACCCCTTTTTACAAAATTCAATAGGTACTTTTTAATAAGTTCGAAATTGCTTGCACACCAACCCTGTATGTTTTGTTTAGTTCCGCCTGACGTCGTGCTATTGGAGCAATCATTTCAATATCTGTAGTTTTGTATGAAAATTCAAGTAATGAATTATAATATGTAGTAGAACAAAAGGTGTTATGATAAATAAATCATAGATAAAGTTTTTAAGTATTTTAATTAAGCCTGTATAAGGGAGAAACCGTGCCCACTCCAGAATTAGGTAGTGCCGACTCCAGGATGTCAGGTTGCAACAAAAAAATGTATTATAGTAGGTATTGTATGTAGGCTACCAATGCTTAGAGGCCAGAATTTCTGGAAAATAAGCCTAGATATGCCTGTGACAATTATTATTTGTGAGCGCCACAAATAATAAAGTCCGCCGCGTTTTAAGGCTTGGTTCCTAGCGCAGGAATTATATTTTGAAATAATATCCTTAGTATTAAAAGCAGTTATCTTCGGAAACCGCTTACCATTGGGTCGTATGATTGTTTGCCACCTTCACGGTATAAAAATACTCTTTATATAATTGGGGAAAATGTTATTTTACGACGGGTATTTTTTACCAACGGATCTTTTGCAGCCATCTTCACAGAGACACTAATGTAAGATTGCAAATTACCAACCTAAATCGGGAATCGAACCCTCATGAACGTTACCAAATACCTTACAAGACCAACAACGCTATCATACGTCGACTAAAAATATTCCACCAATAAAATCGCATCATAATGTTTTCCTTTCAATAAACTATTTTTAATTCAACGATTAAGTTATTAAAAGGTGTTGATGTCTTATCGAGTTGTGAACGGCTGCGTGCGCCTGCGCAGGCAAAATGGTAATGCGCGCGATCTACCGAGATAATAAGTACTTGTAACTGTAAGTACATGAGTTTGGTTTTAGCGAAGGCTATATTTGGCTGATATTATACACACAGATAGTCTGTGGAGATATAGGGATCGATAACTAGAGTTCCATAATTAAAATCAAAAAGTGTTAGGTTTTGGAATTGTCTTGATAACTCTATTTATTTCTTTAAGGATAACAAAGTAATCAAAATTTACAATAATCAAGCTATTTTCAAGTGCTTTGATTAGCTGTCGCAAATTTAGTGAGCCGATCACAGCAGCTGAAATGTGTTTGACAGTCTGTTTACATACTTTTGTCTTGATTTGCCAGAAACCAGGGGGTATGTCTAACTATCTTTGTTTATTTTGCTTTTTCTTTTGCTAAATGGCAGATAAGTTAACAGTCTTTCACGTCCCAAAGCCCAGGAGATAGAAACGAAAGATTATGTGAATGGAATCAAATGGAACAGGTAGTTAAATGAGCCTTCGAAAGTCTTACTTTCCAGCGAAACTCAATAACAGTGTTACTACCATTAAAACGTTTTTGTTTACATTAAAATGTAGTCTTACCTCTATGAGCCGGGTGATCATTAGAACCGCTAGAAATGGGTGTTCTTAAGCCAGTCAGGGATGTTTCTATTTTCCAGTGTATTTTAGGCGTAATAGGTCTATGTGCGATATCGTCGAAGATTACTTAGGTAAGTACCTGTGATAATTATACCTTACCTATTTGTACCTTTTTGGAATTATCCAAAAAGGTAAAATACAATTTTAACTTTTATAATGATTAAAAGACAATTAGAAAATTGTACTAAGTGATAATTTGATTTTATCTTCTTTTTTTAACACCTGACGCGAACAAGAGCTGTGTTATAAGTTTTAATGTGTGTATCTTTTTGTCGCATCGAAGCTCTCGAACGGATAGACAGGGATCTAATATTTTTTATTTGAAGGTTTTCTTGATCGAAACTGTATGTATGTTGAAGCTCCAAAACGGATAGACCGATTCTAATTTAATTATTTGATGGAAAGATGGCTTCATCAAGAATGTTCTTAGCAATTTAAAAAAATCTATTTAGCCGTTCGTACATTGTCAGCTTATTTCTAATTTATGGGGATGTGAGCAACTTCTAGAGATCTGTTCTATTCTAACTACTTCAATGAAATTACAAGAACATGTAAACCTTATGTATGTATCTTATGTGGGGGCCAGTCAGTGCAGACCGGCGACACTTCGACCCAATGGGATCTTTTGTGTCGACACTCTCCCAATAACGACTGCCATATATGTTCATGGCAGCCGGGACCGACGGCTTAACTTGCTCTCCGAGGCACGGAGCAAGCGATAATTGTCAATCAATACGCACATAATTTCGAAAAGTCATATAACTTCCGAAAGTCAGAGGTGCGCGACGTGGGTTCGAACCCGAGATGCTCTGTATTGCAGTCTGTTGGTCTCCCCACTGAGCTATCGCTGCTCAGTAAATCTTAACTTGGAGGTATTCCTCTTTTTTATTGGTTATTGATTTTAAGAATTTTATCCAAACGGTTATGCCAATTCCATCGTAATATTTTGTATCAGATTTATTTTCATGTTTTTTGAATATACATTTATAAGTTTTAATTATTAGTATGTACGGAATACTGCCTGTGTAAGACCAGTGTGGACTTGATCGCTACTTATTATAATTAACTTATTTAAACGAAGGCTGCCGACAAGCTTTTTATCACATGTCAATAATATTATTCGTGTGAAAATGCTAGTTGTGATAAATACTTCTTTTTAAACTTGTTTTATATCGCGATGAATTCGTTTCTGTAATACAAAATACTGGGGCTCAGAGAGAGACACGTAAGGATATCACTTTCGGGATCGTATTATTTTTGTGGCGTAGTGTATGCCGAGCATGAGGGCTCGGGTTCAGTTTTTTGTTTTTTGTCAATAAGTATTCATTAGCAGCACAGAGTATGGTACTGCGCCCGATAAAATGTAAAAGGCTTGTCCCTTATTACGCAGAAACTAATTTTTTTAATGACTCCTCACTAGGAATAGTTCCTGATCCTGTACTTTACAAACATTCAATCAACGGACACAAAGAACACGCAGACTCGGAACAACCATCTGTGAATCACACAAAGTTTAGTCCCGTGTCGGATTCAAATCCACAACACTCGGTGCAATGACAGTAGCGAGGCATCCACTTAGCTCAGTGAGCCACTCGTGCATTCATTAAAAATTAAAGTTTACATAATATGGCTGGAATATATCTATCTCTGGCTGGTCGCAGCCAATAATATTCTTAATATTCTACCACGTACATACACATAACACCATCTAGACCAAACTAAGCAGAGCTTGTACTATGGGTTCTAGACAATAGATAAACATACATATATCCTTCTTTTTTTGTAAATACATACATATTATACATAGAAACACCTAGACCAAGACAAACATCCATGTTCATGCACACAAATGTTTGACTTATGCGGGCATCGAACCCGCGACCTCAGGCGTGGTAGTCGGTTACACTAACCACTACGCCATCGAGGCCGACGTGTCTACAACGTCAGAAGAAACTTCCAACGCTTTTCTTATCCTTCAAAAGTTGCCAAAAGAAAGAGCAAATATTACTTGACCCACAGGACGCCTCGAAAGAACACCCAGACTCGGAACAACCATTTGTGGATCACACAAAGTTTTCTCTTGTGTGGGATTCGAACCCACAACACTCGACGCTATGGCAGTGACGAGACAACCACTTAAACCACTACGCCAAACTTACTTACTTTTCACAGACTTACTTAAAAAAACGCCAATTTATACTGAACTACCTCTGAAGCGCAGGTCGCAAGTCTTTTATTAACAGCCCACCGCTGTTATTTAATTATTATTCAACTTAAACTCAACGTTGAGTAATGTTTATACACGATTTTCTGATTATTCTTTTGTCAATACTTAGCTTTCTCTTGAATATTTGAGGTTATTACACGTAGGACTGTTAATAGGTAAATTGATTAGACGATATTTGGGATGTAGGAATTGCGAATTAATGTACCTAGATAACGTTATTAGTAGTTAAACATTTATCACCCATAATTTAGCTACCTCGTTACCCGAGCAGTTGCACATAGCGTTATTTAGAAAGTAAGCCGTATTTCAAAGCTCACGCGACAGCTGCGCACTAACGTTTAAATAGCTCGCCTATTGTACTTTACTTTACTTTCACAACTAAGTCTAGGTCAAATGGCTAAATAAAATTCTACATAGTCTCGTACCTATTTAAGCCCGCAGTACATTCATAGGGAGATAGCTCAGGGATAGATCTCGGGGCCGACACAAAAGAGCCCACTGGGTCGAAGTGTCGCCGGTCTACACTGACTGGCCCCCGAATAAGATAAGATAAGATTTATGCCCGAAGGGGTAGGGATAGGTGTATAATACCTATCTGTCTCCAGCTATGTTTTACATTTAACGTAATAGAGCCCGAGCCTCTTACATTGTTCCAAACTCCGTGCTGCTTCTGCGAATTTCCTATCTAACGATCCAATAAAACCTTACTACTTATGTGTAATTCCTAAGTATGTAGGTACCACACACTCCTCCGTGCGCACGATATGCAGTCCGAACATAATAGATGTTTAATTACATTGATATATTAACAAGTGAGAATCGGCAATGAATTGCCGTAAATCTTAGAGTTCGAAAAAATGGTTCAAGTAATATGCAAAGGTCACGTGATCTTGAGGTCAGAGGTCAAAGGTCATAGTCATTTTGGGAGGTATGCCGACTATGCTGAGCCGAATGGCACTGACCGCGAGTCTCTAGCTCTTACGGTTCTTGAGTTGAAAGTTGTATAACAGATAGATAGACGGACGGACGGACCGACGGACGGACAAAGCTTTTGTAGGTATAAGAGATTTTTCGAACTCTAAAAAGGGGTACCTAAAAAGCTTTTTATCACGTTGTAATGTGTCTATAGATCTAATTATAGGTTTAGCTATACAAAGAATATATCCTAACTAATATTATAAATGCAAAAGTGAGTTTGTTTGTTTGTTTTTTAAGCCCTCGGTTTCGCTCGCTTTAACGTATCTACGTTAAAGCGAGCGAAACCGGGGGAAGAATATCTATTCTCAATAAATTTCTATCCCTCGGAAACAGTGGACTCTGGATAAAAGGTAAAACCTTCATCAAAAAAAAAGTTTTGGGTGAAGGGGATACCTTTTATCCAGAAAAAAGTAAGTAGTATGTCCTTTTGTACACCCCTGACAACAGGTATGCGATTTCATGATAGTTGGTCAAGTAGTTAAGACGTGAAAGCGTAAACAAACTAACAAATAAAGTCACATTTGCATTTATAATATTACTTAGTAAGTATTAATAGGAATAAACTCTGACTTCTGAGTAGTAGAGCCTCGCTGATTTCAGCATGAATGGGCCGGCTCGACCGGGAAACGACTACCCTCTCACAGAATATTGACGTGAAATAGCAGTTTTCCTACTGTTGTGTTTCGTTTGGTGAGTGACGAGGCCCAATCACCCTCTTTCCCCCTTCCCGCTCCTTCTCCTACTCACTTCCTTTCCTAAAGGGTCGGCAACGCGCAAGTGATACCTCTGGTATTGCAGGCGTCCATAGGCTATGGTGACCACTTCCCATCAGGTGGGCCGTATGCTTGTTCGCCACCTTGGTTGTATAAAAAAAACAGAAAAATCTCTTGATCACACGAAATTATTGCCGATATCGATTAATCTGATTTTTGCATAGATTTTGCTGAGTAAGAAACATGGCACTATAAATGGTAGAAAACGCTATAATTAGAAAAAGCAAGCAACACATGTTCGTGGCGTAAGAAATTAGTATTAACGCAGTAGTTGACAAATGTTTCAACAGTAACACTGGATAAACAAACACTCTCACATATATAATATAAAAGGTAAGACTTAAGCTATATAAATAGCTACTAATAAACAGCAATTAACTATAACCATGTTAAATACACAAATTAGTTCTATTGCGGTTTAAATAAGTCTCGTGCTAACTCTGTTCAATTCAACTGGGAGGACAAAGATGGCACGAGACTTCGAGAAACTAACCTTAGGCCGGCTATCCTACTGGCGTTTTACTAGCGTTTGCGTTTCTCCAACGCAACGCAGCGACAACACTGCGCAGATGCGACGTTAACGTTGCGCGTAATATATATTATGTGTATGTTTATTACGCATATTGTGTGTATGTGGTAGAATATTATATTATATTATATTATTATTATATAAGCTGAACGCAATGTTAAAGTCGCGCACGATCTGATTTGAACGAGATAGCATGATTTTACCTGTTGCCAAAAAATGCAGCGCAGTGCAAACGCTTGCCACCAGAGACTCGCGTCAACGTCGCGTACGCGCAACGTTGTCGCTAGTCAAACGTTTGAAACGCTAGTGGGATAGCGACCTTATGTGAACCGGCCTGTACTTCTTCGATCTACTAGGGTAATGGCATTATATTTCATAATTACTAGGACAGTATCTATAAAGTGTACAACAAATCGCATTTAAGCCTCTTAAAGTGTGTGTGAGTCGACTTGATCCCATAGACGGTAAAATTTTAGTGCTTTCTTAGACGCTCTTCATGGATAGGGGGTCGAATTTCCTGTTTTGTGGTACCGGGTAATTTTAGTCGACACGTGGGAAGTCTCTTTAAAAAATTCGCCATTAGGTCATAAGGTTTATAATAATATAATGATCTACTTGAAGGTAATTTGACAATGTAGATATATGAAAAGTATTATACTAATAGGGCAGCGATGAATAATTATTATTGATAAAAATCAAATTGTTCGATTGTTAGAGTTGTTCGTATCTTTTTGAATATGGAATAGGATTAAATAAGTTGTATGTGATTAGAATCTATAATTAATAATCTATTAGCAATAGGTATGACAATACAATACATTTGAATATCGATAAAAATTACAGTGCAACAAAATGTTTAAAAAAAGTCAAAGCCACGACAAGCACTTGCACGAACTATCAAGAGTCAAGACAGAATTTTGTAAAACACTTATCGATGTGTCATCGAATCGTGATTCGAATAAAAATTGTCATTCTTAGAAAATCAGTGACGTCGCATATGTCGATATTCGAATGCAATATCATACACTTTTGTCATCATTCGATATTTCTTTGGATGACTATACAATTGTCTTTTTTTATATACACAATAATAATATGATTCCTAAACGTGAATTTACCGCTAGTATAGTAAGCGTTACTACTACGCGGCGTACTTTGTATATTTTTTATTAAAGTTGTCACTAGAATGAAAATATTAGATTTAGAGATACATATTTATTATTACTCAAAGAACATTACAGTCCATTTAATGAGCACAACATAACATTGAAATTAAAATAAATTACATATAAATTAAACCAATGACTCAATAAGTGTTAAAATTTGTTTTTATTTCCTAAGATATATATCATTAGAAAAACACAGCGATGGTTTGTCTAGCCAAAGACGCTTGTAACACCATATAAAAGAATTCCCTGGAATATACGGTATAAACCTACCATTTTCCCCTACTGACAATATGACACTATCGAACGGTGGTAAGAAATGGGGTCAAAATATTGGCATCTAGTCAACGCCTAGGGCAGAGCTCAAGTTCATTTGCTACGGCTTCTCTTGGGTAACATTTTCCGAATTACGCTAATCCAGATTTAGAGAAGATTTTCGCCGTGCTTTGGCTCTTTTCCACGAACACATAAATTCGACATTTACATTTTAAGGGGAGACCCACGCTCAACAGTGGGGGCAAGAGAGCAACAGCCTGATATAACTTGCTGGTTTATAACATTCGCTGGATACAAAATCATGTTTGCTGTCACGGAAAAGACAGCGTTAAGTTCTCATAATATTATGAATTCAACATAGACATAGAGTTCACGTCGATAATTCACGACTCATTTGACAGATGTCGCTGTTTATTTTCCGTACATTACACTCATGATTTATAACTAAATTATCTAATCATGTTTCGTTACTTGTATACTTAAATGGAAGATTTGTTTTATAGTTATTTCGTGTTGTGAGTAATATTTATACGCCAAGTCGGTTGTTTTGATGTTTTGGTGTCAGAATTAGTTGGACGGAGTTCGTGAATTAACTATTTACAAAAGACGTACAAAGGAGTTTGGCAATCCAATTCAAAGACTGCAAACAGTGTAATTATGTACAAGCAGAGCACTTTCTATCCTTTGATTAAACACAAAGCAGCTGTATATAATACTAGATTTTGTCCAGGTCTCCGCTCGCGGAAATGTGGGTTATGTAAATGTTTTATCCCTCGAGAACAGTAGGTTCGAAAGGAACGAGGCGCTCATAGCCAGTTGCACTCACTCATCGGTAAACGATTAGCGAAGTTAAGTAACAATGGGTGCGGTCAGTCTATAGATGGGTGACCGCTTAGTGGTATTTCATCTGAGCGTCTTCGTGCTTCGGAGGGCACGTAAAATGTCGGTCCCGGTTGTTGTCAAATTTACAGCAGTCGTTAAGCCATGTCAGAGGCCTACGGGCGGCTGGACCAACTCTTGACAAAAGGTTGGCCACTTAACCACAAGAAAAAAAAACAAAAGAAAGTAGGTCCATTTTTCTGGATGAAATGTGTCTGTGTCATTTTCTGTACCCTTGACAACTTGTATGCGAAATGTTACGACGATCGGTCGAGGAGTTAAGGCGTGAAAGAGTAACAAACAAGCAAACTCACATTCGAATTTATAATATTAGTTAGGATTAGGATTATAATGAGATTATTCTTAATGAGAATTAACGCGATCATATTTATTTACCTTTAGGTGCTTGACGTTTCTGGTTTAAAAACTGTTCAAGTAGAATTCGAGTCCAGTCTTATAAACATCTAATGTGGACTATTATGTTACATTTAACATTTATTTCTGATATTTATGACAATGAAACTAGGCCTGACTCTATTTTGAATAATTTTTATTACGAGAATTCTCCTAATAAAAACCTATGACTTGAGATCGCCCTCAAGTCGTAAATTTATAAGACAGAAGAATTTAAATTACATCACAACATTTCGCGTTAATTTTCGCTACGAATTATATTTAGCATGCAATGCGAAAGTTGAAAAATTATGAAGAAGTTAGTCTGAGAAAGTAACTTAACAGAAGATCGCAATCGTATCTTAATAGTTTAAGATAGGCTCTGAGCCCGCCTGATAGTAAATAGATATTGTAGATTATGAGACGATCTCAGGAAATCCCTTCTCATACTGAGAAGAGGCCCGTATCCAGCAGTGAATTAGTTCATAAGCTGGTTGATATCGTTATTAACAAACCCGGTACCTTTAAGTATCTTCAGGGTGTCTAGTGTGAGTTGTTTTTACGTCAACGCGAGCGAAACGTTTACCGCGTTTGGCTCTCTGATTGGTTAAGAGCTAGGGGCGGGCCAATCAGAGCGCCAAACGTCATAAACGTGTTAATCGCGTTAACGTAAAACAAACTGGCACTAGGCACTCTAATGTCCACCATTAGTTAGTGAAGTGCGCGCACACAAATAAGAAAGAACAATATTAATATTCGAGATCAATATTCCATTTACAGAATTAAGTAAGCTTTTAACCTGTTGAGTTGCAGCGGTACACCGGTGGCCAGACACAATAGGTTTTTAGTAAAGTCTGGCCTACCCACAATTTACAGATAAACAGTATCCAGACCAAGCCTTATAGCAAGGTCGCGGGTTCGATTCCCGCACAAGTCAAAAATTTGTGTGCATGAACATGGATGTTTGATTTGGTCTGGGTGTATCTATGCATAAAACGAATGTATTTACAAAAAAAAATATAAGTATATGTATGTTTATCCATTATCTAGTACCCATAGCACAAGCTTTGCTTAGTTTGGGCTAGATGGTGTTGTGTGTATGTGTAGAATATTATTATTACTTTTTAATTTTACTACCTCTCGCCTGCGGTTCTGAGCTTATTTTTGATTACTGTTACGCTCCCGAAGCTCATAGCGTGATGTTACGAAATTATGTGCTTATTGATTAACAATTATCGCATGCTCCGAGCCTCGGAGAGCACGTTAAGCCGTCGGTCCCGGCTGCCATGAACATCTATGGTAGTCGTTATTGGGAGAGTGTCGACACAAAAGATCCCACTGGGTCGAAGTGTCGCTGGTTTGCACTGACTGGCCCCTACATAAGATACATACATACATATCCCATAACCTTGATATAGCTTTGACTTAAATTTTGTGATTATTTAAATATTCTATTTCAACTTACTTATGTTTAATTTATAATTCTGAATGATTACTTTTAAATATATTATAGTTTTTAATAAAAATTGATATGCATGCTGTATTCACCTATTATTAGTTATGCAATTAGTTTTAAACCTATAAATTGTATTATACTGTGTAAATGAATTTTTGTATATAACTGTTGGTGTATCAAATAAATAAATAAATAAATAACCTGTCTCAAGAATTAGGCTACCACGCTCAGATAATTTTTAAATCCGTCTGGTAGCCCCAGAGATTTATAAGATTTATAACTTGAATATAAATTAAGGTAACTCTTTTTTTAAGGTACGATGTTCACACCTTGTTAAGACATAATAAGCCCCTAACTTCAAATAAAGAAAAAAACACAGGGTCTTCAGTACAAACACATGCAAAGTAAACAAAATCAGCCGAACCGAACAGCCATTCCCCTTAATGACAAATATTTATAATCACAATGCTTGGCGTGACTGTAACACAGTGTCACCTCGTTTATCACCGTGGACAGGGACGTGCAGTTTTTTGCATGCACTCAGTAACAACAAGTTCGAGTTTACCCGGACATGTCCTAAAATGTGATTTATCTGTTTTTCTTACCCCAATATTTGGGGAAAATGAGGGCAGACGGGCGAGTGGCGCTGGGAAATTAAAACAGAAGCTTGCTCGGAATGTGTTATCATGCACTTTGTTTTACTGTCATACAAGCGACAGTACACACATTATTTACGATGTAGTAAGCAGCGATAGCCTAGTGGGAAACCGTTGGACTGCCACGCAGGAGAGCAAGTCTCGAGTTCGATCCCAAGGCGTGCATCTCTGACTTTTCAAAGTTATGTGCGTATTAAATAGTTAATTATCGCTCGCTTTAACGGTGAAGGAAAACATCGTGAGGAAACCTGCATGTCTGAGAGTTCTAAGTCATATTCTCAAAGATATGTGAATTCTGCCAACCCGCACTGGGCCAGCCTGGTGGACTATGGCCTAACCCTTCTCTCACTGAGAAAAGACCCGTGCCAAGCAGTGGGATAGTTTAATTCTGGGCTGATAACATAATAATAATAATTGTTTATTAAATTTAAGTTGGCACAAATATGAATAACAATAGGCTGATATGCATGTATGCATATTATCTGAGCCTATAAAAAATAAATGTTTACTTTATATAATTACAGTCCTGTATACAGCACGCACGGGCACGGGCTTCTTCTCAGTGTAAGAAGGGTTAAGTCATACTCCACCACGCTGGCCGAGTGCGGGTTAGCAGACTTCACATATCATCAGGAACAATATGGAGAACTCTCAGACGTGCAGATTTCCTCGCGATGTCTTCCTTCACCGTTAAATAAAGCGACAACTAACTAATTAATACTCGCACAATTTCGAAAAGTCAGAGGTCTCAGAGGCCTTGGCTTCGTACTCGAGATCTCTACAGGGCAGTCCAATTGTCTTCCACTACGCTATCACTGCTTTTAGATGTTTTATGTTTTAACTTAAGGCTTTGTTATTTATGAATGTGCATCGTGTGTCATGCACAAATATGTAAAACAGTGCTCTGAGAAATTTAGTTTGGAGCGTAGCCCTCGGATAAGAAAGGTAGATAGGTATCTATTGTGTCTATAGGAGACGCCGTGAGGTCGGACAATGTATACTCAATAGGTCCTTATCGCAAACGCAAACTACTGTACTTTGTGATCTACAGTGATATAATAAAAATTCGTAGGCAAAGATAATATTCCGATAACTTTGTGTTGTGTATTGCATAAAGAGGAGTTGTAGAACTTGCTAAGGATATTACGAATGAAAGATCCCGCCGTTACCAATTATTTAGTAATCGTCGATTTCCTTATTGCCATGTAACAACCTAGGTTTTAGGATTCCTTATTGCCATCTCAAAACAATAGCTAATGTTCCAAATTGACAGTGGCAAATAACGTGTATTTTCTCGGTCGAATAATAAAATTGACACCCCATGAATTTATCCCAGGCCACCTGCTATCATGGCATCCCTACAGCTGCCGGAGTGCGACAAGCACGAACACTGTTGGTGAAAAAAATCGCACGTTTCGAACTGTATTTGCATCGATCGTGCGACGAATCGTAATGAACACTCAGTTTTAACTTCACCATGAGAAATGGACGACGCATTCCCTAAGGTCATACTTGCAATGAATGTATTGGAATTTTTGCATATGTATTCTTACTGGGCAAGGTAAAGAATGAATGGATGCCTTGAGTTTGCTTTATAAAAGGGTATGACAAATTGCTTGAAGAATGAAGTTACTAAGTATATTATATTATATTTTACTGAGCAGCGATAGCTCAGTGGGGAGACCAACAGACTGCAATGCAGAGGGTCTTGGGTTCGAACCCACGTCGCGCACATCTGACTTTCGGAAGTTATATGACTTTTCGAAATTATGTGCGTATTGATGGACAATTATCGCCTGCTCCGTGCCTCGGAGAGCACGTTAAGCCGTCGGTCCCGGCTGCCATGAACATCTATGGCAGTCGTTATTGGGAGAGTGTGGACACAAAAGATCCCACTGGGTCGAAGTGTCGCCGGCCTGCACTGACTGGCCCCCACATACCCCCAAGATACATACATACTAAGTATATTTGAAATTATGGACGCAAAGATACAATAATGTTCATTTTAATGCATGTTAATGATGTTCAGAATTATAACCCTCTTTTTCCTTTTTAATTCAATTTCAGCTGTCTCTATCGATTACGATTCCAAAAATCGAGCTCATTGAAGATCAAAAGACAGACGACATAAGCGTAGTAATAAAGTTTAGGTGGCATCCCTTGGTACGTAGCACGAAAATGACAAGCGAGCATACTGTTCACCTGGTCGTCAATGATTACTGAGCACTGTGGTCATTTGCTAATCAAAAAATGTTATGATAATTCATAGATATCACTCGCGCTTTAACTTATTGAGCGAAAGCAGCACACCGGTATCCTAACACAATAGATTTTTAATTACCTCTGGTATTGTTAGAGTTGACAAATTAATGTTCCTTCAAAAAGTAGTTTTAAGCGGCAAAATAACTTTAGATTAATTTAAAACACAGCAGCTTTCTAAGGAACCTGGAAGATCTATTCATCACAGAAAAGATACACAGCTTGTGTCTCTTTCCTGTTATGATTAGATCTTCATTTTGTTTCCCTTCTTCCGACTTCCCTTGTCTGGCAACTTCAGTTTGAGTGAAACCTCAATTAAAAATGGCGTTATGTAAGACAAACGGTAACGACAACGATAGCCAAGTGGGAGACCGTTGGAATACCACGCAGAGAGATTGAGTTTGATCCTACGATACGCACCTATGACATTTAAAATTACGTACATATTAAAAGTTAATAATTGATTGGTTAAACGGTTAAGGAAAACATCGAGAGGAAACCTGCTTGTCTGAGAGTTCTGCATAATATTTTCCAAGATAAGAAAAGTCTGCCAGCCCGCATTGCCCTAGCGTGATAGACTATGGCCTAAGCCATTTCACACTGAAAAGAGGCACTCGCCCAACAGTCGGACAGTTTAATACTAGGCTGCAATTCTTATAATTATGTATATAGTATCTTAAATGCTATACATAAGTTGGTAACACCGGTTTACACTGTATGACATCAAGCAGCCGAATTAAAAGCCACACACGTAGTCTTGTGACTCAATTATAGAATGTCATGAATGACATTATTAAGTGGCGATGTAAATCTAGGACCACAGAAGACGCTCCAGCTTGAATTGAATGTCAGATCTCTACAAATATCTTCATGATTTTAGTATAAATCCAAAGAGTAGCACAGCGAAATTCACTTAAGCCAATTTGCACAAACGGTGTACGACCAGTGTTTTTACGATCAGCGAGAACAATAAAATTAACATGTACATGTATGTTTCTCTACTACTAGATTTGAAAATGTTCAAGCGAAATACTAGATAATATTTGCATTTTATAAATTACTAAATCTATAACAATACTTTCTCTCGAATCTTTTACGGGGAAGTTTATAAACATTTATTAAACGGGCACAAAGAACACCCAGACCCAGATTAAAAATTTGTGAAGCAAGTTTTGTCACATGTAGGATTTCAAAACATAAAACTCGACATAGTGACAGTGCTAAGGCGAACACCTTAAAGTACAACTCTGTCAGAGCAGTCGCTTTAATTAATACGATAATAACTGCACTGCATACTATTCTTGTATCACGCCTAAACAATTAAAACAGTTGTATAATTTGTTTCGGTTACGACATATCTTTAAGGTAGTGTTGAAAAAGTAACTAGTTCTTTTCAAGTCGTCCCATACCCAAAATTAAAACTAATCCCCGATTTCTGAATTCGTAAAAGTAGCAAATCCCAAATGAGTATTCTCTCTACCTAACTATTTTTACAGCATTGAATTGCATAAACCGCATTCAACTTACTGTACTTAGGTGGCTATATGATGTTATAATACCTACTTAAATTTTATTACAGTTTATAGAAACGCTAGCTGACCCGCGCAACTTCGTCTGCTTCACATAAGACTTTTTTCCCGTTTTTGAAACATTTTTCATTACTGCTCCGCTCCTATTAGTCGTAGCGTGATGTTATATAGCCTATAGTCTTCCTCGATAAATGGGCAATCCAACACTAAAATATTTTTTCAAATCAAACCTGTAGTTCCTAAGATTAGCGCGTTCAAACAAACAAACAAACAAACAAACTCTTCAGTTTTATATTATAATATTAGTATAGATGATACAGAAACAACATATTATTTTAAGTAATACCTAAGTAGAGTTTGTGTCGATCTCAACATGTCATTCTCAATGCAGAAACCCAACCGGGTGTTAAATAAAATATTATCTGATGAGTCAGTAACTAAGTACAAACCTTACCCAACTAAAATTCATGCCACCCATATCACCACATAAATATTTGATCAACACACAGACTAACCAAAACATAATTAAATATACATAAATTACAGACCACATACCATATATCACACTAATAAAATAATTTTCGTCTAATTCGTGCCATAAAAATTCACAAGTCGAAGGATGACGTTTCGGTAATGATATTCGTGGACGGTAATGAGCCGATGTCCAATCTTTGCACGACCGTCATCTCATTACCGCACGTGGGTCGCATGAATGGACCACCACCATAGCATTATTATCATCAGAATATGTTTTATCATAAGAAGTCTATTTGTTGGTATATCTTCGTTATGCAGAACGGATGGACGTTTTTAGATTATCGCCATTTGTACACATACTTAATTGAATACTGGATAACCTTAAAAACGTAATCGCGGGTAAGACCCATTAAATAACAAAATGGATAGTCATATTTTTTAGCATAGAGATAGAATTTATGTCACAAATAGTTATGACACATGCAACTTACAATCACAGCAAGTTGACGCTTCGCTGTAGGATTGTTATATTTTCTTTAGATCCATGTGAGTAAAGCCAGAGGGATAAAATTGATATTCTAATATTAGTATTGTGGAGAGGTCACAAGTGTTAACAAACGTAATTTGGTATGTATTTTTTGTGCGTGCCACACACGATTTTAATAATAATAATTTATATTTTCATGATAACATTCCATAGTAGGTTAGTAACAGTTGAACTTACATCTAGTGTTAGTAGTACATACATCTAACCTGACCGGTTCGGACTGTCCGACCCAAAGAAGCCATCTACTTGACTGCATGCAGTCGTATCCAGCGTTCCAGGATCGGAGAGTCCCACCGGTCAGTCAGCGTTTTTAGGATGATGTTGGGGCTGGCGCGTACGCGACGCAGCAAAGAGGTACATCGTTTGCGCATGATGGCAGAAAAGCTAGCGACGTTTGCATCCGCAAACATTCCAGTTTTCCATTCCAGATGCGCTGCAAAAACGCGGCAGCCCTACCAGCACCCGGAACGCGTTGTTGTACTGGATGCGCAAGTCGCTGTATGCCTTCTATGCTTGTTTAGTTCATTTGCTGTATATGCCGCAATTATAAGCGTTAGGGTTGCCAATTATAGTACCTTAAACACACATAGCACATATATTAATATACCTATAGATTAATTAGCACGTCCTTTATTATTCTGTCTCGTTGTGCTTTTGTTTTTGACTCATTATGACAACGCCCGTACAAGTCTTAAATCGGCGACGTTATCGCTAACAGATAAAGGCTATAAATAAAGAGTTAAAAGTTTTAAATCCGTGCGTCACCGTCACCGGGGACTTTTCAAACATACAATCACCGGACTCAAAGTACACTCAGGCTCTGAACAATAACTTATAGATTACACAAATATTTGTTTTGTATAGTAATAGAACCAGCATTCAGCTGATCGCTGCGTTATCCGTGCAATCGCAATATATTTATTTCATATTGTATTCTAGTACAATTGCTAACCATTGCCCGACATATAAATCGCGAAGACAAGTAAATTTTTTTGGCCGAAGTCTTATTTGGGTTTGATCTACTACAATCAGATACATTGTATAGAACCGCATTCACTACAAACTGATATACATATAAAACACACTTATATATTAATTATAAATAAATTGTAAATCAACTCAACCCAGTCAAGATAAAACTGTTAACCTTTTTAAATATGCAGACACTATGGTATTTCACAATAAAATGATAAGCTAGCTATGTGTTGGCCATATTTTATAGGCAGTTAATTATGATGATTATGTTATTTAATTTGCATAAATTATGAACCGTTATTATTTATACTACATGGTTTTATTGTCATAGCAGGCGCAGCGGTATTAAATGCATCTACTGTGCAGTCTTGGTTTTTGAATCCCGAGTAGAAAAAATGATATTGGAATTTTCTGTCGATAAATTTTCAGTGATAGCATGAACTCGAGATGTATCTCGAATTAATGCTATCACATACTGTAACAGTAGTATGGTAGACGGCAATAGGTTCGCTTAATATTACTTTTATTTTTAGTCAAAAGAGCTAACTCTCGCACTAGAAATAATTCTTGTGTCGCGGGTCACTTTACAAACATTCAAACAACGGACAAAGAACACCCAGACTCGGAAAAATTTTTCGTCGCGTGAAGGATTCGAACCCACGAACCCACCAACGACACTCGGCGCAGTGGCAGCATCACGCTGTATACATTTTATTAACCAACTACATATATATTTTGACTATATTATAGTAGATATAATAAGCTTCCACCGGCGACTTCGTTCGAGATGTACTTGGCATTTAAACATGCAGTACGTGCCTAACTTAGTGCCAACTGAAACACATTACAAACAAATACTCCAATATTAGTATCGATTAAAATAAATAATAATATCAGTGACTAATAAAAGACTTTCTATGCACTAATCTATTATTTTATAAGCAGTTGGATAAATACCCAATGATTAAATTTCACACAAAATAAGATGTAACAAGCGAAGTTAAAAATACAACTCTATAAAATATGATACTGAATATTAAAAAGCCATAAATAAACGTAACTCAATATGACTGTGTTTAAACTCAGGAAATGCGCTCATCTTATTTTCGTTTGTAGGTAATGAATAATTGAGTTCTAAAAATTTACCACCCATTTGAAGAAGTAAACATGACGGTATTTACGTAGGGAAGCTATAAATGGCCTGATTGATTGAAAAGTAATCACTACAGGTAATTTTAACTTATGTTCACATGGGCGTGAAAGAAAATTTGTATCATAAGAAAATAGTAAATTGATTTAGCGACATCTAGTACCGACTAGTACAAATATGCTACATATGCTTTCATTGTATAAGCTATAGAGACATCTAGTGTTGAGTAGGGTTAATGTTAGTTTTAATAAAAATCAAAAGATGTCGTACTTACATAGATAAAAAATTAGCAATTTCATTTTCCTAAATAAACTTCAAAACGTTCATAAATAATATCCTCTAATTATAATTTTAAGTAATAACTTTTAGTTTTAAAATTATATATTTTTCACGTTTAATATAATTGGTAAACCAATAACATACGGCAACACTGCAACTAGCAGCCATATTTTCCCTTCTTGACGTGCTACCAAACAAAACAGCACGTGTAAAATATGCGTATTGAAACTTGTTATTTCTGTTCGTCCAGGATTTATCCTGGACATGGCATACAATTCGTCAGAAACGACTGCAAAGTAAGTAATAAACACATACTCTAACACCACAAGTATATCTTATTTTTCATAACATTACGACACTAACCTAGTCGTGGACAGATTTTCAGATTTTGCCGATCAAAATGTCATGCGGCGTTCAAAAAGAAGAAGAACCCACGTAAGACCAAATGGACCAAAGCGTACCGGAAGACCGCTGGCAAAGACTTGGCTATTGACCCGTCCTTCGAATTTGAGAAGCGTAGAAATGCACCCATCAAATACAGCAGGGACTTATGGAACAAAACTATTGAGGCGATGAAGAAAGTGGAGGAGATTAGACAGAGAAGAAGCAATAATCATATTATGCAGAGGTTGAGGAAGGGACGTGAAGTTGAGTGGCAGAGAGATGTCAGAGAAGTACAACGGGATATCTCATTGATCAAGTAAGTTATTTCTTATTTCAAAAGTGTACATACTAACAACACTGGTACAAGCAAATAGGATCTTTATAAGTGATAGGTATCCTAGAGTAATAAATAAATATTATATCAAAAAGTATAATAAACTGTCACACAACCTAAGTTCTAACAAACAATTTCTGCCTATACATATTGAACTTTCATAGTAGACTATAGTGTTTCAATTTGCTTCATAAAATAATCAAAACTGCATTATAATGTATCCAGTGCATTGAATACTTCATTAAATTAACCATAAATATCTGAATTGGCATATTTTCTAAATTAATTATTATAAAACAGTCATAAACATGAACTATTAAGTCATTGGAGTGCCATTTATTTACAAAATAATATAATTTAGATTTTATCTGTGGCTTTATTACCTTGGTTATAAAGATCCACCTCCTTAGAAACTATTTTTCAGCCATCTTATGCTGAGTATCAAGAAATAGGTAATATTTATAATATTATTAGGAAATTGACTTTGGTGGAGCCGTGGTAGTAATTACAACACCAGTTGCAAGTACAAAAATATTGAATCTGGAACACTGGGAGCCATAGCATGTGAAATGTAGATGTTATGCTCTTCTGTATAGTTCTTCAGGGACATTTTTGTGGACTATTTATGTATTTATTTAACTTCTAACTTGTAAACAATTATCAAACAAGCACTTTGTTGATTACACACACAAAATTGATACCCAGAATTTAATACAAAAAATCTTGGTACATATCACTTTGTCTTACCCAAGGATCAAACCTGGAAGCTGTTATTTATTTATAAACAAAGCATTGTTTATTTTTTTACATAATTTTGAAACATAAACACTGTTGCTAGCTGCTGTTTACTTCTATTTAAATTATTAAAAAGTTTTCCAAGAAATCCATATAACGTTAAGTTTAATTTCAATGCAAAGCAAGTTTTGACTTATAAGTTATACTTATAACATAAGACAAAGAAGGCAGGATGTATTTGTCTACAATTAATTACGCTGCCACACTTTGTCTTTTTTTATCAGGAATACACCAACCTAATATAATGTGATATTTTTAGATCACCGGCTGCAGGCCTCAAACAGCGTCAACTTGAAGAAGAAACAGAGATGGACATTGAACCTGAGACTATTGAGGTTGTTGATGCTAAGGGCCGCAAGCAAGTCATCTCTGCACCTGTCATGGTGCCCGCTACTGGAGACATGATTGAAGAGGGAGGCGATATTGAACTTTAAACATCAGTTTTATGTGATTTATCTAAACAAAATTTGATCAAGACAAAATAATATGGAAAATTAACAATGTGACAGAGTATTGTACTAATTGAAAGTAATTTCTGTCCAATTGAACAACAATTTTGTAGACCACTCATAAGTATGATTCTTATAATGCTTTGATATAAGAATAGCATTGTCATGCATTAGGATTATGTAAAGATTAGGTGGCCTATTTGAAAACTTTGCCCTATTAAGTTACACCAGCACCAAACAAGGATTTCATGTAAAATTTAGTTAGATTACTAGTAAATATTAAAATATAAACTAGTATGTTTTTTATTCTGTTACTATACTATCACAAATGCCACCAACAATGCTTAGTATCCATTCTTTCTTAGCCACCTAATGTATAATATTTGTATTGGATACTAAATTAGTACCCAACTCAAGTACTACCCAAATGAAATGCAAGTTTTGTTTTTGGTAATATGTATCAGAATTTCATATTTGAAATGGGTACTAATCAAAAAATTCTAATTTGTGTACTATTTTAAATGAGATAATGAGATGCAAGTTTTGTATGCAGTTGTAATTATTCTGTAATCATCATACATTCTTTTATTGTTTAAGGCTGATATTACAGTGTAATTAAATTCTTATTTATAGTGAAATTGTAGTTTTATTTATTTAATATTGCCAATGAAATATTGTTATTTGCAAAAAGCACTGAAGTGCCCAGCAAAAATGATAATAGTTTATTTCTTTTGATTACAAAGGAACATATATGTATGTACCGGAAATTGATAAATTAACATAACAATCTATGCAGTCCAAAAAAAGCTACCTACTCTTATTGTTATTGTTCTGTATACATATACAGCACATGCATTAGCAGTCAGATCAGCCCTACACTACTAGAATTAAAGGAAGAATAGAGGTCCTTAGTTAGTCTACTGTAGGATTGAGCGGTGACACATTTTAATTTTTTGTCATGCTAGAGCCCTTTTAAGTGTTTGAAGTATAATCGCTAGCAATATAAACTGGGAGTATTATTAGTGTGTTGTTGACTACTTTAAAAGGAAATTAAACATGGGATATAAAACAGGCGATTATAACTGAAGCCAGATATGTCGCGTCCACCTCAGAATTGTCTAATGCTCAAGGATGTAAGACTTCAATTCAATATTCTTGAGCAGTATGTAGGCCATCGATGTTGTGTGTATGGTGCGCCACCTGCAAAATAACTAGACACACCAACGGCGCGGCCGTAAGGAAAGGAATTGAAAAACGTATACAAACGTAACCCCGTACTTTACTCTTTGGTATTAACTTACCGCCAGACAAAGCACAGTTACGGTGTTATTTACGCCGGTTGCCTGTAAGGGACCCTACGCCTCTACGTCTCCATGCCTACGGGCGTATTCCTACCAAACAATTGGCAATACTGACTTTCATTGTTTTTCTACAAAATGGTCTAGACAGGCGCATTACTTGTGTAGGACCTTAAGTAGAGACTATAACTATTGCGATGACACCGATATTCATATCAATACATCGCACGTTATAATATAAAAGAAGTATTGATTTACCACTATATACGGTAAACTAATCCTCTTAGTAGGCAGACGTCGCAAACATTTTTCTTGAAGACAATGAAATGTCCATTCAATATGTCTGTGTCACCTAAATCAGTTTGGCATACAGTGGGAGGACCAGGATTTTTAAAGGCAACGGTGACAAGCATTACTTCTTTTAATTACTTTTGTTCAATTGCTATAATAATCCAGACTTAAGTTTATAAGCAGTAACAAGTAATCTATACTTATTAGGATCTACTAAAATACTTTAGCAACATTCGTTTGTGAATTTGTGATAATGATGATGACGTAAATTTAACTTCGAGAACAAGGTACTAACAATTTAAAAATGTAGGTATTCAAATATGGATGAAAAGAGTATTCATAATAAGGTTAGTTGATAGTGTCCTACTACCATTATGTGTATGTGATAGAATATTATTATTATAACTTAGGTAGGTAGGTACATAAAACGGTTACCAACTCCTTCCTAATTCAATTAGTAGTAACTAGTAACGTAAGAATTAAATAACATTATAGAAATCAAACCGCGGGGTTATCAGACTTCAGTGAAGTTTATTTCCTACACTTCCTACACTTCTGAGCTCCTGGTACAAACTACAAATGAAGATTTGAATAGAAATGTTTTAATGTGTGTGTACAGTGAATATGGCGATATACTCGTATCTGTTTGGACTGATATTGGCGTGTGTGTCTTATATAGTGTATCAGAAATACGTTAACGCGTATACAAGCATCGTGAACAAACCTGCGAAGAGATACGACTATATAATTGGTAAGAGTGAGTCTGTGTGTTAGCGCCTGTTATAATTTAATAGCAACAAACGTGCCTATGGGTATGATTATCTGTGCGTTCGAAAGATGAGTTCTCATAGATTTTAGCGACGCATTTCGATATTGATATTAAAATGTAGCAATGTCGTGTAGCTAAATCCATCTATCTATCACTACATAATTATATAAAATGAAACGATCGATCAAAATATAGATGTGCAAAGATATGCCATGCCAGCGTAGAACCTCGGGAGAACCTACCTTCGTGAATAATAATAAAATTAGTTTTATTATAAGCCTATATACCTACATTTTTATCTAGTAATTATTTGTATATTAATCATTGATATATAAAAACCAACTTTGATAGTCCTTAACCGACTTGATTAGGTACTTCCCTGAGATAAATAAGAAGTCTAATATTGAATAAGTAGAAACAATACAGTCCATATCAGTCCTGGTGTTCTACAATGAAAACTTATTTTGTTTGTACGTTTGTTAAGAATTTTGTTGGAGATTCTATGTAACAAAAGTATATCAGATATTTTACCGTGTTGATTAGAGAATACGAGTGTTACGTAGGTACTATGAGACTTAGTTAATGGATAGGCCGGTTAATAAGATTGCGTCGCCGCCGCCGACACCCAAGTATTACGGGTTTGAATGCCACAGGAGACAATTATTTGTGTGTTTTACAAAGTTATTGTTTTAAATCTGGAATCTTTGTACCCAAAGTATACAAGACTCGATCACTACTCCGGTAGTCATTTTTAAATCAAAAACAATCGCTTTTTAGTCGGTGCCGGCACAGCGGGATGCGTTCTAGCATCTCGTTTGACAGAGGATCCACAGACTAGAGTCCTGTTGATTGAGGCTGGAGAACACATGGGCTACTTCACCAAGATTCCGCTGACTCCCACAGCGGCACAGCAAGGCCCTAATGACTGGGCAGTAAGAACTAAACCACAGAAGTACTCTTCTTTTGGTTTGTGGGGACAGGTGATGAAATTGTATTCTTTTTTATTAATAGCGAAGTAAACAGTCGAACACCCAGCCATGTGTGATGGTGATATCCTCCAGACCGACGGTTTGGTGACGGCGCGGCGGCCAATCTTAATGGAGACTGACCATCTGCTTGTTACAACTTTAGAGGATGTAATGGTGCCAATCAAAGTAAAACTCCGAAAATTAGCGAAATCAGTTATAATGTACAAAATTAGAAGTTACACGTATAATGGTTGTAAGGCAAGTGAACGATGACATTTAATGTTACTAATACGTGCCGAAACGCCTATGCAATTTTTAATAGTTAAGTGTCTCACAACGTTTTGCTATTTATTTAGAACAGGTGTTTACGCCTGAACATATTCCCAGCCGTCGAAAGGTAGCTTTCAACCGTTTAAGTCTTAAGCTGAGGGAAGTTTGCAGAGTCGCACAAAGGCGCGTCGCACGCAGCCCTTGGTGGTGAGGATGTCTGCTACTCTGGATATCCCGTCAGGTCCGGATATGAGGCGAAGTACGCGGCCCAGTTTCCAAGCGAGAGGGGGCGCGTTGTCATCAGCTAGCAGCACCATATCTCCCACGTCCAGCTTTGCCGTGTTTGTCCGCCATTTTGTCCTTTGTTGTAACTCAGAAAGGTATTCCTTCTGCCACCTTTTCCAGAAGTGTTGTCTCAGTTTCTCAAGGCGCTCATAGCGTCGCAATTGGCCTTCCTTCACGTCTTCCAGGTTTGGTGTTGGCAGAGCGATCAGCGGTCGGCCAATGATGAAATGTCCTGGGGAGAGGGAAAGGAGGTCGTTAGGATTGGATGAGAGAGGGCACAAGGGACGGCTATTGAGGATTGCCTCCACTTGTGCGAATAAAGTAGAAAGTTCCTCGAACGTCAAGTGACATTCGCCTAAAACTCGTCGTAATAAATGTTTGGCCGACTTAACCCCAGCCTCCCATATGCCACCAAAATGAGGAGTGTAAGCCGGAATGAATTTAAAATTGATAGATTGCTGACTTGCAAAGTCAACTAAAGGTTCATGGTTCTGTTTGATGAACGAGCTTATTTCTTTCGCGGCAGCTACAAAGTTAGAACCATTGTCACTGAATATTTCAGTTGGCTTGCCACGACGAGATATAAATCGTTTTAATGACATTATAAATGCATCCTTGTTTAAGTCACTGACGGCTTCAAGGTGTATGCATTTGTAACGAAGGCAAACAAAAAGACATAAGTAACATTTTACAATGCGACAGCCGCGTCCTTTACGGTTTACTATGTAAAATGGGCCAGCAAAGTCAAGGCCAACGGATAAAAATGGATAGTCTGGCGTTATTCGTTGAGACGGTAAATTACCCATTTTAGGTTGTAAAGTTGTACCTTTTAAACGCCTGCAGCGTACACAGTTATTTACTGTGCGCCTCGCTAGTATCCTACCGTTAATTGGCCATATAGTTTCTCTGACAGTAGCCAATAACATTTGAGGACCGGCTTGCATGGTGTTAATATGTTGTCTAATAAAATAAAGTTTTGTTAAAGTATGCGCTGCATGAAGTAATATTGGATGTTTCTTTTCAAATGAATAACTGGACGCATCGATTCGTCCACCGACACGAATTAACTTGTATTCATCTAAGAAAGGCGATAATGCTAATAGCTTACTATTTTTATTTAATTGTTTACCATTTACCAGCATGTCGTATTCAATAGAAAACGATTGACCTTGGGAGATAAGACAAAGCGAGCGGAATGACTCACGCAACTCGTTAGCGGACAATGTACCTACTCGTTTGTTACGTTTATTTTTTAAATTAAATATGAATCTAAGAACGTAAGCAAATGACCGTTCTAACTTAGATAACGATGAATATTTTTCAAAATCGATAATGGGTGACTTTATGACTATCGGATGCGCCTTTAATTCGGGCAATGTTTCTACTTCCTTTAGGTTGGATTTAGGCCATTTGGTTTCGTTATAAATTAAAAAATCAGGCCCTGCCCACCAGAGTGATATCGACGTTAGTCGTTTAGCATGCACTCCCCTAGATAATAAATCGGCAGGGTTTAAATCTGTAGGTACATATCGCCACGCCGAAGATGATGTTAATTCTTTGATTTCCGTGATACGATTAGCTACAAATATTTTTAATTTACTGACGTTACTACGTATCCAGCACAGCACTACGTTTGAATCACACCAGTGTATTAGTTTGTCTGGCTTGTACCTTAATGAATCTAACACTGATTTTACGAGTTGAGAAGCGAGTAAGGCGGCGCACAGTTCCAAACGTGGTATGGTAGTGCTTTTTAGTGGAGCTACTTTAGACTTTGCGCACAATAGTCTAACCGTGACGTCATCGTTAGCGCTGATCGTTCTCATATATTTATTCGCATGCGCCATACGCATAACTTGATGCATCACTAAACGAGTGTAATTCGATGACCTTTGGTGAGTCACCTAGAACTAACCTCGGTAGGTATGCGTAGTTCGTGCAAGTATTTTATGCTTTCAGAGAAATCGATCCATTCTTCCTTTATCTCTTGAGGGACAGGCTCGTCCCAGTCAAGTTTAAGTTGCCAAAGCTTTTGTAACATTATTTTTGGCCTTATTACAACGGGACCTAATATACCTAATGGGTCAAATATTTTAAACGCGTTTGACATAATAAATCGCTTAGATATAATGTTATGATTAGTGTTGTGGGAAAATCCCTTTATAGGAAAGCTCAAGGTATCGGTGGCAGGGGCCCAGCCCAAGCCTAGGGTGCTTGAAGACTCACTAAATATGAGATTGTCCTGTTCATTGATAGCAACATTCTCAAATATGGACGGATGATTTGTTTTGTATTTTCTTAACTTAAAACATCCTGACCTTGATGCCTCAGATAGGGCGTTTTGTATATATTTTAATTGCTGTGGATTATTTGATCCAGTAATTAAATCATCGACATAAAAATCCTTCTGAATGATGGTGCGAATTAGTTCATCATTCTGTTCTTGACCTACCTGCCACAGGCAACGTGTGCTAAGGTAACTTGCACTCGCTGTACCGTAAGTTAAGGTATTAAGTTGAAGTGTCTAAATCGGTTTAGACTCCTCCTCTCTCCACAAAATGAGCTGCAAATTCCTATCATCTTTGTGTACGAGCACATTTCGATAGAATTTTTCTATATCGCCCGTAAGTAGATATTTGTATTGCCTGGAGCGTAACAAAATAGAAAAAAGAGTATCTTGTACTGTGGGGCCTACCATTAATACATCATTAAGGGAACAACCAGAGGAAGATGGAGCAGACCCATCAAACACTACACGAAGTTTTGTTGATTCACTCTCCTGCTTTAAAACTGCGTGATGGCATAAATAATAATTAGGAATTAATTTTTCATTATTTAACAAAGATAAATGACCTAGGTCGGCGTATTCCTTAATAAATTTGTTATATTCTATTTTTAACATATTATTACGTTTAAATCTCTTTTCTAAATTTAGGAATCGCCGCTTAGCTAACTTGTAGGTATCACCTAAACAATCAGCTGTATCCTTAAGGGGTAGTTTTACGCAAAATCTACCTGAATTAGTTCTTGTGGTATGAGTAATGAAATGTTTTTCACAATAAATTTCACTTTCACTCATAATAGATTTTTTGGGTACTTCTTCTAATTCCCAAAATCTACCTAGCATTTTTTCAATAACCTGATTGCCATCGTTGTTTTTAGAAACTACGCTATGGTTACAGTGTACGCTTTGATGCGGTGTTATTGAGTTAATGGGACCGGATACTAACCAACCAAATTGCGAGCTACGTAACTTAGGATTATTGGTTCCCAAAGAAATCTGTTCGTTCCCTAAAATGTCCCAAAATATGTCGACGCCTATCAAAACATCTATGCCGGCAGGCTGATTGAACATAGGATCAGCCAATTGGATATTTTCTGGTAATTTTAGGGCACTAATATCGACGGGAATTCTCGGTAAACGACCCGTCAGTTCCTTTAAAACGAAGCATGAACAATTTATATTAAATTTATTATTTAATGATTGCAATATAATGTTGCAGCTTTCAGTGACATTATTTGCTTGTGTGTTGCCTATACCAATGACCTTTAGCGAGTCAATATGATGGGACTTTAAAGATAACCTTATCTTTAGGGATTCGGTTATAAAAGAAGACTGACTACCACAGTCTAACAACGCACGAACTTTGACCTTTTGCTGGCCAAATGGGTTCGATACCTCGACCATGGCAGTAGATAATAAAAGATAACTCGTGTTTTTATTGCAATAACTAGCTACGATCTCACCTGATTCCTCAACGTGTGCAACTTGAGTTGTCAACGTTGGCGGACGGTGTAGCAAGCTATTATGTCTTTCGTTGCATTCAGGCTCTTGACATGACCTAAAGCGACAGTTATTAACAGCATGACCTTGTCTCAGACAGTTAATGCACAGTTTATACCTTGTCACGTCTGACATTCGCTCATCAATGCCTTTAGCCTTGAAGGTTGGGCAATCGTAGATACGATGGCAGCCGTCACAAACAATGCATGTGAAACCCTTTGGTTCCTTATGCTTAACATTACTACTAGTGCTTGCAAAAGACTTAACGCTATTACTTGGCGTCTTATTTTGACTATGTTTATGTGTTTGGTTGTTGTTGGGAGTATAACGCTGAGACGTCGGCGTCCTAGAACTCATAATATTATCAACATGATTATTATTTCGGTGTGCTGACTCGAGCACATTAGCACGATCTGTAATGAATTTAAAGAAATGCTCTAATTTTGGTCTTCCGCTTACATTACTGGCACGATACTCTTCCCATTTTAATAGAGTATGACCATCCAACTTAGCTGATAAAATGAATATAATCAAGACATCCCAATTATCCGTTGGCTGACCTAAACTAACCAACGCACGTAAATTCTTAGTGATATGATCGACTAAGTACCTTAAAGAACGTTCTGACTCGCGTGGAAGCTGCTTTATATTCAATAAAGAGTTGAGATGATGATTAATTAATATATCATTATTATCGTATCGATTGCAAAGCAACTTCCATGCTTCAATGTAATTCTTAGGTGAGATCTCGAGATTCGAAAGGACTCGGGCTGCATCGCCTTGCAAATATGAATTTAAATAATAATATTTATTAATATCTGGAATACGATCATTATTGTGTATTAAACTTTCAAATGCATCTTTGAATTCAAGCCAGCGGAAATGATCACCATTAAATCGTTGAATTTGGATTTGAGGAAGCTTCAAACCTAAACTAGGATGATCTTCAGAACAGCATGTAGTATTATGAACGGAATGACGTCTTAATTCGAGTTCAGCCTTTCTAGAAAACTTGGATATTAAATTCTTAGCAGTAGCTATATTAATTACTATATCCTGTTCAATATTATCACGTTCGTCAATTTCAGCATCAATGTTACCAGGATCCAGAACCTCTATTTCACTCTGCAAATCGTTAACCCTGACTGATAAGGCTTCAAACTTAGCAAGCTTTATGTTTAACTCTGTCAATTGAATTTCATTTAAATCGTTTTCACTTGAAATACTACTGAGGTAATTTTTAAATTTAGTAATTTGTCCTTTGGCGGACGCCCTCTTCGTAAAAAGTTCTTTAAAACGCTTATTTTCAGACATTGCAAATAAAGAAAAATAAGATTGACTAAGTAAGTAATAAATGGAATGGGCTCACGTTCCTCGCTTCGGTGTCACCTGAGAAGCAGAGAAGCTAGGCGAGCACGCTCAACCGCTAACGCTGCTAGTGGGAGGACTTTGACCCCGCAAGCGACCCACGCGATCTGTATTCTCGCGTTCGTGGTTAGATCTGAAATAGTCGGCAAATCTCGCTTAAATTTGAGTAAAAACTAATGCTGTTATGATGTTCCTATTTTTATTATTAACGGAACGACAAAGATACCATAAATGAAATGAATTTATGAAATTTTATATTTTTTCCTGAATTAAAGGGATAGATGTTATTTGAAAACAGTGGAATATAAATTAGGGTTTATTAGAATCGTTTTAATCGATCTGATGCAACTTCTATAAGATTTTATTTTCATTGACGGTACATAAAAAAAAATTATTTAGGTATGATTTCACAATTAACAGAATATTTAGAAAATTTTAATACTTAATTTACTCGAATATACCTTGATTCACACAAATGGAATGCAATAGTCAATATTCAAATAGGTAGGTAATAGGAAGGATTGACAAAGGATGGACACTCAACTTTGGTACGACACGTTGACGCTCCACACGAGGTGATGCTTTAGCTGCACCACTGGCTCGGAGGCTGGCCTCTTCAATTGTCCAGACAGCAATTCCCCACACGCTGGACCCTGTGGACTTTCGATCTTCCACTGCAGGCTTCAAATCTTGAGGTCGGTTGCTGCCGCGCACGCGTCGTCACGATGCCTCAATCCAAGTCGTTATTTCGTAGATTTTACATTAAATAGTCGCGATTTTTACTAGTTCCCCTCATGGGCCACCATGTTACAACTTTAGAGGATGTAATGGTGCCAATCAAAGTAAAACTCCGAAAATTAGCGAAATCAGTTATAATGTACAAAATTAGAAGTTACACGTACAATGGTTGTAAGGCAAGTGAATGATGACATTTAATGTTACTAATACGTGCCGAAACGCCTATGCAATTTTTAATAGTTAAGTGTCTCACAACGTTTTGCTATTTATTTAGAACAGGTGTTTACGCCTGAACACTGCTTACTGCATGTATATATGTATCTTATGTGGAGGCCAGTCAGTGCAGACCGGCGACACTTCGACCCAGTGGGATCTTTTGTGCCGACACTCTCCCAATAACGACTGCCTTAGATGTTCATGGCAGCCGGGACCGACGGCTTAACGTGCTCTCTGAGGCACGGAGCAGGCGATAATTGTCAATCAATACGCACATAATTTCGAAAAGTCATATAACTTCCGAAAGTCAGAGGTGCGCGACGTGGTTTCGAACCCGAGACCCTCTGCATTGCATGTAAATACGAGTGCACTCTCTGTTCCCTAACTCTTATGAACCGATGGGACCGTAATCCGATACAACCGGTGAGAGATCAGGCGCAGGACTGACGGCTTTACTTGGTTTCCGACGCACGGGAATGTTCAAAACCGCCAATTTCCTAACTCCGAGCTGCTATTGAGATTTCTTAACAGAAAAGTCCAATAAATTTTTGTAGACGCTACCCGGGATTCAAACCTGAGACTTCATGCACAGCAGTCACATTCACTACCGCCGCGTCTCGGAGGCACCCGTGTAAGCCGTTACCGTAGTTTATGGATGCTTGCGACACCAGGCTATTTATTAGGACGTTTCTGACCACACAGCACGAACTCAAATTATGTTTAGAAGCTTGCTAGTTTCAACATGAATAGGGAAGGAACTCACAGAATTGAGTCTCGACCATGACCTTGTTTTTTCTTCATCTCTTTCTTGGAGTGTTGCAGTAGCACTTAGGCTATAGTAACTGCTGACCATTAGACACACCGTACGTTTGATTGCCACCTATGTAGTATTAAAAATAAAAGCACGGTCGCTTTTCATGCTGCATGCTGCACTTCGTGCTCTGTGTACTCTGATGACGCTGACAGTTTAAACGTTGGCCCTCCTACTAACGAAAGCACAACGCCTCCTAAAGCTCTATATAAAATAGCACAAGGTTACTTTGCTATGATCTTTTGTAAGTGGCGTTATTTGACCTCCATATTAATTATTCTACATCCTCATCTGGTCTAACTAGAGTAAGTAGGGTTTGATATCCCAACCCTCTCAAAATTATAATAATCTTACTAATATTACAAATGTGCAAGTTTGTAAAGACGATTAAATGTACCTACGTAAACTGCTGTACTGATTTGATTAAAACTTGATACATACACAGATTTACCATGTCCTGGATTATTACTAATATGCGTTCCCGAGTTGACGTGGGTCAAGCCGAGGGCAAAAACTACAATCCTGAATTCTGTATGTTTTCAGTCTCAATTCATACCACGTGGAAAAGGCCTAGGAGGTTCAGGTCAGATAAATTTCCTGCTCCACGGATTCGGTCTACCAGCAGACTTCAAGAGATGGAACGATCTAGGTTTCGAAGGATGGACTGAAGAAGATCTACGACCATACTTTATTAAAGCGTTTGGTACAGCCAGGAGCGAGTTCGATTCCAGTCATTGTGCTGGTGACGGTGAATGTCCGGGGTCCAAGGTGAGATTTATTTGTTATTTGTAGTCGTTTACCATCAGGCGTTCAGAGACTATAGCTGTAGCTGAAGAAGGCCTCTAGGAGTATCACTAGCAAGTTGTTAACAAAGGAAGAGACGAAGAACATAATGATCTCCCGCTGATAGCAAAATGCCTACATACTCAGGGAGGGACAAAAATGAGACTCTTGCACCTTATCTCTTTTTCTTTCTTATTTATTATATTATTATTTCATTCCTTCGTTCAAGCTAGGGCACTATCAGTTCCGAACACTTGTAAAATACTATCAAGTTAGCATTTATCTACCGTACCTTATTGCAATTTCAACAGGGGCGAGAGGATTTACCGTGAAATTAAAAAAGGTAGCAGTTCTGTTGACTGCACCGCGTTTGAAATGACAGAGAGCTTTGGAAATGCAACTCACTATAGGAACATATGAGACTGTGATCTTTTATGTGGTGACGGTACTTGCCCAGCCTCGTATTATGAGCAATGCAAAAATGCTCGATAATTGTATCGCCCTCCTATAAAGAGGAATCGTAATCGAACGAACGACATAGATGACCATTCTTTGGTCCACATCTTAAACTAGCAGGCGATAATGTACTTAAGTTTCGTATGACTACCACAACGAAATAATCAATCAACGTTAACTATTCACCCACTAGAATAATTATATTATTATCAATGTATCGTATAATTCGAATATTTTGTTGCCAAACGTATATTTTCACTGCAGATTGCACCAGTCTACTGAGACTTCTGAAAACGTTCTAACCTCTCTACTTCTGTAATATTGCAGGTACCAATGAAGCTAAAACTTGTAGATGAAGATGACGGACTAATGAACGTATTCAAACTGTCGTCTACTATTCTAAAGACCAAGTACACAATGTTTAGAAGACCTACGGCGACAATAAAAGATGGTGAACGCCATTCCTCGTATAATGCGTACCTGAAGCCCGTGATGAGGAGGAAGAACTTGCATATTTTGCTCAGAACGCAAGCTGTTTCTGTAAGTTGTATTTTATATTATATACAACGTGTATTTTTGTTGTGCGAATGCGAATGCGTGGTTAAAAGGAATTACACTATTTCAAAATCATTCTGTATATCGAGGGGCGTTCAATGTATTCTCGGTATCGGGATGATATACTAATGATGAGAGTAATTAAATTATCTCATTAGTTAAAGACACTCTTTGAGGGTATAAATATAAAATTTTATTTTATTTTCACCCTTAGTATTCAAGATTTCATTACGAAAAGGCAACAACGATGACAGATGCGACAAAGTTAAAAAAAAAATCTAGCATCGCGCTGTGATAAAATTCCTTACAAAACAAGGAAAGACTCTAAAAGTTATTCACGAAGAAATGGTGACTGTTTACCAAGATTCTGCTCCTTCATTATCTACTATTCAAAAGTGGTCTAGTGAATTTAGACGGGGTAGAGAGAGTATTGAAGACGACCCACAGTGTTTTGGGATTCTAAGTGATTTTTACTGATTGAGTAAAGAAAAAGACGTGGAAAATTGACCGCAGGTGTCTTGCTTCTTCACAGCAACGCGCCGGTTCACACAGGGCGCGTTGCTAAGGCTGCTGTGCGGATATGCGGATTTGAAGAAATCAATCATCCACCCTACAGCCCAGACCTGGTCCCTAGTGATTACTTTCTGTTCCCAAACCTTAAGAAAGATGTTCGATGTAAACGTTTTTCCGACGATGAAGAGTTAAAGGCGGCAATTAAAAACATTTTTCAGACAAGGAAGAAAAATATTTTTAGGTTGTATTGAAAAGTTACTTTCCCGCTCTAATAAGCGCATTGAGGTGATGGTAGACTACATTAACAAAAAATATTTTGTTCAGAATTTTCTACTTATTCTTTCATGCCTATACCGAGAATACATTGAACTCCCCTCGTATATAAAACTCTTCCGTTACTGAGTGACTGACAGACAACGCACAGCCGAAACTACTGACCGCAAGAAGCTGAAATTTGGCATGTATGTTCCTTGGAGAGTGTAGAGGAGCACTAAGAGAGGATTTTTGGAAATTCCACCGTTAAGGGGGTGAAAGGGGTGAAACCCGATATTCACACGGGAACGGGACTTACGCGGGTGAAACCGCGGGAAATCTACTAGTAATATATATTTTAGTGCAAACCGAGATTCATATGCTTTTAAACAAGGTGATAACAGCATTTTTGAAAAAAACTGTAAACCTTATTTTTGTCTAATGTAGGCAGGGGATCATATGCGTAATTGTATCTAATCATATGATCGTGTGCATAATTGCATATAATCGTATTTAGTATCACAGATTATTACTAATGCCTTCCTGACAGCTCAGCTTCTAATTACGTAACTTGGAATAACTGTGACGCAAGGTCATATGGCTTTACCAGTTTGAACAAAATTGAAATGTGAAAGTAATCTCTGCTGTTGTGTTCAGGGATATAGGATTACATTTATTTTTATAATATTTCAGATTAGATTCGAAAATAACACGGCATCATCTTTGTACATACTGCAAAACCATCGTGAACTTGACAATATTTTTGTAAATAAAGAATTAATAGTATGTGCTGGTGCTATCAAAACTCCTCAGTTGTTGCTATTGTCAGGAATTGGACCACCAGATTTGTTACACAGGTAAGGATTCCGTTTATTTTTTAACATAAGTTCGATTCTCGTGAACTAGTGAGAGTCGTGGCTCCTTTCTTATTAGGCTTATACATGTGTAATCTTAGTGCGTAAGTGTGTACGATACAGGCCGTTCAACGAACTACACGTCTTGTCATTTACACCACACTTTGCACCCGAATGAGCCAACGAGCTTGTGCTCGGTAAATCGCTGTTATCTGCTCGGCAATTCTTAGTAGCATTGTATTCGTAAATATGTTTGGTAGACGGCAAAGCCCGATTACGTTGGAAACAAAGCTAACGAGATGAGCATGCGATACACTTCTTACTTCTTCGAGGATATATTATACAGTGTGACTGGTTAAACATTGTACATACTTAAGGACATGATAATTTATGGCTAGATAAAACGTATAAAAAAATTAAAAAATGAAATCTGTGTAACCTGCAAAGATTTGCATGAAATATCCATAAAATTTGGACATTACGCGCGTCGCACACAGCAACGGGCGGCGCGGCGGCGGTGCAAATTCGGGAGAGTGCGGGGTGCGGTAGCGGGGGGCGGCGTCGGAGGTTTTGTTTAGCTTTGGTATATGCGCAAGAATGTCCACATTAAGTTTTTATTGGATAACCAGGTCAATATTTTTTCGATATTCGGATCCAGAATCGAGTACTGAATACCCTCCTTCAATATGTCCAGTCTTTTACCAATCAGCCTGTAGGTATACCTACATAATTATACAACATGCAACATAATAAACGCAGCAATTTTTAAATCAGGTAATTTTTTTATCCGTAAAATAATTAAGTAAAACGAATTAAATTATAGTCACCCATTTATTAAACAGCTGAAATAAACAAAAATGTATCATAATTCAAGGCAATGAGGTTTTTGATGCAATAAAGGCAATAATGTTAGATTTATTGTAATATACCCATACTATCCGCGCACAATAAGGAGAACTAATTCGTTATATTAAAATATTTAAGTACATAACAGTAACATTTTAATGATTATATTATTATTACGATTTCATAATCTAATTTGGGTGTTTGAGGTTGTGCGTTATATCTGTGACATGTTGTATAAACGTAAATCTATGTATACTTTACAGGCTAAAAATCAAAATGGTATCAGCAAACGAGCACGTGGGCAAGAACTTACACGATCACATGAACATGCCGTTCTACGTGAGCGTACAAAAGCCGATCACAATAACATTATCCAAAGTGTTCACCTTTGGTACAATTTGGGAATACTTCTTGAGGAATTCAGGTACTACAAACAATATGTTACATCCGCCTCAGTATTGCAAGGAGTCAGTTTGTATACTCTCCAATTAGCGAAAACGAATCTCTTCTCACACTCAACTTTACTCGGCCAGCGTAGTGGACTATGGGCTACCACTTCTTACAGAGATGGAAGGGGTAGTGTATGATCTCCACTATCATCATACGTCACAGATATAAGAATGCTGCCCAGGGCGGGTCGCCAGGACTCCACTTAACTTCGAGAATAATACATATCGTGAACTTTTTGCTACGTAAATTTCCTCAAGATGTTTTTGTACACCAAAAGCATTAACAACCTCTATAACAAGTATCTTTTCTGATATCTTCCATATTCCGTAGTCTTAAAAGAAAGAAAAAAGTTATTTCTATAATTATTACTATGCATGCACTTATTTATCCCGAAAACTAATATATTATATTCTGTAATTATTATCCAGTAAGAACTTTGTATTCATGACATTTTGACATTGATTCATACGTTTTAATGTGTGTATTATTAATTTGATGTGAGAATGATGATGTCTTTGAAAGAATCCAACATGTATTTAATTACTGTTGTATTTTCACCTTCAGGTTTACTGGCATTTCCACCATTATCCGGTATAGAATACCAGAATTCTTCTGCAGTGATGCTTTTCTCTATGGGAACAGCTAGCGAAAGACTACTTCGAGATCTGTCTAATTATAAACCACAGGTTTGTATGAGTGTTACATGATATTAGGTACATGATATTTTTATATATTCACGAGTGCAAGTTGGCAGACCTCACAAATCATCCAGTACGTTTTTGAGAGTTTCTGTTATAAAGATTCTCTCACAATATTTACATGACTTTAATATTCCGATTGCAAAATTTCAGCTTGGATCTATTTTCAGGTATTTCGCGACACGTTCCCTTTCTACAACATGACTCACAAAGAAGGTTTCATGTTCCTATCAACGTGCGTTCAGCCTCTAAGTCGAGGATCTGTGACATTAGCTGATGCCATTACTTCAGCGCCACCTGTAGTTGATACTAATTATCTGGAGCAGTCGTATGATGTACAGTGTATGATTAAAGGTGAGTTTAAGTTCTTGAAAAGTAGGCCTGATTATATCAGCAATAGCAGTTTAATGGTTTACTAGTGTGTTATGGTTTCTCTAGCAGGTACTGAAGGTACAAAAATCTTCGACTTTTCTATAACTGTGAATCTGGTTGGCAGAGTACCTATCCCCATTCTGCTAAAGATCATATCCAGACATCTTTGAGTTGTACTTGAGTCGTGTGTAAGAGTTTGAGCTTTATTTGGACAACAACACAGTGACTCTTTTTAAAGGGTCGGGACCTTGTAATAAGAATTCTTGTGCTGACAACGCTAGCGAAATATATTATACTGATGAGTAATATAATAATATCAGCTCTGTATATAAACTAAACTGTCTCACTGCTGGACATGAGCCTCTTCTCAGTGTGAGAAGGGTAAGGAAATAGACCACCACGCTGGCCCAGTGCGGATTGTCAGACCTCTCATATCTTCGAAAATATTAATTTACTATTTTAGTTAATTAATATGCATATAACTTCATAAAGTGCCAGTGTTTGCCTTGAGGTCGAACTCAAGACCTCTGCATGGCAGTCCGACGGTTTCCTGCTAGGCTATCTATATGAGTAATTAAGCTTAAAGTAATACATTTTGCTATAAAAGTTTTGGAAATGCAAATAACTGTATTAATTTATTGAATTAATAGTTTGATGAGTCTGTTTGGTCGACAGCTATCCGACGAGCCGAGCAGATTGTATTATCAAGGCCGTTCCAGGATATTGGTGCACGAATACACTGGCCTCGGCCAGAACGTTGTTTGTCCTTGTGGAGGTATACCAAAGAGGACCAGAAAGGACCAATTCAAAAACGCAGAAGATTGTGAGCTTTTCTTTATTTTGCTGTAGTTCTTTTGCTTCATTTTTTATTGCCTTTAATGGTATGGTATAACATTAGATGGACCGCTAGGATCCCTTCCTTTAACTGGTAACTGTAGCTCATGGACTTTGGTAATGTAAAAGGTATACACAGCCCAGATACTGATTATCGTGATAGCAAAAAGAATAGGCTTACATTAAATGAATGAATAGATTTAGAAAACAAAAATACTTACCTAGAATAGGTTCTTGGTAGGTATTTTTTAATTGATTAAAATCATAAAAGAATGGAATCTAACGCTCTATTAAGGTCGTTTTTTGACATAGTTTATATTAACTAATCCAATGACAGTAGTTCTTAACGCATGAATTCGTAACTTTGGTAAATTATTTAAGTAGTCACCTCGCTACGGGAACGGCGCCGTGTGTCGTGGGTTAAAAAAATTATGATCTACAAATGGTTGTTCGGAATTTGGGTGTTCTTTGTGTCCGTTGTTTGAATGCTTGTAAAGTCCCCCGCGACACAGGAATTATTCCTAGTACGGCATTTTTCTTTTCAAGCAAATCAAATCAAATCACTTATTTTACTAAGGATTATTTATTTTATCTTACAGCAAAGACCAGCCTAAACCGAAGCCGATACCAAAATCCAAACTAATCTTCAGTCCACCAGACGCATACCTAGAGTGTATCATTAGAGAAGTAGCAGTGACTGGACATCATGCTGGAGGCACTTGCTCTGGCGGAAGAGTTGTTGATAATGAGCTTCGGTAAGCATTGCTTCTCTTTGCATAAATCCTGGATTCTTTAAGCAGGTCGTGGTTAATTACCTCTTAAATCAATTAAAACAAGGACTATATCGCAATGATTGCGATTGAGATAGGTCTGATGTGCTACACTAACTTTGCTTTGCAGCTTTGATAGTAAATAGTCTAATCTTCAACTTGAAAAATAGTCTTCATGTTTCTTCGAACATTTGAAGACAATTTTTTAAAATTAATGCTTAAATGGAAATGGCTTGCGGCAATAGCTCAATAGGTAGAACTTGCGATTGAGAGATCGTCTCTACCACCACCTATATAAATTCACTTATAACACCAGCATTTGGCTTGACGCGAAAAGTAAGGATAATACTTCGTACAGTCATTTGCCAACCAAATTGCTAGTTAGTTTAAAACAATATATTATCCAATGGATCCAATCAATCCAATATATTATATAATGTGCCATCAAACTAAAATTATTAAATGGATTTAAATAAACATTTTAATACAGATCAGGTGCTCATAGCTAGTTGCACTCACTGATCGGTAAACGATTAGCGAGTTTAAGCAACGTTGGGTGCGGTCAGTCTATAGATGGGTGACCGCTTAGTGGTATTTCATCTGAGCGTATCCGTGCTTCGGAGAGCACGTAAAAGGTCGGTCCCGGTTGTTGTCAAATTGACAGCAGTCGTTAAGCCATGTCAGAGGTCTACGGGCGGCTTGAACAACTTTTGACAACAGGTTGGCCACTAACCACACGAAAAGAAAAGAAAAAAAGAAAAGAATACAGATAAACCACATCCTGGAGTAATAGAGAGCATTATGGTATTAAACATTCCCTATTAATAGTATTCACTCATTAGAACTCATTTAATACATTTATTGTATTATTTATTTATCGACGCCATAATTATATTGTTTTTGTTACAGAGTAAAGTCGATATCAGGACTACGGATAGTGGATGCCAGTGTTCTTCCGTCACCCGTATCTTTGTTCCCTAATTCTGTTATCATCGCAATGGCCGAAAGAGCAGCTGATCTCATACGATATGACCATAAAATAATATCAGATTAATTATCAAATTTATTTCATGCATTTCTTTCTTTCTTTTTTTTTTCTTTTTTCTTTTTTTTATAATACTTACTTATATTTACTTCTAATTTTAACCAATTTATCTATTGTATATATTTGTTTTAACAGAGGCCTCGCCAATTTACCACCTGTATCGCGGCAAATTTTACATGCAGTCAATTGCCTCTTATCTTACAAAAGTCTGCTGGTATTGTACTGAATGTTTTATTCAAGGTTAGGAATACAGAAATAATAGCCTTCCTTAAATTTTAAAGGCCGAGGACGATTTCTCTTAATTTATTTATTTGCTTTAAGGAACTCCAACAAAGGCTGTACACATCTTATTCACAAAATAAATACAAATCAATACTTTTTGATCTGTGTACTCCTTCAATTGCAGGAGATCACATCATGCTTTAAAAAGGTACAGCGTCAAACGTGGAAGTATATTATAAAGAATGCTTAATTTAAAATACATACATACATAGATTCACGCCTGTTTCCCAGAGGGGTAGGCAGAGACTACGGATTTCTACGCGTCTAGCGTACGGATGCTACGATCCTGACACACTTCTCTGGCTTCATTCACTTTCATCACATTCCTCATACACGCCGTCGGTTCAAGGTGCTCTTAACCTGGCCTTTGTCCAGAACGCCTCCGATCTGATCAAGAAACGTTCGCCTAGGTCGTCCTCTTGCGACTGTTCCATTCACACTAGCCTTATAAACTTTCTTAGTCAGTCTTTAAAAATAATAAGATATACATACAAGAACATGCATCAAAAAAGGATAAAATAAAGTTACAATTCAAATTTTTTGGTTTAAAAGGAGATCGCATTTAAATAGATACTCACATGCGAAAGAATATTTAAAAAATACAATAACAAATGCAGGACCACAAACTATTAAAAACACAAAACATTTAAGACACAAATATAAACATAGCATGTTTCCTATACATTTCTAAGGTATCGCTTATGTCTGCGACACTCGTTTTAGTGAGCATATTGTGTTGCCTACAAAGCTTTGACACAGCAGCATAGTAACCCAGGTTTGTTCTAGAATAGGGTACACTGAACAAATTATATGTGTTGCTTCTGGAGGATACGAGTTGGGATATGAATAGTTAATGAAATCAATAAATCGCAACAATCTACATTGCCATTTAACAGTTTATGAATAAAAATGGCATCTGTTATCTTTCTGCGCCTTGATAGTGCATTCATATAAAAATGTTTTAGCCTTTCCGCATAATTGTAACGCTCTTTAGCTATGTGATCGTTATAACAAAGATGGTAGAGGTAGCGTAATAAAAACTGTTTAGAATAGAGTTCCGATCGTGACGTGATCATCTCTGATCAGAACTCTCGATCATTTATTTATTATCACACGTAAACTGACTTGCTGGCAAAACTACAGTAAATACTTAATTATTATCAGATATGTATGTATGTATGTATCTTATGTGGGGGCCAGTCCGTGCAGACCGGCGACACTTCGACCCAGTGGGATTTTTTGTGTCAACATTCCCTCAATAACGACTGCCATAGATGTTCATGGCAGCCAGGACCGACGGCTTAACGTGCTCTCCGAGGCACGGAGCATGCGATAATTGTCAATCAATACGCACATAATTTCGAAAAGTCATATAATTTCCGAAGGTATTATCAGGTAACTCGTATACTAGATTGCCCCCACAGCCAAAGTTCAAAGAAATTACCAACTTATTACAAAATAAAACAAACTTTAAGTATAAAACCATATATTTGAATACTCATCCTTCGTGTAATAGCAAAGAAATCTCCGACATCTTTTCCTTGGTGTCTGTTTGTTCAATTATAAATCTTACGTTAATGTCACCTTTGGGCACCGGCAACGGAAAGTTTTTCGGTGGCAACTCAATGTTAAATATGCCGTAGGAACCCTGAAAGTAAAAGTTGTTGTTTTCGTGACTCAATGTCACTCATTAGTAGACCGTAGTGTCTGCCTACCCCACAGGTGAATGGGCGTGAGTATGTATGTCATTCAATATTTTAGCCTCAAGAATTGGCTTTTGTTACCTAGAAAAATATAGTCAGCAATATTATAACCTGATTCGTCTGAATAATAATAATAATAATAAAGTTTATTGACCAAATTTTAAGTTACAATACATCGGTAATACATATTAGCATAGTATATTATAGGGCACACTCACTTACTTACGTTCAAATAAACTAAGATAGAACTTATCTATAACAAGTAGCAAGGTGAGTAGAAGAAGCATTAAATTATAATACTGGTGTCACAAGTAAAGCAAAGGTTCACATACTTGATAAAATTTATAAATGCCCAATGACGGTATACAGAGAAAAGTGCTTTACCTCCCGTGCTAGTCAAAGACTGTGTTACGGCAAGGTAAGATTCTCGCTCATAGGATAATAGTCATTACGTAAACAAGTTAAGACACTTTTTACCAAATACTTTTGTTTTGCTGTGAATCATAGTTGACGATAACGAGTTACCTACAAGTTTAGCGTAAACAAGTAGTATATGTAAAGAAATCAGACAATGCAACTACTAACGTTATTTCAATATAAACCAAGTATTTTCACAATAACAATATTTGTTCAGAATTTCTAATAAGAAAAGCGTGTTAAAATAAAATAAAACAAAAATAAAAAATGATGTTTCCTAAACTAAAACAATAAAATTAAAAGTACTTATAACAAAAGTTGTAGTAAATTTTATAACCTGTATTTTAATAGTATCCTGCTACCATCTCAAGCTCCACGGCTATCACCTGCCGTATAAGTCACCTTAGCAGCTATAAATATCAATATATGGTATATAGGTAGACCAATACATTGGGCACGAAGCCCGAGACATTACACAACAATATTCGGTTACAAAAACTATTCCTAATCTTAATACTATATATACTTATATACTTATTTATATACTTAACTATTCCTTTTACTATCTATATTACCACTAATAACAATTTTTTTTTTTTTTAAGCATAGAAATATGTTACAAGTAAAAAATCCTATATATATTAAATGTATAAAGTACTTATCGGTATTCAATAAAATATGTATATTAATATGTAAATAACATATATGTATATAATATATATGATATGTATATTTATAAATATATAATTACTGACATATTTGTATAAGTTTTTCAGTCTGTTCATAATCCAGGCTACTCAGAAACTCATCCAGAGCCCTCCTACACACAAATCTCGTCGTATCTTTAAGAGGTTTAATTTTACTTATACGATTATACAATAGGGGAGCCAAAAAGTAAGAGAAACACTGTGCAAAAGTGGTTTTGCATGCTGGGACATCATATACCTCATGTACTCTTCTGAGGGATTTGGTAACAGGTTTCTCGTAGAAATGTTGCCTCAGGACAATTTTTTTAATAAAGAGTTGTCGAATATTTAGAACTTCAAACTCTTTGTACAACACAGATGTAGGATATCTAAATTTTTTAAAATTAATCACTTTTAGAATGCATCTATGAGCCCTTTCTATGTTTATAAGAGTACTTTTTCTAGCACCACCCCAGGCAGAGATACCATAAGTTACTATCGATTGGCACAGTGCAAAATAAACAGTTTTGTTCGTGGCTATGTCTTTTAAGTTTCTTATTTTTTTAAAAATAGGTATAAGTTTACGAATGCGAGACTTTAGGTTATGAATATGTTGTTTCCAATTTAAATTTTCATCGATATCAATTCCAAGGTATTTAACACTTTTACTGGGAGATAAGACAGGGCACGCGCAATTATTTACAGCAGAGCAATTAGAGGAATGAGCTTTTAAATTAAAGTTAGTAGGTTGTAAATTATTCTTTATACTAAATGTTATAAATTTTGTCTTTTTTAGATTTAATGTAAGCAGATTGGAATCAAGCCATTCAATTATATTTTTAAGATGATTCTCGGCTGACGATTTTACATCATTCCATGTTTTCTGTTGACATAAGATTACAGTATCGTCAGCAAAAGTAATCACTTTTGAACCGGGCAAATCAATGTTACAGAGATCATTAACATAAATCAAAAATAATGTTGGTCCAAGCACTGATCCTTGCGGAACACCGAAACCAACACCACACCTTGAGCTAAGATTATTACCAATTTTTACAGCCTGTGTCCTATCACTGAGATAATTTTCAAAAAGTTCAAGTGGTACACCTCGAATACCTATAGCCTCCAACTTTCGGATTAGTAGAGGGATTGAGACAGTATCAAAAGCTTTGGCTAAATCTAGAAAAATACCAACACATTTATTCTTGTGGTCGAGATTACTAGCTACATTGGTAACTAGATGTTCAACTGCATCTATTGTTGATTTGTTCCTTCTAAAACCAAATTGATTATTAGAAAGAACATTACTTTTCTCCAGATAGTTTACAAGCCTAATGTTTATTAACTTCTCCAGAATTTTAGCCATAGTAGGTAAAAGCGATATCGGACGATAATTAGTGATACTGTCTCTTTCCCCCGACTTGAAGACTGGTATAACAATTGAGTCCTTTAACACATTAGGAAACTTTCCATACGTAAAACATAGGTTAAATATGTGAGTCAAAGGTTTAGTAAGAAGGTTTACACTTCTCTTTAAAAACACAGATGATATTCCATCCCAACCAGTAGAATTGGTACTTTTTAAGGACATAATAATTTTATTAACTTCCGATTCATCCGTTTCCAATAAGACAAAAGAGTTCATCGGGCTGTGGTTACATTTAAACTTTTTCACAAGATCATTTTCCGAAAGGTTTAACTTTTGTAAGATTTCAGTTGATAGTTTGGATGCCATATTCGCAAAAAAATCATTCACGAAATCGACCGATTCTTGAGGAGTAGATTTTATATTTAACAATTCACAAGGCCCTTTAGATTTTTCAGAGAGATTTAGATTACATACGCGCTTAATCACATTCCAGGTTTTTTTAATATCACTCTTGGCAGCATTCAAATCTGCTTTATCGTGCTCATTTTTTAGATTTTGGAGAATATTATTACAGTGATTTCTGTAACGCCTATAGGTAATCTTTAGATCTTTATCATTAGGTGCCCTATTATGTCTTCTGTGCAACGTATCTCTAAACCTAATGCAACGCAATAGACCTGGGGTTACCCAGGGTTGAAAAGTCTGTCGCCTGTTGGGCACGTTAACCTGGTAACTGCTTTTTTGTCTAATTTCAGATAAGGTTTCGATGAACAATTCAGTCGTTTTATTTGGATCTTGCAATGTTGTTACATGAGTCCAATCAAAGTCCTTCATAAGATTAAAAGCTTTTTCATAATTTAGTTGTAGCAGTGTCTTTTCTGATTTTTTATGCTTACTTTTTTGCGTTAAAGGGATAATACAGTATATACTACTGTGGTCAGTAACTGATGATACACAGACTATTGTCAGCATTTTCAAATTAGACTTTGCGAAACAGTGATCAATGCATTTATTGAGACGCGTAGGAAATTGATGGCTAGGTAGTAAACCGTACGTGGCAAGAAGATTTAGATACTCATCGGATTTCATGTCAGTAGAATTGCAACTCACGTCAACATTTATGTCCCCGGTTAGATAAACATTAGGTATGTGTTTAATGTCTATTAGAAGTTTTTCCAAGGACTCAACAAAATTGGCGAGAGAGGCAAACGATGGTGACCTGTATATACAAATAAAAGCATGGGTTTTACCTATTCTTATCACCAAGCAGTCCGCATCGTCAAAATTTGGCTCATATACTGTGAAATTTAGTAAATAGCTCCGTATATAGACAACTACACCACTGTTCTGGTTAATATGGTTTCTAGTATGGAACGAATCAAATTGGTCTAGTTTAGGTATCAAATCTGAATTTTGTAGCCAGCATTCGGTAAGAATAATGACATCATAGTCTATCTTACTTCTAGAAATAAAAACTTTAAAATCTTCAAGATTTTTATGTATGCTTCGTATATTTTGAACAATGATTCTAAGAGAAGATTCCGTACCAAGTTCGTACTGCAGAAATGCTACTGGATCCTCGACCAAAAATGAATCACCAACGTTGATAGTATCAACCTCGGTGACCACCTCATCTATGTTGCTACCCATAACAACCATATTTATCACTAACAGTAGCAAAATTATATTTTTGGTCGACGATTATAGTTTCTGAGACTTGTAAGTTATTCTTATTATTGCCGGATATGAAGTTTGCATATTGGACTGGTAGATAATTAAATAATGTTATATAAATTTGTAGATATGATATAAAAAATGAAATATAATAGTATAAAAATAATATTAGATAATATATAATAATTATAATGCATACACTCGTAATATTACTGTGAGAGCTCAAAAAAGTGTAAAAAATTGTAAACAAGGAAAAAAAGTACCATATTTTCTTATGATCTTCAACAACAGCTAGTCATTCAGAGGTTAACTCTTTAAGCTGGTCCAGAGAATTGATGACTATGGCGGGCTGTCCATCTTCCTTACGAGGAGTATGTTTCCTCTTGAAGCCCAGCAGTACTTATACGAACCATTTTTCATCAGTTCTCGAGCGGCTGCCAAAATCTTTTTGGACATAAAAGTTAGAGACTCCGATATATAGACCCGTGAGAAAGCTCCGGTAAGTCCTAAGACATCAGTACTTAATTGTTTATCTTTATTGTCAGAGTTGAATTTTTTCACAGCTTTTAATAATACTTCTTTATTTTTGGTGTTCTGGTACTCAATAACAATAGGTCCATTTTTCTTACCTCTTCTATAAATAGCCGTATTTTCATCAATTGGTGGTATTTTTAGGGTGTTATATACCTTATCAACAATATTCTGTACATCTTCGTTACTATGTTGTGGAATATTTCTTATTTCAATTGTGTTTTTCAAAAATTGTTTTTGCAAAATATTTACCTGAGTTTCCAATATCTTAATACGCTCTATAGCTTCTTCATGCTTTGTTTCAAGGGTTAACACCCTGTCGCGGATATCCTTGTAATTGGCAGCATTTTCTTCGAGTTGTTTTTTTATTTCGAGGTTAGACTGAAGTATCTCGCTATTTTGCAGTTTAATTACAGCCATCTCAGTAGTCATCATCTCCTTGAACGACTTCAGAAGGTCACTTTTTAGGTCCTCAAGTTGTTGATCGTCGGGATTTTTCCGTTTTCTGGTGTTTACATTTCGTATAATTTCCTGGTCTTGTGATACATTTGCGAGGGTAAGATCCGGATGCGACGAGGACTTAATTGGTGATCGTTGCATTTTATCTAGATTCTCTGCGTATACTACACCCGCTGGCTTGTAGGTGTCGATGGCGAACGGTGTGAGTGACGACGTCACACGTCCAACGCACGTAAGATAGCAGCGGCGCGGGCGGCGCAGGAGCAGGACAGCAATTATGAGGTGGTTCCTTTTCACTCGCGGGTCGCGGGTGCACGGGCGCACCTCCGCTGCGTGGATGGTAGGTGTACGCGCAAATGGCAATTAGGCAGTCAAGTTATGCACTATTATCGGATAAAGTAAGCAACTTATTAATGCGGAGCAAAGAGTCACACGTCTGTTCTCGATGCGAGTTTGGGCGATTTTGAATACGAATATTGTATCAGTTTTTCTATGTAGATAAGGATATTTTGGTGTTTAGTTTCTCAGATTACATGTCAGAATATTAGGCAGTATTATGGCAGAAATATTTGCCTGCTAATTCTATGGAGAAGTATCTAATTATTAATTTTAGAGAATAACCTCTCAACCAATGCAATCGTCAAAAATAGGTAAATGCAAAAACGTTGTTCAAGCAAAAGTACACTCTATCATAACGGAATTTATATTTAAAGTGGTATGGTTGCGTTATGTTTATAATAACAAAACAATTACGAAGAGAGAATCCCACCACGCACCCTTGGATTATCCACCCCAATTATTGCAAAAGAAAATGATTGAATACTAAACTTTTCTACTGATGGACAGCCACGTCGTAGAAACCGGGCGCACATCTACTTGCAATATTACGCTTCTAAAACAAAATCTGCGTCGCAAATAAAAATACCTTAAAATTATTGGTTACTTGAAAAGCTTAAGATATATGCTCCTTCTGAAAAGTCTAGTTCGGCCCCTATCATAATTTGTGGCCTCGACTAATTATATCGTGATTGTAAGCTTTATATATTTATCTAACTTACCGCAGTTAAAGGACACGTTACATGTTTTCCTATGTTCGAGTAAGCTCTTAAATATTCACTGAACCATTTTATTTTGACGACCTCACACGCCTTCGCTTTTACATTCAACATATCAGTGTAACCGGCCATACCATACGAAATGTTTATCTAAAAAATAAAACCGTTATACATATTATCCATTTTTATTACCGTGGCAGAGGAACCAGCGGTCAACCTGACGATAAGCTATACCCAACGCTCATAAACATGTTTTCTTAGCGTCACAAAAGCGAGTTCAAATGGAGAGACCAATTTATACATTGTCTGAATTACCCATTTTCGCAATAAATGAATTTGAGTTTGAAAGCCAAGAGAACTAAACAAAGACGCTGCCACTATAAACCTTATAGATGGCGAACAAGCTTACAGTCTGCTGCCTGATGGTAAGTTGTGTCCGTCAGTCTTCAAATAAAGGAGGGTCAGGCAGAGGTAAGGGAGTTAGAGGGAAAAACTACTAATTTGTTGAATGTGTCTCCGGCGCATGCTGTTATTTCGGCTATATAGTGTAATCGGGGTCATATAGCCGACTTACCCGTATGGGACCCGGACATACTATAACCACACCCCGACACTTTACACAAGTGAACTGATTTTATTACCTTCTATTATCGGGTTAGTCATTGTAAGGGTGCTAGATGCTAGTTTATTGATCGGGACTATGTCAATCAAATCGAAGTATTTTTCGTTAGTGAGTGACCTGTGATAAACAGATGACATTAGCACTGCAGTACTGCCAGCCGCACTGCTACGTGAGTGACTGTACTGACAGTCGTCTTTTTAAGAACAGTAATATAAAACTGTATTACTTTACCGTTCTTAAAAAGACGACTCCCGCACTAGGGTCTATTCTTGCATCGCAAAGGACTTTACGAACAATCAAACAACGGATGCAAAGAACATCCACACTCAAAACAAAACAAATTTTGTTTAACTGATCAAAGAACTCTTCTGGGTATACCCAGAAGAGTTCTTTGATCAGTTAATATTGAAGTTTACCGTAACATTATTGTACCACGGCTGCAGCGTCGTGACCGTCATATTCGTTTTGTACGGCTGTCCCCTTTTCTCACGTTTGGTGATGGCAAAACACGAAGAGTAATATTTCCGGTTGCAAAATCTAACCACAGCGCCCTCTTGACGATACGGTGCCTAAAAATAAAATTGGTTGTATTACCTATTGCCTATTGGACGTAAAACTTCAATAAGTAAATCAGCATAGTCCATAAAAACTTGTTAATTCCTAATAATATGATTTTCATAATGATGCATATATTTGTATCATCACTATGCAGTAGTCAACACCACACTGTAGGTGTCTTTAAGGTTTGTTTACATTGCCACCGCCATGTTCATAAATGGGTAACTAATTACGAAACAGGTCACACCTCTTCGTGCCTGACCGGAGTCAATAGAAATTGCAAATACATCGTCATCTAGAAGCCAGGTTTAACCATGTAGTTAAAATAAATACAGCAATCCTTTTGGATTGCGTAACTATTTTGATAGGAGCTCCGTGAAAAATTTATATTTAGTTGATTCGGTGACACTAGCTGTAATATCCTTACCGGTCACGAAATATACACTCAAAGTACGACAGAGTAGCGCCAGATACAAATGTATAATTGTAACGTAGCGCTTTGAATGTATCAGAAGAGCATGTTTCGTAACCCTAATTGCGTACGTTAAATATTATTTTGGAAAATCCTATCATATTCTTCATATGAAAGTCTTTGAAATCTAGAAAGGAGCGGGATCAAACATTTATCGTTATCCTGGAGAAGCAGCGTCACATTCTATACAATCCAAGCGGACAAATAATAACACATATGATTACAACGATGATCCTTAGACAAACATCTGTCGCGCAAACTCCTACGTTCCACGAGGAAAAACCCCAGACGCCAAACCACGCCAAACGCCCCATAGTAGGTATAATAACAGACCACTGCTCACTCATCAAACACTTTTTAACATCGGCGTCACTGACAGCCCCGTATGTAGAGGCTGCATGGAGACCGGAGAGACACCGGCTCACGTGCTCCTACATTGTGAAAGCGTGAGCAACGAACGGGCGAAGCTATTATGAAGTCTAGAAACGATGAACGAAGTACTGCACACCGGTCCCCTACAATCTTTCTCGACAGGGCTGTGGTGGTATGAGTTACCGAACAACTTTTTGCCATGGTCACTTCCGCATAATGACCCAATTGTGGATAACACACGTCTAACTAACTAACTATGATTACAACGATTACACTTTGTCGAATTGACGTTTTCTCGCGTTTATCGCAGTGTCCTTCACTTGCTACAATCATCAAAATTAATTTCGTCTCTATGCTATGCGGGGCGCAGTCTGATTTGTATGGAAGTATTAATATTAACTTACAGCAAAATATTTCTCGCACAGTAGCAGAAGAAAAAATAAAATATAGAATCGTTTCATTATAACTAACACTTTCGAACTAACAAAACTGCACTAAACGGTATATGCACATTTAGTTACTTAAATAGCCATGATTAAAATGTAATTTCAAGCACGTTTCATATTATACTTAATACCTCTTGTAAGAGAAAATAAATGTGCAATTAGGCAATGAAATTTAGCTTGTTGAAATATATTGCTGTTAAAATTTAATTTCGGTCGCCGGATATAGCGATTAGTAGCTGTATGAAACTTGAACAAAAGCAAACAGTTTTGCTAAACGAAATTGACGAGGACATTTCAATCGGTGGTACGATGAGGAAATGAAATTCCTTCTCGTACCCTTGGTGGCACGAGTTGGTGGTACGACGTGGAGGTCGCCACGAAATTGGATGTAACCTGAAAATTGAAGCCAGCTATATCTGATCAGAAGTATTTGCATAATTTCATGTTCTGACTCTGGTCAGACAGATTAAGATTCTTAAATGTATTGCTTTGGGTTTTGAATCCCTAGGTAATATAATATGACTTAAGACAGCCAATCCAATGTATTATTCTGTCCAGCTAGCTAAGCAAGCTGTCATAGCTTACAGTAAGTGCTTATTATTATGCGAACCATACTTCTTTTAGTACCTTTTTACCAGACTTTAGTAGGAGACCGTTGGACTGCCACGTAGAGGTCTCGAGTTTGATCCCAAGGTGCCATTTCTCACTTTTCGAAGTTATTTGCGTATTTTATAGTTCATTATTGCTCACTTTAACGGTAACGAAAATTATCGTGAGAAAACCTCCATATCTGAGAGATCTCCGTAAAAGTTCTCGAAGGTATGTGTACTTTGCCAACCCGCACTGGGCCATCGTAGTGGACTATGGCCTTAACCTTCTTACTGAGAAGAGGCCTGTGTCCAGCAGTTTAATACAGGGCTGATATTACTATTGTATTATATGATTTTAGCAGTTTATGTATGTATATTTGTATTTACGATTCCACCGTAGCGCTAAACTGCTAAACCGATTTTGATGGTTGATTTGACATCAATTGCCCAGTTGTTAGTATAAATGCCTCGTTAAGGAATTCTTACAACTCTATCACTACAGCATAAATAAAAATGACAAATTTTGCTTAATTTTTATTTAATTTTTCCCTTTCTTATTTTTCTTGGAATACTTTTTGTTGTTGTCGTAGTGCAGGAGTGTGACGACTTCCATGATCGGTTCCTTAGTCGTGGTAACGTACAGTTCGTACTTGATGGCGTAGTCGCCGTCGGCTATGGGTAACGGGATGTTCTTTGGTGGTAGCTCCATGTTGATGTATCTGTACCTCCCCTGAGAAATAAAACATATTTTTGAGATTATTTTCAGACGTAAATATTCGCTATAGTGTGTAATAATGTGCCAGTAATTGAATTTCATTAGTTCCGAGAAAAAGATTGAGAAACCCATTGACTTATACAGGCTCAACCATAAGGCTTTTTTATGAGCATCGTTCTAAAATATGACGCTCATATTTTAGAACAATGTTGCAATTGCAATCCTAAATATTTCAGTATAATTATCCCGTTTAAAAAACAATAAAAAACCAATGGTAAATACAATAATATACTCACGGCTGGAAATGGGCATGTTTCTAAGGTAAGGTTAGAGAACGAGCGCATGAATTCATTCATCCATTTATACCTGATGGTGTCACACACTTTGGCCACAATGCGAAAGTCACCGCCCGTCTGCAGAGTCAATGTTATCGCAAACTGCAAAGAGAGACAAAAATAATAAGACTTAATTTATTTTAAGACAAGCAAAGCCCGATTTGGTTAGATGTTAATCCCAGGAGTAGTCGCCCACAGGCGTTTCTTGTCTGCGCTGGTCACTGCTGGGTGGGTCGCTGATCTAGTTTCAGTTCCAGCGACCCACCCTCTATTCAAGGCAGCGAGTTGGCACACCGTGGTATGTTTAGTTGGTATTCAGTTATTTATTTAGAAAACAACTCAAGCTTACAGTGTAACACCAAGGCGCTTATATGTTATAATCAAATAGGGATAGGGATTAGGATCAAATAGGGCTTTACAGTATTATTTAATTAAAATACAAAATAATTATAGAATACAATTAGCAAGAAAATTATAATACAGATAAATGTCAAAAGGTAAATTACATTTTAGAATTAATTAAAACTTATACATTTAGGCATTATTTAAATATGTCATTACGTGGTTACTAAATACAATAAAAGCCTTATTCAAAAAATATGTCTGCATCTGGATATTTTTCAATAAATCATTTATTAAATCAATGGCTTTTACAGTATTATTATATATTAATAGCTTTTGTAATATGCCAAGATGGCGGATAAGCGAGAAGTTGGCGTTTTCGTCTACTACAGCCACGCAGGTAATTGTCAGGCACATAGAAACAAATAGTCTCCCACACCGATGAATTGTCCACTTTGCCAATTAACATCAAATAATAATGCATTATGAGCATATATCTCCATCTAAGGCCTAGAGTATCCAAGCAAACCATTCCAGAAACAAATATAGATGGATATAGAAAAGGATAATATCCATACGTACGTTTATAGAGGTATCTAGCAAATTTACGTTGAATTTTTTCGACCATTAATGTGTACAATTTTTCTTGACGAGCCCATATAATCGCGTCATATTTCAATTTGCTACGTACATATGCATTATAGAGTAATTTTATGACATGAATATTGCTAAAATTTGAGGCAGTTCTAAAAATAAGCCCCAAAGATTTGCTAGCGTCTTTGCAGGTTTGTTTAATATGCTTGTGAAATTCATTTTGCTGTCAAGAGTTAGGCCAAGGTCACGTTTTATCGTAACACGTTCAAGAGGAGCGAGCACCTGATAATTCGTATGACATATTAATCGGGTAACGAGACCGAGTGAAAGTTACAAAATTTTACATTTTGAGATGTTAAATGACAATTTGTTTTTTCCACTCCGTTCAACTACTGAATCAATGTCAAGCTGTAGTGCTGTACAATCACGTATTTCGGTCACTATACGGTAGTACCCGAGACGTTCCATCTTTCCCGGGGTGAGCTCGCAGTACCTCTCCGCTCCCGTTTTCTCGTGGAGAGGTATAGAGAAAGGCATGGCAGGCAGGCCACGTAAAAAAAAGGTAAATGTTAATTCAAACGATTTTTATAAATGTTTTCGCCACTGCCATTGTGAATGTTGTAGGTACCATCGCTACATGCGACAACAATTTATATGATTCACAAATAGTTGATCCGAGTCTGAGTATACATTCTGTCCACTGTTATTAATTTCTTAAAATCTCCGCTACACAGAAACTATCCATAGCGCAAAAAAAATAGTAGGACGAATAAAAAAAGTACGACGCAAAGCCAATGTTGCATTGTGTGCATGTTATTATAAATATCGAAGAATGAAGAATGAAGACCTAAAAATCATCCACCCTCCAGCCCATTGCCGGTATTGCATTAAAGATCGTAAGCATGATCGACCACATCTAATCAAACTATAAAGAAGGAGAAATATGAATGTAATAAAGAACGCCACAGTCGAGCGCCAGCCTGCTATACTGCCTTATGTAAGGGGTGTCACTGACGAGATTGGCTACATCTTGAAGCGAGCTTCAATCAACACATACTTCAAGCCGCCAACGAAGATAAGTCAATTTTTACCATCCGTCAAGTGCCAACTACCTTTACAAGATGCAGGGGTCTATAAAATAGATTGTGACTGCGGACTCTCATACATTGGTCAAACCAAGAGAAACATAGGCACCCGCATAAAAGAACACATAGCTGATGTAAAACACCAACGCTCGTTGAAGTCTGCTGTGTGTGAACATGTGCAACAGGGGACCAACCACTACCTGAGATTTGACAAACCACAGATTCTCGCTAAAGAACACCGATTCCTACCAAGGATGCTTCGCGAGGCTATTGAAATCAAAAAACATCCTAATTTTAATAGAGAAGATGGTTGGAATGTACCACCAGCTTGGGATCCAGTAATAAAAATAGTCAAACCCAAGAAGAAGCAAACCACAGCTAGACTTCATGATACTTTGAGCTCATTCTGCGTAAATAGAAACACCAATGATTAAATTATGTTCGGGTACTTTGAAATAACTACACTGGAACATTGAGACAACTGCCATCTTAGTCTCCCCGTGACCATGGCTGCTGAAAAGCAACCGAAACGTCGGGGAAAGTGTAAAAATAAATTAAATCTAAATAGTTTAATAATAATTTAATTAGCTTAAAAAATAGTAAAGTTTAATAGTAGTAGTAGTGTAAAAATTTTCAAAATTTTGTAATAAAGTGTCAAATAAACAACGCGATAAAATCCGTATATAGCAGTTTAATTTCAATAAATAATATTCGCGTAAATAGAAGACAATATTATGTAATAAAGAATATGATAAATTGTTTCCAATGTGTAAAATTTAGCCAGTAAAGAAAAATAATGTATACCTATGTAATAGGTTTACAATACTACTACGAAGATGGTTATAAATATGCTTAAGCTAATATATACAACACTTTCTAGTGTTGGGTTTAATAAGCTTTTGTTAAAGTTAATTAAACCAAAAGTAAAGAACTACTACAGTCAAAGAACAAATAAGTATTTATTTCCTAAGATTTTTAATATTACAGATGAATTAAGAAAAATACCTAAAATAAGTATTAATACTCTTAAAAGAAGACTGATGGCTGTATTGCTGGGTGGTATACATATGTGCTTCTAGCAGTGCAACGTTCAGTCAATATAAGTACAAACTATATAAATTGTATGTAAAGTCTGTCATATTTTATTTTGTTTTTAACTTTAAATAGTTTCTTTTTTTTACTATTGTGGGCTGAGCAATTTTTTTTTAAATGTGTATTCGTAAATTATCCTAGAATTTAAGATCGTGTCTTGCCGTTAATCTTAACGTTTGGCGAGTATTATGTATAATGTTACTAAATTACCACTGTATTGTACTTAAATAAAAATCTGTTTCCAATGTTAATCTCACGCCTGTATATCCCTAAAAGCATAGGCGGAGGTGACGATTCAGACAGTGTTATTGGTCATTATGCTAAGAAATTCTTAGTTGCAGCACGAATCCGGAACTATATTGCTCGCCTATTCACGTCTACTAGGTATAATGTAATATCCCCTCCCTCCCCCAGGACCTCCGTGGCGCAGCGGTAGTGAATGCGACTGCTGTCCATGAGGTCTCGGATTCGAATCCCGGGTCGGGCCAGCAAAAAGATATTGGGTTTTTCTGTTTAGAAATCTCAATACAAGCCCGGAGTTAGGAAGTTAGCGGTGTTAGACACCCCGTGCCTCGGAAAGCACGTAAAGCCGTTGGTACTGCGCCTGATCACTCTCCAGTCGTGTCGGATTACCGTCCCATCGGATCATGAGGGTTAGGGAACAGAGAGTGCTCTTGTGTTTACGCACATACTTGTGCACTATAATATCTCCTGCGCAGATGGCCAGTCTCCGTTAAAATTGGCCGCCGTGGCCGAAATTCGGTCTGGAGGACATTAATAATGTAATACATTAATGCGTAGTTTCACGCGTATGTACCCGAAGGGGTAGGCAGAGATGTATTAAGGACTCTTTTCGCCAGCTAAGGTATTGGATCCCGCGTAATCGGTGGCGAGTCTATTGCCACAGTACCAGAAGTAATGATATACCTGTCTCTTCAGAAATTAATAAGCGTTCGTCTATGTTTACACATCGTTAACCGGTCGTATACCGCCGGCTCGCATACCAGCCGGCAGATTTGTACCCGTCGTAGGCCGGTGGCTCGCATGCGAGCCACCAAATTGGCGCCAAAACGCTGCGCGCCGCCTTCGCTTTAGCTTAAGCTAACGTAAAACCAATTTGGTGGCTCGCATGCGAGCCACCGGCCTACGACGGGTACAAATCTGCCGGCTGGTATGCGAGCCGGCGGTATACGACCGGTTAATACAACCTATAATACCAAAGAATTTAAAAGCACTGCAGATCGCAGAAACATAAGTTTTTATATACACAGACGATATAAATACTCCACACAAACCAGTATCATTATCATTAGCGTCATGTCAACCGGAAGACGCATTGAATCGTTCCATAAACCGATCCAAATGATCATCAGCCACTTGCAAATTATAATGATCGTAACCGCTTGTTATTTGAATGTCATTCGAATGTCATCGCGGTATATATTGCCCAGTTATCTGGTAAACTCTTTGTTGTTCCAATATCGACCAGTAACCTCCAATTATGGATCAAAACAAACGTGGACTGTATGCATTGTTACATTCACGCTTGTTAACTGGAGTGGTAGGCAAAGAATATCAATTTTTACTTGTTATACATTTTCAAAAGACAAACCCGCACTAGGAATAATTTCTGTATCACGGGAGACTTTAACAAACATTGAAGCAACAGACACAAAGAACACCCAGACTGGAACAATCATTTGTGGCACAAATTGTTGTATTGATTCGAGCCCCTAACATTCGGCGCAGTAACAGTGGCAAGCCGACCGCTTAAATCACTAAGCCTATGTTTCTACACAGCCGGCAAAACACCTGTGTATTTTAAAAGTCCGTGCTACCACTAAGGATCTCTTGTCAAAAAAACTCAATTACTGACTGACTCAGAAATAAATCCTGAGACCACATGATCGCAAACATATTATGAGGTTAACAAAACAGCATAGTGCAATTATTTCAAGTTAAGAGGAATTAAAGGCAGTAGAACAATTACTCTGAACATAACCGTGAAGAATAGCGCGGCAGAAGATTCCAGTTCGTTCTTGTAAATACATTTTGTGGTACTATGGCCTTAGTAAGGACGAAAACCGTCGAGCTTTAGTGACTAAAATCCCACAATATTCATCAGATACCGTTAAGAAATTTGAAACTAAAATATTTTATAGAAGTGAATCACACAATCACATCGGTACTATGTAAGTATGATTTTTTTGTTCAAAAGCAAGCGCTGTGACGTTGTAACATTCATCAGCATGCAGGTCGGCTAACGTCGTTCGTCCATAATTGGATTATGATTGGATGGACTATTTATAGTTCATTTTATATATATGCAATAATATTATTTGCATGCACACTCACGCCAGAATATCTTTAAGGCGTAGGCAGAGTTATATTATACCCATATTCGGCCAACTAGTTTTACATCCCAGATAATAGAGGATAAACCTAGCAAGCACTTTGACAGACCTCGTGGCGCTACAGCCAATTTCCTAACAAAAGACATTGCCACAGCTTGAAACTGAGACCTCACGATCGATCGTGATCATATATCACGGAACCAATGAGTTATACACATAAACCCATTTAATGGTGAACTGTCCATATTCCTTTTTTTTTTAAGTTGTCTCACAATATATGCTAATAAAATCGCCAGCAAAAGCTAGAATTCTTGTACTTATTAGTTTTAGGCTCACATCGGTAGTACAATGATTGAGATTCGGATCCACGACCTCTCAATTGCTCGCTACGCTTTCAACTCGAAGTCGACAGTGAAGAAAAACTTACGGTAACATTATTGCCAAACGGCATCAGAAGAGTCGCAGTCATATTCGTCAAGTAGGGGTCATGTCTGCTCTTCCTTCCGGTGAACACTACGACATCTTGGACGAATTTAGGATTGGAATACTTCAGCTTAGCTCGTTCTTGACGAAAGGCATCTTGCTGCAAAAGAAATATCAATTGTATTAGCAGCAACTGGTTTAATTCTATGGAGGAAAGGCTTTCGTATGTGCCCTAAAAGGTGACCTCAGATATAATGATATATTTCTTAACTGCGTCCGTGGCGCAGCGGTAATGAATGCGACTGCTGTGCATGAGGCCTCGGGTTCGAATCCCGGGTTGGGCCAACAAAAACGTATTGGGTTTTTCTGTTAAGAAATCTCAATACGAGCCCGGAGTTAGGAAGTTGGCGGTGTTAGACACCCCCGTGCCTCGGAAAGCACGTTAGATCCGTTGGTCCTGCGCCTGATTTCTCTCCGGTAGTGACGGATTATCTGTCCCATCGGATCATGAGGGTTAGGGAACAGAGAGTTTGTGGGTTCGATGCAAATATTTGTGTAATTGCAAATACTTGTACCTTTTCTGGGTGATCTTTATATCCGTTGATTGGATGTTTGTAAAGTCCAACATGGAAATTAGTGTGGGTGTTGCCATTATAAATAAAAAAATAAAGTTTTAAACTATAACCTAACTACGTAAAAAAAGGAGTTTGAAAGGGACGAAACAAGAAAATAATTCAGATAGAAATCCAGAAAAGCATAGGTACAAAAATGGCCAGGGTAGAGCCGTGGTCGCACCCACTGTATACCTACCCTGTCTGTTTTACACAGAATGCCAAAATCATTACCGTTTCTTTTGGCTTCGCCGTAGTCGGGTAAAAAGAAAGGAAATATATTATGTTTAGGGGAAGAATTTCACAAAGCTTACAGGCTGTTTGAGCACACAAAATACCTACACTCTGTTAGCTATCGAGGTAGCTAAAAGCCTAGGCTTTCAACAAAATATGCGCATTTTAAGAATCTACTACGGTAAAGGAAACTTGCCGAGATAATTTAATTTTCCATCCACTCAAATGGAATTTATTTGGTTATTACAAACCGGAATGGGCACTTAATTTTGATTAAAATCAGTGATACAAGGTCAAGTCTGTGGTCAAATGAAGTATCAGACACTCTATGTATATACCTTTGAAAATAAGTTGACAAAAATACATAAATCTACCTTTTTTAAATAACAATCTGTTTGACATTATTTTATTAGATTACTTTCAAAAACCTATTAAGAGTTTTAGAATAAATTGTAACATCCTTGTGAATATTGAACAAAATAAGGCTACTTACAGAATCGCAGTACGAAATAATAAAGAGTGTAATTATATACATTAATAAACCAATCCGATACATTTCTTTTAAAAACTTTTAAGTATACAATTTTCAACAGTAACGCCTATAGACTACGTTTTTACGATTACAATGATACCATAAACGCTTGTGATATACTGAAAATTGATTTCAGATTCAGCTGGTAATGATATAGCCACCGAATGTAGATCAATTTAGTAATTATGGTGCGATTAGACGCTTCTTTATGCTCGTTATGAGTTTATAATTGGTTCAAACCCTGTTTCAATTCTAGAACATTTTTGACTCCAGTGTTAAATCATTAGACTATACCGATACATTTATGTAGAATTATAATACTCTCCAGACCGAATTTCGGTCACAACAGCCAACCGAAGTCAAACTCGCTCGAGGAAGTAGAGTTGCTTTCATGCCGCGCTGGTTGCGTCTAAGAGGGTGGACTTTTTAAACAACACTTTTATTGCGATTTGCCCGATACATAAGATTACCGCAAGTTCCAATAACCTATCCCATTACTTTACTATTGTATCATCTTTAATTTCAATTTTTAGAGTCGGCATCATTGCGTGTGATCAAAGTACGATAAACAATTTATATTCATTTCTTATAATGTGTTTAAATGAGATCCCCTACTAAGAATCCTAACTAATATTATAAATGCGGATGTGAGTTTGTTCGTTTGTTTACTACGCTTTCATGCATTAACTACACGACCGACCATCATGAAATTTCGCATACACGCTGTCGAGGGAACAAAAAAGGGACATAGGTTACCTTTCATCCAGAAAAAGTACTGTTCCAAATCTAACCTACATTTACGCGAGCGAAGCCGCGGAAAAAATCTAGTTATATATTAATATTTTAGTCGTGTCCATCGCTTGGACAAAATCTAGTACTTCATATATCGCGGGGACGTTATAAACAGTCAAGCAAAGTCATAAACAACACCCGTAATTGAACCAACTATTTGTGGATCATCCAATTTTTTTCCCGTGTGGGAATTGAGTCCACAACACTTGGCGTAGTGGCAATGTCGAGACGACCGTTTAAAACACTACGCCTTTCGTGTAGCTAATGGTTCATGCAATTAAAGGTAACCCGACAACACCATCGTCAATCGACATTGTCAGTTACCTCGTAGAAACACCCATCGCCCTGATAACTTTGACATGCTTTCAATAAGTACGCAAATATGAAGTTATTATTGAATACTCAAATTCCAGTTTTCATTATAATTATAATGTTCTTGACACCGCGCTTTGGACCACTGTCACTTAATGAAATTGAACTCGATACGGGCTATTTAAATACGGTCACTTTTTTTGGAAAGGCTCTTGTTTCTGTGCAACTATGGTATCTCACAATTTACTCCCGTGGCAATTGAAGCAATAATATAAAATTTGGTGATTAATTTAAACATGCATAATAAGCATTTAATCGGGTTGATATTAGAGGACTATTGACGGTGATAACACCCGTTGTTGGTGTTGTTAAAAATAAGACACTGCAATATCAGTAGAAGGCACGACGTCTTTCTGATGGCCCTTGCAAACCTACTTATGGCAGGAACAAAACAATTTATATGGCTACGATTATATAGGACCATGTTTGGGTTCGGCGTGCTTTTTGCAGGTCTAATCTTTACAGTAACCACCGATAAAATACTCAAAAACCACACTAAAGATTGAAACGTATACTTTTTATGGAATAGCAGATGATTAGATAGATATTTTTAGTTCGAGTCTAGTAGAGATTAAAGTAGAATTCCTAAGTATTGTTCGTAGATCGCAATATGGAAAACCGTTAATAACGTATTGTTGGTAGATCGCAATATGGGAAACCGTTAATAACGTATTGTTGGTAGATCGCAATATGGGAAACCGTTAATAACGTATTGTTCGTAGATCGCAATATGGGAAACCGTTAATAACGTATTGTTCGTAGATCGCAATATGGGAAACCGTTAATAACGTATTGTTGGTAGATCGCAATATGGGAAACCGTTAATAACGTATTGTTCGTAGATCGCAATATGGGAAATCGTTAATAACGTATTGTTGGTAGATCGCAATATGGGAAACCGTTAATAACGTATTGTTCGTAGATCGCAATATGGGAAACCGTTAATAACGTATTGTTCGTAGATCGCAATATGGGAAACCGTTAATAACGTATTGTTGGTAGATCGCAATATGGGAAACCGTTAATAACGTATTGTTCGTAGATCGCAATATGGGAAACCGTTAATAACGTATTGTTGGTAGATCGCAATATGGGAAACCGTTAATAACGTATTGTTGGTAGATCGCAATATGGGAAACCGTTAATAACGTATTGTTGGTAGATCGCAATATGGGAAACCGTTAATAACGTATTGTTGGTAGATCGCAATATGGAAAACCGTTAATAACGTATTGTTGGTAGATCGCAATATGGGAAACCGTTAATAACGTATTGTTCGTAGATCGCAATATGGGAAACCGTTAATAACGTATTGTTGGTAGATCGCAATATGGGAAACCGTTAATAACGTATTGTTCGTAGATCGCAATATGGGAAACCGTTTATATCTATACTAATATTATAAAGGGGAAAGATTGAAATTTTTATTCTTTTGTTTGTAAGGATTTAACTCAAAAAGTAAATAACCAATATTTTTAATTATTTTACTATTAGAAAGCTATATTATCACCGAGTAACATGGGCCATATTATAATTATATTTTTTTAAATGTACTGTTACTAATATACCCTGACCTAAACTACTTTTAAGCGAGAGAAGCCGCGGGCAAAAGCTAGTCAGATATAAAACCATCAACATCTTAGTAGGTCATGAATAAAACTAATAATAGAATGTATGGAAATATTTATGTTAATGACGGACGACGAAGTTTTGTTGTTAAACTTGAATGAAGATTGACATCAGTATAACCGCACAAAAACAAAAAACTTTCCATTACGAGGGCGATAGAATTCTAGAATACGTACTCTTAAAAACCCCAAGTTAACAGACACGTTATTAAGTATAGTCATCGAATACTTTAGAATGATATTCCCTTAAATCGTTAAGAGTTTTAACCGCAGGCAGATTTAAAAAATACATGACTCTTTGTTTGAAACAATAACTTAATGTAAAATTGTTAAGCGATTTAAAGAGTCAGTATAGTTATTATTAACTTATGTTAACAACTTTTTCTACCTTGAATATTTACGTTCAAAGACTAAGATCGTTGCGTTGCTTTTTCAGTGTACAGAAAGGCACACATCCTAACTAATATTATAAATGCGAATGTGTGTGTTTGTTTGTTGTGCTTGTATGCCTTAACTACTTGACCGATCATCATTAAAGTTTCACATACACGTTGACAGAGTAGCAGAAAAGTACATAAGGATCATCATCATCATCCAGAAAGAAGTATCTAACCTAACCTAGATTGATGCGAGTGAAGCCGATCTAGTTATATACAAATATTTCAGTTATTATTTAAGCACTTCTTACATTCATAGCACATAACAATATATGCAAATAATGGTTGTAAACAAATTCAACTAATATAAAATACAAACAAGTTTAGCAGTGTTAATCTTCGAGCACTACGGTTGTAAGAAAGCAAAAGGTACAATTTCGTATCGCCTCTTGCCATGCATTTTTTTAGTCTAATGTATGACCGCCTACGGACCAAATTAACTATTACTATGATTTGGCCATCTTGATGATCCGTGTCCGACAGTATAGTGCCTGAGACAGACAGATACATTTCAATTAAACTGTTACATTTGAATATAGAAAAATAATTTTAGCTCTAAATATATTCTATAGTCTGCTTGTTAAAATATCAAATACAATAATATATACGTTTTGAGTCTAAATTTACAATTTATATAATTAGTACCATTATCATATTTTATAAGATAGGACATATTCAGCAAACGATTTAAAACTCGATATTAAATTAAGCATACGTGTTACGCGGAAGACAATCGAGATCCAATTGTTACGCAGTACCCTTTTCACCTTGAGAACAGAATAATAATATAAAACAAAAACTATAAGGACTTTATTTTTCCTCTTATGTTTTAGTGTTTTGATCGGCTCAGTATATTGTGTGATCTTGAACATGTGTGACACTAACGCGAGGCTGGACGGGAAAGTGGTGATTGTAACAGGTGGAAGTTCTGGTATGGGACTTGAAGCTGCCAAGAATTTAGCTAACCGTGGCGCAAGAATTATTATCGGAAGCCGAAATGAAACCAAACTAAGAAATGCTAGAGATCAGATCATAGCAGAAACAGGCAACCAAAACGTTGCATACAAAATCCTTGACTTAGGATCTCTCAAATCAGTCAGAAGTTTTGCCAATGAAGTCAATATGGAAACCACAATAGATGTGCTAGTCAACAATGCCGGTGCAGTCGCGCTACCTGACAGGCTGACAGCAGACGAGTTGAATCTGACAATGCAAGTGAATTTCTTCGGTGCTTTCCTACTTACGTTTCTATTGCTGCCTAAGATAAGGGCTTCGGCTCCTAGCAGGATTATAAACGGAGTTGCCTCTTCAATGTATATGGGTGACATTGATTTCAATCATTGGAATGATGTTGGACGTTTCAATTCGATATCAAGTTTAGCCAATTCCAAATTAGCAGTGGCTTTGTTCAACGCAGAATTAGATAGAAGATTGACAAAGGCTTGTGAATACATTTGATCCATTTCTTGTACGAGATACAGGTATACTGACAAACGTACCTGGAGTTGTTCAAAACATATCGAATTTTTTTATAAACATGATTGGGCAGAAAAAGGAAGATGTTGGTAAGCAGATAGCTTACTTGGCTTCTGCACCAGAGATGGAAAAGGTGAGCGGTAAAAATTATAAGTTTTGTCGTGAGTTCCTGACTCCTTGGCTTGCAAATGATGCATGGCTGACTAAGCGATTGTGGGATGAATCCAAGAAGGCTGTAAAAATAAGTACTGGGGAGGACTGGGAGAGTCGAGAAGTGCAAGTAGCTTTGTTTGGATGAAAATAGGTCTGGTGTGAAAGCTGTAAGTCATTTCGTGACCAAATTAGATTTATTTAGGTTTAATTATATTGAATAACGACTGCGATCCTATCACTGTCACTAAAATAATTTTATTTGTATATCACGGTGGTTATATTTAAATATTAGAAGAGCAATGTGTGAAATACTTTAATATAGAAATAACTTTCTAATCTTTTCTATTACGATATTAAATTAGTAGTACTTAAAACTACTACGTTATTATTTATTCCATATACAACATGGCACAGATATTACGCACAACCTCAAACACTCCAATTAGTTTATTAAATCGTAATATAATCATTAAAATGTAGCTTTTATGTACTTAAATAATTTAATTTAACGAATTAGTTCTCCTTATTGTGCGCGGATTGTATGGTTATATTACAATAAATCTAACATTATTGCCTTTATTGTATCAAAACCCTTATTGCCTTGAATTATGATACATTTTTGTATATTTCAGCCGTTTAAAAAATGGGTTACTACAATTTAATTTGTTTTAATATTTAAGGGTAATTAAATACCTATATTTAAAATTGCTGGAATTGATTCAGTAGCAGATTTTGAACTAATTATTTTCAGGGTGTGCTTTTATTATGTTACATGTTGTATATCTCGCCAAGCCAGCTGGCTATTTTGTACCGTTATTTAAAATCAGCTACGGAAACCCAAATTATGAAAAAATACATAAATATGATCACATCGTGTTTAAATAAGGCAATATAAATAAAAACTCCTGCGTCCATAAAAAGCACATGTTCTCAATTCAAAACATGTTAGCCCACTCAGTATATATAGCTTGCGATAGCGAATTTGTTTGCGAAGAAAGTGGATAGGTGATCAAGAAAGTAATAACTTTGAAATATCGCAATTGTCTCTATCAGCTTTGTCATAATCGATACTATTTAGAATTACTACCATTATTTACTATTTGTTTAATGACTGCTCACACGGCGTAGAGGCTTAAGTGCAAACGGAACAAAAATATGAGTGCTCCATATATAGTTGTTCCAAGTCTGGGTGCTTAACACATTGAGTGCCATGTAGCAGACACAATAGAAAATGTATTTTTCGCGGTCATTTATGACCGGCATGCCGTTTAATGGTGAAGCATTATGATGTAAACTCTAATTTTAAGTTAAGATTTAAGATTTGTATTGAAGTGTTGATGTAGTCTAATTTGAAGTTTCAATTTGTATTTTTTTATCGTATACACTGCGTTTATTTATAACTATTAAATGAATAAAACAATCATGATATACATTTTATTAAAGGCCTAAGAAAGACAATACAACTTGTGTCGCATTGTCGTCTTGAATTATTCTGCTATATTACATTCCCTTGTTAGTTTAATAAATGCTGCCGCTTATACATACGTCTATTTAACTAAACTGTGCAGTGACTTAAATGGTCATCTCGACGCTGTCAATGCGGCAAGTTTTACAGGTTCAATCACCGCTTGAAGCCAAATTTGTGTTCGTTGTTGTTTTAAGTTAACCCTAATGTTATAAATGGGAATGTGAATTTGTTTGTTTGTTACGCTTTCACACCTATCTACTCGACTGATCACTAAGAAATTTCGCATACACATTGCCTGTTACCGTGTATGCAAAACGACACCGAAATACATAGGGTTAAAGCCGTGGGCAAAAGCTAATATAGAATAGAACACACAAACTCTAGGTTCTATAATTATAAATCTAGTACTTATTATTTTCTTATCTTATGGACTGGATGGGTAGCGCAGTTCTTTAAGTGGACGCCACGCCACTACCAAGGTACTGTAGGTTTGAACCTCAAAACACTGTAAATTCGAAAGTTTGTGAATACACAATTCGAGGTAACAAATAATCCTTCCAAAATTGAAAGTTTAATTGTTACCTCGAATTGTGCAAACCGCTAAACAGATTTAGATGAAATCTGGCGAACCGATAGACTATGTCCTGGATGAATACGTTGTGTGTAATGCAGACGGGTGAAGCCGCTGAAACCAACTAGTTTTTTATAACCGGAATATTGCCAGTGATAGCCTAGTCAGAGACCGTTGGACTGCCACTCAGAAGTCTCGAATTCGAACCCAATGTATCTCCGATTTTTTGAAACGATGTACGTATTAAATAGTTACCTAATTAACACACGCTCAAACGAGGTTTTCATTTGAACAATATCGAAATACTACGAACGCGATTCGACTGCGTGTGTCAAATGCATGGTTGTGTGCATGTAAGTAAGTAAGTAAGTATTTATTTATTTTCAGAACATAGGTACACGTTCTTATACAAATATTATAACGCAGAAAACAAAAAAGTACATATATAATGAAAAACGAGGTTACCATTCAGGTTTGTTGTTGGTTTGCGGTTGATACCTCAAACCAACCCTGATATTATTTAGTAACTCCAAGTGACGCCCGGACGTACATCAGCTGCTCATTGTAATATTTTAGAAACACAAACACAAAACACAAAACTACGTAAGACATATATTATATAAATTATAATTGATAAGCATATATATATAAATTAATATATAACAATATAAATTAAAATAGGTATAACATGAATAATAAATAAATTGGCGCAATAGCATAATGTTGTGTTTTTCATTAATTTAATGTATTTCTAATGCATATTTTATAAAAATATTAGGATTCGCCCATCCTTCTCCATATAAACTTTAACTGTGCCAAATTTCATACTCCGCCGAACGCTCAATTTTCGCAAAAATGGGTACAACGTTTTTGCTTCACGTATTAATATATACATAGATATTATAAATGGAATCGAAATGGCACAAGCTGGTCTTCTGTAAATGAAATAAATATCTCTGCCTTTGAGGATACTGCCATGGGTCTATAATATTAATACCCACCAAAAGGCACGTCTAAGTTAAAATTGCTGACTTTATTGGTAATGAAGCTTCGAACACGAGTAACAGACCACTTGAGAAGTTATTTAAACTAGGATCTAAAGTAATCGCAAGTTTTCTATTATCAAAGTGTTGTCAAGCTAACGGAGTAGCACCAAATAACATATAAAAAAGATATTAAGAAGACAATAAGGAATTACATTATATTTTACTTATTTGTCTCGTTGGTTTCGTGGTATATATATATCTATGGCCGACGTTCACGGGTTCGATTTCCTGTTTGTGCAATATCTCATTGGGTTTGTAAATTAAGATATTTCTAATAGGTAGGCTACTACCTGGTCATGTACACACAGCGATACATCAACCTCGGCTGTTTGGACTTTAGCTTTTTAGAAGTTGAACGCTGCGAATCGTGCGAGAGAATGCGTTATATTTTTGTTACGCTCTATCCTTATCGTTACATCGACACCACTATGCACTGTCCCTTGCCGACAATTCTCTATTTTGTATGTAGCGTAGTTATGCGTATATAGGGTGTCTAACTTGATGAGTAGCCGTGTGTACCTACTGGTATTATTATTATGGGGGACCTAAACATAGCTGTCAAAATATGGGTGTAATACACCTCTTATTACCACTTTTAGAGATCGAAAAATCTCTTATAAAACAGCTTTGTCCGTCTGTTATACAACTTTTAACTCAAGTACCGTAAAAGCTAGAGACTCGCGGTCAAAGCCATTCGACACAGCATAGTCGATATACCCCGAAATGACTATGACCTTTGACCTCTGACCTCAAGGTCACATGATACCATTTTTTTGAAACTCTGAGATATGTTATGCGCTTTCAAAAGCTATTTTATATGAAATGTTACAGCGCCTGCAATAATAAAATAGCAATCCGTAGAATTGTCTTATATATATATATTTTATTATATATTTATTATTATATATTTTAGAAGGCGCAAGAAGAAGTCAGAGATTGGGCAGCGATAGTCTTTTGGCTATCTAAGCAAAATACTATAGGTCAGGATTCAAGTATTTAAGATTATTTGACTACGATCGTCTGTAAATATCAGATCCATAGCTACTGTTCAGTCTAACTGCACTGTGCAGTAGATAATGAGACTGCGTGGATAGCTCAGTGATTTAAAGGATTCGAAAAGCACACGAATAGATCAAGTAGTAGAGCCTCGCTGATTTCAGCATGAATGGGCCGGCTCGACCAGGGAAGTACTACCCTCTCACCGAATATCGACGTGAAATACCAGTGTTCCTACTGTTGTGTTTCGTTTGGTGAGTGGGAGCGCCGGAGGTCCAATCACCCTCTTTCCGCCTTCTCGCTCCTTCTCCTTCCCACTTCCTTTTTTCTCTAAAGGGTCAGCAAAGCGCAAGCGATGCATCTGGTATTGCAAGCGTCCATAGGCTCGGTGACCACTTACCATCAGGTGGGCCGTATGCTTGTTTACCACCTAATTTGTATAAATAAAAAGCTCGATTAACAGGTAGGCTCTTTTTATCCTGACAGGCGTTATCGTAGGATATATACGATCGTAGAGATGGGCCGAACCAAGTACGTATAAAAAGATTGTCTTATGATTTACTTACCCATCGTTACCACCAATGTATATATGGCACAGATCTTCGTAGGTGTTATATAAAAATGAAAAGAAATTGTTCTACCGATGACGTCATACGGTTGTTCATTTGAAGCAACAGATGTAACAACAAAGGCAACATAAACAACAACACACCCACGGACACAATTTTTCACAAAGAGTTGTTGATGAAGAAGACATGACTTTATTGTATTGTTAATTTTGTGTTTTTTATTTTATTTACTAGCTGATATGAAATATACATTTTCTTATCGGCTACATGACGTGCTTATTGTAAATGACAAGAGTCATAGCAGAAAGACTATAGAAAAACTGTTATAAACTCTTTGGTAAGATGTAGGCAATTAAGAAGGTCAAATACAAATATATTATAAAGAGGAGGAGATATTATAGAGCACAGGTGTATATGTTACGGTAAGTGAGATTAATTAAAAATAATAATAATTATCTTTCATTGTTAATAATTACCTTACGATTTGCTAAATGTGAATATAAAATTGAAATTCATCACTTTTACCAGTTGTTATTAATAATTCACTCCTATCGTCGGTAAAAAGTAATTAAATAAGACTAGAAGTTAGTTGTCCAGTAGGTATTTATTTATATTACCATAGTTCTTTCAAATACTAAGCAGCGTTAGCTCTGTGGGGAGACCAACAGACTGCGACTGGCGACCACTAGTTTATATGTAATAGGTAAAGAAAAAAGAAAACAATGTAGCAAGCTTAGGAATATCGTCAATGAAGGTTTAGTTAATAATTTTTTTGAAGAAGATAGGTATATTTACATGTATAGCCTTGGCGAAATCTAAATGAAATGTGAGTATAAGGCTATAGTTATCTATTATCTATATATATAAAAATCAATTGCTATTCGTTTGTCTCGCTAAAACTCGAGAACGGCTGTGCCGATTTAGCTGATTTTGACTTTGAAATGTTTGTCGTAGTCCAGGGAAGGTTTAAACGATGAGAAAATATAGAAAAATTCGTTAGGATAGGTGATACGAAGTACACCGGGCAATCTAGTAGACAATAAAAAACAGAATATCGATCAAACTTAAAATTTAAATCAATTATGATCGAATTTTGACCACTAGGCGACCGCTAGTTATGGTTAACACCCCGAATCAGAGCAATCCGACTCGGATAGGTTAGGAGCTCTAGCCTTAACGTTCGTGGTTATTTTTTTATAACCACCCAGTTACTTAAGTAAATAATGAAAATTTTTAAAATTTTTAAACGTTGCAGTTGTCATTTTTATTTGAAGGTGATTTTAGGATACTAAAGTAATAATATTATATGCTCTAATGCTCGATCAGCAGAAAGTCGCTAAGCTTACATTATTTTTGAAAGTTTATTACATTTATCGGTACTGAGGTTAAATTATTAATAATCAGTGATAAATGTGATTAATTTCTTACTTTACATCGCCTTTCGGTAAGTATTAATAATGATATACAATTATTAATAATTTTTAATTAATCACACTTACCGTAACATATACATACTACATATTTAAACACAACGAAGTAAGTAAGTTCGCTCACTCTTTTAAGAGGAAAACAAATCAACATGGCCGATGATTACGCACAAGACCATCGGGTAAAGCACGTATGCTTTTCTAAATTACGGATATAAAACATCGTCAACTTCTTAACTCCGAGCTCTTACTGACAGTTTCATATTATAACATTTTTTTAAGGCAATAGTAGCTACGTTATTGTAGCGCAGATAAGATTTCTACGGTTAATTATTTTCACAAATTTGCTGTGTGTTTATGCAAAGATTTAGGATAATGTCAAACGAATGCAGTAAGGCTTGGTGGTCAGCGATAAGTCAAATTCGAAAATCATTGGTTCATTTAGATCACAAAGTAACAATTATGAACGTCAAAATACATAGATAAGAAAGTTTACTAAGTTACTGAAGTTTGATTTAAGTTAATTGCTAAGTTCAGGCAACGGTTTGAAACCTAAGAGAAGAATCCTGCAAGAAACTCATGGCCACTCTATAAATCGCCATATAAACAACTCGTAATGCTTTTCATACCTATATTTGTAGTAATAGGTTGTATACGTGAAACAGTAGCTGCCACTTAAAACAGAAGCCAACGCAAGATACCCAAAGCATATTATAAGCATTTGACATTCAGTTGCAGTAAAAAATCGCTATTGACCGCAGTTCATTGTCGGAAATTCGAAATCGGTGTTTGTGTTTTAATGCCAATATAATATCTTTTATTTGTAGAAATTTGGCAGAATCTCTAGAGTAGTCATGTGAAATATCTATGTCCGGTACGCCAAACAGTCGAAATATTGATCAATAATATGATACTCAAGAGTGCGTCTATTATAGTGAGATGTATAGAATTGTTTTACGTACTTGAAAGTTTTTTAGCAGAACAGGATATCGCGGTAGCATATTTTGCCAGCAGCCTTTTGTCAACCACAAAATAATAAAATACAAAATTGTTTATAATAGCTTACTACCTTCTGTTGGGCTTATTGACTCCATGCAGGTAAGGTCGAAGAACCCGGCACCGTTACGATAACAATAACAAGCCAATAACTTGGTTATATTACGAATTGACTGTCGCACTGGTGAAGTACACCCTCGTATGCTCAAGCAGAACTTAGGAGTAGTAATACTAATATCACGATCCCAAGGCTTACATACCCTTCCATTAATTTCCTTTAATCCCATATTTAACTTGTACTTATGACACCCCTGGTAATGAAAGCGAACATCGGCTGCGGTAACCGCTTACCATAAGGCGGGCTGTATTCAGGCTTGCTACGTTTTTTATATAAAAAACTTGCGTAAGCCTGCCTAACCAAACCAAGCTAAACTGCAAAACAATTCAATTTTTAAGAGTATACATTTTCTGTCTCGCACAACATAACTGTGGAATGAGCTGTCGGCTACGGTACTTCCGGACTAACACGACCTTCAACACTTCAAGAAAAGAGCGTACTCCTTTTTAAAAGGCCGGCAACGCACTTGTGACTCCTCTGGTGTTGGGTCTCTATGTATGGCGGTAATCGCTTACCATCAGGCGATCCGCCTGCTCGTTTGCACCCTAATCCATTAAAAAAAGACATCTCATGCGCTTTGTATAATTCCTGTGTCACGGAGGACTTCACAAACATTCAAACAAAGGACACTATTTGTGTCCTTTGTTTGAATGAACCCCCAGACTCGGGTCAACCTTTTGTGAATCACACAAATCTTTGACCCGTGCGGGGATCGAACCCTCAGCACTCGGCGCGGCAGCAGTAGCGAGGCGACCACTTAAACCACTACTCTCTGCAGTCTAAACAACATACGCCGGGAATAGACTGTCTATAGATAATTAGCAGCACTTAAATCTTCGTAGTTACCAGTAAAGGCGTCATAATCCACAATGCGGTCCGCTTCTGAGGCAGCCATAGTTAGGAGGAGCTTTTACCCATTCAAGAATTCTTGTTTCATTGAAATCGAATATTGATCATTTCAGGTATAGTGCTTTTTAATAGGTAAGTAGGAACTTATGTTGACTCAAACGACGAAAATCTGATTTCAAAGTACCACACACGTTACGAAGTACCTGTGATTTGTATACACAATACTTATGAAAATTATAGGTAAAAGGCAAGACAAGATACCGTCTATTCTTTAAATTGCCCGTTTCCGGAGAATTTCAGGAGAAAAGTATATAAAAACGTTCTTCGCATGCTTTTAAGGCTCCTACACGCTATGCCGGCACGCGGCTGCTCGGCCGGTGGGCATGCCGCCAACAAGCCTGACGGCATTCCCGGCGGGTATTTGAGCCGCTAGGCTTGCCGCACAAACAAGCCGCAGCTATGGCCACCGGTTTATGCCAGCGGGTTGCGAAGGGAGCTGGCGCGGGCGTGACATTAATTAAAATGCCATTTAATTGAGAAGAAAACGCTGTGTTGCTATTAATTGAAAATTTCACGAATATGACATTTTGTGGAAATCGCGATAGCTATGTTGACGGCTTTATTGTCCATCGTTAAGAACCCGCCTGTCACAACTAAAACTATACTCTGCGACTGACAGCGGCAAGTGCCGGCGGCCTGATTATACCGGCGGCATAACCGCGCGGCAAAAAACTCGCTGGCTGTGCCGCCGGTATAGTGTGTAGGAGCATTTACCCATTCAAGAACTCTTGTCTCATTGAAATCGAAAATTGATCATTTCAGGTAAGTATAGTGCTTTTTAATAGGTAAATAGCTGCTTATGAGAGTGCTTATGGTGATGGTGCTGAGATTTAGAAGATTCAAATTCAGAAGTTGCGATTGCATGTAGCAGAGATGAGAATGTTACGATGGATGTGTGCAGTGACGACAATGGACAGAATTAGGAATAAATACGTAAGAGGTAGTCTGAAAGTGGTGCCCATAGACGAGAAGGTGAAAGGAAATCTTTTGGCTTGGGATGGACATGTTATGCGAAGAGATAATACGTATGTAGGTAAGCAAGTGATGAATATGAGGGTAGAGGGACGAAAAGAGAGATGAAGGCCAAGGAAAAGATGAATGGACTGTGTTAGGATAGATATGAAAAGGAAAGGGGTAAATTATCAGATGACGGGTGACAGAGAAGTATGGAAGCGAAGGACATACTGCTCCAACCCCAAATAAATTGGGACCAGGGCAAGAGGATGATGAGGTGCTTATGGTGGTTTTATAATACCTATGAATCCCTTTATTAAAAACTCCTCTGTAACGAAAAGTAAACTATTGTAGCTGATTAGTTATTAAGATTCGCGTGCTCTATTTAAGCGAATAAGTTGGTCTTCTTTTTTACAATTTTAACATCTGTTATAAAGGTGAATAAATATTTCACTTCATATAGAAATGCAAAGTTGTTTAAAAACAATTCAATCTCAATTCAAGTTCAAATCAAGTCAATTTTGCGAACATATGGATGCTGATTTTTCATATACTTAGGTACAGAAGATAACTTACCGTTAATAATTGGTTTTGAATTTCTCATCATCGGGTTGATGAAACATAAGTATAAGATTCAAGACGGCAGTAAAAATATTTCAAAATAGGCACCAACAACAGCATAAACAACAAAAACAACACACAATGGGAACGCACAATTTTTCACATAAACTCATTTTTTATTATGTTTACTTATGTTTATTTATTTATTTCTATTTTTCATTCATGTCTATTTCGACAGAGAGAAGAAATTAATTTACTTCTCCCTGCATATTTTATATTGTTTCCTGTATCTCATCTTTCATTGTGGCACCAAGTAGGGATGTAGTAGCAATACTTACAAATATTCATTTTCTTAAATCGATATATTTATGTCATAAATTATTAATCGATGCATAAGATAGCATTAACCTTTCCTCTTCATATTTTTGTACTGCATTAGTGTCGTAGTAGTAAAAAAGCAGTGATAGCTCAGTGGGGAGACCAACAGACTGCAATGCAGAGGGTCTCGGGTTCGAAACCACGTCACGCACCTCTGACTTTCGGAAGTTATATGACTTTTTGATATTATGTGCGAATTGATTGACAATTATCGCCTGCTGCCCAGGTGACTTGGGAATCATAAAGGCTAGGGAGAAGATTAGTGTCGTAGCAGTAGTGTATGCAACACTGTGCATGAGGTCGTGTTCATATCCCGGACCGGACAAATAAAGTTAGTATAGGTATTTTCGTCAAAAAAATCACAGTAACAGCATGAAGTTTGAAATTGTGCCCAGTTACCGTTGGCAGGCGTCTGGATAAAGCCAGTCACAGTCAGGTTTTTGATTGCGTGTGCGTTCAAATTAGACGGAATAGCGTTTGATAGGTTTTTAATTTTTAAAGAAAACTAATAATTGTTGTGTTTATACTCAGACTAAAATATTAAACATGCCCGGCATTTTTACTCAGATGTCCAGCTAAACTGGCTGGTCTGTCTGGCTTTTCAGTTTTAAGACCTGGCAACCCTATGCGCGGCTAGGGATAATAGAGTTGCCAACTATTACGTGGGTCCTTAAAACAAAGCTGTCGAGATTTGGTTGTTGTAGACCTATGCCAACCGTCCGGAAACATAATCGTGTCGTGATGTATGCCGTGATCCCAGATGGGCATTATTTATGACTAATAATTTTATTGAAGAATTATAATAAAATGCTTACATTTTATCTCGTCAGTGCGCGATAGGCAGGTATCACACTAACGACCTGAAGACCGCAATTCGATCGATTCATTGGGGTACCAGTAAAGTATAAATATTTTACGACGGATGGCAAAATATCTAATTGGACAAGCGTAGTCTAAATCCCGTCCAAGGTAGCCGTTTTTTAAAAGCTGTTTCGTGTATCTGCATACACAACAGTCATCAATGAGAAGAATAAACATGGACTTTCCCTTCTTATTTAGAAATATATATATAATAAATAAGAAGGGACCTTCTTAATTATCTTTGCACTAAAAAGAGCAGCGATAGCTCAGTGGGGAGACCAACTGACTGCAATGCAGAACGTCTCGGGTTCGAACCCACGTCGCGCACCTCTGACTTTCGGAAGTTACATGACTTTTCGAAATTATGTGCGTATTGATTGACAATTATCGCCTGCTCCGTGCCTCGGAGAGCACGTTAAGCCGTCGGTCCCGGCTGCCATGAACATCTATGGAAGTCGTTATTGGGAGAGTGTCGACACAAAAGATCCCACTGGGTCGAAGTGTCGCCGGTCTGCACTGACTGGCTCCCACATAAGATAAGATAAGATAAGATCTTTGCACTATGTCGTTTCTTAGGTAATAAATCACAGCAGATCCAACAAAACCGATATAATAAATATCATTTTATATAATTTAATCGATTTCTTCTTCTATTTTTTATATCTGTTGTGCACAACATTGGCTTGGCTGTGACTTCTGAGGCCGTGACAAACCAGACTTGTCATGTCTTGTCAAGGATTCTCTATGGTAGACACTTGAGTAAAGCCTTTTTATTATCTCCTTAAGACTGTGCTTTGAAGGTATACAAGCGAGTGTTTATAGATACATTTGAGCACTTACGGCTTAGAGGCGCTTATAACCAATTGCACTCACTGATCGGTAAACGATTAGCGAGGTTAAGCAACGTTGGGTGCGGTCAGTCTATAGATGGGTGACCGCTTAGTGGTATTTCATCTGAGCGTCTCCGTGCTTTGGAGAGCACGTAAAAAGTCGGTCCCGGCTGTTACCAAATTGACAGCAGTCGTAAGCCATGTCAGAGGCCTACGGGCGGCTTGAACAACTGTTGACAACAGGTTGGCCACTAACCACACGAAAAGAAAGAAAGAAAGAATCTTTAGACTCACGTATAGATCTAGCTTTTCCCCGGCGGAGTAGACAGAAAGTGTGGTTAGTGTAAAGTATCACAATAGTTGTATACTAGGTGCTTCACCTACGGCTATATACTTATCCCTGAACGCGTAGGTAGAGTAACACCTCTGCCTATCCTACATCGTATAAACTACCCTAACAAATATTATAAATGCGAATTTACCACAGTACCTTTCATTCAGATAAAAGATACTGTTCCGAGAACGCGAGCGAAGCCGCAGGCAAAATCTAGTAGATTTTCCTAACAAGATTGGGTGCTCACACATGTTTTCTTCTTCCTTCAATCCTGGGTTCTTTAAGCGGGTCGTGAAAAAGCACCTTCTCAGGCCGTCAAAGTAGAGACCTCAACATGGCCTCAGCTGCTATGAGGATGGCGTGCAGGCCACTGCTCTTGGACCACATGATCGCTTACCATCAGGCGGAGTGTGGTCATTTTGACGTAGGTACAAAACAAAAACAAAAAGACTATACTATAAAACTTTAATTGCTCTAATGTCATTATTTAGAGAGAAAACAAGGGAATACTTTTTTATGGACAAAACACTGCTCACATTTTTCTTTTTAATACTACTACTACTACTACTACTACTACTATTTTTTTTATACTAATATTATAGGAAGAGGAAAGATTAGATTGTTTGTTTGTAAGGATTAAAATCAAATAATAAACAAAGGATTTTAAAATTTTTTTGCTCTTTTAGAAAGCTGTATTATCACCGAGTAACATAGGATATATACTATTTAAATATAAGTACTGTTACTTTTTTTTTTAACGCATGGAAATGTGCAGATTACATTCCCCATCGCCGGTTTTAGGGCGGGCGATGGGGATATGTCAGGATCCAGCCCATAAGATGGAAATTTGGGCTGAACCGACTAAAACCACCGCGGTGTTCCTCACACCTTTATGGCGGGGTCACGCGGATCGCTCTCGCATTCAAATCGCGGCCCCGTCAAAGGTTTGACCCGCCGATGGACGTGGCGGGTCCCACACAACAATCACACAAACTCACAAACACGACAAAAAAAATCACACAATTAGGGGACCTGGTCCCCTTCCGACATCAAGAGGCGTGCGCGGAACACGAACGCCGCCTACACGGACTTGCGCTGATCGGGTGATGGACGGCCCCAATGGGTACACCGCCCGCCCGCAGGCTTCTATTCAGGGCGGCTGGAGGTCGTCTCGCTCCCTCCTGCACCCGGCTCTGCGGTTAGGGAGAGGGATTGAACGTTCACTCTCCCTCTCCACCGCTTCCTTCACTAACATCACCTCCTCACAGAAGGAGGCGACGGCATTCCAAGACCTCTCGCTCGAAACCATGGTCAGAATCATAGCCTCGAGCGAGAAGATGACCCTACCGACTGCCGCGTGCATGACACGGCGTTGCGTGGCCCAAGCAGGGCAACCTACCAATGTGTGCAACGCCGTGTCTTCTACAACGACGCGGCAGTCGCCGCAGTGATGATAACCGGGCGTCTCGTCAACCGTGGTCGGTCAGCACCTGCGTCAGACGAAACGTGAGGGCGCCATGACGCCTCTCCAGCCACTCTCTAAGTATGGGTCTTACCGCCACGATTGTAACGTGCCCGATAAGTACTGTTACTAACATAACCCAACCTAACCTACTTACTAGAATACAAAATATATAAATGGGTAAGTAAAGGTCAATCCTTTAAAAGGCGACATAGCGTTACTCCGCAGTTATAGTTAGCTAGGTAAGTGGCAATGCTTATAAACTTAATAATATTTAGATTTCAATGTTCATAGTTACAGTAGTATCTATCATTCAAACGCTTTAGACAACATCACTACTTTATATGCAGATTCATTATCTTCAATATTTTTACCTCGGGGGCAAAGTGATATTCGCATCTGAATATAACTCGTTATCTGGCAGATACAAAATACAAAAAAAAATACAAAAACATTTATTTATCAACTTTTACATGAGTTTGTACAGGTTTTGGGAACTCTTCTGTTAAGTTGTATCAACCTGTGTTAGAGGAGTCCCCTCTTGGCTGTGGCTTTGACAATCTTAATCTTAAATAAAATTTTATTAAAATAAACTAAGAACTTAAACTAAAACATGATTATTTTATTATGGTGTATGCGTGTGAGTGAGTGCGTGAGTGAGTGAGTGAGTATGCGTGAGTGAGTGAGTATGCGTGAGTGAGTGAGTATGCGTGAGTGAGTGAGTATGCGTGAGTGTGCGTGTGCGTGTGCGTGTGCGTGTGCGTGTGCGTGTGCGTGTGCGTGTGCGTGTGCGTGTGCGTGTGCGTGTGCGTGTGTGTGTGTGTGTGTGTGTGTGTGTGTGTGTGTGTGTGTGTTCGTGTGCGCGTTCGTGTGCGCGGGTGCTTTGTTTTTGTACAAATAAGTGATGTATATAATTATAATATAATGTGTGTGATGCTGTGCGTGATGTATGCGCAAGTAATGGTTAATTAATATTATCATCTGTCATTTTTTAATAATTCCTCTGTTTCTTGGTAGGAGAGTGTTTTTAGCCATTCTGTTACCACTGTTTTACATTTCAGGTAAGTCATATTGTATATATTTAGTTTTTTATTGATACTATTGTATAGCCTTAACGAATTATAATGGAACTGTGTTGTGGAAAAGACTGTCTTAGTCAAAGGGTACGGTATAATTGCACGTTGTGTTCGTTTTTTATGTATGTTTGGGTCGATGTCAATTTTTTTATGTGTTCTAAGGACACTTTTTAGTATATATATTTGCCTGACTGTTAGAACATTTGCTTCGCGATATAACCTATCGGTACTAAGATGGAATGCATTGACGCATACCTCTCCGCGGGATGACGGAGAGGTTATGTCGGACTCTCCCGGAGAAAGACGGTGACATCCCGGTCATACCGACTAAACCTACTACGTTTTTCCTCAACATAACCAGAGACGGCGGGGCCGGGCGAATAACTTTCACATGCCATTGCGACTTTGGCCCGCCACGCTGTATAAAACGGCAGGCCACTACACAATACTACGTTTTCTTATTAGGAGATAAATTTCATCGCTACGGCTTGTATTATAGCAGGCAAGACTACACGACTGGCAGGCGCGTGTGGACACACACACGCCGGCTCTCGAACTTGCAACTGATCGGGTGGTAGGCAGACCCACCACTCCCAGGTATGCCTTATGGTGGCTGGATTATGGAGATTTGTCTAGCGGTCACCAGCGCCCGGTTTTGCGGTTGAGAAGAGGATTTAAACTTTCCCTATCCCGCTCCGCCGCCTTCTTGATGGAAATTACTTCCTCATAGAAGGAACATGACAACATGACACTGGAACTGGCTAAAACAACCGTGGCCAGTCATTACCTGTGCCAGCCGCAAGGTGAGAGCAGCATGCCGCCTCTCCAGCCATTCTTAAAAAACGAGACCTATCGCCACGATGGTAGCGTGCCCGACATAACATAACATAACTTAATCTAACCTACTTTTAGGCAAGCGATGACGCGGGCAAAAGCTAGTTAATTATATAACCTGCATCCTGTGTTGTCAATTATTATGCAACCAGAAAGTTTAAAAGTTATTACGACTGGAGGTTGTTTGGTGATTTCTATTATAGGCGGTAGGCCGAAGCGAGTATCCTCGAAAGGGATAGGCACACCTCCGGTGTTTGAAACCCACATTTTTGTCAAAAATTGTTTTAGGACGAGCCTACTGACGTTCGACGGCCACAGATGCAAGCTCCGTGCGGCTACTGAGAACTACCGAAAAAAACTATAACACTTGGAACGAACCGGTAATCAAATCGTCAGGCACATCAGTTGCATTCACTAGTGCTGCGTCATAAAGCCACAATTACTTACTAATCCTTATTAGTCAAGTCAGATTTACTTACTAATTCATATTAGTTAGTATGTAATTATTATTGTGGGCAGAGCCATTACGGACGCAGTCTTGAAAAACATCTATGTATATCCATCTGCAGAAAAAGATTTTTTTAAAAGTAATACCATGTTAGATGTCGATTTTGTGTAGCGAAGAACTTGACAACGAAAAATAGGGTGAATAAAAACAAAAAAAAATAAACCTATTTGTTGATCACCCAAAATAGTGTCACGTGTTGGGCTCGGACCCACAACACACTTCAACCACTACGCCATCTGTACAGTCATATTATTTCACGCTTGCCCTAAAATCCAAGTTGCAATATAATTCTTTCGGACCGGACCGCTATTTCATAAGCTTGACCTTTTCATTAACTATAGCAAGGATTTTTGATCTCGTTTACTTTTTATAAATATAAACATACCGATCATGAGTCATTGAAGTACATATCTGATCGACAATTTATTCTAAATGGAGCAATGCCGACAACTGCACACTATAGCAATGTGTGCGTCACCATAAATACTTAACAATTTCATAGTAAAAAGAAGCTTACCTACTAGCAAGATAGAGGTAAATGCGAGCAGTGTTTTGTCCATAAAAAAGTATTCCCCTGTTTTCTCTCTAAATAATGACATTAGAGCAACTAAAGTTTTATACTATAATCTTTTTTGTTTTTGATTTGTACCTACGTCAAAATGACCACACTCCGCCTGATGGTAAGCGATCATGTGGTTCAAGAGCAGTGGCCTGCAGACCATCCTCATAGCAGCTGAGGTGATGTTGAGGTCTTTACTTTGATGGCCTGAAAACAAATTACCCTTCTAGGGCGCAATACTACAAAAGCTATAATCATGACTAGTATGGCAAAAGGAGAAAATGTTTTAATTCCCCGTATTGGAGGGAAAGTGCAGATTCCCCTAAAAGCAGCATATACGATTATAGTAAACCAAACTGTTTTCCATGAGCAACTCTATGTGGCGTGCTCACGAGTATCAAACCCGTAAAATCTTTATGTTTTAGCAATAGATGGCAAAACTAAAAAGGTAGTGTATAAAAAGTATTAAAATAAGCTATTTGCAGTTAACCACGGCATTTATATACATATGTATTACTTGAAGATAAATTTCTTAAAACATTAAAAATTCTGCCCAAAGTAACTATTCCACGCGAACAAAGTCGTGGGCAAAAGCTAGTAGTTTATAAGATTAAACTAGTTCGATTAAGTGCCGATCAGGTGCAGAAAAGGAGCAACAAATATATTCTATCACGGGTCCGACGAGGACATTGGTATAGTTCATTGATATCTGTTACATTTACCTTCAAAGTTTTTATATCTTCTTTATCAAAACCAAGTTTTGATAAAATTCACGCCAAAATTCAGTCTCCCTGCATATTTATGCAGGGAGACTGAATTTTGGGCCCGTTTTTGCTTTGGACGTTACATATATATCTGTACATATATAGTTTATAATATAATTGGTTCCATATATAATAATGCTACACTTGCGGCTAGTACTTCAGTAAGTCTCTTCTCATTAAAAATCTTTCTAAAGGCGTTGTACTCATGATCGTATGTCCTTGTGTAAGCCAAAGAACCGGGTATTTAAAATGTTTATTAGGGACATGTCGGTGAAAAGCGCATAACAATAATAAAATATTATTTTCTGTTATAAATTGTAACATACATTCATTCATTCATTCATTTCATTTATTCAATAACAATATACAATTGTGTTTGAATGTGACATAAAAGTAACATACAATTCATTAAAAAATAAAAATAATAAAAATAAAAATAAAGAAGAATATACAATTTGGTCCATTAAAAATTTCATTTAAAACAATAACATTTAGGTATTAAACTAAAAAAAAAAATAAAAAAAAAATTATAATTTTTTTTTTTTTTTAATTAAAAACATTATAATTGTAACGTGAAACTTTACATAAAAAGTTTGAAATATACAGTGGCGTGGAACTATTCATTGCTGTCCAAAAGCCTATTGATCAAATTACTATATTCCACCTAAATATACTGGAACTGCTTAGTTGATCTGCTCGCTTAACAAATACCTCTTCAACATCGTTTTAACCGACAGGCCTTCTAGATGCATGCAGAAACTAGTCGATACTTAGAACTGTTGTCAGGGCATTAACGATGAAAAAGGTATTAAGGAACATCGATCACCTATCTTACTGCACAGAACTGAATTAGTACGAGAAACTGACTATTATTTTTGTTTTTTGCACTCCATTTGGCTAGCCCAAAGAAAAGTTTACCCTGAATACTCTTATAGTATCAAATCGAATGGGATACTATTATTATTTTACTATTATTGGAAGTATTCCAATATTCTTATTTTACTATTGTTATTATCATAGTAAAATAATATATTATCTATAATTATTTTACTATTATTGGAATGTTTCCAATAATAGTAAAATAATAATAGTATCCCATTCGATTTGATACTATAAAAGTATTCCGGGCAGACGCCGTTTTTCATCCATAGTTGCCATTATACCATATATATCCATCAAACACCTATCCCCATGTGTATTAGAATCCACACGTAGCAATAGTCCTATGCCTGCTGCGGCTAGAGCTACAGGTGTTCCATCCTACCTTAGAAGATTGAATCTCTCGAAGGACCTCTTCACGTTGGACCTATGTCTCAGTGTAAGCCTCCCAAAGGGCCAGGTATTTTTCTAATATATTATCTTAGAAAATACCTGTGATACGAGAACAGTTATAAATCTTGGTCCAGCGTAGTCGCAACCGCGGAGGTAAGGATGTCAAGCGCAATCTTACGAGGGAGTCCTGCCAGCATATTAGCACAGAAAGTCCTATAATGTACAGGAACTCTTAAACAATTATGTACAATGACGAAAACCGTTCCGCACCGCGCGTATGACGATCTTATGTCTTATAACCTGTTTCACATCCATTGTGGCCATGTTTCTTTGTTTGTCCAGGACATTGGGTAACAAACTTCAGTTATACCATAACACCACCAATTATATTGATGTAAACAATATGATAGTTTGCATTGCTCTGTATAAGGATTTAGCAATAGACCCTTTATATTACACTAGCTGTGTCCAAGATCTCTATGTTATGTATTCTATATATTAAGTAAGTAATACAAGTTTATTTTAAAGTGCATTTGAACACTCTTACGCAATTTAAAATAAATTACCAGAATGAAAAGTAAAAGTAGATTTCAGACATCTTACATCTACATGTACATATGATGTAGGTGGACCACGAAAAATAGCACCAAATGGGAGTTGATCTAATACAAACTTAGCTTTTAAACAAATCGTGCCCGATTGTACATAAAAATGCATTCGGTGATTAAAAGTAATAATAATAATAATAATGCTCCTCGGTAATGAGATTGTACATCCCACGGAAGTGTGGGGGTCGCGGTTTTTTAAATACCAAGACCCTCCACAACCGTGAAGTGTGCAATCTCAGAGAATATTTTCTCCGAACCGATGTGGGCGTGCATCGCGATGTAGTCGCAGTGGATACGGGCTTTACCCCGCTTGCTCTGGCGAAGGAGAACTGGCGCAAACTTGTTATACTTGGAACTGACGAGCGTAGGGCTGTATGGAAAGGAAAAGAGCTGCATGGACGCTATTTCGTTATTATTATTATTATTATTCTCTTTATCACTTTTTTTCTAATCATTACATTTTTAAATATAAATATAAAAGCTATACATATTTAAAAATATAAAAACTGAAATGACCCACTGATATCGGGAACAGGGTCCAAGCTGCCGGTGGTTAGGGCCTCAGAGAGAGGAATCTCCTCACAATACGCGCCGTGTCGAGTAGTACTGCCTTTTGCATCAAGGACTTGATCCAGCCATCTAAATAACGCTCCAACTCTGCGTAGGTATAGAATATAGTAATCCCAACTTAGCAAGAAAATTAATGTTGACAATCCTTATAAGCAAGTTTTAAATGATCATGCCCGGTTCTTACTTGATTTAAGTATACATATAGCGTACTTGCAGTATGTAGTTTTTCTGTTTTATCATCTCTATTTATTATAGAATACATTCTGAAAGTAGTGACTGGTAATTTTTAGAATGAGTAAATCGGCGCCTGCCCCGCAAAGCACTGCAAATGTGCTAAGTTACGAGTTTGCAAGAAATGTTTGCATCCAATTTACTAATTCTATCATATCTAATGGTTGACTTACGATTGAGGGATAGGTTACTCACGTTTAATTCATTGCAACATTGATGATTCCACTTTTACTTAACTGGCCAGTGGACATAAATGAAGATGTCAACCGATACATCGCTTACTTCGCAGCAATAACATAACAAATGGGTCAACGCAGTGACACCATATATAGATTGTTAATACTAACGATTGTTATAAACATTGTTTGAATCCCACTGATCTCTGTTATTGCTGGACAACAGCATCTTAAAATCCTCCAACTTGCAGTATTCTCCTATCAAAAGTATACCTTATATCCTAACTAATATTATTAATGCGAATATGAGTTTATTTGTCACATTTGCACGCCATAACTACTCGACCGATCATCATGCAATTAGGCATATACATTATTAGGGAAACAAAATAGGGTACCTTTCATCCAGGCAAAAGTACCGTTATTGACAATATCTAGATTAACGCGAGCGAAACAGCGGGCAAAGCTATTATCCAATAAACTTGACCTACCATAGATTAATTAGGTTGTCCACTATTTGGTAGTCGAGGGTTTTCTAAGTTTAATGCCCAGTGAGAGATGTATATAAGTTGCTTAACATATGTATATAGCAAATGGATTTGATTTATAGATAAAAAATCTTTTCTGCACCACTGAAATCGTACATGCGAAATTTCATGATGATCGGTTGAGTAGCTAAAGCGTAAAAGCGTCAAGCCAAAAATATACATTCGCATGTATATAATATTATAGTGAGGATGGTGCAAACAAATGGAGTGCTATTTACATGAACCAAATCCAAATCAAGTTGAATAGCCACGTAATCATGATATAGCCTCATAGATCTGTGGGGCACGGAGAAGACATATCGATTACAAGCTCGGATCAATGCTCGTCTATTTGCCAACAGTGATGCGCGGATCATTATGACAGACATACACTCTTGCTTCCGTGTGAATTACGCAAATATACCTGTGGTTCAAGTCATAAGCTTAGATTAAGACCGACGCGCGATAAAAATAATACTTTATACAATACGTTTTCTCATAATGATTTTCTTTGTTTAATTGGTTCATTGGTAATTGCGTTTTTTTTTTTGGTATCACCATTTTTATACAACTCATTGCTTATCCAAAGCCTAATAAAATGTTTAATAGTATTTTAATGGTTTTACTCTACCAAAAACGAACCGATAAAATGATAAATATATTTTTTTATCTATCTTTTCACCTAGTTTCAAATAAGGGATATAAATTCTAAATTAATATTAGATCTGGATTGTTCTAGCTAGAAGTATATATAGTGGTGAAGTCTTGAGGAGAGTATCTGAAAAATATTAAGAAATAATTTACAAGGTGATATAGATAAATTACTTTCTAGAGAAAGACCAGGATAAGAGAGACACCTAAATCGAGAAGCATTTGAAAAAAAATACGTAAAAAGCTATTAGAAAGCGGAACACAATCTGCGTAAACATGAAAACAACCAATTGAAGCAGTTTGTTTGGTGAAGGGTAGTTGCTTCTCCAGGGGAACTGTTTCAATTTGTATGGCTGCTCATAAGTAAGGCGGAGTACCTCACATATAAGTAGCAAAGCATTTTTAGATATGGGTAATATGGGTTTCTAGGTTTCTTTATGAGAGACTGTGTTATTAGCTGGAATCCAATTGTACACTTTCGCTGTTACACCAGCGATTCCAGCATTGAAAAGCTGATGAAGTACCCTTATTACAAGCATCCTTGTCAGGTCGACGGATCCCCATAATACCATAATATAATAGTAGATAGAATGGATAACATTTACACACAGCCGCTCATATAACAAAGAGAATATAACATTTAATTTAATTGTTAATAAATATTTGGCGATTGAAAAGAGTGGGCATGATTTTCTTGCCTGCTTCTTCTCATGAAAGCTCAACTCCTCAAAGAGGCTTTTTGCAATGCTAAATTTTAATTTCCTTTTATTTATTTTATAATTAATATTTCAGTTAATTGACGTGTCTAAGAATTGTTTATACTAGTATTTTTATGGAAATAAAGATTTTTGACTTTGACTTTACAACTCAACCGCTAGACACTTATAAAATGCGCCATATCCAGAAGGATTCTGCGGTCAAGTAGGAAAGTGTTTTCCTCATAGATAGTGCGACGCGTCGCATCACAAATATTCTATTCACACAACACACATGCTTTCTGTGTGCACATCTTGTAATGACCTGCTCGTGGTCGACCGGGTTACTTAAACAGATGTGAGGTACTGAGTACTGTAGTCTTCGCTGGAACTACTCATCTAATGAATGTCGTAAGCCTTCCTCGTTGCTAAATAGAAAATAGCTATCTGAAAATTCGTCTCCTAGGCATTTTCCACGTAGAAAGTGTGAGTCGTAGAGCCATCTCTCAATATTGAGAAATATATTACTTAACTGACGTTTTGACGTCATTTATAATTTGTTAATGGAATATATGTACCTACCGAGAAACAATAGTAACGAAAACAATTATTAATTAAATGTAAATCGTTTGCTTGTGTGTAATCCAAAGTATTTTGACTGTACCAAGCAGTTTTTTGAGTAGTATAAAGCCATGTTGATTAAGCATAAATAGATCGGTTCGAGCAGAGAATTACTACACTACCCAGAATATTGACGTATACTAGTACTAGGTCATGCGTAATTTTGCGTTTCGTTCTGTAAGTGAAAGTGTCCAAGATTTAAAGTTGCTAGCCCCTTAGAACAGCTTCTGTGATGCCAAGCAACAGCCAGGTTAATACGTGGCGGTTACTGCTTACCGTTAGTTCAGCCGCAAATTCATCCGCCAACAGCAACAATAAAAAATTCAAAAAAGCTAAAATACTATAGGATCTAGTAGTGTGAACAAATAAATTTACCTTTTGTTTAAGAATAAGTATTGCTGTAACTTAAAGGATAATTAGTTTATCTAATTTATCATTTAAAACAATACGTACTAAACAAATAAAAAAAAAACCATTTAAAAACTTTACTGTCTTATAATAAGGTCAATACTTAGCGATTTTCCTGCCCTAACCTGCCCTGTATTCATTTTTATTTTAAAACGGCTACTTGTGCACAAGTCTTAATTCCTGTATCGCGAAGAGTTTACAAACATTGTTACAACTCGGCATTACTATGCATAAGTGCATCACAATTATTTTTTGTCCTGCTTGCCTCGGGCTGATATTGGGCTGGGTTTACAGGTGTGTATACATCTCTGTCTAACAGTTCGAGAATTGTTTTATTCATGTATGATGGCAATCTAACCCTAACTACAATCACTACTAAACTGTGTTGTGTAACGTTAAATTAATCGTCTGTATTTGGGATACATCCCAAGTAATGCTATAAATGCAAATACGAATGTGAGTTTGTTTGTTTGTTACGCTTTTACGCCCTAACTACTCGTCCGATAAGTATGAAATTTCGCATACACATTTTCAAACGAACAGAAAAGGATATAAGGTACCTTTTATAAATAAAAATAGTACTGTTACTAACCTTTTCTTTTTTTAACGTAGGGAATGCATTGACGCATACCTCTCCGCTGAAAAGGGGAGCGGAGAGGTTATGTCGGGCTCACCCGGGAAAAGATGGAACGTCCCGGGTACTACCGACTACTACTACTACTACTATCGGCTACTACCATGGTGTGCCAACTCGCTGCCTTGAATAGTGGATGGGTCACTGGAACTGAAACTACATCAGCGACCCACCCAGCAGTGTCCAACGCAGGCAAAAAATGCCTGCAGACGACGACTCCTGGGTGACACTCCGGCACGACAGAGGATATCACTCCGACTCAATATCTGGCAGACGGCCAGGCGGTCAAGGCGCGCATATCTACTGTCACTAACCTAACCTTTTTTTTCTCCCGCCTCAAGGGGAGGCGAGAGCGTTATGTTCGGCTCTTCCTTACTTCAGGCCTATGGACCAAAACCCCACGGAGTGCCTACTCGCTGTCTTGTATAATGGATGGGCAGGAGCCCATCTTTTCCAGGAGGAAAAGAGATAACCTCAGCAACCCACCCAGCAGACTACAAATCCTAGGCAACGCCCCGGCACTACAGAGGGCGTAGGACCGACTCAATAGCTGGCGGGCGGGAGATCTCAGTTCTCCCGACTGCGGACTTCATTATCAGCCGTTTTCTATATCCAATCTCATTTGAAATGTTGCTATCTCAGTTAGAATTTTGACATGTTTTCTATGGAAGATCTGTCAACATTCTAACTCAGATAGCAATAGTTCGATTGAGGTTGAATTTAGAAAGCGGCAGTTAGGCGGCATGCGGTGCTCGAACGTGCGCCTGCGGCGTCCGGTTCGCCGGCGACTTATAGGATACTTTCCTGACGGATCCGCTCCGCCGCCTCCTTATGCAAGATGACACGAGATGACATCCTTGCAGAAGGTTGCGACCGCTGCCCAGTTCCTCTCGCTGTCAACCATGGCTTCGATCACGGCCGGCAGCGAGAGGTCTTTACCCACAACCTCAGTGAGTTCACGGCGCTGCACCGCCCAAACAGGACATTGCTTGAGCATGTGCTGCGCTGTGTCCTCTTCACACTCGCAGTGGTGGTAGATGAGACTCGGTTCCCTCCTAGCGACCGTGTGCAGGTATTTGCCAAAACAATCGTGACTGACAACACCTGCACCAGCCGGAAGGAACGGATCCCATGCTGCCACCTTGCCCACCGCTCCAATACCGGCTGGAGGGCCCCAACGGTCTTGAACTACATTTTCGCGAGAGAAGCCGCGGGCAAGATCTAGTACACAATAATGGCTAACTTTACGCACCTACGTGAGACCTTAATTTTACTACGCGAGTAAGATTTAATCCTTATTGTTATGTTAAGCGACCGACTACAATACCCTTAAATTTTAATAATAGTAATAATCTTTATTAATCTAAAAATAGGTTAGATTATACATGAAACTGATAGAGTAAAACGATGGTGTCTGAGCTAGTGAGAACTGTGTGACAGACACCAAACGCCATCCCCTGCAATATAAGTTAACCCATTAAATAGTTGTGGTGTTTTACAATAGTAATTTAAGTGAGACTAAGATTATTGCACTAGATACAATACGAAAATATAAATACAAAGGAAACAAATTTAAGTAAATTAAGCTATGCAGCAGAGTGTATGTATGTGTGATTGGTTTGTAATGTGTGTTTTGGTTTATGTTTTACTAGATTTTGCCGGCGGGTTCGCTCACGTAAATGTAAGTTAAGTTAGATTAGTAACATTACTTCTTTCTGGATGGATAGTACCCTACGTCTTTTTCTGTTCCCCTGACAACGTGTATGCGAAATTTCATGATGATCGGTTGAATAGTTAAGCCGTGAAAGCGTAACAAACAAACTTATGTACATTCGCATTTATAATATTAGTTAGGATGTACTTTCAGTTTGGCGATCGGTTGGTGTCCAACCATCTGTCTTCAATTAATTTGTGGCCAACCCCCTTAATACCTAAACATCAACAAATTTATATATTTAGTTATCTTAGATCAAGTCAGATCATATTTGTATGTACCGATACGTATGTATGTAGAACGTGGTGCTGTTATTTAAGAAGGGCGATAAACCGCTCCTGATTGGCTACAGACCCATTTCACTTCTGAGCCATTGTCTACAAGCTGTTGTCAAGGGTTATCACGAATCGAAAGCAGGCTAGGTGAAATGCTGTATCAGTGCCTTCAGAACGGTGTAGTTGCCGCGATACTGTAGTGCGTCATCGATGTTTGTTGTGTCGCGTGTCAATATTTTTTATACGATCATGCAAAAAGATGCAGGTCCTTGATGCGTCCTGGCTATGATAACAAAGTCAAGTCAATAATCATTTATTCATTTAGGTCACAAAGTAACACTTATTAACGTCAAAATACGTATATAGTTTTTCGAACATAAAATTTTCTTTGCCTCATTTTCTCGTAATCTTCATTGCAAAAACTGCTTTAAGAGGTTTAAGTGTAGCTACTGTATCTTTCCAAAGATTTAGAAGTGTATATAACTTACTTCCCGTGGTGCTACTGCTTTTTTAGACTTTGTAAACTTCGAAATGACAGCCTACGCGGGCAAAACAGCAGCTTCAAAAATTTTGTTAAAAATTGCATTCATCCGCGTGCAAACATATGCAATTTGCCGCAGCCATGACAAAAAGATGGAAATGGAAGAGGGTAGATATATTTTTCATAAATAAGAAATAATATACTATGCTGTCATTCCTGCTTTAAATACAAAACTAAGAATACCTTACACTCGTATATTAAAATCCATCATGACGTCCAGGCTATAAAGTATGACAAAATAAGACGTACACACGGCCAAAATCCATTAAAACAATCGACTAAAAAGAAACGAAATATAAATCCCACGGTCACTAGTGACTTACATTTTAGTTATAATGTGTACATTAAAAACGACGGTCAACTTAAGTCCCCAAATAGAAAAGAACTGTCCACTAACAAAAGAGTTTTAATAACTTATCTTAAGAAATATTTCGTATTGCATATTGCATACAGCCACTGCCCGTTTGCAATTTGCGAAACGCTCACTTGCAGCCACTGCTTTTAAAAAAGCAATTTTCATATTTTACTTGTCTGTTCTATTAACATAATTATAGTAATAAATGTTGTTCTTCATGCTAATGTAGTATTTTGTCATGAGTCGTTAGGTATAATTGAATAGCCGACTAGATTAAACATAACATACTTTCTGTATTTTAGCCTTTCGACTTCTGAAGTAAGGGGCTTGAATTTTCCTTTTCTTATTTATTTTGTTGGTCTTTTATCACTTGTTCAATATTATCTGAAGTATCTGAATAATGGGCTTGGAGTTGACTGTTATTTAAATTGTTTTGTTGATCTTAATTTTACTTGTTCTATATGATTACTATCCTATTTCTAACCTATTTACTTCATGCATATTCCTGCATCAGATCATAAGTGTTCAAAACAGTTTTATCTAGCTGTACACCGCGATTTCACTTACGCTCATTATTACTGCACCGCTGGTTCATAACGTGAATATTACACAGAAAATAGACTACCTAATGTAAAAAGTATTTTCAATTCGCCTAGAGATAAACAATCTTTTCAGCTTTGGAATATTAGTAAGTATAGATTTGTTACCCGCTTTGCTAAGAAGGAATAAAATTTTCCCTACTTGGAAGAGTACGATTTCATCTCATTAAATTCGTCGCAGTTTCTATCTCGTTTTTTATTTGAGCCCATTTTACGGCAGTTAATTGAGTTAATATATAATTATATAATAATATCAGCCCTGTCCCACTACTCACTACTGGACACGGGCCTCTTCTCAGTGTGAGCAGGATTAGGCTATAGTTCACCACGCTGGCCCAATGTGGTTTGGCAGACTTCACATATATCTTCTAGAACAATTTGGAGAACTCTCAGACATGCAGGTTTCTTCACGATGTTTTCCTTCACCGTTTAAGCAAGAAATAATAAACTAATTAATACGCACATAACTTCGACTTGGGATCGAACTCGAGACCTTTGCGTGGCAGTCTAACGGTCTTCCACTAGACTTTTCGCCCCATTATTTATATGCCACCTTTAATGATATTATTATAAATAAGCATAGTCCCCTAATCTGTCAAATCCGTTTTGCACTAACTATAATCCGTCAAGCCATCGCTGTCGAAGGTCACATTAAAGAAGTACTGGACGGTTTAAATTTGACATTCTATTAACAATTTCCTACTGCACTACTAGACGTTTCGCCATTTACCATAAAATTACTAGTACCTACTATTAAACCAGTATTTTTCCCATACCGTACAATAAAGACGGCATAATTATTTTACTTCTTTTCGCTGTGTGCGGTGACATAATAACAGTAACTATCGTGGAACTACTAGTGACGGGTAATAAAAATGTTCGATGTCAATTAAATGGTATAGGTATTTAATAATTTCAAGGCAACATATTTGTAATTATAATTATTGCGATCTCTTTGTTTCGCTTTGCAAGATCATTATTAAGATTTGCAGAGATATTAAGATTTGATTGTAGCTTTTATCTTGATATGCGTTTCCGTAGGATTGACGTAACCAAAACTGCGGTTAGTAAGTAGTTATGTAATAAATCAAAAATAACTATTTAATGTAAGCATTTCTACTGTATATAATGATCACATTATTTATTACACTGACTTGTATTACGACACTACGTAAACTGTTTAAATAAATGTTCAGTACCTAATATTAATAAAGTCATCAATAATTGTAAGATTATTTCATCTTAAATTTAATTTGTTATTAATTTTCCAATATAACTTGGTTTACTTAGGTATGTGTAACTGCTTTACTTACTTTCTATATTTGAAAGAACAACAGCGATACTATAGTATTAACACGATGTTATGTTTCTTTATTAAAACAAGAACATCGTAAATCTAAATTATCGATGCTCCTTAGCTTGTGTCAACAATCTTTGATATGTGATATACGTTACCGGCTAATCCTAACAGGCAGTTACTTTATTTTGTTCGCCTAGTGCCGTGCGATTATTTTAATGGGACGCTACTAAATTGTATACGTGCACTTAAGCAACGCTACTATATACGTATATAACACACACACATTACACAATAAATATCGATATCGATAAAAAAACACGCACATCCCTACTTGCCTAGGCAGGTCATTGGAAAGTAAGAGGCAAAGGTTATGGCATCGCTACAATAGCAATTTATCGACGGCGCCATACAAACACCATTGCGGCATGCCATATTTGAATATTCATGGTTCTTAATGACATGGTGATTATGATCAGATGCGTAAGCTGATATGGAAATTGTGCTGAAATATGGAACAAAAGAGCCGCTTTAAAATGTATGCTAGTGTAAGAGCGCTTGTACACTGATCGATTTAAATCCGACCGGTATTCTTTCAGATTTCGATCTCTCAGATTTCGAAAATCGATAATCGAATAGCGATGGAAGAATTATAGTTACAGCGATTATATTGTGTTAAGCAACTACGAGTTGAATAAAACTGAGGTATCAACAAAAACTTGTGATTTATGTACATAGCTTAAGTGACTTTCCACGCAGTATGTATTACTTTGTAAAGAAGTCTTCTCCCTTTAATATTTCCAAGTCACTTGGGGTCTGCTTTTCTAGTCTAACCGGATTTGACTGGATATCAGTTTTTACACGGAGCGGCTGCCACCTGACCTCTGCAACCCGAAGGCTAACGATACCCTAAGGCTAGACCAGTGTCAGGATATTAGAGAGTACTGACTTTCCCAACAACGACTGCCATAGGTGTTCATGACAGCCGGGACCGACGGCTTAACGAGCTCTCCGAGGCACGGAGCAGGCGATAATTGTCGATCAATGCGCACATAATTTCGAAAAGTCATATAACTTCCGAAAGTTAGAGGTGCGCGACGTGGGTTCGAAACCGAGACCCTCTGCATTGCAGTCTGTTGGTCTCCCCACTGAGCTAGTTGTCCTGAATAAATAAAATAGAAAACTCAATAACACATAACCCGACGAACCCAAGATCTCATGCGAAAGCAAAGAAACAAGAAATATGAATGCGGTTGCTACATTCATTTTTCTTTATTTTTTTATTAAAACCGGTATTGTGTATTTATGTTCTGGATACTACGAGTAGGGGATTCACACACTGTATTTAAATTAAATGGTCAAAGTTGTATTGAGAATACTCCATTCAAACGGAATAATACATCTTGTTAGTTTAGTTATAGCTTTAGAGTATACAAAATCCGATGTGTAAATACAATAACTGTTCTTAAGACTGCGCCGAGCGAAATGTGCCAAAACAGGCGGTCACAGTTAAGTTGATAACATCGACACTTTTTGTTTAATACAAATATAAAATATATATTTACCATTACAATGAATGTGTTTACAATTACTTCGTGTAAAAAACTTAAAATGTTTAATATTTTCGCCTACAAAATTACGTAAATTTGTAATTTGTGATTTTTAGATTATAACAGTAGAAATCTATCCTATTTTACAGCTTAAACGAAACATAAATAGTTATATTATAATTTGTCTATCCCAAATATTTAAGTTATTGGTTGACAATAAAGATACATATTTATCAAAAAAGCACTTCAAATCCTTCATACAATTTTACTATGGCGGCCGCGCGCTGATTTGAATTTCGAGCTCTGTCATTCAGTCCAACCGCGTCTCACGCTCGGCGCAGTCTTAACTATTATCTCGATAGATCCTTTGATCATACTGAGTTATTTTTGTTTTATTTGAAGGTACTAGTGTAACTTTTTCTGAAGCCTTTACAGGATAAATTTATGTTGAGATACTACTGAAACCTTTACAGGTCTTTGCTAGATTTTTTAAAAGATGAATTTATTTGGAGGTCTTTATGAAGTTGCTTCGGTATCCTTTCTAGATCCTTTACAGGATCTGAAGATACTGATAACAGTTATATTACCAGATCCCACTGGTTCGAAGTGTCGCCAGTCTGCACTGACTGGCCCCCAAATAATATATATATATATATATATATATATATGAATTCATATATATATGACTTTCATGACTACAAACAATAAAATAAAAATCAAAAATAAAATAGAAAACTTTTCTGTACAGAAATTGTCAGTAGCGGCATGGAGTTTAGGAAAGATGACAATTGGATGGCCCTCTATAACATAAGACATAAAAATATAGCTATAGCCAGTGCAGGTATTACACACCTATGACTATTATCTTCGGGTACATTATTATAGTCGTGAGACTATATGTAATAATAATAAATGTATATATATTATTCTTCCCATCCTCATATAACTTCTATTTAACATCATAACAATTTTTAAAATTCTGTTTTGTAATTATTTTAGGAAATAAAATATCTGAATTTGAATGAATTGAATAAAAACTACTTTTATAAATTCTATCGTACTCGGCTTAAACTGTTTTATTAACGCATTACAAACGATTACTAGGAACTAAATTATGAGCCTCTATAGTAAAAAATCAAGTCACCCTACAGACATCAAAACACCTCTTTAAGAACACAAATTACATAAAAATGAATGGACAGCTAAATAAGAATCATGGAAATAGATGCACTCACAAACGCGTACGCAGAGCGTCTCACTACAATTTTTATCGCTTCCAAGCAGTGCGTTATGACATCATTGCTTTATAAAATCGCTATCTAAATCTGCAAACAAGAGCCCTCCAAACATTAAAAACATGACTGTCCTAGATTTAAATCTAGAAATTCGTTACGTCACACATTTCTATACAAAAATACTCACAATTGACCCCAGTTACAATGTAATAGAGACTTACGCAAGAGATTTATCGCAAAGTCTTTAGTTTCGTGGTTTCGGTGAACTTTTAACCATTATCGAACAATGTTACTAACTTTGTCGTTAGTGATTGACGTATCGTGTATTATGCTTTACACGACACGACAGTGTCCTCGTCTCTCTAGTAGTAAAACGGCACGATAAACATGACGATAAATATATTTTAAGACACCGTTGAAAGATTTCCTAGCGATACAGGGTTTGGCCCCTGGTCAAGCGTTGTGTATCGAGAAACTTTACAAACATATCTATATTAATATTATAAAGCTGAAGAGTTTGTATGTTTATTTGTTTGTTTGGTTGAACGCGCTATTTTCAGGAACTACTGGTTTGAATTGAAAAAATATTTGATTGTTGGATAGCTTATTTAACGAGGAAGGCTATATAACATCACGCTACGGCCCATGGGGACGGCGTAATAATCATGAACACGGGTGAAACCCCGGGTACACCTAGTATTTAATATACACAAAGTACAGACAATCATTTAATGCAATAACTGTTATGAGTACCCACAAATAATTGTCACGCATTGGATTACCCATAAAATTCAGCGTGACTATAGCAGCGAGGCAACTATGCCGCTTCACCATCCGTGCAGTGCAACTACAACATGAATTTAGAGACAATGAGAGAGAACTCAGTGTAAACCAAACGCGTAGTGTGAACTTATAGTTAATAATTTAAATATTATGTTGTTCTTTTATCGTCATTAGTTAAACTAATGTATTATTCTATCAAGTCTTAAAATACCGGACATAATTAAAGATCTATTATATTTGGCCACCGGTGTGCTGCTGCGACACGATACGTGTTTATAAAGTTTATTAATTCACACACTAAAATAACCATACTGACAAAAGCACATTCTCTTTACAAACACAGTCAATACGACTTGACTGCCCTCTTAATAGAAGTTTGTTGTTGAACAAACACTTTGCACCTACCGATGTCTTGCATGCCTACGTGACTGGTAACACAGCGGCCCTCGAGCTGCCGCCGCTGCCATATTAGGAAAAATACTTCCATATAAACTCGTAAATAAACACTCGTATTGCTGTTTTATTCTATATTATTAGTGGAACACATAAGTGTTACCGACAAGCGTTTATTAATTTGCCATATACAGTATTTGTTTAATGTAATTCCTTTTCCTTCTCACTAGCCTTTATTATTCCCAAGTCACTTGAGGTCGGCTTTTCTGGTCTAACCGGATTTGACTCGATATCAATTTTAACACGGAGCGGCTGCCACTTGACCACCGCAACCCGAAGGCTAACGATACTCTAAGGCTAGACCAGTGTCAGAATATTAGAGGGCACTGACTTCCCAATAACGACTGCCATAGATGTTCATGGCAGCCCGAAAAGTCATATAACTTCTGAAAGTCAGAAGTGCGCGACGTGGGTTCGAACCCGAGACCCTCTGCATTGCAGTCTGTTGGTAATGAAATTGCTTCGATAAAAATATCAAATTTTTAATGCTCCTTTTTAATTGTAACGTCTTTTACTTTTTGTTAATAATAACGTACTTTTATTAACTTTACTTACCAATACATTTAAACATATGTACATAATTATGTTTCAATGTATTGGTATGTTTTTATAAAATTTTATTACTTCCAGAGTGCCATTTAATATAATATGAAATTGTGTTATGCATACGATTAAGAACTTATGGCACATATACATATGTAAATTGGTCTATGGACGGGCCTTTTCTCTGATAGGTATTATAATAATTTAGGACTAATAATAATGTCAACATTTTTTTTTTGTGCTTAAATGCCAATTAAATATTTAGGACTAATATATTTAAAGTCATGAATGAGCCGGCGTGCCCAATGAAGTACCACCAAGCAGTAAAGACAACTGGCGCAAAATATATTTGAATGAAATATAAAAGAAAATAGTGATATTGCCCCAGTCGGACTCCTCTATTTAGTTATAATCATAGTAAAAAAAACAACCAAAATCGAAATAGATACGATATGATGCCGTGACCTTTGTCTAGCTATGTAACTTAGCAAAAAGATTGCATGTATGTACTAATCATTAATACTAGGTAAACCATATCGAGATGTAATAATAAAAGCATTGGATGCATGCTTAATTCAACCATCGGCACAAGAACACATCGATGGTTGTTTTCTTATTTGAGGTGATCAAATTCAAACTAATTTTTATATTGGAACACAAAAGTATTAATTATGTACCTATTGTACTTATATAAAGAATAGAGCGTAATAGAAAGTTACAATGTATTATTATCGAGTTGAATCGATCGATCGCAAATTATAATCTCACGACAATAATTAATCATACAAATATTGCGAATGTTGTGAATCATTAATGTAATTACTGTGCATGATGTCTCGAGTTCGATTACCGAGTCTGGCACAATGTTCCTGGGTTTTACTATGCAGTCTGAAAATGTGCCTGGTGGCGGACAATAGGACATACGTGGCGAATGTTGAGTGTAATGTTCCGGGCTCCATACCAAATTCGTTTTTCGCCAGGTAAGAAGGCAAACGTGTACTTCTGCCTTCTGAAGTAGGCCTGCTAAACTATGAATGTACAACATGTCACGGATATAACGCACAAGCTCAAACACACGAATTAGATGATTAAATCGTAATAATAATATAAACATTACAATGTTACCTTTACGGAAACGAATTCGTTCTCCTTATTGTGCGCGGATAGTATGGGTATATTACAATAAATCTAACATTATTGCCTTTATTGCATTGATTCAGTAGCTGATTTTGAACAAACTACTTTCAGGATGTGCGTTTATTATGTTACATGTTGTATATACAAATGTACCATAGTCAACGCTGGAAATAAATCCTGACTGTAACATGTTTGGGAATGGAAGGCAAACGATTATGCCAGTATGTCTGGTGTACTGCGAGAAGTCTCTGTGTAATGGATGCAGTTTTTAGGTAGTTATTATCGTATAGTTTATTATATATTAACATTTGTCTCTTAATTAGTGTAAGTGGCATGTGGCCGTTCTGCTTGATATCAAATAAATAAATAAACATAATCACCTAAACAGTAAATATTTATTTCGTGATGGAATTGAACTACACACAATTAGACATGACCACTTTAACCGCTGCGATATCCGCGCAATTTCGCAACTAGTTTGAATCATTGAATTTCGTGTGCGTTTTCACGCTTTCAATCATTAAAATTGTTTGTAGCATTACTTTGAAATTACTTGACCCCCTTTCAACATAGCGTGATAATACTTGAGAGTTCAAGATACAACCTTTTGCTTGAGAATTACTTCAATTGGTTAAGTGGTCTTGTGGCAATCTCATATCAGTTTTTGTGCGATTGCAGAAGATGGTGTGCGATTGCACTGTGATTTAGAGTGGTTTGTTTTTAAAAGAAAGTTAGCAATTTTAGTAAACATATCGCACTCTTAATAAGTCAGATACTTAACTCGAAATATGGAAGTTAGGAAATTCGAACTCTAACAGCGTGTTAGTTAGAGTTTAAATTGCCTAACTTCTAAATTTCAAGTTAAGTCGCTAATTTATTAATAGTGCGATATCTATATATATTAATACGTGAAGCAAAAACTTTGTACCCCTTTTTACGAAAATTGCGCGCTCGGAGTAGTATGAAACTTCGCACAATTAAAGTATATATGGAGAAGGCCTGGCGAATCCTAATATTTTTATAAAATATGCATTAGAAATACATTCAATTAATAAAAAAGCACTACACGCCACATCCATGCATTTGACACACGCAGTCGAATCGCGTTCGTAGTATTTCAGCATTGTTCGTCTGACGTCGTACAATTCTTGGTAACTATGGTTACCTACACATACCTCATTTATATGTAATAAAGAAAAAAGAAAACAAAGTAGCAAGCTTAGGAATTTTGGTCGAATTTTGACCACTAGGCGACCGCTAGTATTAAATTAAACTTCCTGGTTTTGATTACTCGTTTAGGTGAATATGATTGCACCGTCGTTGGCGTATTCTGGCGTAGTCTGGTTTCCGGCTAATTGTCTTATTAAGCTTAACATAATCTATGAGCGCTTGGAATACCAACGTCGCAGATATCTGCGTGTTGGCAGCCCTTAAAAAAAGAAATAAATGTTCTCTGAGCTAAAAGCAAGGTGAGTCCTGGTCCACTGTAGACAGCACGATGCATTTTAAACTGTACTGAACTGTTTTGTCTTTGCCTGTTTATATATACATAGGTTATAACTTTATGACAAAAAGAAACATTAACATTTTAGTGCTTGACTGCTTCTTTGGTCCCTTTACGTCAGTTTAAGTTATGTTACGTCAAATCGTGAAATTTCGGGTCCAAGTTCGGATAAAGCATTACTAAATTTAACTTATTATTAAACGCTTGTATACCATTTTATCAATAATCTCGTAAAAATGAAAGGCATCTTGCGTGTAGAAGGCCACCTCATATATCACAATCTTAAACTTCTTGTTGTGCCGCAAGTTATAAGCAGTAAACAATATAATTTTGTGTTTCTTTTTTTTATATTATAATTATATTCTCGGCTAAACTTGACAGAGATTATGCGTGCACAAAGACAGTGCATGTTCTATATCTTCATTCTTATAAGCCGATGGCAACAGAAAAAGATCAGTCTGAGGTATCACCAACGGCTTTGTACACTTAACAAAGCTCGAGATTAAAAAAAAAACTGTTTCTATTATGAATTTCTTGACAGAACACCTCTAAACTTTTATTGAGTCGACTCGGGATGCTGAGGCTTTATGATTTGCTGCTCGTACACAGCTGGCACTAGCCACTAGACCATTAGTTCCCAAAGTGATCCAGTTAGACCCCCAGGGGTCCACGGGAGACTCGATGGGGGCCTACGTTGGCGTGACAAAAAAATGGAGGTCCACAATTGGTAAGCGGGGATCCACGAAAATGTATTTGCTTTTGATGAAGCTCAGCGACTGTTACTTGTAAAAAAAACTTGCATATTCGATATTCATTACCAGTGGTCTCGAATCTACCAATTTTTCGGTGGAGAATATCTAAAAATAAATGGTCGGCCCGTAGACATTTGATAAAAAAATTTAATTGCATTAACTTCTTTGATTGTTCACCAAGGCACCAAATATAAATACGAATGTCCAGTAAATGTAGCTGCAGGAGTCCACCGGAACCTGCTAAATTTTGAAAGTGGTCTATGAGAAAAAAGTCTGGGAACTTCTGCACTAGACCAACAATGCAGTTTGGTTGGTGGGAAACCAAACACATTATAGCTGTTTTGATAGCAGTTACTATCGACTATGGATGCTTGCTTTATTCATTCATTGTCAAAAATAATTGCAAGGGCAAAGTCAGCAAAGCAAGGCTTGGAAAGCCTATCTACCAAGAACATGTTACAATACTGGATGTTTGGCTGTAAGGTCATTGTTCTGAAGCGCTTTTCCCTGGCTTGTCCAATTATCGATGACAAAGCAACTGACGAGTCACTATATTCTCAATCAAGAAAAGTCCGAATAATATTTAGTCTGAATAATAAATATGTCAATATAAATAGTTGCTTGCAGATTGTTTACACAGGCAGCGAAAATTGCCACTCCATTAAGTAATCGCAACTAGAGTTATCAAAGACAATATATGTATATGTAAGTATTTAGTGCTACCATTCCCGAAAGTATCATTAATAAATTATTATAATGCTATATTAATAACTGCGAAAAGAACTCTTTCAGAACATATTCGTGCCGTGTATAATGCCGAAAGCTTTTAACTTGTAACAAATCTATCAAATAGGCTGCAGACGCACACTACTTGCGATTTAAAACCGCAATCACGCGCAGTACTGCATCAATTAACATTTCTACATACACTTTTATATGTCACGATATGTAGCTAAAAATAATTTAATTATATTATTATTATTTTTAATTAGTATTATATTTTTGACTGTACGAAAGGCGAAAGGCTACAGAAATTTAAGTGGAAGGAAATTGTATGTGATTCGCAAATAATTGTTTTGAGCCTGAGTGTTGTTTGTAACCGTTATTTTAAAGTTAGTAGAGTACTCTGCTATCCAGGCATTATACCAGAGCTGGATATGTATTTTTTTAGTATAAAAACATTGCTATCTATAGAGATTATCACGTCTTTTAAAGAAAGTATAGACACTGAATTAGAGTAGTAGGGCAAAATGGAATCCGCATTTAAAGCAAGATGTCAGACAAACAACTTAGTATTACGTTCTTGAGGTATTAATAGACAACTCAGAAACCCCTATTTAGTTAAATTGGTCTTCGTTGGTTGATTTTAATGCTCACCCTGGCGAACTGTTTAACCGGGAACTAATAAGTTTCTGTGACGAACAAAAATGGTGTTGTGCTGATTATCAGAAGCTCGGTGTTGACTCAGGTACTTATACTTTTATTAGTGATGTATGTGGCAGTAGGCGTTGGCTCGACCATTGCCTGGTATCTGAAGCAGCGTGGAAGGCAGTGGAGAAGGCGGAAGTTTATCAAAGTGTCTATTGGTCGGACCATTTTCCTCTCTGTATTCATCTAAACCTGGGGGTGGTGGGGCGAACGGATGCTGCCGCGACTAAACACGGATGTAAGGTAGTGGATAAGGCACTGTGGGGAGAAAGAACCCAAGGTCAGATTGATAGGTACTATGAGTTATGTATGAATAAGCTTAGGTGTATAGATTTTCCTTCTGAGCTAGGCGACTGTTGTGACCACTTCTGCCAAAATAAAGATCATGGTGTAGTAATTGATAGATTGTACAATAATATTGTTACTTCACTTCGGGAAGCTGCAGAAGCCAGCTCTGGTTGGGTGGCTGGTCGCAGGGGTCGGCGCACAGTGATTGGGTGGAATAAGTACGTCAGGGACGCTCACGTGTGCGCTAGGACTGCGTTTAAGAACTGGGTGTGGCATGGAAAACCTAAATCGGGACAGATGTTTGTAGAAATGAGAGAGACACGAAAAGTTTTTAAACAGAAGTTAAAGTACTGTCAAGATAATGAGGTCCAAGTAAAGATGGACATATTAGCTACTCAGCATAAGAAAAAACATTTTCAGAAATTTTGGAAGTCCACCCAGAGATTGAACGTGAGACCGGCGGTACCCGTGGGCATTAATGGTGTATCCCAACCAGAGGATATTGCAGAAATATTTAGAAGACATTTCTCAGTTACATCGCGACTTCAGTCCACCGGAGGGGGGACGGGTCTAGGGGGGAAATGTTTTGGAAGCCCGGTTAATATAACATCGAAAGAGATTGGACAAGTAATCAAGGGCATGACTAGAGGCAAATCTCCAGGTCATGATGGGCTTAGTATAGAACATCTCCAATCTGCTGGTCAACATCTTCCCAGGGTCTTGTCTATGTTATATAATTTTTGTATGAGACACTCCTATCTCCCGACTGAGCTAATGAGGACAATTGTAGTGCCCATAGTGAAAAACAAGACAGGAGATATCTCGGATAGGGAGAATTATAGACCTATTTCTCTGGCCACTGTTATCGCAAAGGTGCTTGACGGTGTGCTTGAGCGCAGAATAACTGGACAGATAGAGCTGCACGACGCTCAGTTCGGCTTTCGAGCTGGACTTTCCACAGAAACTGCTATCCTAGCGCTGAAGCACACGGTTAGGTACTACACTGATAGGAACACTCCTGTTTATGCGGCTTACCTGGACTTATCCAAAGCTTTTGACCTGGTTAACTATAACATCTTGTGGAGTAAGCTGCGCGAGCAGAAGATACCTGATGAGCTAGTTGAACTGTTTAAGTACTGGTACAGCCATCAAATTAACCAGGTCAGATGGTCGGGTGCTTTGTCTGAGGGGTACGGGTTGGAGTGTGGGGTGAGGCAAGGCGGCTTGACCTCTCCTGTGCTTTTCAGCCTGTATGTCAATCAGCTGATAGTGGAGCTCAGCAGCACTGGTGTCGGATGCTCAATTGATGGGAATGTTATAAACAGCATAAGCTACGCTGATGACATGGTGCTGCTGAGTCCCTCGATCGATGCTCTCAGACGGTTGCTTAAGATATGTGAGGGGTACGCTGCTAACCACGGACTCCTATATAATGAAAAGAAGAGTGAGATAATGGTGTTTGGTGCTGTTGGAACCAAAAAACAGAGATCTGTGCCCCCGGTTTACCTGTATGGAGTAGCGCTGAACAGAGTGTCGCGTTTTAAGTACCTGGGTCATATAGTGAGCGATGATCTTTGTGATGACTGGGACATGGAACGGGAGAGAAGAGCGTTGTCGGTCCGCTGCAATATGCTGGCCCGCAGGTTTGCGCGATGTACAGGGGCTGTCAAAATCACCCTTTTTAGGGCGTATTGTCAATCCTTTTATACGTGCAGCCTGTGGATAAGGCACACGCAGAGGGCCTACAACGTTCTTCGAATCCAGTACAATAATGCTTTCAGGATGTTGTTGGGCCTACCACGATTCTGCAGCGCATCAAACATGTTTGCTGAAGCGGCCGTAGATAGTTTTGGCGCGATCATGCGAAAGCGATGTGCCTCAGTGTTGCGTAGAATTCGTGGGAGTACCAACAGCATTCTGAAGGTTATTGCTGAGAAATATGATTGTGTTTTTCTGGGGCGTTGGAACCGCATACATAGTGGCGGTGCTGACGCTGCAGAGAGATACATGAATTAGTTTCATAGTAAAATATTTTTTGAAATTTTATTAACATAGGTATATAAGGTGTGTTACTAACAAAATATGGATCTGTATCTGAATTAAATTAAATTAAATTAAAAATTAAATTAAATTAAAAATTTCACCGTTCGAAGAAACAAGTTAAAGGTACGTAAATATCTAAGTATACGCGCGTTAATTCCCGATATATTACATAAATCACGCAACCCTATAGTATAAAAGTTAGAACAGAGAAGTAATTAGTTCATTCTCAACAAAGTCGTGTCGGTCCCGAATCGGTTGATCTAAAACAGTTTATAACTAATTTCGCAACCCAGTACATCGCATCCATGAGTTTTAATTAACAGCAAATTGGTGATCATATAGCTCTTAGTTTGTTTATAAATCCATCGATCACTAATGCGTCGTGATCGAAAGTTGATGTATCATGGTTTCTTATAATATTCATCGTCAACATTAATTATTATGATATTATTCAATATTCTATGGTAGTCAATATTTATGATCTCTTGTATCAGAGTCATTATGTTATCATTAAGAAAGATTAGTAAGGTGTACCCTTTCTACGGCTACCTTATTTGATTAATGTCTTAGGTTATGTATACATTATTAGACACTGATGCCCGTTTTCACCAACAGATAAGTATCCCTTAGCAGCTTTTAGGGAACCCCTAACAAAAAATTCGTTTTCACCAACGTTTAGGTGTCACTTAAGTCTCTAAAGCAGCTCTTATATTTAAGGGCCCGATTGTTGGCTCCTTAAACTACTCTTATGCTTAGGTAACAGAATATTGTTTATTCATACACGACATACGAATGTTTCCTATCATGGAAAATGATTTCAGGCACTTAATAGAGAGTCTAGAAGATATTGAGACTCTAGAGAACATTCAGCAAATTGTAAAAAGACCACACATTGACCGTGAAAGAGTCAACCACTTCGATAAACACGACGATGTCGACTTTTCCATAAGATATAGGTTATCTAAACAGTGTTCTATATTTATTAGAAAAATTGAGCATCTTTTACAATTCAAAGATAACAAAAGATGTAAGCTTTAATAAACACGAATCGGAGTTCCAAATAATCACACGACGACGTATGTTAAGAAATGACATAAGGTTTCTCGTTCATTTGACAAAAAAAAAGCAAAGGAACACGGGTCTTACAGCCTATACGCATGCACCGAAAATATTTTTATTTTAAATTAAACTGAATAGAGTTCAAAATATGTAAAAAAATATTGTTTTTCAATATATTAATAATACAACTGTTAACACCATTCATTTGAAAAAAAATATAGAAATTTTCATCTTATCGATAAAACATCGATGTCAGAAGACTGACTTTAGAAAAATTTTACTGTCACATACTTAGGGAATTCTTTCGTAGGTGATACCTAGCATGGTGAAATTGAATTTAGGTAAGTATTCGATTAAGGGATGCCCCTAGCTTAAAAGACACCTACTTAGGTGGAGGTTAGGGGCCTGTTGGTGAAAACGAGCATGAGTCTTTATCGGGTTGGTAAGTATTAGGTCTTTAGCTATAAAATTGTCATCTATGTCTCTATACAACGTGCAATAGTTATATAATATTGTCTTCTATTTACGCGAATATTATTCATTGAAATTAAACTACTATATATGTGTATATGTGATGTGAATCTCACCACCATCCTAAACAGTTAGCTACCGTGGGAATGTCTTTGTTTCAGAGAGCCCATGGGATCTGTGACAAGAAACACCTGGACGCCGAGCTTCAACATGTTAAGCAAGTATTGCAAGACAACAAGCTCCAACAGCCGCGCCGCTGTCACAGATCCCGAGAAAAGCCAGCCACAGTCGAGCGCCAGCCTGCTATACTGCCTTATGTAAGAGGTGTCACTGACAAGATTGGCTACATCTTGAAGCGAGCTTCAATCAACACATACTTCAAGCCGCCAACGAAGATAAGTCAATTTTTACCATCCGTCAAGTGCCAACTACCTTTACAAGATGCAGGGGTCTATAAAATAGATTGTGACTGCGGACTCTCATACATTGGTCAAACCAAGAGAAACGTAGGCACCCACATAAAAGAACACATAGCTGATGTAAAACATCAACGCTCGTTGAAGTCTGCTGTGTGTGAACATGTGCAACAGGGGACCAACCACTACCTGAGATTTGACAAACCACAGATTCTCGCTAAAGAACACCGATTCCTACCAAGGATGCTTCGCGAGGCTATTGAAATCAAAAACATCCTAATTTTAATATAGAAGATGGTTGGAATGTACCACCAGCTTGCGATCCAGTAATACAAATAGTCAAACCCAAGAAGAAGCAAACCACAGCTAGACTTCATGATACTTTGAGCTCATTCTGCGTAAATAGAAACGCCAATGATTAAATTATGTTCGGGTACTTTGAAATAACTACACTGGAACATTGAGACAACTACCATCTTAGTCTCCCCGTGACCATGGCTGCTGAAAAGCAACCGAAACGTCGGGGCAAGTGTAAAATTAAATTAAATCTAAATAGTTTTAATAGTTTTAATAATAATTTAATTAGCTTAAAAGTTAGTAAAGTTTAATAGTATTATAGTGTAACAGTTTTCAAAAAAATTTGTAATAAAGTGTCAAATAAACAACGCGATAAAATCCGTATATAGTAGTTTAATTTCAGTGCAATAGTTATTTTAAAAATGCATTTATATTTCGAGAATAGACAGTGTTTCTACAAATTGTAAATAAAGTTATATCGCTTAGTGTCTGTCCGTATTCGTTGTTTGAAATCGCCATAAAAACATGATGGTTGATGTTTTTGTTAATTTATGACACACCATAGTTGCCTAAATACAAGCAACTATACATGATTAAAAAATCAAAGAATCTGAATTAGCCATTCAAAAAACCTTGATGAAATAGTGAGTATGAAAACCACATAATTACCGAATTTCTTCATACAAACGCCAACTTCATATTTAAACCCCTAGTCCATAAGGTATGTAATATAACAAATATCTATTTGCATTGTTCGTGGTCACTTATTTATTCTGATAGAAGCCCGTTACCTAATATTATTTATTATTAAGTATGTGTACAAATCGCGAAACTCTAAAACCCTTTAGCTCATGTACATTGACCGCTTTCAATAGATTCAGAAAGCTGAGTACCTAGTTCTTGAATAAAAATAGAGATGACAAAAAAATAATAAATGTATTGTATATACATGCAAAATATTGATCTAATTGTCTTTTTAATTATGTTGTTCTTATTTTATAAGAAATATAATTATGTAGTTAGTCTTTGTGGCAATATAGAATGCTTTTTCTATCTTTCTTTTGCTTTTATAATTATAATAATATATTGTATATATATATATATATATTATAATTAACTAGATTGTGCCCTCGGCTTCACTCGCTTAAATGTACGTTAGGTTATATTAGTAACAGTTCTCTTTCCTGGATGTAACGTAGCCTATGTCCTATTCTGTTTCCATGACAACGTGTATGAGAATTTTCATAAAGATCGGTCGAGTAGTTGAGGCGTCAAAGCGTAAAATAGTATTATAATATTAGTTATGATTAGAATTTGTATTCACCAATTAAAACAAGTAAGAAAGACAGCTATCTATGTCCCACGATTTAGATAACCTCTAACCTTCTTTAATAAAATGCGATATTTTAAAGTATGACTTGTAGTTCTAAACATTAGCGCGCTCAAACAAACAATCTCTTCAGCTGTATAATCCTTACTAATATTAAAATACGAATGTGAGTAGATATGTTTGCTTGTTGGTTACGCTTGCACGATTTAACTACTCGAACGACCATAATGAAATTTTGCATAGGGATACAGAAAAGAACAGTAGTAGTTGCAAGTAGTAGAGACTCGCTGATTTCAGCATGAATGGGCCGGCTCGACCGGGGAAGGACTACCCTCTCACAGAATATCGACGTGAAATAGCAGTATTCCTACTGTTGTGTTTCGCTCGGTGAGTAAGAGTGCCGGAGGCCCAATTATCCTCTTTCCCCCTTAGGGTCGGCAACGCGCAAGTGATGCCTCTGGTGTTGCAAGCGTCCATAGGCTACGGTGACCACTTACCATCAGGTGGGCCATAAGCTTGATTGCCACCTTAGAGGTATAAAAAAAAACATAGGATACCAATCATCAAAAATAAAGTACTGTGCCCGAGGAATATAAATTTATTAACAAAATCTACATTAACGCGGGCAGAACCGCGGGAAAAATCTAGTGTTAGTATAAATAATATAATAATAATAATATTCACACAACACCACCTTCTAGCCCAAACTAAGCAGAGCTTGTACTATGGGTACTAGACAATGGGTAAACATAAAATGAATACTGTTAGAATTTTTGCCAATCATAGCACTCTAAAATACTACGTAAGTTTTAGATGTGAAAGGCAGAATTTCTTTTAGGCCTAAGGCGATGATTTATTAGTCAATGATGGTCCATCATTCTTAGTGATGACTATGATTGAAAGCATGGTCATTTTATTGACTATCTAATTGAAGGTTTTTAATTTACGGATTTCGTTGATGAGTGGTAATGTTTTGAAAATGGTATATTATATTATATTATATACGTTTATTTATATAATTTTAATTAATATTTATAGTTTTTAATTTGAATGATAGTAAGAACTTATAAAACAACTTTGACTGCACTAATGGCGTAAAGGTTTAAGTGGTCGCGTCGTGTTGTGGGTTCGAAAACACAGGTAAAAATTTATGTTTCACAAATAGTTGTTCCGAGTCTGGGCATTCTTTGTGTCCGTTGTTTGAATGTTTGTAAAGATCCCCATGACACAGGACTTATTAACCTCTGAGTCTTCTTCGAAGAGGTTAATGAAAACACTTTGTGGGTCTGTGTGTCTGTCTGCTAGTGACAGTTTGTTAGTGACAGGCATAGCTCCGAAACCGCTAGACCGATTGACTTGTAACTTAGTGTGCAGAAACCTTGGGGTGATTTCTCGGTCGAGTTTGAATATGGGCCCTATGGGTCAAAAGACGCCCGAGATATAGGGGTCACAAGGTCACATGTATTTTAAATGGCTTAATTTATATGCAGAGTGGTGGTGTGCTGATTCGTGTTGGTTGCTGCAGTTTGCTGTCGAGTTTTGTCTTGTGTGGCGTTTTGCAACACAACATGCCCAACAGTGGACATGATGCCCAACAATGGACATGATACCCAACAATGGTCATAATGAACAACAGTGGACATGATGCCCAACAGTGGACATGATGCCCAACAGTGGACATGATGCCCAACAGTGGGCATAATGCCTAACAGTTGGTATGACGCCTAACAGTAGGCAAGATGCCCAAAAGTGGACATGAGGCCCAACTGTGGGCATCATGCCCAGCAGTAGGTAGCAGTAGGCATGATGTTCAACGGCGACAATTATTGAAAAGTACGTTAATTATTTATTATTAAAACATATACATACTATATAATTATATACAACATTAACCTAAGTAAATGTTTAAATATAATTGAAACAAGGTCACATGAAGACGAAGTGGTTGAATCCTGGTTTTTACACCCATTTTGTTCATTGTACAGGAGATGTCTTTTACAAAAAAATAATATATACACAGGAGATAATAATCACATATTATAACGAAATGTAAAAACCCAGGATTCAACCTCTTCGTCTACATGTGACCTTGTTTCAATTATATTTAAACATTTACTTAAAATAAAAAAGTCACATTTTTTTATCGTCTGCTTTTTGTATTGTCCCACTGCTGGGCAAAAGCCTCTCCCTTGGACTTCCAAATCACTCTGTTGGTGGATATCCCCTGACCTTATGACCTTGTGACCCCTATATCTCGGGGGTCTTTTGACCCACAGGGCCCAGATTCAAACTCAACCGAGGCATGACCCTAAGGTGTCTGCACACCAAGTTACAAGTCAATATTTTTCCATTTAAAATATGTGACCCCTATATTTCGGGGATCTTTTGACCTCAAGGGCCCATATTCAAACTCGACCGAGGTATGAACCTCGGTCGAGTTTGAATATGGGCCCCAAGGTCTGCACACCAAGTTACAAGTCAATCGGTCCAGTGGTTCCGGAGCTATGCCTGTCACTAACAAACTGTCACTAACAGACAGACACACAGACCAACATAGTGATTTCATTAACCTCTTCGAAGAAGACTCAGAGATTAATAATCAATTCGTTTAACATCTAAACATCCAAAAATCTTCACTAACTTTCACATTTATAATATTACTAAGGTCATCAGTCGAGTGAAGTGACTGCCTCGTTAGCTCAGCGGTACATGTGCAACAGCCCTGCTTTAAATTCCCAGTTCGAAAAGTGTTTATAATTTTCATTCATACAATTCTCAATAGCAGCAATGGGTCTAGAACTCATTTCACTTCTTATAACGTCCGACATAATAATAATAATAAACTCTCGAAGGGCCTCTGCATGTTGGACCCATGTCTCCGTGTAAGCCTCCCATAGAGCCGGATATTTTCCTAACGTATTAGGGAAATACCCGTGAAAGAGAAACGTATAATATATAATAATAAATACGTCCGACATAGTTAGTATATAGTCCATTATTCTAACCTGTCTTATTTGGTTTTCTTCTTCTTCTTTTCGTGTGGTTAGTGGCCAACCTATTGTCAAGAGTTGTTCAAGCCGCCCGTAGGCCTCTGGCACGGCTTAACGACTGCTGTCAATTTGACAACAACCGGAACCGACTTTTTACATGCCCTCCGAAGCACGGAGACGCTCAGATGAAATACCACTAAGCGATCACCGATATATAGACTGACCGCACCCAATGTTGCTTAACCTCGCTAATCGTTTCATTATAAAATGATTTTCTCAATTTCGGCTTTCAGGCTATAATCTTTTATTAAATGCTTGAGTATGTTCAGTAATAGTTCATGTAGAGATGGTTGCAGCACCTTACAGCTCTTATGATTTGTAAACAAAAACTTGGCGATTAAAAAGAGTGACCATGAATTTCTTGCCCGTTCCTCTCATGAGCCCTACACCCTTGCTTTGCTGAAGGTGGCAGTGGAAGTAAATTAGCAAAAAAAAATTAGTGTAACTTTGACATTCATAAGTATTACCTAGTAACCTAATCTGAATTTATTTTGAATTTGCATTTAATCGTTCTCTAACAAATAGAGATGACAAAAAAGAAAGACAATACATAGAGATAGGTATCTGTGTATTGTCGTCGGTGTATTGTCTTTAGCTACAAGTACGCTATAATAATATGTGTTTACTAAATAAGAACAGAAATAAACTATGGACAATGTATGTCGGTCTCGATGGCGTAGTGGTTAGTGTAACCGACTGGCACGCCTAAGGCCGCGGGTTCGATTCCCGCACAAGGTCTGGGTGTTTCTGTATAATATATATATATTTACATAAGTAAGAGTAAAGGGGTAAATGATCAGATGACGGGTGACAGAGAAGTATGGAAGCGAAGGACATACTGCGCCGACCCCAAATAAATTGGGACCAGGGCTAGAGCATGAGATGAGTGAGAGTAGAATTTGTTTATCCATTGTCTAGTTACCATAATCTAGCTCTGTTTAGTTTAGACTAGATGGTGTTGTGTGCATGTGATAAGATAAGATAAGATAAGATAAGATAATTTATTTATTCACTCAAACACATACAATTAACAATCGCATGCAAGATATAAAGTTGAAGAAAGTTCTAGACATGTTTGCCTTACAATGACGTGCAAATGTCATTCTGATTAATTAGGTAATAATAAAGATTATTATTATAGTAAATTTATTAATAAAGTAAGTGTAAAAAATCTTTACCTTATTTTTTAGGAATACAATCAGCGAATTGCTTAATGGGGCCTAGTAAGATACTGTTGAACTGACACGCAGAGGTCTCGATTTCGATCCCAAGGCACAGCTTCGACATTTTGAAGTTATGTGCTTATTAAATAATTAAATATCACTTTAACAGTGAAGGGTAAACATCTTGAGGAAATCCGCATGTCTAAGAGCTCTCCGTAATATTCTCAAAGATATCTTGGTCTGCAAACCCGCACTAGGCCAGGGTGATGGACCAGCCTGAACCTTCTTATGCTGAGAAGAAATCCGTGCCTAGCAGTGGGATGGTTTATAAATATACATTATGTTTACTAAATAAGAAAGTAAAAAGCTATGACTTCTTCTTTAGAACTTCTTTATCATACATATATTCTTTAAGAATACAAGCATAAAGTGGAGAAGTGACAAAATGTGTTTCCGTATTTCATATAGGCGTTACGATAATGATAAGTTACGCTGTTCGGTTCCGGGTTGGTGCGTTTCTCTGAGTTCTTAGGGCACGGGTCATGTTAGGCAAGTAGGTTTATTAAATCTATAGTTTTATTATATAAGAACACACTCTTACGTGGTACGTCTTCCTAGATGATAAGCCTTGTGTGAAGCGATACTCGTAATAAATATATAATAAAGATGTCTTTGAATATTGTTTACAGACAAAACGTGAGATTTACGCTCATAGCCAGTTGCACTCACTGATCGGTAAACGATTAGTGAGGTTAAGCAACGTTGGGTGCGGTCAGTCTATAGATGGGTGACCGCTTAGTGGTATTTCATCTGAGCGTCTCCGTGCTTCTAACGGCACGCAAAAAGTCGGTCCCGGTTGTTGTCAAATTGACAGCAGTCGTTAAGCCATGTCAGAGGCCTACGGGCGGCTTGAACAACTCTTGACAACAGGTTGGCCACTAACCACACGAAAAGAAGAAAAGAAGAAGAAGATATGCAGTTTCTTCTTATATACTCAAATCTTGGCTTAACCTACCAACTAAGCTAAAAGTAGCTTCAGTAACTTAGTAAACTCACTAACCTATATATTTTGACGTTCATAAGTATTAAATTCTGACCTAACTGAATACTTAAATGATTTTTGACGTTGATTTTGACAAAAGTATTTAATTGCGAAAACTGTTTCAAATGGTAATCAAATCTGCTGCTAGCGTACAGTAGTTACGAGATAACTATTTACCCTGAAGAGCTAGGCATGTATGTATATATTACAGCCACATTCTCCCTCGAGTCTTTTAGATTGCCTGACTCCGAACTACTGATGGGAATTTCCCGACGGAAAATACCCACATCACGATATTGAACATTGACTGTGTGTACGTTTTCTCACTTCTCTTTTCTGAACCTGCTTTGCTCGACTCAGAAATCGATCCCTCACGACCGCACGCAAATATAAGCGCCACGTTATGCCACTGGACAACCGAGGTCACGTATTTATTATGTAAATATATTCCATCTTTATTTAAAAGTTCTTTTGTTTCACAAGTAGCTTAATTAAATGCATCATTATTATTTTAATAAGACAGCTATAATAATGGCAATGTATATTTATATTATACAATAACATAATTATTTTCTAAATGTAAATGACTTCATTTAAATATTAAGTAAGCGTCAAGGATTGGACTCACTAAAGAAACTGCTGTATCGATGTTAATGTGGAAAAGCAATGGCATAAAAAGATCAATGATACGATAATATCTGACGGCATGGATGGCGTAGCTGTGTAGTAACACTACTACGCCATCCAGCCTTGCCATTCTACGCCATCCAGTAGATCGCCTTGCCCCACACACAGGTACAAAGTCTCGACGAAGGAAACACCCATGAAAGCTTTACCACCTTATAAGCCACTGGACTAAAAGTGCAAATAGACGATCGCACATAGTGCGGCCGAACCACGAACACGGTCCGCTGTCGGACCATATTCGATTGTGTGGCGCACAGTGCACCGTATCACCATCGTCATACGGTGACACGGTTATTATTATTAATACCGGTATGGTGGGTCGACATCGTACTTGGTGCCGTACCGAAAATATATGACGGTATGTGGTGCCGAGCCACACGGTATGTGGTGTAGTGTGAAGAGCGCATCGTGGCACCGTACCGTGCGTAGGTTCGGCCGCCCGATCGTCTATTTGCACTTTAAGAGTAAGAGTGCCGAAGGTCTTCATACCTACCTTCCCATTATTATCTTTCAACCTAATCTTTCTCTTTCTTTTTCTATCATCGGTAACACACGAGTGATACCTCTGGTATACAAGCTTCCATATGATTCAAGATCTAGTGTCAAAGTCGAATATCATCGGGGAAATAAACGCTACCCGAGTTCATCGACTCGGATATGTAGCAAGACTGGGAGAGGATCGAGCTGCCAAAAGAGCATATATCGAGCAACCCACTGGACGGGGTCCGGTGGTTTGCCCAAGGTACCGCTGAAAAGATCTGAAAGAGATGAATGTGCCCGATGTGGTCTGGCTTGGCACAAATAGGAGGAACGGCGTACTTTAATGTCAGAGGCCAAGATCCACTTTAAGCCAGCGAAGGAAGCAGTAGTATATGCAACGATAACCGCTCATTGTAAAAGTGCCGTATCTTTGTTGTCATCTTTATGTTACTCTTGCACTACTTGCTTATGTTGCAGGGAACTTTATAAACATTATTACAACGAACAAGTATTTGTGGATCACAACAATTTTGTTGTTTGACTTTGTGGGGATCGATCACGATTACACTCACACGGGACACGACTTTTAGGCCAGAGTGGGACTTGCCATAAAATCGTATGATCGACGAATACTTTTTCAGATTCTGGGTGTTTTTACATAGATCCTAACCACTTACACTACAATAAGACCATACTATGCTTGTTTACCAACTTGATTGAAATATATGCTAAAAGACATCTGCCATTGAGAAAATTACCAATTTTTCCTCATTCATTTCACATTCCATAAACCAATGCCAAAATACAGTAACTCACAAACATATTGTGTAATTAAAAATAAAATGCGTTGAGCTTTAAACTAAAATACATTAAAGTTCGAGGCGAGTATCAAGGTTCTGACCCGGTTGAGCAACAGCTTGTTAGTAAACGAATACAGTTAACTGTAACGAACGTACCTAGTAGGTAAAGAGTTCATGCTGTTAGCTATATGAATAGTCGTACGTATTATAGATAGATTTACATCATCTTTTCTATATCTATCCCTGCAAAGCAGACCTACATACTTATACCTATAGGCTGTTGACCAACATGCTACGATCCTGGCATATATTTGCACCCAACCCTAGCACAGACTTCAAGTCTCTCATAAAAGCTTTTTTCTTTTTAATGTGTATTACTTGTTGGCCTCAGATTGCCTTAAAAACTTTACACGGACTATGGGTGAACGCAGAAGGCACCCAACCCGTGTCTCACAAAGATGTATGTATGTGTATCTTAATTCTAAGAGCACCATCCTAAGCATTACCTTTCGTTCGTTCCGCCCACTCGGCTGAAGAAAAATGCCTACAACTTTGAGAGTGACCTAAGCTTAAAGCCGAATATCGGGCACTATTACTGACTCCGTGTTGCTCCTAAGAGTTACATGGCAGAAAAACGCTGCATATTTTTTTTTATCGTGGGTAAGTGCTCCTTATGCATACCCCCTCGCCACAAGGGGAAGCGAGAAGGTTATGTCGGGCTTTCTCGAAACTTTGGGCCTACCGACTAAAACTCCACGGTCTACCAACGTGCTGCTTTGTATGATGGAACTTAAACAGCATCAGCTACTCACCCAGCAGTGCCCAATACAGACAGGAAGGTCTGCGGGCGACGACTCCTGGGAAAACGCTTCATCCTACCTCGAGATTGGTACAGTTTTCCCATTCACTACCACTCGCAATATTTACGTGAGACCGAGTAATTTTTTTAAACAGACTTTGTCTGTTTCCATTATCCTTCGAATTTGAATTGCTAAATGAAATGTTCAGTTAGCAAGCAGAAAAAGAAGCAACACCAACAAAAAAAGATTTTTGATTTTTTTGCCAAGACATATTCAGCAGCAGTATGGAACGTAAAACTGTGCCGGTAGACGCCAACAGGCTTGCCTTCCATTACAGAGTAACCTTAAACCATAGCTTGCGAAATGCAGGTACAAAACATATCTGCCTACTTCATCAGAGATAAAGACGAACGACTATGTATGTTCCTCTTTTGAGTTAGCCAGAGGGGTATCGAATACATAACAATTCATATAGCTGCGCATGCGCAAGTAACATTGACCCGGCGGTTCAGAGTTTGGCCGCAGTTGGTGAAAGGTTGTTGCACCATACCACTTACTGGATCATTAAGTAACCCATCTCTCAGTTGCAGGAAGATAAACCACTAGGAGATAAAATAGATTTTCTTGCTATGTTGTAGCTTAAAACTTTAATTCATTATAACGGTATCAGTATATACATATGTACATAATATATTCATGTCTGAAAGGATAATCAGATATGTTTTATGCCGAAATTTCTTTATAATCGATAATATATCGATAAATTAATCAATATTATGTCTCAAAGCAGCGATAGCCTAGTGGTAAAACCGTTGGACTGCCACGCAGAGGTCACGAGTTCGAACCCAAGGCGCGCATCTCTGACTTTTCGAGGTTATATGCGTATTAAATAGTTAATTATCGCATGCTTTAACAGCGAAGGAAAACATCGTGAGGAAACCTGCAAATCTGAGAGTCCTCCATAATGTTCTCGAAGATATGTGATGTCTGCCAACCCGCACTAGGCCAGCGTGGTGGACTATGGCCTAACCCTTCTCACAGTGAGAAGAGGCCCGTGCCCTACAGTGGTACAGTTTAATACAGGGCTGATATTATTATCATCATTATGTCTCAAGTACAGGCTTAGGATAACTTATTGCTGTCAACCGGTAATTACGCCGAACTGTGTGCTGCTATTAAAACTTTTTTAAATTAAGTTTAAGAACTAGAGACACAAACATACTTTTATCTTATAGACATATTTTATCTGGAGGTGGTGGGACAATCCCTAACTGCACCATTCGTGCAGTCAAATGATCAAGCTTATCTCGACCTTGGTATCGGCGTTATTATGATAACGGGTGATACATATTAACGCATTTCATTACACTTTGAATTAGAAATAAATTTTATTACGCGTTAAAGGAAACCATTAGCGATAGCTCAGTGGGGAGACCAACAGACTGCAATGCAGAGGGTCTCGGGTTCGAACTCACGTCGCGGACCTCTGTCTTTCGGAAGTTATATGACTTTTCAAAATGATGTGCGTATTGATTGACAATTATCGTCTGCTCCGTGCCTCGGAGAGCACGTTAAGCCGTCGGTCCCAGCTGCCATGAACATCTATGGCAGTCGTTATTGGGAAAGTCAGTACCCTCTAACATCCTGACACTGGTTTAGCCTTAGGGTATCGTTAGCCTTCGAGTTGCGGAGGTCAGGTGGCAGCCGCTCCGTGTAAAAACTGATATCCAGTCAAATCCGGTTAAACCAGAAAAGACGATCCCAAGTGACTTGGGAATAATAAAAGCTAAGGGAGAAGGAACTAGAGACACAAACACTTAGAGTAACACTAATAGCGAAAAGAAATATTCTTTCAAAAGACCGTAGCCAGCAAAGGAGCCATAACGTAAACCTTATACCTATGTAGTTGTATAGAGGGTGATCTAATAAATGCCATTAGAGAAGCGGTAATCGTGACGACGACTATGGCTATACGTTTGAAGAGTGGCATAGCAGTCCCTTATACAATTATTTGGGACGTTACCAATGAGCCGGCTAACTAAAAGAAGCAAACATTTTACAGGAACCCGGCGTAAAAGTAGTATCACAGTTGATACGTTTTGCTCGGTAAGTAACAGTGCTGGAAATTCACATAGATACACCTCATATTTCTTTGCTTTCGTCTTACCTAAAAGTTAGAGTCCTCAGAGTCAATTGTCGGTGGGACATATAATACGTTTATTGTAAAAAAAAATTGGACGAGCACTATTAAAACTATTTGAATATGTATTCGAATTTCTAATGAACAGCAATAGTAGGGGCTGAGATAAACAACTACAACGGACAGATTTGACGGCCTCGATGGCGTAGTGGTTAGTGTAACCGACTGCCACGCCTGAGGTCGCGGGTTCGATTCCCGCACAAGTCAAACATTTGTGTGCATGAACATGAATGTTTGTCTTGGTCTGGGTGTTTCTATGTATAATATGTATGTATTTACAAAAAAAAAGGTTTATATGTATATTTATCCATTGTCTAGTACCCATAGTACAAGCTCTGCTTAGTTTGGGCTAGATGGTGTTGTGTGTATGTGATAGATTATTATTAATATAGAATATTACAGACGTACGGAGAACAGACAAAGTGGCACCAGTAGTGATCCGGTTTTATTATTTTGGTAGGGAATCCTTAAAAGAATCAACTCATACAGAAGAAGCGCTACTTATACGAAGTGTAAACATGCCACTCCTTTCTGTTGCATGTACCATATTCTCATAAATAAACAGACGGATCACCATATTAAGTAAACTGCCATCTTAAACTGATAAATCGATTTACGCAGTAGCTATTTATGTAACCACAACTTGCCTTCAACATGACGTATGGCTTACTCACATCATAATAATTTTCGATATGTACCCTTGTGATTATGCTTCATCACATTTAATGTATGGCAAACAAAAGACGAGGCCAAATCGCTATCACTACTTATGAGAAAACAAAGCCCCTCGCCGCGTCTGTGTATTCGCGATAAACTCAAAAACTACTGAACGGATTTTCATGCGATTTTCACCCATAGACAGAGTAATTAATAAGGAAGTTTAAGTGTATAATTTGTTAAGATTTTGTACTACCCGTGTGAAGCCAGTTAATCGCTAAATCTATACTAATATTATAAAGCTGCAGAGTTTTTTTATTTATTTGTTTGAACGCGCTAATCTCAGGAACTACTGGTCCTAATTGAAAAATATTTTAGTGTTGGATAGCTCGTTTATCGAGGAAGGCTATATATATAACATCACGCTAAGACATACCGGGGCGGCGCAGTAATCATAAACGCGGGTGATACCGCGGCCACATCTAGTGATTAAATAAAGAAGGTACCAAGTCTATGTCAACCCTTGCAGAACAATATATACCTAATATATTATAGTCCTTACCAGCTATCATTTTAAGATCCCGCGTAATAGGAGGCGAGCCTTTTGCAGTCTGCCAGACGCAGTTCCAGATTGCTTGCTACTACTAAAAATTGCTCGAAAGAATATATTAGTCGCAGTATACAAAGCGAGCTGTCGCTTGTACCCTGATTCGATAATGTTAAATTAAGTAAACACATTGTGAAAATTATATGAAGACTTTGCTCAGGACACTATCCATCGGCAAAGATTGCATTCCTTATGAAAAAAAATGATTCACCAAATTGTTCTGTTTGTAATCAAATTGAGGATTTACAACATTTGCTGATGGATTATGTCCGAAATAGAATTGAACGAGAGCGAGTTTTAAATGAATTCTAGTTCAATATATTAGATTTAGGATTACTGCAATCTATATTGTCTGTACCGTCTTCAGAGGATGCTAAAAAGATATGTAATGTGATAGCAGTACTTAATATGTATTTTTTTTATTAACATGTTCCTCTTAATTTGTTATACTTAATAGAATTTATGTTAAAAGGATTTACAAAGAATCACCGATGTATTAAAATTATGATTTTAAAATATTTAAAGAACCAGAGACGGTCTTTCCACTGGACCCTTCTGTGAAAACACGGATGTCAATCAGTTGTCTACATTTACGCAATGTTTGCATGCCAGAGTGTGAAGTACGGAGTACATGTGTACATAGCTATGATTTATTATTTTGACTAAAATAACAGAGCTCCATCGTGCTATTCTGTGAAAGGTTTTATCTCGAATTCAAATGTCACGACAATAACTATAATGATAATAGAGATTTGTACATAAAAAATACATTCAACAATATTAAACATAAAACAGAAAATAGTTCGTAAAGTAACATTTCAAAAATATTTTTGGCGTCGTGGAGTCTTTTCGCGGTGTTATCTCATTCACACCGAGTTTCGTCAAAGGTAGATCAATATAATACTTAGTAAACAGACGGTCAAACGCATTCCGAACGCTGGGAGGATTGGCTAAATGAATTGGCAACAACTAATCAAATTACTTGACACGAGTTTGATTATGATACAAATTTGATTAGCTAATAAAACCCAAATGTTTGTGAACTAGGAGGCGTACTATAAAACAAACACTCAAAGAGCTTATATCTCTCCAAAACCCGTCCTCTTTACATCCGCTGAAAGTAAACATTTGTTCCGTCTCCCTACTGGTACGGTTGATCACTGGAAAAAAAATCAATCGTCTACTCTGGCCTTCCTCCGTAAGTATAGGTATTAAAAGGGATTGCCCCTTGAACAGTTACGATCTTCAAAATCTCTTATAAGTATAAAGTACTTACATACACACTTATCATTATTATATTCCATAAGGTATAGCACATATTGCTAATAGATATTCCGTGATTATAGATTACAACCGCTAGGGCTACAGTAGATTTCAATCTATTCACCAAAACATTTCCAACTGCGCATTTCTTAACAGTTGGAATTCTTCTAAAACAATATTTAGGGTCATCACGCGATTGATACTTTTAATGTTTAATTGTTCATAGGCTACGGCACAGAGCAAGTAATATTGTATGCCGCGCTTCCACGAAATACGTAATAAAAATAATATTCGTGGCGAATGACGGACGGCGTCGAGCGCAACCAGCACCGTCAGTTCAACAACATCAGTGTCATATGCACATGCTGATTCCTACTAAAGTTGAGGCAATTATCTCTAGTAGGGATCTAACAAGTTCCGTGCGATGTGGATAACATACTACAAAACCTCTTGGCCAACGGTCGGTCCCCGGGGCTCAGATACAATACTCTTTACGTGTGTCTGTTTTTTATGGGATAGGAGGCAAACGAGCACGCGGATCGCCTGATGGTAAGCGGTTACCGCCGCCCATTGACACCCGCAACACCAGAGGAGTCACAAGTGCGTTGCCGGCCTTTTAAAAAGGAGTACGCTCTTTGCCGGTTAATTAATAAGTTAAACATAAGGTTGTTGTAAATTAATAAAAATATTTGTTTGGAAAGATAAGTGTATTGCAATATATTTTTACTATTAAACAACACATTCGTGATGTCCTATATTTGGGCTTTCACAAAAGAATATCTGGAGATAGAGGACTACGGCTTAACTCTTTTCATACTGCGAAGAGGCTTTTGTCCAGCAATAGGACAGTTTACAAACAGGGCTGATATTATTATTATTTTATTATAAAAAGTAGATCAACAAAAATTGGTAAAAGACCGTTAAACCCAAGTTAAATACTTTTCTATGTGTGTCTGGTTTTCGGATGATTGCTAAGTTAAACATATACCTCATCGAATCTAAGATACATATTACTTAACTACAAACGTAACAAGCTCAGATACCGTGGTTATTAAACACTTAACCTCTATACATATTGTAATCTAAATGTTTACATTAAATGGAGAAGTGAGCGGGATTGTGGACGCATCTCTAATCATCGCAGCCTTGTGCCGGTTAGGTTTTAGATACGCTGTTGGTACAAGCGCATAACGCACTTGTGAGAAAAGATGTTTTACCGTAAAAGAAGAGAGCGCGTTTAATATCGTTTATCTACGATCTGTTACCAAAACAAGTTGTTTTGTTTATTGATCAGATACATTGTAATGAAGTAAATATTTTTGATAGAAATAATATGTCAAGAATACATTGTGTTGGATTATGAAGAAGTGAGTAAATTCTGATTAACAACGTAAAGTTATAGCATCTTTATTTATTGCAATAACAGTGAAACGTAATCCTTATCATTTTTAAAATATGTATTTTAGTTACTCGCTTTATGTAATTGGTAGCGAATGCACCTGCTGTGTATGAGGGCACGATTCCTGGAACGGTATAAATGTTAAGACGTTTACACTGATCCGGGAATCAAATTCGTGTCCTCTAGTAGTCTCTGCCTACCCCTCCGGGAAACAGGCGTGAATCTATGTATGTATTTAGTAGTAATTTTAAAAAGAAGAATGGACTCGGAAATACTGGCGGGATTCATATACGGGGTTGATTTTGTTATTGTTATAGAACACTGAGATATCACGCTACTGACCTTACAAATATTATCATCGGTCTTAAGGAACGTCAGAAATTGATACATAAATAATAGGTGTGTGCGTTTAAGTAAAACTACAACGAACGCTGGATACTTTATCATTTAGTTCCAAAATTAAGCATGGCCTTCGCTTTTTCGCTTCATCGTTACTCCAGGCTTCCAGGCCTTTGAATCTGACTCTGGCGTCATAAAACACTTTTATTTAAAATCTTATGATATTTATGTAAATGCATGATAGGGATGAAGAAAACATACGTAGTATAAAATAATTCATACGACGCCATTCCTTTTAATTGTTACGTATACAACTTGAGAAATTTGTTTACAATAATAGCTCGCCGCGGGTGGCAGTCACATTGTAGAGAATTAGTTTATAATATATGAATATATGCTGATACCGCATATAATAAGAATAGTCTTCTCACTGACTTTGTCCTAGGCACACGATGTTGCGTCGAGATAACAGATAGAAGTTTTCTTTGACTATTTAGTCAACATGATGTAAATTTGTATGTTAATTCGTTTTTGTGTATAATTTCGTACACCGTAGGATGTGTACGAAATTATAATTATTGTTTGTCTTATTTTAATCAAAGAATAAAACAGTATGATTATGACCATATTGCTTTTAATATTTATTAATTTATGTTTATACGAGTGGTTATGTATTAAGAAATAATAATTTCACGTTTTAGCAACACCGGGTATACATTCAGTTTCACTGTTCCTGATTGATGCATGTATATAATATGTGAAATAAATCATTTATATCATTTATATTATTTAGTCGGCTTCGGTGGCGTAGTGGTTAGTGTAACCGACTGCCACGCCTGAGGTCGCGGGTTCGATTCCCGCACAATTCAAACATTTGTGTGCATGAACATGGATGTTTGTCTTGGTCTGGGTGTTTCTATGTATAATATGTATGTATTTACAAAAAAAAAGTATATATGTATGTTTATCCATTGTCTAGTACCCATAGTACAAGCTCTGCTTAGTTTGGGCTAGATGGTGTTGTGTGTATGTGGTAGAATATTATATATTATATTATATATTTGTTAAATCTAGTTGGTGAAAAGCAATTAATTCAGATCTATGGTAAAATAAGCGTATCTGCTTTAGCCTTAAGTTTGAGAGTGTATAGGATTACTTTATTGTCAACTAGCTGCCCGGCGAACTTTGTTCCGCCTTAATGGCAATAAATAAGCAGATTGTGTTTTCTTTTTTTTTGGAAAAAATACAAAAAAAAATTAAATAACTACATTAATCATTTATCATTATTTCTGTATTTTAGTACATAGGTTGCTCTTCACTTAAGTACCTTGTGATACACGACATTTTTTGTTTTATTGTCAGGCGCAAAAACAAACAACGCAGATGGTCTTCCGACCCGTGAACATGCCACGTATTATTGACCATGTGAAAAACATGAATGTTCTAGATTCAAACCACAAACTTTTAAGGATTGGCCTTGTGATTTGTTGATGGTCATGGCAAATGCAAGACGTATCGGAAATTGAAGTCTTTTAAATTCAAACGGCATATCGGTTGGGATCATCGGGATCCTCGGGATGAGAACTTCCTCACCTTTGAATTTTCCTATCATTATGGTAGCGTAAATTACATTGTTCATCAATTTACTAACTACCAAGCGCGTACCGTTGCACAGTTTTGGTTGGTTTATGTTTCGAAGCATGATTACTACGGAGCCAACCTTTAGGCGTAAATTGTGCGGTGGTAAGCCAGGCACGTCCAAAGAGTTTAAAAATTCAATTGGATAGTTGGTGGCTTCATCTTCATTTGTGACGCAGTCAATAGATTTGAATGAATGCATTGTTCCAATGATCTTATTTTGAATTATGTAGTTCAGGTCATCTACATCTTTATTCTTAGCCGCTAAAATTGCTCGCTCACTTAACCATTCATTATTCTTGTAGTTATAAATAATATTTGGAAATACATTGTTGATAAGTTCGTCTTTTGATGAGACAAAATTACAGAAATTATTTGGAAATGATATTAATCCGCTCGATTCATCGACAGGTACTTGACCATTACCGATAGTCAGCAATTGCTCCGAGAAATCTTCAGCAGATGTATCATTAAGCAATGTAACTCTCATGTTTGTTGTCAGCTGCAGTTTCTTCACATAGCGCCATAGATTTGACGATTTGAGGCAAGCGTTTATTTCATCGGCAGCCGTAGATCTTGGAATTACTGGCAGTATTTGGCGGAAATCGCCAGACAGTAAAATCATTGCTCCTCCAAAACATCTCGAGTCATTGCGTAAATCTTTTAATGTTCGGTTAAGTGCTTCTAATGCACGTTTATGCGCCATTGTGCATTCGTCCCAGATGATGATTTTCGATGCCGCTAAAACTTTGGCCATTGCTGAGTGTTTTGCAATATTACACGTTGGTTCTTCAATAGTTTGAAGATTTAACGGTAATTTGAATGCTGAATGAGCCGTACGGCATCCTTCTAACAATGTGGCTGCTATTCCAGAAGAAGCAACTGCAACCGCTATGTTGGATCTCGCCCGAACAGTTGCTAAAACTAATGACATAAGGAATGTCTTGCCAGTTCCACCAGGGGCATCTAGGAAATATAAACCACCATTTTCATCAGCGATTGCCTTCATTAAAGTATCATAAACTTCCTTTTGTTGGTAATTCAACAGGGGTACATTCCTTTGAACTACTAAATCTAATTCCTGGTGATCATATTCACGTTCCCGTTCGAATTCTCGATTAAATGCGTCATTCATTTCACGATTTGGCGCTGGCATTCCTAACCTGAATAATAAATTACCGCACATGAGGTAACACATATCTTCGATCAAGAGTAAAGCACGATTATGTATCTCCTCATTCATCTCAATATCGTGATTTCTGGAACTGACACGACTTTGATGTAAAATATCTTCTGACATACTATCCTTGTATTTGTGCCACAGGTTACATGGGTTTGATGGAAAACATGTCGAAATTATGATAGCGAATAATGTGCGTATCTGACTTGGAGATGCAGAGATAATGGCTTCAGCGATTGTCGTATCCCAATGGGTATCGTTTTCTAATAAGTTCAATTCTTCACATGCAGCACGATATGTTGGGAATATTACACCATTAACAGTTCGTAGTGTCTCAAATGAAGTTGGCCCACGCACATTTACCAGCAACAACCGCAAATAGAAACATTCATCATTCTTTGGATGAACTGTATACATACGACCAAGAGCATCAGTAGAACGCACATCTGGATACCCAGGAACCGCATCACCTTGCTTCCGTCTTTGAAAATTCTTGGATGAAGCATTCCAAGTATAATAACGTGGCATCTCCGAGTAAAGCAAAGTTCGTGCAAACTGATCGCTTTGGCAGATTGCAAAAAAACTGGTCAATGTAGTTGCTGGAGGTGTTTCAGCACGTTGCATAGCATTCGAAGCCGTAAAATATACTCGTTGACCATTCTCCAGATGCACCGCCAAATGTATAACAGTAGGATGACGTTCGTGAATTGGAAATGCGAATATACGCCAAATCGCTTCATTACAGTTCACATAACGACCAACTTGATAGCGTGAAATTTCATCGTTGGTATTTGAGGATTGCAATACAAAAACCGCCCTATCACTGCCTTTCGTGACATATTTGCAAATATATTTTATGGACTTAACTGAATTGCAGTATTCAACGTTGCAATGTGTCTTGAACGTTTTAGAAATAAGTGGCGAATATGGAACAATCCAACTGTTGTCGACAACGAAATCCATTCTTTTCACTTTCGTTGTGACAGTTCGACCGTTGTCATCTGGTGATCGACGCCGATACAGCGGATACCCATCGTTGCCAGTGACAGTCTCCGCCGTTAATTTCCGTGGATATCGTTTAGAGCACTTTCCATCGACCATGCAAGGTGATTGGGGATTGATGGCACCACACGGTCCATGAATCATATTAGTAGTAACAACATCATGTAGGTCTGGATCGACTTCATGATCAGGAATCTCGGCACATATGATATCATCTATTTGGTCAGGCTGAATTCTTTCCACTAACCAAATAAGAATGTGTGCGTGCGGCAGGCCTCGCTTTTGCCATTCGATTGAATACATCCAGCATCGAGTATCTCCAAAGACGCGTTGTTTAACAATAAAGTTCATCAGGGACCGAATTTTTTGCCTGAATATACGTGCTGTGATGTCGTGTCTATCATTTGATGTTTGTCCGGGAAGCAGCAATTGAGTAATTTCTATCCATTTTGGATTACAGGTAAAAGTAATAAAGAGATCTGGCCGGCCGTAATGACGAACATATGTCATTGCATCTTGTGCATATTCATGCATATGACGTGGGCTACCAATGTACGTCGCCGGCAGAATAGTTAATCGACCAATATTAGCTGCATTTCCTTCAGTACTAACTGCATCACGTAAATGGATGTACTCCTCAGAACGCAGTTTGGCTTGGTTCAACCTAATAAATGTTAAACGTTCCGTTTCTATTTTTACATACATGTCAACGCAATACTGCTGAAACAATCGACGAAACCGCAGCAAATAGTTGTCAGCATTTTGACGAATCATCAAACGATATGCATAATAATTCATTGAGCTAACTTTCTTTGTAGTTTCTTCACCTGAAATTCAAAATTTGATAATTAACCATTTCAAAGACAAATAATACAGACATTAACCATTATTAAGATACTGATACTTTACCAGTCAATGGATTTATCATTTTAATATTAAAATAATATCCATCTTCTCCTTGCCAAAACATCAGTGGGTATTGCAATGCGTCATATGATCGATGAGTTTCAGATATTTGTTGCAGTTGCCCAGTATCGCGACGTGTAAGCACAATATCGCGTTTTTCCAATTGTTCACCAACAATCAGGATGGCAACTTCTTCTTGCATTACGGCTTTGTCGGGAAAGATTCGATCGTCTTGGTCGCGGCATTATTAATTAAACTTCACTTCACTTCAATCCACTTGTTAATTATTTATTTAATAGAAATAGTTTTAATATTGATTTCTTACAAATATCAAATTGTCATCCATACGTCAATACATAGCTGTCATTTTACGTCAATTACATAGCTGTCATTTGCGTTTTGTTATTCCGAGTCTGATTCTTTTTTGTTATACCACGTTTTATAGTGACTGACGTTTCATGTCAAGTCACACGGGAACGCTGTCGAACGGGATAAAAAGTATCCTATGTCCATCTCCTGGCTCTAAGCTACCTCCCTACCAATTTTCAGCCGAATCTGTTCTGCCGTTCTTGAGTTATAAGTGGTGTAACTAACACGACTTTCTTTTATATATATAGATTTGCCTATCTATTCTCTGATAATACTTAATGCAGGTATTAACGATGGCGACGACGAGTGATAAATGGTATAATAACTGCAACAACTTGTACATTAAGTTGTAAAATACAGAAATTATTATTGAAGGGCGATTTTAAAAAGTGTTCATTAGTTTCTTGCGTGTATTACGTGTAGGCGTTGCAAAATAATCTAAATCTTAATTAGGTAACTTCACTTAATTCATTAATTTATAAACTTTGACATTCATAAGTTTTACTTTGTAATCTACATGAATGACGACTTTGGCTTACTTTGCACATACACATAATTTGCCCTTTTATTCTATATTATATTATAATACAGTTACACTTTAATACAGAGCTAATATTATTATTATTATTATTTGTTTCTCTTTCACGGGTATTTCTCTAATACGTTAGGAAACTACCCGGCCCTTTGGGAGGCTTACACGAAGACATCCAACGTGAAGAGGCCGTTCGAGAGTTTTAATCAAAGGTGGGATGGAACACCTACAGCGGCACTAGCCGCAGCAGGCGTAGGACTATTGCTACGTATGGATTCTAATATTATAACAGCGATAGCTCAGTAGGGAGACCAACAGACTGCAATGCAGAGGGTCTCGAGTTCGAACCCACGTCGCACACCTCTGACTTTCGGAAGTTATATGACTTTTCGAAATTATGTGGGTATTGATTGACAATTATCGCCTGCTCCGTGCCTCGGAGAGCACGTTAAGCCGTCGGTCCCGGCTGCCATGAACATCTATGACAGTCGTTATTGGGAAAGTCAGTACCCTCTAATATCCTGACACTGGTCTAGCCTTAGGGTATCTTTAGCCTTCGGGTTGCGGAGGTCAGGTGGCAGCCGCTCCGTGTAAAATCTGATATCCAGTCAAATCCGGTAAGACTAGAAAAGCCGACCCCAAGTGACTTGGGAATAGTAAAGGCTAAGGGAGAAGGAAGGATTCTAATATTATAGTAAAGTTTTATAAAGCTGTAGTATTACATCACGTTAGTTCACTCAAAAGTTAAGACATATATTACATCTCCTATGACTTTAAGACACGCACAGAAAGTTCGTAATTTACTTGCAATCAAAACCATACAATAAATTGATTGATTATAATAATAATATTCTATCACATACACGCAACACTGTCTAGCCCAAACTAAGCAGAGCTTGTACTATGGGTACTAGACAATGGATAAACATACATATATACTTTTTTTGTAAATACATTGATTGATTGTGGTTTATCGTATTACAGTATAGTTTTAGGAGCGTAGTAATGGACCGTGTTGTCTTATTGTCGAAACACGCGAGACATGTTGAAACAAATAATTAAAATGCCTCTTCAATACAACTTGTTATGTAAATATGAATATTCACAGTTTTTATACAACCGAGCTTTCGATTATAGCTATCGCACGTGATAATTATACGGACATAGCGAAACGTTTGGTTAATTAGTAAGTTTAATAAAACCCTGTTTTTATTTAAACGGACTTTCTCCACACATTCGTGCTATTCTGTAAATGCTTTTACTTTAAACTAAAATGCCACTTTGACAGTAGATAAATAGCAGTACAACATTTTCACTGCGGATTTAGAAGTCAGTTTGAAAGTGAGATCTTGCAGAAGATATAGAACTATAGCACCACAGAGAGTTTCTCGTTGTCCTCGTGGCGAATGTTAACGATTATGTCTGTGACCGATCGTGAGGTCCCGGGTTCATATTCGCCAGGCAAATCATTATGGAGATTTCATTCAGTAAATTATCACTAACAGCATAGACCCTGCCAATATATAAGATTGTCACCTATTGCGTGGAACCAACAAAACAGGTGCTGGAATATACCTCTACCATAGTATGTATGTATTACAGATATACATGTGTGAATATCTATTTATGTATTAATTGCCGTACCGAAGCAAATAAAGAGATTTACAATAGCTAGCTTTAGTTTCCAGGAGACGTAACATATATTTGAGGACATTTCAAGTTGTAACACGTTATTCAGGAAAGCAGCAATCACGCTTAAGCGTGCCTTGATCGAGTCATCTTTGCCTACACCTCCGAGAAGCATCTCCTTAAGATCAGCAGTGGTGAGGGTGTGGTCCCTTGACATTTCTTCTGTAATACGAAGGAAACACAGCCATGTCCATGCAAAGCGGGTATCGCTTACCAGACATTTCCTCTGTAATACCTAGAGAACACAGTCAAGTACATGCAAAGTGCTCATCACTTACCAAATATTGCTTCTGTGATACCAACGGAACTCAGCTCTATCCATAAAGAGTGGTCATCGCTTACCAGATATTGCTTCTATAATACCAAAAAAATACAGCCATGTCCATAAAAAGCGGACATCACTTACCAGACTTCGCTTCTGTAATATCAAGGGAACGCAGCCCTATCCATAAAGATTAGTCATCACTTACCAGAGATTGCTTCTATAATACCAAGAGAAAACAGCCACGTCCATGAACAGCGGCTATCGCTTACCAGATATTGCTTTTATAATACTAAAAGAACACAACAATGACCATTAAAAGCGGTCACCGTTTACCTACTATCAGCTGTGCTACTGACACGTTATTTAATAATTAAAAATTACAAATTTAGAGAAAGAATTGGTCATTAGGCCACAGTTTAAATAATAAATATACATACATTTTAATGGATAGGTATTAATAAAATGCAATTAATTAATAAGATTACATATCTTATGCGGCATTAAGCGAATATTAATAGCAGCTGATATCTAATAATAATAATCATACAAAAACGTATATCCTAGTATATAACATATGTATATAGCCTCACGTCTCTATTCGCTAGGTAGGCAGAGGTTTACTAAACCCAAATTTCACATTTAGACGCCTTTGGTCTCATGACTGCTACTTAAAAATTCTTGACACAAATAGAATAAGACATGCGGGTCGTTCGTAATAAGCTAACTCTTGAATATTAACAGCTGGAACCAATTGGTTCCAGCATTTCCACACGTTTGATTGAAACCAATTGGTATAAGCAAGAGTATGCAAAATTAACCATTATATTTATCACAAACTAGATGACCTGGTGTACTGCGTATCACCTATCCTAACAAATTTTTCAATATTTTCTCAACGTTTAAACCTTCCCTGGACTACGACAAACATTTTAAAACCAAAATAAGCTAAATCGGCCCAACCGTTCTCGAGTTTTAGCGAGACAAATGAACAGCAATTGATTTTTATATATCACAAACTATGTTGCGTTTAAAAATGGCATCTACCGGGCTTAAGGGGTTTGAAAGCAAAGATACCAATTGATTACCGGATAATGCATAGAAACGAGTGCTAGTGAAAGCAAGACAATCTCACATCTCGTCCGTGTCGTTTGGCAATCTAGTTCTCTATATACTGATATAGAGAGAGAAATAAAGATTTTTGACATTCGTGACCACTAATTCTGCATAAACTTACATACGGCGGCGGCGGCCTCAATGGCGTAGTGGTTAGTAAAACCGACTGCCACGCCTAAGGTCGCGGTTTGGATACCCGCACAAGTCAAACATTTGTGTACATGGACATGGATGTGTCTCTTGGTCTCGGTGTTTCTGTGTATAATATGTATGTATTTACAAAATAAAAGTATATATGTATGTATGTTCATCCATTATCTAGTACCTATAGTACAAGGTCTGCTTAGTTTGGGATAGATAGTGTTGTATGTATGTGATAGAATATTATTATATTATTATTATTATACATAGAAGTATATTACTTTCCCATTTAGCCAGCTTTGGTTTTAGGTCCTTCGTAGTAAGTTGTGTGCCTTTCCCATCTATAATCCATGCTGCCAATAAAAAATTCTTGACAGCGTAACACAACAACACTGCCCGACCCGGGAACCTCATACTCATCAGTCACATTTACTACCGCTGTGCCATTGAAGTAGTCTAGATAAACATGTGCAATACATGTAATGATAGCTCGGTAACATCGTGTATCGTAACTTGTAAATGTTCTTGTAACAAAATTTTGATTGCGGGCTCAATTTCCGCGATGTGCTTGCTTATGACGCAATCTTCGGAGCAAGCGGTCAGCCCGCACAGCAAACATTATGATCGTATATTCACGACTATGTATTCGCGAAGTGGTAACCAGAAGTATATTTCTCTTACATTTCATTTCAACCATATTTTAGGTCCCGTGTTATAAGAAGGGTACTGTATTCTGTACTCTTGGAATACCTGACATAATTCAAAACCTATTGTGTCTGGCCGCCGGTGTGCCGCTGCGCTTCAATAGGTCAAACAACGCTAGCCCAAAATATACGGCATTAGACTCACGATCGAGGGATCGTGGGTTTAAATCCAATCTATAGCATTGCCGCTTAAAGTAAATTTCTAACACGTATTAAGGTTAGCCAAATTGCTTCATTAAAACATAATATTGTCTTCTGTTTACAATAGCCTCGCGAAGCATCCTTGGTTGAAATCAAAAAGCATCCTAATATCAATAGAGAAGATGGAATGTACCACCAGCTTGAGATCCAATAATTTAAATAGTCAAACCCAAGAAGAAGCAAACCACAGCTAGACTCATGACTCATGACTCATGATACTCTGAGCTCATTCTGCGTAAATAGAAACACATTGGTGTTTCTATTTACGCAGAATATTTAGTTATTTTAAAGTACCCGAACATTATTTAATCATTGGATTAAATAATGTTCGGGTACTTTAAAATAACTACACCGGAACATTGAGACAACTACCATCTTAATCTCCCCGTGACCATGACTGCTGAAAAGCAACCGAAACGTCAGGGAAAGTGTAAACTTAAATATAAATAGCTTTAATAATTTAATTAGCTTAAAATTTTGTAAAGTTTAATTGTACCTAGTAGTAGTGTAACAGTTTCTAAATTACGTAATAAAGTGTAAAATAAACAACGCGATAAAATCCGTATATAGTAGTTTAATTTCAATCATAAAAACATATTTGACTATTCATGATATGAAATTTCAATGCTCAAATCTCTGTGCATGATCTGGGAATTGAAACCGGCACCACACAATCAGCTGCATATATTATTAATTTATTATGTATAACTCAAGCGGAACAAAAAGACACATAATAATATAATTTATTTTCCATTCTAATACTAGATTACTGCCATACTAAAACAATCTATATAAAGGGAAATACTTTCAGTCTCTCAAAGCTATGTATTACTGAGAATTTCTCAACAGAAAAACAGAACAACCTTTGTCACGACCTGGGAACCAAATTTGAGGCCTCATGATCAACCGTAAGCGTTATCGTAAATGTCACGGTACTACCGCCGTCGCTATGACAGTTTGTCAATAAAATGCACTTTACTCAAACGTTGCATTGGATACTTTAATTCGTATTCCAAATAGCCAGTCGCCAAACATCTCCTGGCTTACGTAAGAATTTCGTAATGAGTTAGAACTGAGTGCAATGCCTTTGAAATATGAGTACAAATACTGATTATAAGGAAGGTACTTTCTATATACCTAATTATATCAGCCCTGTATTAAATTGTCCTACGGCTGGGCACTGGCCTCTTCTCAGTGTGAGAAGGGTTACGCCATATCCACCACACTGGCTCAGTGCGGGTTGGCAGACTTCACATATCTTTGAGAACATTATGGAGATCTCTCAGATTTTTTCATTCACCGATAAAGCGAGCAATACTGGCAAACTGAAAAAGAGGCGACTGTGGCGCCAGACACTCTGATATTTCCACAGTCGCCTCTTTTTCTGTTGCCAGTGTAAAGAAATAGCGTCAAATTGGTAGAAATATAGAAGTGGTACAATTTAAGCGCCGGTTCAATATAGGTTACTCTCTCCTAACTAGTAGTAAAATAACTTTTAAATTTGAATAATTTATTTTAGACATACATACTCTCACATAAAGCATTGTTTACTAGATTTCGTACGCGGCTTCGCTTGCGTTAATGTAAATTTTGTCAATAAATTTCTTTCCTTTGGAAACAGTACTTTTTAGAGTTCGAAAAAAACTCTTATACAATAGCTTTGTCCGACCGTCTGTTATACAACTTTTAACTCAAGAATCGTAAGAGCTAGAGACTCACGGTCAACACCATTCGACTCAGCATAGTCGATATAATCCTGAAATGATTATGACCTTTGACCTCTGACCTCAAGGTCACGTGGTATCACGTGACCTTTGCAATATTACTTAAACCATTTTTTCGAGCACTAAGATTTAGGGCAATTCATTGGCGATTCTCACTTAGTCTTGTTTCTCGATGAAATTTACCCTATGTCCTTGTCTGTACCCCTGATAAAGCGTATCCAAAATTTCATGATGATCGGTTAAAGAAGTTAAGGCGTGAAAGCGTAACAAACAAACTCACACTCGCATTTATAATATTAGTTAGGAAGTTATGGTAAATTGGCATTGGCACCCAAGATACAGGCTTTTCTAGTTTGATGCGAATTACAAAATCAAATTTTATATAACCATTTCTGAGTAATAAACGTTATATTATTTTGATTTCATTGTAAATTGTATGCTATGAATGTTTTTAAGACCATCAGCAGTTCTTTCATAAGATATGTATAATATAATATTATATCCCTATACTGTAAAGATGCATGAAGGGACACCTTAAAAATTCTACATTAAATGTGAGTATTTGTATATTTTTTGTTTAAATAAGAATTAATGTAACAAGTACTGGATGTCCAAGTTAATAAATAATAAGTAAATAGTGTACAGTACAATGGAAAGTCCAAGAAAGGGAAGATAAGACGCGGGGTTCGATACTTCAAGTGGTAATGGAGAATTTCGCTCAAAATCATTTATTACCCAAAATAAAATTATTGCCCGGATGGCGTATTGGTTTAAGTGATCGCCTCACCAGTGCCACTTAGCTCCGAATCCCGCACGGGATAAAACTTTGTATGATCCACAAATATTTGTTCCGAGTCAGGAAGCTCTTTGCGTCTTTTGTTTGAATTTTTGTAAAGTCCCCCGCGACACAGAAATATTCCTAAAAAGTTAAGAATTTTTGAAATCTACTTTTAGAATGAATACCCGTACTACCGAATTTGAAACGCATATATGCGTTTCAAATCCGGTAGTACGGGTGATTGTCAAATGATAGAAAAATAATGCACAGTACAAACCATTTTGCCATGACTGTAAAAGCCCGCTAAGTTTTAAGTAGGTAACTATTATAAAATATTTAAGACCTTATGTATGTACACCCGCAAATAAATGATTTGATTTGAACTTCGACGTAATCGCTACTTAAACGATGTTAAACCACTAAACCCTCATTTTTTCTTATAGCTATCCAAATGTAAAATATTAATAACTCTCTTATCATACAACCGGTTTCGATATTATTTGCATTAAAAGATTTCTATGATTGCTTTTTGCTCTGGTGTTTAAAATATAGCCTAAAATCAAACAGAGACCTATCGCTGCCACTACGTTTTTCTGCTTATTGTGTTTGGTATATCTAAGAACATAGTTTTTAATGTGATTAGCATTAAAGACGTCATACGCGAGCTGTTATTTACAGAAATAAATTCACAAGTAAAATTAGCGTATACATAATATAAGACGGGGCTGCATCATTCAGCCATTACGTCTAAAGATCTATGACATTAGCATCTGAATGGTTAGGCTAACTTGCGGAACGGAATTTTACCACGTTCAAGAGAGAGGCTAACCCCCAGTTTCTGAAAGGCAGATCAACGTAAACATTTATTAACAGACGCAATTATTTAAATAATAGATGCTAGTGATACTATGTTTCTAGACGTTAAGTTGTCATCTGACATATAAGTTTAATATGACATCTGAAATATAAATATAGTTTAATCACGGTATTTCATAAAATTGTACATTATCGTTCTCTACTTACCTTATACGCGAGCTCACGTTTCTTAGTGTGGACAGTTTTACGTCCGGTGTATTTATTACTGAAATCTTTGAACAGACGGTCAAACGCATGCCAATTGCTGAATTAACAACAGCCAATCAAATGGCAATAGAGCAGCGATAGCTCAGTGGAGACACCAACAAACTGCAATGCAGAGGGTCTCGGGTTCGAACCCACGTCGCTCACCTCTGACTTTCGAAAGTTATATAACTTTTCGAAATGATGTGCGTATTGATTGACAATTATCGCCTGCTCTGTGCCTCGAAGAGCACGTTAAGCCGTCGGTCCCGGCTGCCATGAACATCTATGGCAATAATTATTGGGAAGTCAGTGCCCTCTAATATCCTGACACTGGTCTAGACCAGGCTAGCCTTATGGTAGGTATAGTTAGCCTTCGGGTTGCGGAAGTCAGGTGGCAACCGCTCCGTGTAAAAACTGATATCCAGTCAAATCCAGTTAGACTAGAAATCCGACCCCAAGTGACTTGGGAATAATAAAGGATAAGAATCAAATCACTTGACGTGACTTTGATTTTGACGAGTTGATGATTATCCTTTCATAAATCGTATGTTAGTATTGTTATTATGCTAATGTGATAGCTGTGCATGAGTTCTCTTCAATTTCCAAGTCGGGCAAAGTGTTAAGATTTTCTTTTAAAAAAAAGTATTGGTATTGCTACGTAGTCTGAAACTGTGACTGCAATCAGCTTGCCCCCTATTACGTGAGACTCAAAATCATAATCAGCAAAATGTAAGTGTAAAAAGCCAATGCATATCCTTCCGTGATATAGGCATAAGATGGATGTAAGTAAGTCTATGCTATAAATAAATAAGAGAACTTAAAAATCATATTGTGTCAAATTGTGATAAAGCGTACTTTCAATTTAAATTTAAATTGTGCAACACAATGTCTTAAATATAAAAATACTAAATAAATGGATTGGTGTTTGTCACACAGTTTATACTAGTTCAGACAACATCGGGCACGCCACGATTGTGGCGGTAAGTCCCGTGTTTGAGAAGTGGCTGGAGAGGTGGCATGGCGCTCTCACTTTCCAACTGACACAGGTAATGACTGGCCACGGTTGTTTTGGCCAGTTCCTGTGTCGCATAGGCCGGCAAGAGACGCCCGGTTGTCACCACAGCGGCGACTGTCGCGACGTTGTTGTGGACACGGTGCTGCACACTTTGGCGGATTGCCCCGCCTGGGCATCGCAGCGCCGTGAGTTGATCGCGCCTCTCTCTCTCTTCTCTCGCTTCTGGCCGTAGTTCAGTCTATGGTCCGGAGTGAGGGGTCGTGGAACGCCGTCGCCTCCTTCTGTGAAGAAATGATTACCATCAAGGAGGCGGCGGAGTGGGAGAAGGAACGCTTAAACCCTCTCCCTAACCGCAGAACCGGGCGCCGGAGGGCGCGAGATGACATCCAGCCACCCTGAGGTTTGACCTGGGGGTGGTGGGCTGCGTGGGCCTGCTCGCCACCCGATCAGCACCATGTCCGAGAGGCGGCGTGCATGTTCCCACGTGCGCCTCTGTGTCGTGTCTTTTCCCCCCTCCCCAGAGGGACGGTGGAGGAAGTATGATTTGTGTAGTGGCCTGTCGTTTCACACGGCGGGCCGAAACCACAGCAGGGTTGCGATTGCATGTGACAGCGATTCGCGCGGCCTCGCCGTCTATGGTTATATCGAGGAACACCGTGGTAGGTTTAATCGGCATTACCGGGGTATCTTTCTCTTTCCCCCGGTGAGCCCGACATAACCTCTCCGTCGCCCCACGGAGAGGTAGGCGTCAAAGAATTCACCCAGGTAAAAAAAAAAACATCGTACACTCATCTTTAAACTGTAAATTAAGTATGTACATTTTTTATTTGTTTAAAATAGATTAACTTAATTTTAAATAGATTAAAGTTTATTATTTTACTATTATATTGTGAGTTCAAGCAGTTGTACATAGCATCCGCATTTCGGTAACATTGTTTTAAGGCGTAAGATACAAATCTTTTGCTGTATACCGGACACACTGTCAAATGCCGAAATGCCACTGCTTATTGCCTAACAATTAACCCAATAAAATGAACCCTACCCGGGAATCTAATCTGGAGCCTCAGGATCGCGTATATAAGCACCAACTTCTGCCAAAGAGGTAAAAGATTTATTTGTTATTTTATAACAGCATATCAAAATGCCGTAACCAACATTATAATTTATTATTACGCAATAACATGAACACACCGTAAACTGTGAAAATAATAGTTTAATAAATTTGATTGGCGGTGTTACTTAATTATTATTTAGTATTACGAATATACTGATAAGTATGTTAATTTACAGTAGGAAACGTGCATGACTGTGTGTGCTCAATAAATACATACATATAATAATAATATTCTACCACATACACACAACACCATCTAGCCCAAAAGAAGCAGGGCTTGTACTATGGGTACTAAACAATGGATAAACATACATACAGGTACTTTTTTTTGTAAATACGTACATATTATAGGTACATAGAAACACCCAGACCAAGACAAACGTCCATGTTCATGCACACAAATGTTTGACTTGTGCGGGAATCGAACCCGCGTCCTTAAGCGTGGCAGTCGATTACACTAACCACTACGCCATCGAGGCCAACTATAGCTAACTATTAAGCATACCGCAACCGGCGCTAACACGGCCGCAGTGCGACTGCGGTGCGGGTCTTGCATGGTATCATGGTAACCTGAGGTCTCAGGCAAAATGTTATTAGATTTTCTGTCAAGAAATTATTTGTAACAGGGCGTTGAATCTGTGCTTTGGCTTGCTCGCTATTGGATGAGGTAAAATGCGAAATTACAGAGTAATACAACTCTACCTGCTCACTCGGGGATATAAGCGTAATTAGCAATAGGATTACCTCCTTTTACGTGGTCATAACTCGCCTAAATGATTTATTATACCTATACGCAAACTGGTCACGGCTGATAGAGAATCAATTCAGTTAAACATTACAGGTAGTAATGCATTCGATTTAGTAAACATTTCTTTAACGTAGAGAATGAATTTGATTGGTTGACTTTTAACGCTTGTCATTAGCACCCACCGTACAAACAAGATTTGTGGCAGAAAGCCCGAGCCCTATCTCTACTAATCAAAAGAAGAGAGTAAAAATATCGGTCTAAGCTGCTTTGTTTCTAAAACACGAAAAGCGCATCGACATCATTTTAAGATCTGAGGCTGGAAAACTTGTGTTACCCATGTAAATGCGTAATGCCAATCAATGTTTAGGTTATGTGTATCCTCAAGTATAACACTCGTTTACGTTACCCTAATTTAATTACCGATATATATAAATGTATTCTACAGAAAATGACTGATATGTTTATGTATTATCTCTCTGGTGCGCGGGTTTTAGTAGAAACTCACCCCACCTAAAATTCGATAGGATTTTATGAGTTTCGTAAGGAAGTATGCTGTCAACAGCAAACTCTTTCTTCTGTCGTTGCAGGTCCTATAGGCAATCCTATCTGTAACGAAACAATCCCTCACGCATAAATCGCACTCTTAATAAAACAACGATATATTTCGAAATTTAGAATTTAGGCAATTTGAACTCTTACTTGAACACTATTAGAGTTCAAATTGCCTAAGTTCTAAATTTCGAGATAAATCGTTGTTTTATTAAGAGTGCGAAATGTCCATAGCATTACTTGCAGGCTTGTTTGCCATACCTATAAGTATATTTATAATAATTTCGGATGCTGATATTTTAATTGGTCGACTTTGACTTATTTGACCTCGTTGTTTTGAAACTCTTTTTTAATGTGATGAGGACAAAGAAGCAACCATACTTTCGCTAATTTAATATTGGTAACTTAGAATTGATATCACCGTTCTATACTTAAGAATGAACTCACTGAACAACCAAGGCTCGTAGTAAAACACTTAACACTCAAGTTAAATGATGTGCTATGCCACAAAAAACTAAATTAATCTTTTTTACCTTGAAATTATACTGTCTGCCTCTAAAAAAGTTAAGCGTGGATTGGAAAGAGCAGGATTTACGTTTAGAGATGCGGTTGAAACGGAGAAAGATCTATTCCCTACAAAGAATACACTAGAGAGTAATTCACGTATTACCTTTGATTGCTTGACATTTAGTTTACGTTTAAAAGAAACATCCGCCTTTTCATTCGCACATTTAGTCGAGCCCCGACAAGCACGTTTGGTTTCATGAATCTACCCTCTTAAAGGAAACTGGCCTAAGGATAATAATATAACACTGTTACGTTATGTTCCTATTATTGCGTTTAGTACAAAGAGTAAGCCATAATTTGAATGTTGATATTTTTTAATGTTATATACGAACAAACAAAATTGGTTCTACTCATATGCTGCGTGATAATTAGAAACAGTATTTCTAAAAGTGTTGTGTGGACACTATTATTTTTGTGTTTACTCTTAATGACTTTGTGAAAATCTTTTCGCCATGTACGTTTCCTCATGACATCACCCTTCATCATTAACGTGAAATATAATTAATTTTACCATTATTTCAAAACAATGCAATAACTTTAATGAGTAGGTTAATTAGAATTGAGCTCTCATATGTGTATACACATTATGTCGCCATTTTTAATTTCGTCTCACGTAATAATAGCGAGCCTATTGCCACCTACAAGAAACATTCATTCTAGCCCCCGGGTTCTATGCTGGTACGAGCATCTCGGCAGAAAAACACATCTCACTCGATAGTAAAGCCAAACCCGGAGCTTCACCGTCAGGAGCCGTTTAACAGTTAACCCAGGACAGACAAACATCATTTCCGCGGAGAGGTACGGGTCAATGCATTCCGCCCCACGTTAAAAAAAAGACAGACAAACATTGCCCGCAGTTCATTGAGTCGGAGTGACGGCCTTTCCTTTACTGGGGCGTCGTCACCCAGAAGTCATCACCCGCAGGCATTAAGTCTGTATAGAGTAGTCCTGGGTAGATCGCTGAAGTAATTCCAGTTCCAGCGACCCACCCACCATATAAGGCAAGAGTTGGCACACCGTGGTAGATTTAGTCGGTAGTGCCTGGGACGTTCCTTCTTACACCGGGTAAGCCCGACAAAACCCCTCCGCTACCCTTTTCCACAGTATGCTATGCGTAAATGCATTCGCCCAAGCAAAAAAAAGGACAGAAAAGCAAAATGTTATTCCACCGTACAAGGTGGAAATAAAAACTTGGCAATCTACTAAGAGCGAGTCTATTACTTTTTACAATGAACATATTCAGGTGCTGTACTATTGAGAATATACTAACATAAAAATCGACATTTCGTTTGCTAGCCTTCTTTCTAAATTGTTTAACTTAAGTATATATAATTTTAGGAGTAGTAGAGCCTCGCTGATATTAGCATGAATAGGCCGGCTCGACCGTGGAAGGACTACCCTCTCACAGAATATCGACGTGAAATAGCAGTATTCCTACTGTTGTGTTTTGCTCGGTGAGTGAGAGTGCCGGAGGCCCAATCGCCCTCTTTCCCCCTTCCCGCTCCTTCTCCTTCCCACTTCCTTTTTCTCTTATTCCTTTCCTAAAGAGTCGGCAACGCGCAAGTAATGCCTCTGGTGTTGCAGGCGTCTATAGGCTACGGTGAACACTTACCATCAGATGGGCCGTATGATTGCTTGCCACCTTAGAAGTATAAAAAATAAGTATAAATAGAATCTCTATACAAAGGATTTTTGTTAAAATCATTTTAGCGGTAAAACTGCATATGGTATAATAGTATACTCATAGTATAAAAAATCACAACACGGCACATTATTGAAAACTGGTATTTCAATAAAGTCCTAATTAATATTATGAATGTGAATGTGAGTTTGTTTATTTGATTGTTTGTTATGTTTTTACGCCTTAAATACTCGAATGGTCATCATGGAACTTCGCCTACGCTTTGTCAAGGGTACAGAAAAGGCCAATAATCCAGGAAAAATAACTCTTCCGAAGCGAACGAAACCGCGGGTAAAAGCTTATATCAATAAAAATTAAATATGAAGAAAAACACTTAAGTACTAAGTAACTAAGTAATTAGTAATTCATTACGTACCAAATTACGGCACAATAGATGGGGTAGCGCGTGTTATGAATCAGACATTTCTAAAAACGTCCGGCCATGAGGTGATGAAGGTCGTTGTGCAATTTGTCTATTTGTATTCAATATACGTATTGCAGTAAAAAAATAACTGTTTAGTTCGATAAATATTCAGATAACGTTTATGGCTTAACAGTAATGCAGACGCAATCGCGTATTAACATAAAGCGTTGAGCATCGAGAGGAGGCCAAATTGGCAATTTGTTTAGAAGATCTGCTAGAATTGCATAGTGATGGAGCTGTGTGTTTAGTACACGGTATAAAATAATCCTTACTAATATTATAAATGCGAATGTTTGTTAGGCTTTTACGCCTTAACTACTAGATCGATCATCATGAAATTTTACATGCACGTTGTGCGGGGAACAGAAAAGGACATACGGTACCTTTTATCCAGAAAAACGTACTGTTACTAACCTAGCTTACCTAACCATACCTAACCCATATAACCTAATCAACGAGAACGACGCCGCGGACAAAATCTAGTAACATATAAAATGCTAGCTTCTTCCCGCCGCTCTACTCGCTCTAATCCTATAACAAGTGAGCAACGGCCATGGATTGCCGTAAATCTTAAAGTTCGAATTAATGGTATCACGTAACCTTGATAACGTGACCGTGTCAGAAGTCAAAGGTCATAGTCATTTCGGAGTATATCGACTATGTTGAGTCGAATGGCGTTGACCGCGAGTCTCTAGCTCTTACAGATCTGGAGTTGAGAGATGGTACACTGTGACCTTGAGGTCAGAGGTCAAAGGTCATAGTCATATCGGGGACATATCGACTATGCTGAGTCGAATGGCATTGACCGCGAGTCTCTAGTTCTTACGGTTCTTAAGTTGAAAGTTGTATAACAGACGGACGGACGGTCAAAGCTGATGTATAAGAGTTTTTTTCGAAATCTAAAACCGTATATCGGGTTAAAATGCATTGAGTTTTGCGTTACTGGTCTATCTGCATGTGAAAACTTATCCAAATACAAATAATGGTGTAACGAAATGTAGCCACAAACTTTTACATGTATATTATAAACAGGATTACTACACAAGGGGCATTCAATGCTCTCTGTCTCCAATACAAGCTGGACACTCTACAGCCATTTTGACTTTTTTATTTGCGTTCTAGCAGCATTGTTTCCTTAATGATAGCTTTCGTGGTGCATCAGTATATAAAGTGACTGCTGTATTTACTTAAAGATCGAGTTGTACTATCATTCCGTCGATATCAGTCACGAAGGAAATTTGTATTTCAATTAAAGAGCTCAATAGCCGTTGCCCTTTACTTTAGAGTAAGCATTAACTTACGCGTAATGGTAAACAGTGACCGCCGCACATGGCTTTATTCCCTTGGCACTGCAAAATGAATGTCAAGGGAACACGGCCATATGTGACGGTTACCGCTTACCATCACTAGTTATCGCCATTAGCTCATCTGCCACCAAGGGCAAAAAACCATAAGCATTTAATCGATTTTTGCTACCATAATAACGAACGAACTAAATTTGAATGTAGTCTTGGACAACAGCTAATATGTCAATATAAGAGGTACCGAAATCTTACCAAAGGCCATGGTGTAACCGATAAAATTACAATAAGAACCGACTGACCATTGTATAATGAAATAAAGCAGTTCTGACGTGTGAATTGAAAAGTTAATTGCATCAAAATCTATGAGACTTACCGACCATTTCAAAAGATGAGTGCATAATAACTGCGGGAGTGTATGTGAGTTCTCGTGCGGTGTAAGTTATAAGCGCACATGCACACACATAGAGTAATATAGACATAGAAACCTGTATGCTCCCGTAGGAGTGGGCATAGACATGTGCTATTTTTTTGCATCCCAAGTAATAATGGAGTGGCGGAGCCTATTCTCAACCGGACACAGTTCCAGGACCCGTGTGTTTACGGAAAAATTCCTTCCAGAAAAATCTACACTTCGCTCGACCCGTACCTATGTCAAACATGGGATTAAACAATGGATCTTGGCAACTCATGCCACGGACCTAAAACAGCGGTCTATTAGCGAATTAGACATAAAATTATCAACCTTGCACTAATATTCTGTAATATCGCAATACCGAACTCACTTTTCAATCAATTCTGTAAAATCTTACAATTAAACTAACTTCAGAGTTGGTAGTAAAAATTAGAGATTGCTAAAGTAACTATTGCGATAATAGAAATTAAAGATATTTCATCCCCATTAAAAATCCACACTAAAACTTAACTTAAATTATAATAACCAACATTGAACAAGTCAATGAGTTTACTCTCCTCATGTTGTCCATAGATACACACATAAGTTGGAAGTCACATATACAAAAAATACGAGCTAAACTATCAAAATTCTCATATGCCTTAAATTAATCAGAAGTAATCAAAGTAGTAGAGCCTCGCTGATTTAACATAAATGGGCTGGCTCGACCGGAGAAGGACTACCCTCTTACAGAATATCGACGTGAAATAGCAGTATTCCTCTGTTGTGTTTCGTTCGGTGAGTGAGAGTGCTGGAGGCCCAAACACCCTCTTTCCCCCTTCCCACCCCTTCTCCTTCCCACTTCCTTTTTTTCTTCTTTCTTTCCTAATAGGTCGGTAACGCGCAAGTGATGCCTCTGGTGTGGCGTCCATAGTCTACAGTGACCACTTACCATCAGATGGACCGTATGCTTGTTTGCCAACATAGTACAAAATAATATTAAAAAAACAACTTACTTACAAACTGCCTTTGACAAATTTTGTTACTTACTATGCATATGCCCAAGCATGGCTTAGCTACGGTATTATATTATGGGGAAATAGCATAGATTCACCGACCATATTTACAATACAAAAGAAACTTATTCGAATCGTTACATATTTAAATCTAGTAATAAATGTAAGGCTGCTTAGAATATAATTTAAAAAAATAGCCATATAAGAAAAATATAATGTACATTAAATTGACTCTAAACTATTGACCAATGCACTTACACACAACCTGACATGATAGCTAAAACATATAATTACTTTTTTATTATTGACGACCTCGATGGCGTAGTGCTTAGTGTAGCCGACTGCCACGCCTGAGGTCGCGGGTTCGATTTCCGCACAAGTCAAACATTTGTGTGCATGAACATGGATGTTTGTCTTGGTCTGGGTGTTTCTATGTATAATATGTATGTATTTACAAAAAAACAGTATATGTGTATGTTTATCCATTGTCTAGTACCCATAATACAAGCTCTGCTTAGTTTGGGCTCGATGGTGTTATGTGTATGTGGTAGAATATTATATTATTATTATATTATTCATAAGATATGTGTTCCGCAACAGAGAATTCAACTGTTTTCCAATAATGTCTTCTGAATAGCGATTTCTATTTATAATAAATTACCCAAAGTATTTAAAACTCTTAATCTTGTGACATTTAAAAATGAATTATTTAACTTTCTATTAGACAAATGTTATTATATGTACTATCAACGACTTTTTGAATGACAAATTTGACATAAAATTTAGAATATAATTTAGGCCTACTAACTTAATAGTGAACAATTCAATTATTTATTTTGGAATTCTTAGACTTATATTCTTATTAACAAGTTCATATAAGGCATGTTATTATAGTCTGCTAAAATAATTTGTACGCTGGAAATGGCAGAATATTATGGACATTCAAATTTGTGTAACACCACTGTAATTACAATGATTTAACAAATAAATACATTATTATTATTTTTCCATTTATTTAAATATTTTCTCGTAGTTATATTTTACATTATTATTATTATTAATAATAGCCAATATTGAACCGACAACCAGCTGTAAACTATATTTTCAGGAACACAAAATACACACCTACTTGCCTATATATTTTAGAAAGATGTAAATTTGTTCGGAAGCACCCAGAATTTTATAGTACACGCGAAGAAAAACTAACAACATATACTTTACGACACAAGCACAGATTTTTACCAACATCCTGACTTAAGATGCACTCGTCTAGCACTTTGGTTATGTCTATTAAAATTTATAATAAATTGCCTAAAGAAATTATAGAGGAAAACAAAATAAATGTATTCATTAATAAATTAAAACGATTTCTGTTATCTAAATGCTACTACACAATAAATGAATATTTCGACGATAAATTAACTTCAACATAAAACTAAACTTAATAAACAGTCAGTGCAATTTATTTCTTTAGCGATTTAAACATAAATATACATATGGTGAAAGATTTGTAATGTTGTTTTCGGGCACGCCTTCCTCTTCGAACATGTTCAAGGATTCAGAAAATAATACCGCCAATGGATAGTAGTAGACTTCTTTAATTATTTTATCAACTTTGCAAATCACAGTAATCACAATTACTCACGATGGAAACGGATGGAGGACGCGAGCTTATCTCGCAACGTGCACGGTTCGCTTCTAATGTTCGAATGATCACTTTTTGAGCGCCCCACCCGTAAGTGACAACTGACAGATGAGTGAAACGAACGATAACAATGAATGAGCTCACCACCGCCATCTAGTGACAAATGTTAGAAGTTCTTAAGTCTTTTACTGCGACACATATAAAACGTAACTAACGTAAATAGCATAACAATATATAAATATTAGCATAAGTGCACATAAAGATATGTAGATACATTATATTTTATATACTTACATTAAATTATTTTAATTGCTATGTAGCCCTCTTCCTCTCGTATAATTTTGCTGTGCCCGACAGGGTCCATAATGAACTAATTTGTTTTATAAGTCCATCTTTATATAACATTGTGGAATGCAATAAAATATTGAGTATTGAGTATTAGATACTAGATAGTAGAAGTGACAATAGATTCCGAAATGTTTTTTTTATAGAATGCAGAATTCACTACAGCCGTGCTGGCTATAGTGAATTCTGCATGTATTATTCGCCTAAACCTAGCAACTGACCTAAATGTAGCTTCAGTAACTTAATGTTTACTAAGTTAGCTAGGTCAGTGAGTTTTCACTAATTTATATATTTTGACGTTCATAAGTGTTACTTTGTGACCTAAAAGAATAAATTATTTTTGACGTTAATTTCGACAAGGACATTATACAAAATAAAAAATAAACGATTTCTTACATACTATTATTTAATCACTACCCTACTTCTAGTGTATATTACTTGACCATATGTTTAAATTAAAATAAACATACTATGGAGATTTTGTAATTATACTGTAATGTGAAGAGCGGGGTCTCTAAAGTACTCCTTTTAAGTAAACATTACCTGTGTTAAGGACCCCGCTCTTCACATTACAGTATAATTACAAAAGCTCCACAGTAAGCTTATTTTAATTTTAACAAATGGCCAACTAATATAAACTTAAATATACATAGTTATCTAGTGTAAATATGTATGTATGTATGTATCTTATGTGGGGGCCAGTCAGTGCAGACCGGCGACACTTCGGCCCAGTGGGATCTTTTGTGTCGACACTCTCCCAATAACGACTGCCATAGATGTTCATGGCAGCCGGGACCGACGGCTTAACGTGCTCTCCGAGGCACGGAGCAGGCGGAGTAAATATGTAACTTAACTTTTACTAATATCACTATGACTACTAGTAACTGTCAAAATGACACTTGATTTTAACATGAAAACTTCTACAGGATAGAGCGGTTGTTTTAATATATCGTATTACTCGTTCGTTTATGTGATACGATTAAATTCTAGTTGTTGATAAAAAACATTCCCACATAAATAATTCATTTCAACGACGTTTTTATTTCAAATTGAATGGAAGTATTTTCAAATGGCACGAATGACGTGCGATCTAGATCAATTGAACCGTGTGAACATACTATTTACATTTTCCATGCAAAGCAACTTTTATATCTAGTAAAATCAACTAATAGAAAAAGTTATACTTTTACCATACGATTCTAATTGCTGTTTTAGTTTTATAGCCTATACTTAATGTGATGCTGAACTATACAATTTTATTAAGCTAAATCGATTCTGTCAAAATATTATTAATGTTTAATAATCAGCATGTATAAACAGTAGCATATATACAAATAAAAGCTAAAATAAGTCGGCCTCCTCTTTCTTCCTTTCACTTATTGTTAATGTGTTTTAATGCGCCGAAATAATGTTTGAGCCAGAAACACTATTTTAATAGCCAGATAAAAATAATCATTATTTATGATTAGGATTAATTATCCATACTAAAGTTATAGTAAATGTAATTAAACAGCTAAGCCGATGTTGACAAAATTTGGTACGGTGGTAGTTACCTTATAATCGCGAGCGATGGATATTATGGATGATAATTATATTGAATACTTTGAGTTTATTTGTATTTTCAATTACCTGCTAGAAATGTTTTGGCCTTTTTAAACTAAACTGTTGTGCTACTTTTACTATATTTTTTTTTATTGCCATTGGTGGCAGACGAGCTAGTGGTCCACCTGATGGAAAGTGGTAACCACTGCTAATGGACTTTAGCAATGACACGACACAGCGAAGCCGCTGCCTACCGTGAAAGAAGAACTCTCTTTAAACCTCGTTTAAAGAAAGACGTATCATAGCGCTCGGGCTATGATATGTCCTTCTTCAATATCGGGCTTATCCGACCCATGGTAAATCTGAAAATCTTTTAATATTTTATTTTTTAAATTGTGTCATTCACTAGGAATAATCTCTAATTTTCAAATATTCCAACAAAAGATACAAAGAACCAACTGAACGAACAAAAAACACTCATCACTTAGACCACAAACAAAGTAAAAATGACGAAATGTCAGAAATAATGGTAAGCTCTCAAATTCTCTCTTTGACCTTAAGAATGGTTAATGATGGACAATTTCAATTTGTTCCAACGAGCGTACGATTTGTGTCGACTTAGCCACAAATCGACCATGAGAATGGTCATAAACCTACACTATATATTTAGTTATGCGTAACACACCATCAATTTTGATGGCACGAATGGCGCAATGGTTTCAGTAGTCACTTCGCCAATATTAATGCATTGCGTGTTCGATTAAAGGTTATAAGGTCGACTTTTTATATACAACAAAGTTAGCAAAGTTACATTTTTATTTATTTAGCTTTATTTATCCCTTAGAAACATTTAGATTAATCCTAATTATAAATTGTTCTGCTTATTTTTACTTGTTAGTACACCTTTAACCTCTTGTATGCCGGAATACCAGACATAATAGAAAAAGCATTGTGTCTCGCGTAGATCCACGTTCCGGCATACCACAGGTTAATGTTAGTGTGTCGTAATAGGTATATTAGTATTGTATAGGTATTAAGGATTTAAATAGTTTTAATAATCATTCAATATAATTCATAGTAGTGAAAGCAACAATCATAATTGTATAGGTTAGTGTAATGGCCTCCTTTTGAGGTAAATCCTCCTCCATACCACTCCAGCAGATTCTGTCTTGCGCCAATCTTGGCCACAGAGTTCCCGCAAAACAAAGTAACATAATAATATAATATAATCTGATAATTAATTTAGAACATGATACCATTTGGGTACAGTAATGTTTGCTAATATTCTAACAACAGACACGCCAAAAACGTAACAGTTATTTGTGTATCACACAATTTTTGTCTCATATGCGGATCAAACCCTCTACAGTTAAAGAGGTATAGTAACGAAATCACAACTATTGCGTCATCCATGTAGTCTAAGTAAAGAGAAGGATTAACAAAATCTGTTTAGACCTTGCTTTATCAATCTTTATATTCTTCGGTTCGTGTGTCACTGAACTTCTCCTAAGCAGCTGGACCGATTGTGACGAAATTTGCATGTGTTTGAGGACGCCTGGATGGTTTAGATTCACAATGGATCCCGTAAGTGGTGCTGCAATCTGTCGATTTGAGTCGTCTTCTGTCGGGCCCACTAGTTACGTTTTAAGTCAATCTTGACACGTAGGCAGTTTATACTCTTCGGGGGTTAAAAATGAACACTATAATACTAAATGGCTTTAGATATACAAAAAAGTAAGGAGGTATCTTTTCTTTAAAGTCTACTCCCGTCTTTGTGCTGAATTCTGTCACGCCAGGCCATTCCAAACATTGTAACAAGGAACACCCAAACCGAGAACAACTATGGCCAGTAGTGACGTAGCGACCTCGGTAGTGCGGCGGTGAGGACTTAAATGAGCGATCTGAGCAATCAGCAATTTGAACCAGAAAAAGTACTCGGTACAAAAACTACAGAAAACTGAAGAAATAATCTCACACGCACAATGTACAAACAAATAAACAAAGCACTACAGATCGATGGAAGGTGATACGAGTAACAACCTCGTGGGAATCTCACACGCTCGCCAATTCCGTACAAAATTACACATAATAACTGATTTTAGTGTTTAATAAGTTAATCTATATAAATATGACTTGTTTGTTTTATGAAATGAAGGCTCGTAGACTGCTCCATTGGTGAGGTCAATCGATATTACAGCGCTTTTGATTGCAGCTGAAGGTACGTGTTCGGATTCGATTTTCACATCTGTCAAAATTTCATTAGAGTTTTATTATAGAAAATTATTTATAGCAGAGTTTATTTATAATATGATCCAGGTACATACACTTGAGAGCGAAATACACGCAAGAAAAATTGAAGATTCTAATATAATCTTTACATTTTATTTTACTATAATTTTTACCCACATTGGCTTACGCCGCGTTTTGCTAATCTTGTATATCAAGCACATTTTAAGATTCCACATTTACTTTATTTCAAACAAAAATAAACGATTATACGATGTCTGTCTGAATATATTTCTTTCAAAAATAAAATTAATTTAAAATGTTTAAATTTCTTGTAAATAATTTGCCTGTATATATATGTTTATTATTTAATTATGTAATTGTTAATCGGAAAAATAAAGTATATACTAAAAAAAATTAATAACTATCTATATATATAAAACGTCTTTAAAGTAAAAGGCAGAAAAGATCAATGACCCCTGTCTTATCTGTCAACCACTTTATCAAAATTATTTTACGACACCTATATAAAAAATAAACTAACATTAGCATATACCATCATCATTCAAACCTTGGCATAGACGATATCAAAACAAATGACTTGACGCAAACTAAGTCAATGTCCATTTCAATGTCGAAAGGATATCGCGCCGGTCGCTCGCACATCTTTTATTACTAGATTCTGCCAGCACACAGTGTGTTATTTGATCATAGTTGCTAACATCTTCTGTTTATGTATATTGGATAGATATAATCCTACTAAAGCTTCTATTAAAACTTTCCCGGCCCTATCTATTCTATTTTAAAAGTTATTTAGAAAATCAAAAAATGACCATAGAAACCATAGAAACGCATTTTCTTCTTCCCAGTAATTGTAATTTCGTAAAAAAAATAAGATATCATCGAAACCCGCTAAACGCATCGATATATCCACAGAAATTCAAATAATCAAGCACTTCTAGATGACAATAAAACATTTTCGATTATTCAAAAAAAAATGTTTTCCGAGAATCTCCACATATTAGCATGTTTTTTTCGAAACGTATTTGTTAAATACGGTAACAACTACTACCATAAAAATAATCAGGCGCAACAAGCATAGTAATACAGAAATATATAGTTCTAAAGATTTAGGTTAGGTTAATATCGCACTCGAAACATTACTGTTTTCAACTTCTATTAACAGGCAGACTTTTCTTTTTTTTGTTTTATCTTTATATCAGGCAGACTTTATTCACGATGATTAGTGAAAACTTACTTAAGTTTTCACGATCGCTAATTATGTGTGTAGGAAGTAACTACCTACTTACATCTTCGGTGAAGGATGTTATGTGAAATTGGAAAAGGGTTGACCCTCGTTAGGAAAATGCCAAAACCAAATTCCAGGGGTGAGGTATCATGGAGTCGGCAAAGACCCATGGCACTGAATTGCTTCAGCACAAACTAACCCATTCTACTGGGGGATGTCCGTCTGGGCCTCGACCAGAGGACTTAATGCGAGAAGAGCATGAAGAGGCCAACACTCATCAGCATGACCAGCGTCAGCGAGAGGCAACTTCTGATTCTGACGACCAAGGTACCCTATGTTATTTTTTGTACTCCTGACAACGTGTATGCTAGATTTCATGATGATCGGATGAGTAGTATATGCGTAACAAATAAACAAAGTCACATTCGCATTTATAATGTTAGATATATATATTTATAATGTTAGATTATATACATTGTCTGATTCTATTAAGGTTTCGTGTTAATGGTCCATGAACCCTCCCCAGCAAAACAGACTCTACAAGTGATTTTATAAGGGTTTTCTTTACTTATCATCACATAACGTTAATTTATTCACTCTGATCTTTCAGTGACAAGTGACAACCCTATTTCCATAAAAATAAACAAAAACTTTGCAACGACGTATCGCTCAGTTCCTGCTAGATAGACCTTTAGTTCTTTTTTAATTTGTAGGTACATTAATATATTGAGCATATTTGCTAAAAAGAAATACAAATAACATTTAGTAAATTTTTATATATTTTTAAATTTACATTTCAATTATTTTTCTCTTTCTCATTCAGGTAGGGCCTCGAAATTCATAATCCTTGTATATTGATAATCGATAATCAAAATAAATTTATTTGCGAAAGTGATTTTCACCTACTTCGAGAAATAAAGATAAAATCATGTTTCTTGGAGTTCAATGACCTTATGAAAGTAATGATTATATGTTTAAAATTAAGTGAAATAGTGAACCAGGTGCTTTTTAATATAACTTATTATAACTCAATCTATCAAAATAAAGAAAAAAATGAGGATGTCCGCTACTTAGACAAAATTTCACACTGCAGCGGCTTCGCCCGCCTAAATTCTACAGGATCATTTGATACTGGGTTAAAAAGTACCATATTTGTTTAACCAGGACATGATCTATCCGTAGCAATTTAGATAAAAGTTAGCATATCTACTATCTAAATCGTTTCAAGTGTTTAAAGATTATGATGAGTTTAGGTTTCCAAATTACTAGTATTTTTGCTAACCCTAAACTAAGATATTATGTATATTAGGGATGTGTTCACATTAGTAGTGCGACGGGTAGCATTCAGATATTTCTCGATCGACAGTCTTATGCCTTAGCCATTAAGTTTTACTAGATGCGAGTAGCCGAATCTTAAAAAATAGTTTTCGGGAACCAGTGCAAAGGCAAAGAGCATACCAGGTCTTTCTGTAGGTCTTTGACTCTACGTTTGCTGCTCTGGTTGGAATAAAATCTTAAATTTAGGTACGATTATCCAGCGGCGAATGCTTACTCTCGCCTAAATCTATGAGCTATACCCGTCAGTATTAATAGCTACAATAATATATCTAGCATTTTCAAATCCTATATATATATATCTACCTATGCACTACGGCTTGACCTCAATTCACTTAAAACTAACAAGAATAACAAGGCCTCGTAAAGGAATCGTGGCTGATTTATAATAAAATAAAATTTAAATAAGCCGACATTTAATTACTACATAAAATAATATATAATTAATGTGAGTGGATCTTTGCGAAGGTCTTGACGCGCACACCTCACGCACTAAGATCTAGCACAGTTTCGACCACAAATTAAACTAATTCAGATGTTCCTGTTCAATCTCAATCAAAAATGAGATTTGCTGGAAAACTGAAGTTTGCCGACATAACTCTTTGGATAGCCAAACTGAAGTGGTTGTGGTAAGAGCTTATAAGTACACGGAAACGAAAGCCATTGGGGCAGAAAGGTTTTAGACTGGCGTCCACGCACCAAAAGACGCAGCAGCGGCAGCTCTTCTACAAGGTGGACCCATGATCCGATAAGAGTCGCGGGAAACGGCTAGATGCAAGTAGCCCGGTCTGTTTGGAAAAAGTTGTGGGAGACCTGTGAATTATAAATCAAATATATATATTAACTTTTATTTTAATTATAATAAGATTAATTTTATTATTTTTTTATATTCGTATTATTTATTCAACTTTTATATTCAATTATTTACTGGACACATCCAGTAAGAGATATTTTTCGGCCGAGATGATGATTCAATATCATACAAAACGAACGCAGTTACGCTAAGATGCATGGAAACATTAATTTATTTTCCAAGCTTAATGCACTAAAACGTATATGATTGCAGTCCATTAATCCGATGAATCAATCCAGCGTTGAACTATACTGAATAATATCATCTCAATGTATATTGGATTGTAATCACTGAAATATAAGATTCGACAGCTTAGAATAGCATTGAATTGCCTGTATACACTTATGGCGACTCCGCACAGACGAAGAAGTAAGTTCCGCCTACATCTAACAGATAGCGCTAAATACGCTAAATGACGTCACAATCCTGCATCGCGCAAGCAGAGTTTACACAGCGACTAACTATATATACAAGCACCCGAAATCTACCGTCGGGCCGCGGCCCGCCAGGCACGATCAACCAGCCTGGTCGGAGGATCCTCCCTTCGTGTTGGAGGGACATCACACTCCGTTCCTCCACACACTCTTATAGTAGCGCTGAAATGTTTACGCTAGCTTTATAAAGAGACTGGAATAGTGACTGGACAGTCCAATTAAAGACTGAAACTTCAACTAGAACGAGTGTATTTCAATAATAATTGATATAACTGCATTGCTGTAGTCTATGTTCTATTTCTGGAAAAATGTAAGCAGAATACCCTTATTAATATCGACTGCCTTGACTAAAATCTTTGTTACGGACCTGTGTTATGTGTTTGTTTTTAGCGTTATAGTAAATTATATATTAATGTAATCTGTGGTCATGCGGTCGATGGGATCCGTTAATTATCCTATCAAATTAAAGAGAACGGTGCAAAATAAATATGTATATGCATGGTAAATGGTATTGCATCACTTATTTGGTATAACTGGATTTTGTGTGCCGTATGGTTTCGGTTTGAATAGGCCATCATTTTGATTACTCAATATTGTAAGTAGAAAGAGATTGTTAATGATTTTTTGATGATTAGTCCCTCCGATTCTAGTTAAATTGTTTATTAATAAAGCAAAAGTCATGAATGATAAGAATACATCTTCCAAAATACCTGTGTTTGCAAAGACAACCTTTAAAGAATAATGCTGGTGAGTAACTAGTGACCAATCAATAAAATGACCAGAACGTTAAAATTTTACGTTCACATACAAATTGTGTAATGCATAAATTCTACTCACTTCAAATACTTTACCCACAACCCAATAGTAAAATATATTTTTGAGTTAAATCAAACAAAAAAAGCCGTTTAATTCTTTAAGATCGTACTGTGTACTCTATTGAATAGCCAATAAAAATTAAAGACATGTTTTGACAACAGTAATCATCTGCATACTTACTAAGAAAAGCCTTTAATTTTCACTGCGGATTCGGTAACAACTTAATACCGACAGTGACATTTTACAGAGCTCAACAGCTGGTCTTTTTGACGTTAGAGTTTGAGATGAAACGTTTTACAGAATTGATTAGCAGTTATAAGAGCCATAGGATTTGAAAGGCAAATAAACCTTATTTATCCCTAAAGTGTGTTTGTTGAACAAGTGGAGAACTAATCCCTGTTTAACACAGCAACAAAGTAAAGGATCGACGTCATTTCGACATAGAGATAGTTTATAGGTTAGAGAATATCGTACGTATTATGGCTTTTTAGTGTAAAAGATGCATGGTGCCTGTACATCTTAAAAAGCAAGGGAATAAACGCAAAGGTAAGTGAGGTAAGTTTCTAATAAACACACAGTCGAGTATGTCAAAGCATTCATGTGTACTGCTGTTAACATTCATCAAATAAATGAACGTGAATAAATGAAAGTAAAAGTAGAAATCTCTATTTTATTCCTTTACATTAAAACACGTGATACACCTATAATTTTTACAATACGCCGCCGCGCCGTCGTCTTAAAATTACAAGTGTAAGTTAAGTATTAATTTAAATATTTATACATTTCCAAGTCTATAATGTCACCTACCGCCACGCCATATTCTCAATTACGGTCTAAGATAGAATATAACAGAAATGACAAAATCTGTGTCGAATACATGTTTAACTCAAATGAGCATTTATATAGGATTTAAGTATGCAAAAATTCGTTTATGAATAATTTTATTGTATAAGCTTTTGTTAATATGTATTTTTGGTTAAATCTGTTTTTATTATGGACGAATAATTTGATATCCGACTATGGAATGAGAATGTCTTTAATATAAGGAAATGAGTGTGATTGTGACTGTTTTTGTTGACCAGAGTATCCAATATCGATAGACTTTTTGTTTAAAAGATGTTTTTTTTTAAATCCTACGGTATTTGTGCATGCTATGGTTTTCCTAAACTAACTGTATATATAATAATACATAAGTAACTAGGCAGAGACTATGGATTTCTATTTTCACTCTATTGCTTACGCATTCTCATTAGTTTAGTGTGCTCTTAACCTGCCCTAATATATGTAAATAAATAAAAAAAGCCTAGTGGGAAACCGTTGGACTGGCATGCAGAGATTTCGAGTTCGATCCCAAGTTACGCAGCTGACTTTTCGAAGGTGTGTGCGTATTATATAGTTAATTATCGCTAGTTATAGCGGTGAAGGAAAACATCGCGAGAAAACCTGCACGTCTGAGCATTCTGCATAATGTTGTCGAAGATGTGTGAATCCTGCCAACCCACACTGGGCCCGCGTGGTGGACTATGGCCTTACCCTTCTCATACTGAGAACAGGCCCATGCCCAGCAGTGGGACGTTTATAAACAGGGCTGATATTATTACTATTATATAGTTCAATAATAATAATATTACGTAGTTAAATAATGCCTACATATCGGCATTGCATTCTAAGCTCTGCATACTACCATGACTGAGTGACGTTTTGATCCATCCATCATCTCAAAATAGAATTCAAGAATGCGGTCAGCCGGCAGGTATGTCAACTGATAAGGTTTAGATGACGTCCAGAAATAAACACAATTTTTTATTGACATGCCTTGGTTCTTTAAGTATCGTGGCCAAACCAATGTCTTAGTTAGAATTGTTGAACTAGGAGTAATTGTGTATTGTAAAGAACTCTACATACATTGATAATAATATCAGCCCGTAAACTGTCCTGCTGCTAGGCACGGGTCGCTTGTGAGCTTTAACTGATTGATTAGGCCTTAGTCCACCACGCAGTGCAAGTTGAAAAGCTTCACATATCTTTCAGAACATTATGTAGAACTTACAGACATGCAAGTTTCCGTTGTTTACTCTATCATTAACCTGAGCGATAATTCACTATTTAATCCGAACGTAACTACGAAATGTTAGGTCTGGATATCCTGGGATGGACCTCGATCCTCGCATTGGTCGTGGCAGTCCAACTATCTTCAACTAGGCAATCACTGTTAATAAGAGAAAATAAATTTAAATATTTGTGGTGTTGCACAACAATAATTAAACTGGCAGAAATAAACAAAACTCAATACTGTATTGAATTATGTTGTATTCTGGTGCATATTTGTAGTATACAAAACTTTCCCGTGGGGAAATGAAGTCTTTTAGACTGGCTTATAACGATGTGTAAATGTTCACGACATCTAACTTGCCTACTAGGCTTTCGCCGCAACTACGACTGCCTAATTTAAATTACAAAGCATCATGCCATCTATCGGGGTCGATAGTGTAGTTGTGTAACGTTAAAAACTAACTAATAATATAAATTAGGTATTTTCACGGTCGCCTTTGTTTACGATTGACAGGAATTTCAAACTGGTTTTATCGTATTAAGTCAGTAAATGCTACAGATATGAATAAATGTATTACTTTTTTGCATAGAAAAGTTCAATCACCTTATAGACAACACAATGTTATGAATGTTCTGTTATTTTACTATAGATTGTTATACAGATATTTTTTTATTTATTTATAAGTTTATTTGTTCATAAAAAAGATATAAGTTACACAAAAGTAGATGTGACACTGAATCCCGCACTAGAATACTCTATGTTGCGAGATCCAGTCTCTTTCGACTGATATTCTTACAGTGATTGCATCAGATAGAAACAGTTATTATATGAATGCTACTTATACAAATATTTTATGTTACTTAATAATAACTATATATTAAGACTATATATGTAGATGATGATAATTATGTGTTCTGTATGCTAGTGTGAGTTTACAAATGTATTTGTGTTTGTGAGTGTATGTGTGTGGATGAATGTTTATGTCTGATGGTGTGTATGAGTGTAGGTGTGTTGGTTTGGGTGAGAGCGTGAGCTTATGTGAGTGTGTGATAGACTGTGTATATTAAAGAGCGCGTGTTAGTGTTTCAATTCTAAGTAATAAAGTTTTCTGTCTCATGGTAACTTTTACCCAATAGTAAACATACACATGTTTTTTACAAACAGATTTCGTCATCAAGATTATGTTTAAATGTTTATTTATTTTTTCATATAGTGTTGGTCGCATATAATTAAAAGATTTAATACCAAATTGTAATTTGCACCGAATTTTGTTCCGTTTTGGTCTTCTGCGCGTACGCTCGTCAATCACTGTAGTGGTAATTGCATTTTTATGGAACTTATGAATAACCGATATAATATAAATTTGGCGAACCGTTAGCACTTTAGTGTCGCGGTAAAGTAGATTTGTTGGATGTCGAAGTCCTAGCTTATGTGAGACTTTTAATATTGCTCTCTGGGCACGTTCCACGGCTATAAGAGAGGATTTACCAGCCATATCCCATGATACTATACCGTAACTTAATACCGACTGACATAACGCAAAGTAGATCATTTTATTAGTAGCATTGTCTGTATATGTAAAAGATTGCGATCCGTATCGCAATCTTTTACATATGTACAGAAGTTTCCTAACGCGGATACTTACAGATTCTATTTGATGCTCCCATGTTAGAGGTTTATTCAAAATAAATTTATTTAGATTAGGTTACAAGGTAACAATTATGAATGCCAAAGTTACACTACTTTTTTCTGCGAATTTAGATTTACTGCCACGTTCAGCAAAGCAAGGGTGTAGGGCTCATGAGAGGAACGGGCAAGAAACTCATGGTCACTCTTTTTAATCGCCAAGTTTTTGTTTACATATCATAAGAGCTGTAAGGTGCTGCAACCATTTCTCCATGAACTATTACTGAACATACTCAAGCATTTATTAAAATTTGATGGTAGCCTCTAAAGCAGCAGTATGGTAAATAGGAGCATCCACTTACATGTACATTAATAATCAAGACAAGGCATGATTGTAGTCCGTAGTTTAATCTAACTGTTTAAATTAAAATGTAGTATAGTAAATCATCGAATTCCACGATACCAAGGTTTGTCAATATTGACGCCTAGATATTTTATGCAGTTGACTTGTTTAAAAATGTGGCAGTTACATGTACTATTTAAGCTGCGGCTACATAGATGGAATTATAGCGTATGATGTTTAGGGGGAGTTGTTTTTTATTTATTGAAAAGTTAACTATTTTAGTTTCAGCAATTGAATAATTTAATTTATATTGTTACATCTTCGCCTAATTCTCATGAGAAGAGCACAGAGCTGTGAACTCTCATCTCAGTGAATGTACAATTTTCGTCATTAATTATTCAAATCATTATCGAATATTCGAAAGTCGAGGTTTTGATGACAATTTGTTAAGAATTCAGTAGAAGTTTTACGTTCTCGTGGTCCTTTATCCTATTCCTCCCGTGTCGTTTGCACCTATGCGGTGCATAAGCGCAAAGGCCTTTTTTCCTTTATTTTATACAGACATTCAAAGGGATAACGAATACCATCGTATTCGTAATTATACTAGACAATGTGAAGGCATTATTTAAGTATCAATGTATCAAAACATTCGATATAAGAATATCGAATCAATAATCTTACATCGCAAGTTGGTCACCGAACTTGCGCTTACGCCACCAACTAACAAGCTAATCCTTTAAATACAAGTAAATAATCTTTGGCACGTAGGTTAAGGTCAAGACGGCTGATGTTCATTCTTGAACCATCGTTTAGAAATAAATTATTTTGTATAATTATCGTGTGGCAGCCATTTGCATGAATGTCGCCACCCGCCATTAAAAATAGTCAGATATATAAATCACTTTTCAATGTCAAACCGTTGAAACAGTGGATACGATAACAAATTACCATAACCCTAAAATATGATAACATACTTGGTTTATAAGCATAACTGTGTGCGCTTGCGTTACTATTATGAGGTCTAAGACTTCATAAAGGTATAGTAAATGATTATCCTTATATATACTGTCATGTACTATCATGTGTATTGCTAGAATTACTAGTTTTATAATAAACTTTTCGCAGAGCTGCCAGCACAATGGAAAAAAATCACGCTGGTCCTAAAAACACAACGTTGTTTAAGTTTGAAAGACATAGTCAACGTACCGACCCAAGGTAGTTTAGCTACGATTTTCTGTAGGGTGGAGGTGCAGTCTCAGACAGGCTGCAATTTTATTGAGATCGCAGGCTCAGCTATGCTGCTTTTTGGTTCATCAAAGCTGTTAGGAATTAATTTGATAATACTAAAATGGTAGACAGATAGATTAACATAACATCAACATTACATCATTATATTTATATTTAATGTATACATATGGGTTCAGCCAAAGGCCGCCTATCAAAAATTTCGTACCGGAAAACCCCAATAACATCTTGAGCCCGGAGTCAAACCTCAATTAGTCGTAAATATGAGTGTTTTAAGTAACTTACAACCACATGAGATTAAAAACGATCCTGAATGCTTATTTAAATATATACGTTAACCTACTTTTATAACAAAAAGAAAATTTGAGTAAAAATTGTAAATGCAAGTGGTATCCTCGTTCTCAGTGGTTCCGTACCCTAACAAGAAAGTCTTGTTAAAGATTTTAATAGAGAAGATGATTGGAATGTATCACCAGCTTGGCATCCAGTAATTCAAATAGTCAAACCCATGAAGAAGCAAACCACAGCTAGACTTCATGATACTTTGAGCTCATTCTGCGTAAATAGAAACACCAATGATTAAATTATGTTCGGGTACTTTGAAATAACTACACTGGAACATTGAGACAATTACAATATTATTCTCCCCGTGACCACGGCTGCTGAAAAGCAACCGAAACGTCGGGGTAAGTGTAAAATTAATTTAAATCTAAATAGTTTTAATAATAATTTAATTAGCTTAAGAATTAGTAAAGATTAATAGTAGTAGTAGTGTAACAGTTTTCAAAATTATGCAATAAAGTGTCAAATAAACAACGCGATAAAATCCGTATATACTAGTTTAATTTCAATGAAGTCTTGCTAAAGCTAATAAATAAAAAATAAATATATATATCTTTAGTTCAGACATTAACACGTATGTACATACATGAACAGTCCATAGGTTGTTTAGTAATGAAATAAGTATATTAATTATGTTACTACAATAATGTTCGAAGAGTTGTAGAGCGAAACAGTCGGGTATACACCGACTAGACGATTTTAATAAAATTTTATATAGATAGGTATAGTTAAAATCCCGAATAAAGTCGCGCGAAAAAAGTAAGTTGTTTTATCTGGGCTTAGAGTAATTATCACTTTTCTAAATTTTTACGGCCTTTTTGACAAATTTTACGATTCGACTCTAATTTCTTAAAGAATACAACTTCTTAAAAATTCCAAAGAAAGACTTGATCCGTTTAGATTCCTTTCAGATTAATGCAAATAGAAGCAAGATAACTTCAATCTTTGTCTTGATAGATTCGAGGCATAAATAATAATTTATTATAGCATTCATGCGCGCACGAAAGCAGCGATAGCTCAGTGGGGAGACCAACAGACTGCAATGCAGAGGGTCTCGGGTTCGAACCTACGTCGCGCACCTCTGACTTTCGGAAATTATATGACTTTTCAAAATTATGTGCGTATTGATTGACAATTATCGGCTGCTCCGTGCCTCAAAGAGCACGTTAAGCCGTCGATCCCGGCTACCGTGAACATCTATGGCAGTCGTTATTGGGAAAGTCAGTACCCTCTAATATCCTGACACTGTTCTAGCCTTAGGGTATCATTAGCCTTCGGGTTGCAGAGGTCAGGTGACAGCCGCTCCGTGTAAAAACTGATATCCAGTCAAATCCGGTTAGACTAGAAAAACCGACCCTAAGTAACTTGGGAATAATAAAGGCTAAGGAAAAGATAGCATTCACGCTTAGGGCAGATTGTAAGATTCCCATGTCAACACCTAGAACTGACAACTTCTCAGTAAAATGGTTTTACATCCGATAGAGGACAATATATTTGCCCCATATTACAAACCATTTAAAATAACCGATGAATGATGATGAATACAACACTCTTTTTTACGTGGGAAATGCACCTCTCCATCAGAGGGCGTCGAAGACGTTTTGTTTGACTCGCCCGAGAATTTGAGCCTATCAACTAAAACTACTACGATATGCACTATAACTACATCAGCACTCCAGGTATAATATACCTGTGCCAACCTCTTCGGGAATGCATCGAGTCTAAGTAAGTAGAAATAGAAAAAAGTTTCTACCATAAGATAGGCCTCCTCTCCAACTTTCAAAATTTTACGTCAACTACCAAGTAGAAAGTGAGTAGGTTTGATGATCAGTCAGAACGCCAACAATACGTGCCGGAATGTCTATAACTTTTTATTACTTCGAGATAGCAACATGATTTTAATAAAATTAGGATCCGTAGATTTGATCATGCGTGATTTTTATGGGAGAACAAGAGAGAGGCCTTAGTAGAAAGGTCAGTTGAAAGTTACCAGAAATGAATAAACATAAAGACTGATAGGAAATCAAGGAATGGGAATCAAGCAGACTTACATAAATTGATACATGAAATAAGTTGTAAATGATATTCAAATTTTTTATACCTACTTCTTGAAACAAACAGGCGCAGATTTGTATCCTGTTTATAGGGCCATCAAGATTACTTCTGTCAGATTCCAGCGATCTGCTAAAAATTCAACGCTTCGTAAACATCTTGACTGCACGAATGGCGTACTAGATTAAGTGATTGTCTAACCACTGCCTCGAGTGTTGTGGGTTCTATCCACAAACGGGTAATCAACAAATAGTTGTTCAGGGTCTGGGTGTTCTTTGAATGTTTCGTTGTTTGAATATTTCAAGCGATACTATAATTATTCCTAGTGAGGTAGATGTTCTTTAGCAGCGATAGCTCAGTGGGGAGACCAACAGACTGCAATGCAGAGGGTCTCGGGTTCGAACCCACGTCGCACATCTCTGACTTTCGGAAGTTATGTGACTTTTCGGAATTATGTGCGTATTGATTGACAATTATCGCCTGCTCCGTGCCTCGGAGAGCACGTCAAGCCGTCGGTCCCGGCTGCCATGAACATCTATGGCAGTCGTTATTGGGTATCGTTAGCCTTCGGGTTGCGGAGGTCAGGTGGCAGCCGCTCCGTGTAAAAACTGATATCCAGTCAAATCCGGTTAGACTAGAAAAGCCGACACCAAGTGACTTGGGAATAATAAAGGCTAAGGGAGAAGAAGAGGGAGATGTCTTTAAAAAAAGAAAATAATAGCTAAAATACAAGGATTTTATTTACGTTCCATTGCTATGGAATCCTAAAAGTTATTAATATTATAATGTATACAATATTCGCCTCATAATATTCTGTATTTTAAAGTCTGTAATATAATATTTAGTTTAGAAAATATTTGCTCATAATGTATGCATAAGTGATTTGGCCTGTTTTGCATAATTTTAGTTTTCCTTTTTAAATATTGCAGTGGCAAACTAATCACGTGTGGCGCCAATGTTGCAATAATTAGTTTTTTAAATAATATACTGTTATCTGTAAATTCTTTACTATTAAATAAGTTTACGAAAGCGAAGAAAGTTCGTTGTGGCTGTATATGATATTTGATATGTTTAATTTTATAACGGATAAAAATATGCATAATACATCTAGCATATAATAAGTATGCATGTATTCTATTATATGATATTCATAGCAAAAGTGTCCACGATCGATCCGTAAGGCATCTAATCAGCCTAAAAACTACAAAGAAGCTCAAAAACTTATTGAACAACATCGATAGCTCTGTTGTACGGTAGGTTATTTATGCCCTAATTGTAAGGCTAAGTAACTAGGTGACATGTTTGAAATCTAAGCTTTCGTATTATTAATCCAGCGATGGTTTGAATATTAGAATACACGAATTGATTTTGGGTGCAGCTTAAATTATAACCTTATCTTATCTTATCTTATGTGGAGGGGCCAGTCAGTGCAGACCGGCGACACTCCGACCCAGTGGGATCTTTTGTGTCGACACTCTCCCAATAACAACTGCCATTACATAGATGTTCATGGCAGCCGGGACCGACGGCTTAACGTGCTCTCCGAGGCACGGAGCAGGCGATAATTGTCAATAAATACGTACATAATTTCGAAAAGTCATATAACTTACGAAAGTCAGAGATGTGCGACGTGGGTTCGAACCCGAGACCCTCTGCATTGCAGTCTGTTGGTCTCCCCACTGAGCTATCGCTGCTCTTTAAATAAATTATAACCTTACTTACGTGTCTAATTTATATATTATATAAGTTCCCCGTTGCAAATAATAAAGACAATCAATGCTTTATTCAATCGCAGGCGAAGCAACCTTGGTAGGAATCGGTGTTCTTTTGCGAGTACCTATGGTTTGTCAAATCGTAGGCGGTTGGTCCCCTGTTGCACGTGTTTACACACAGTACACTTCAACGAGCGTTGGTGTTTAACATCAGCTATATGTTCTTTTATGTGGTGCTTATACTTATCTTGGTTTGACCAATGTATGAGAGTCTACAGCCACAATCTATTTGATAGACTCCTGCATCTTGTGAAGATTGACTTACACTTGACGAATGGTAAAAATTGACTTATCTTCGTTGGCGGCTTGAAGTATGTGTTGATTGAAGCTCGCTTCAAGATGTAGCCAATCTCGTCAGTGACACCCCTTACATATTATGGTACTAATCGGTAAAACTCACCACTCTCATCCTAAACAGTCAGCTACTACTACTCGGTAGCTATGTGCTCAATTTCATTCGAATATGTTTAGGTGTATCCACAACACCTGTATACGCTATCCTCGACCATGCAAAGTAGGTACCACATTACGCACAACTCTATCCGAAATATTCGAATGCGCATCACTATTACACGGACCACTTCGTAAAGTCATCCGAGGATAACATAATCATCCGAGGATCTTTTTTTTTAAAACAAAGAACCCCATTAGTAATCATTCCTGTGTCGCGGGGGACATTACAAACATTCAAACAACAGCCACAAAGAACACCCAACTCGGAACAACCATTTGTAGATTACACAAGGTTTCGGCCCGTGTGGGGATCGAACCCACAAAACTTGGCGCGGTGGCAAAGAAACCACTACCATCCTTGTAGTAAACACTGACTGTCTCATCACAATCACATATTACTGCTCACTAAAGTAGGTACTAATCTTACAAAATAGCGACAGTTTACTCTACCCTATAATCGAGTAGTTATATCGATAGTAAGTTACTCGCATCACACTCGTCTCGCTGATGACGTCAGCGGTACAACAAAGATTTACGATGTTATAACAGTCTGTGTGTGTCCACTGTTTAACAATTAACGCTGGGATTACGTGGTGTTTGATGTGTGATTAGTAAACAGACCAGTATTGCTACTAGACACAAGTCAATTTCACTAGACCATCCTATCCTATCCTACTAATATTATAAATGTGAAAGTTTCGGAGGAGTTTGTTACTCTGTCTCGCAAAAATTACTGAACCGATTGCGATGAAACTTGGTATGTAGATAGCTGGAGACCTGGATTAATACATAGGGCAAAAAATATAATAGTATCGGGACTTACGCGAGTGAAATCGCGAGGCGCAGCTAGTCAAATTATATGGGCACCCGAAAATTTGGATTTTAAAAGTATCGTACAAGTAAACACTTGTTTGTACCCTAAACGGTAAGCGGAGTTATATTACACCTGCCATACATTCTTACTTATATAATATTATAAATGCGAATGTGAGTTTGTTTGTTTGTTACGCTTGCACGCCTTAATTGCTCGACCGATCATTATGAAATTTCGCATACACGTTGTCAGGGGTACAGCTGAAGAGGACATAGGGTACCTATAATCCAGAAAAAGGTTCTGTTACTATCCTAACGTACATTTACGCGATCGAATCCGTCGCATTCACTATCGACGATCACATTCACGATCCAAAAATTGAACCGACCTCATGGTCTCCAGTTAAATTTTCGGTTCAGGCAAAGTTTCATTTCATTTCATTTTCAACCTTGGGGCCTATGTCCAGCCTTGGGCATCTTTCGGCTGTGATGATAATAATGATAATGATGATGAAAGTTTAATGCGGTTTTTCTGTTAAGATATCCTCAGCTGTGACAAGAAGTCTAAAACTGTGTCCAACAATCATCAATAGACTTGTTCTCTAGTAAACGAGATTAATACATCACTGCGATGGCTCATACTAACTGATTTGGAGAGCATTCATCCAACGCGTATCCCAAAAAATCTGGTTAAGTTGTTTACTCTAGTACGTTGCACATATTAACTTAGCAGTTAAAAATACATTGTATTTGACCAATAGTAAATTACTGATTTTAAGGGCTTCCGTAGTCTGAGTACAGTCGGCCAAAAATATGGTCTACCACCCTACGATTGAGGTCCATTTGAACGTCACGAAACTACAAGGTCGATTTCCCCTTGCAATAATATTATGACAGTGACGATTGCTCTCTTTATCATGTATTATATTTACTTCATGCCATGTGTCAAGTTTGATTTATAACCGCTAGCAACAACTCACTTCCTTGTCTAAGATCTCTTACACTTCGTTAGAAAAGTCAACCTTAGCGATAATTAGATATCACAGAAACTTTTGTCAAAACTGGTAGACTTTCTTAGTCGACTGTACCATCGGTATGGTACTGCGGTAGCCTCGCCATTGTCTTTTGCTATACAGCAACAAAGTCGCGTGGCAACACTGTAACAGAAGTAACAGTTGACGCGAGCGCATGCGCACTGGAATGTAAACCGCGCCTCGCTTTTACCTATTTACTTTAGGTAGCTATTAGTAAAGTGTATTCACTTCAAGACGTTTTCTAGTTTAGAGATATGTAGCAGGAATTTAAGATGAATTACATACATCTTAAATTCGAGTACATATGTGACCCGTTGGTATCGAAACGCTGGGGCAATGGGGTCCAAGGTCCGTTTATAGAGACCTAGTTAGGCGGCCCATCGACGCTTCGCGTAACCACAGGGCTGGTATTTTCTTTGCACAAAGAATATGCACGTTGCCAATTGACAGCTATGCAGAGGAATATTTTTGTTTTTTATTTATTACTAGATGAAATATTATTAAAAACATAAATTTGCTTATTTGCTATACGTCACTGAGTAATATTTATGAAGGTCTAAGTTGCACATATTATTATGCATTTACATTTACCTGTTGCCACGTTTAGCAATGTAGCGGCTATCTATGAGGCTGTTAGCACCTGGTTCGTTGAAGACTAATAAACAACGTGTCAAAATTAAACTCATGTTAAGTGATTTGATTGGATGTTGCTAATTCAATCAGCCAATCACAACAGGTGAGACGTTTAACCGTCTGTTAACAATTTTTTATGTTGAACCGCTATTCAGAAACTGGACGCAAGATATATTTAAAATGTTATCTATCGCAATTGGTTTGATACGAACACTTATGTGGTCCCGATTTTAATTATATCCACGGATAACGTATTCGGCGTCTTTAAGAGATATCTTTAAATACGCAATAATAATATCAGCACTGTCCCACTGTTGGGCATGTGTCTCTTCTTAGTGTGGAAAGGGGTAGGACATAGTCCACCACGCTGGCAGTAAGCAGTACGGGTTGGCAGTCTGCATATTATATAATATTCGATAACATAATGAAAAACTCTCAGAGACGCAGGTTTCCTCTTGATATTTTAGCGACCGATAATTATCTTCATTATATGCACTTTGAAAAGACAGAGGTCGCCTTGGGAACTACCTCGGGTCCTCTGCGTGCAAAGAAACTCTTAGGCATATAAAATATAGCTGTTGGAATATGGATTAAATGCACTTGTGTCTTCAGATACATCTTTCCAAGACACGTACATAAGTCTAACTCATTACAAGAAATGTGGAATATAAATTAAGGTGTTATACATGAAAAAGAATTGAGAAAGGAAAGGAGTTGCCTTGTCAATTCGCCGAGCTTATGGGCTCAATTCCCATATTAGATAAAATATGTATGATAATAATGAAAGTACAGTTAAACAAACATCAAATTATTATTTACTAGCTGACCCGTGCAACTTCGTCTGCTTCACATAAGATAATTTTCCCCGATATTGCAACATTTTTTATTGATGTTACGCTCCTATTAGTTGTAGCGTGATGCTATATGCCTATAGCCTTCCTAGGTAAATGGCCTATCCAGTACTAAAATAATGTTTGATTCGGACCAGTAGTTCCTGAGATTAGCGCGTTCAACCAACTAAACAAACAAACTCTTCAGCTTTATAATATTAGTATATATTTATAAGGTTATAGAAAAAAGAGTTAACTCTTTTTCCTACAACGAAACTAATAAATAAATAAGTTTGCACGTACAGAGCCTGAAATGAATTATCTGACGCCGTGCTCTTCGAGCGCTATGACTTATCCTTCTCCACGTGAAGTTTAAAGAGAGTATTACTATCATATAGGCAGCGACTTGCCTTTGTATACTTTTGACACTCATGAATACCATCAGGTAGCTGTTGTCTCGTGTGCCAATAGAGGCAATAAAAAAATTATATTCTCATGCAAAACGTGTGAATCACAGGTAATATATTGACTATGTATGTAAATCAAAACCGTTGCATAAGGCCGGTAGGCTGTTCTGCTACATCCATGGTTGCACTAATTTCATCGTTGCAACCAATAAATGGCTACGTACTGACTAGATAAGCCAAAGGTTAAACAGTAAATATTCGCTTTGAATACACATAACGTCGTCCGTACATCCCCGAAGAGCAACATAATTATTATTACTATCGCCTAGTGGTCATTAGTAATTAGAATAAGCAAAACTAACATTTTGAGAGAACATATAAAAAAACGAACATTCTAGACTTTTGTATTTGCTAGCTATTAAACAATAGGAAAAAAAAGGAAAATCTATCGACAAACAGAGGCGAAAAACGAACTTTACTGTTTAATTGTACCTTTTTCATATTGCCTAATATGATTTTAGACCCCAAGTAAAATAGAACTTAAATAAGAATAAACAGCATTTCAGTTGACATTTGATATTTATAAGACTACATCGAAAGTCTATTTTGAAAATATCTTATTACAAGAATTAGCCCTCAGATAAAATATTTATTTGTCGACTTGACTCTCGAAGGTTTTTTGCGGGGCTAGGTAATATAACGAAAATAAATTATTTTCTGCTTTTGCCAACTTATCCCTCTCGAAATATGGTCTTAAATCGAATAAGTCACTAACCCCATTTAACCTGTTTTTTTTTTCTTATTATTAATTTATTTTACAAAAAGTAATGTCTGACATGACTGATATTTATGATACGAGTGACTTTAAAGCATTGAAACAACGAATACATTTATAGCTCAATTTGTTCTATTCGAGATTCAGCCGGAGACATGGCACCGGAAATGTGATCACTTTAATCCACTGTGTCAATCCGTAATCAAAATAGGAACAGTCACGAGATAAAATTTATAACTCCTAACTCAGCCCCATAGGTCTTATACCAAATGCTTTTCAGCCATGACTGTATAAAAATCTAGGATATTTTAATAGCATTTTTGCGTAGCAGTAGTGAATGCAACTGCTTTGCATGACGTCTCGTATCCAATTCCTGGGTCGAGCAAACTGTACTCCGAAAATGCCAATAGGCTCGACCCCGTTTTTCTATACCTCATATAAAGAACCCTCACATTATTTTCCAAAATATCTCCTATCGACATCAATTAGTTATTATTATACGGGTAGACTAACTTGACTGATTTGGCTATTTTATATTACTCTGGGATAGTGATAGCTTTCTACCAGTGAAAGAATATTTAAAGTCTGTTATGTAGTTCCTGAGATTACCTATCTCCATTATACAGGGTGTTTAATGGATCATATCTCAGATAATAGTTAGGATAAAAAAATTTCATATGTTTTTCTGAACGGCCATCAGTTCTACTATAAGACATTTCAAGGTTATCCATTAATTACCGGACAGCCTGTATAATAAAACTTTAAAAAATAGTACCTTTGTACATATACACCGTTCGTTTATGTGTTATATATTATACAAAATGTATACTCTTTTATCTAACGTTAAATACTTAGGTTATTTATACACTTCTAGTATTTACTTACTTTCCTTTCCAACTTAAGTTAACTCATTAACAATTTATTAAATAAAAGCCTAACACTCAAAACTCTTTATCATGCGATACTTAACAAACATTAAATTAAAAGACACAAACAACACTCTATTTCAGAATAACTATTTCGAGAACACACTTGTTCCGGTTTGGTCGAACCGACTACAGTAGCACAATGTTAGTAATGAGACTACCATCACAACCAATGCGCCATTCGTGTAAATAAGTATCTATCACCTGCCAACATAAGTATCAAATACAGTTCCATATACGTAAATATCAAAACACGTACATTTTTTTTGTATGTGTACAAAAATAGGATCCTAATTAAAAAAAGTTCCATACTACCAATTAAAAAGGTTTATGTCTATTGATGTAAAAAACTAACGAACTAACATCTATTTCTAGCTAAGGTCGAGTGTACGCAAAACACTCTAAACACATCGAAAACGTTCAAAAACATCTTCTATAACCTCAAAGCGACACTCAAGACCCTTGACCTCACAGATCAATCATAGAAATATGTAAAAAAATCGCATGACGCCCTCCAATTAACCAAAACTTCCTATTCGGATGGTAGGATCTCCCGTGCTTACACAACCTAAGCTATCCTTTCTCCCGCCCCACCGCGCCACTGTTTACTATATATCACCAGGCATCATCCAAGAACATCACACTACTTCGCCACGTACCGAAGTGACCCATCACTAAACATCATGAAAGCCTTCGTAGCGGTAAGTCCAGTGAAGTGCCTGTGCTTGTGAAGAGAAAAAGAAATAAAATATAAGTGACAAGTGCCGTGTCGTTCCGAAATCAAATAGTGCATCGGGATTCGTGTGTGCTCGTTTTTCATTTTTGGAATGTGATTTGTACAACCTTATGCACTCTGTTGATTTCTGAACTTTAGCATTTTTTTCTGATTGGATTAAAATCGTGTTTAGAACAACATACCTTTTAAATTAGTATATGGCATCTATCAAAAAATATCGTTCATAAACATAGAGGTATTAGGCCTTTATGTCATTGATATCTCATTTATGTCTCATAATCTGCATTTGTGAAAAATATGGGTCATATTTAAGCAAATTTAGACCTTAAACGTAATACTTAAAGTTAATATCACTAACGGTATTATACGCCCTTTTTTAAACAGTAATAAATGCGTATGTTGTTTGTATTCGAAACATGATCGTAATTTGATCTCTATAACTTGTTTATTTTTTACTTGTTTTAACCAGCCTGCATCAATTAGGCGTAATAATTTCGATAAGATCGACGTTTATGAGCCGTGAAATATCCGTTAGATTGGGTTAGGTTTGTTTCCGATGTATTGTTGGATCAGTTTAATGTAAAGATCTAAAGATACGTAAATCTTCTACCACACGTAAGGCAATAGGTACTTTAAATAGCATACTTAGTCAATTTAACTACGAAAAGGATTATAGGAGGTTGCAATTTGAAGACCTACTTTAAAATAGTATCGTTTCTATTCCTTTAAAATAGCTTGAAAAATAAAAACCGTTACATTTTTCATTAAATAAAAGGGAAAAAGGTTAAATAAATAGTATATAAATTTATGTAAGTAACAAAAAACTATTTAAAATCTAAACGATGCACAATAAGACGCTCAAATATGACATAATAATTATTATAAACTTGAACGGACAAAGTTACCCCAAAATTATCAGAATGATACAACCTCTGACCTCTATAACATAAACTTTCCATTACATACCTAATAAACGTGAAAGTTGCATCTTAATTTCCCAAACAATGAATATCGATATAATAAATCTTCTATTCCACACGAAACTCCATTCATATGTCAAAATGCATGCGTTTTCAATGATTTCACACGATTGCCGTCCTATTGTGTGTGGGTTCACGCTTTTTGTCGCTCATTAGAATACCAAAGTGTCGTTTCTTTGATGTTATGTAACAATAGACAGTTCCCATAACATAGCTTAGTTTATTGACTCAACAATTAGAGTGTTTAAAAGTATTTTTATCAAGCGAAGTTATTTTTGTCACATTTCTAGAAATGTTTATTCAATATTATTCGCTCGAGAGCGGTTCTATCAATTAGTACAACAAAAAAATTAGGTATGTCAGTTTAATTTATCGCACTACAACCATTACATACGACATCGTTTTAGAGTCATAAAAAAGTGTTGCGGTATATTTTTTCATTCGTACAAATTCACTACGAAATCCATCCAAAAATACTCAACATCTACTAGACTGCTCGCAGCATAATTTCCTCGCAGTCCTAGTCCATAAGAATAAAAGGTATTCAACATTTTTGTCCATTTCAATGTCATAACGACTGTTTCGACACCCACAAAAAGCAACAGAAAGAACAAACGACCTATTCTAAAACCCATAATTACAAGCAAAATCTCGCGTTTATTTTCAAGCCATATATCACATTGCACATAAAATTTCAACAAAACATAAACGCAACAGTAATAATTTACGCGTTACTTGTAACAGACTATTACAGCGTAAACTTACATTGCGTAAAAGATCCCCGGCCATAGAGTCATAGAGCACAGGTCAGATGCCGAGCTACTGTAGGTGTATCACTTGGAATAATGTTTTATGAGGACCTTTATAGAGGCATAAACAAGAAAGTATTATCGAAGCAATATGCTTATATAAATAGTATTAGAAATACAAATTCTTCCTAAAATATTACTCACAAAACGTCACCCCGAAATTCAAGAAGTTCTATTTGCAAAACGAGGTTCTGTTTTTTTATATATTGTATCACAGAGAAATCCTAAAATTACAGTGAAGAGCAATAAAGTCATAAAGTAAAATTACGTAAAACATAATATTCGATGAACTCTAATTATGCCGATTCAAAGTTGAAACTACTTTCTAAATGTTGTAAATTATTTTAACTTTAATTGATTCAAGAAATTACATCAGATATGCATGATATCCGCGATTCGCTATCTTTTTGTACTAATATAAAACAATTCTTATAAATAAACTTCCCATTTCAGAAAACAGGACGCGTTATATCCTGATTAAGGTTACTGTCATCAGAGCCACAGTTTTTTATCTGTACCAATTACGAACAGCATAAACTGTAACTGACCATAAACAGGTGCAAATTTGACGCATCGCTGCCCATTATAACCATATAAAGCAACTTTGACACAAATACGTTCGTCTCTCATTCCATATTCAAATAAACCATCATGACGTAAGCGAATCAATTCAAATCATGAAGGCAACTTGTGTTCGAAATGTGTATTCAATCGTGGTACGAATTTTGAATTTAACGTTAGATCTGTATTTGAAAAATGGCGATAGGATTAACAAATATCCTAACTACTATTCAATACTGAAGTCTGCATACGGGTTCCAATGTTCCTAAAGATGTCACAAAAGGGTAGCGCGGCTAACTGTGCTCTAACTTTTCTTATTCGTAATTATTAGGGACTCTGGAAATTTATAAACAAACTTACCCAATTGTATCAAATGATGCACGATGACGAACGATGACGAAACCTGTAAATAATTTCTCATAAATATTACTTTTTCAAATGATATATAACATCCTCTGAATATAATATATATAACAACCCACATACAACAAAAGCAGTTTTTAGAGAAAGCCATAAGAATATTTTATTATAGAACTCGCATCTTATGTTAATTTACAAAATGTTTCTTAACATTCACTTTAATTTTGCATCTCCAACATATAATTAGCACAATACGTGTAATGATACTATATACTATGAAGTTTGTATTATTCATTTATATTCAGAGATTAATTTGTAAATTGCTGAAATGCGAGAGACAATAAAACATTGTGTGTTTGCGCACCAAACACAATTTTGGTGTCGGACCGCTTTAGCTCAAGACGTTATGGAACAATTTTACAAACACTCAACATGTTTTTATACATATTATGCTGTTAATTTTATTACTTAGAGAAGTATCTCAGCGTATAGTATCATTCTCTATGCTAATTATCTAATGTGTGCACTTGAAAGTCTAGATTTTGTATAAGCATTGTAATGTGTTAGACATCAAGTGATGTCTTATACGACATCACTTTAGAAATCTTATGAACTTAAAATATTAGACCATAATAGTAGTTCATAGACAATATCGCTGGACTAGAACCTCATTTTTAAAAAGTCAGTAGACCATAGTCGTTCCTTTAGCACGCGTTGGAAGAATTGAGATAACACAGAAAACAAAATGGAGAAATTTGATTTCTCTTTGTGCGATTTTCTTCACCATGATACGAAGCCAATTTTCATATTTAACACATTTTATTTTATTCTTTACTTTTAAAAAGTAGTTTACTTTTACTTTACAGTTCGATAAGTTACCTATCTTGCCATTATATTTATTATCTAAGATATTCCGTTATGTCATATAAAACACGTAATCGTAATCAATCGCTGCCTGTCTTCATTAGTCTTACGACTATATTAGAATAACAATGATTATTTATGATTAATCTCAGACGTACATAACTGAGAAATATTGTGGTTTAATCACTTCTTCTTGTTATAAATTGCCAGTAAGACTGATTACAAATTATCTTGAATACATACTTGCGTTAGGAAAGGATGTACGTCTCTAGTGTTATAGGGATCAAACTAGTGATCGCAATCTGATTCTTTAAGCATTGGACTAAATTCTATAGGACTCCTTAAAGGACAATCAACCGCCGTAAGTCATCTTTTGGACTCCAGAAAAATAACAAAAGATTTTTCTCTATCTATGTATATTGACAAGGTTTATCCCGTTACATATTATGATAGCTCGTAGACTCTTGTCGTAAATAATATGAAGTCATTATATCTCCACGATTGTGATCCGACGAAAGCTCAGTAATGGCGACTCCGTGACTTCCGCCGGAAGTGGCATCTTGTGACGCAATGCGCATGTCACAGTGCACTTTAAAATGTCGGGAGAAATCTCCTTGTAATAGCTTTGGAGCTTAACATTTCACTTATCTATTATAAGCAGCGTTTTTAAATCTCGCCAACTTTTGCAACTTCTCGCAGGCTTTCTTTATTGACTGCTCGAATGACGCAGTGGTTTAAATAGTCACTAATGACGACTAGTATAGCAGGTTTAATTCCACAACAAAACATTATGGTCACAGATCATTGTTTAGACACTAATTGTTCTTTGTGCCCATTTATTCCCTAGTAAAAGGGTGATTCCTACTGATAAGACTTCGTTAATAAAAATAATATTACAACGTCTATAACAATAAAACGGATTAGATTGTCATTATAATTTCCGTATTGACTATGACCTTACTCATAAAAAGTAAAAGATCACAAAAGTAATACGCCATTATCACATAATAATTATACTCTTGCGCATAATAAATATCTACTATAAAGTCGACGTTTTACACACGGTGATTTGTTTCTTCCTGTGTTCTACTACAAACTCATTAAAATAAAGTATCTATTAATGAAACGGTTACACCGAAAGCGAACAAATATATAAAAATATATTTTTCCTCCGCCGAGTAAAGTAAGCACGAACCTAAATTATTTGCCAGTAAGGTCACGGGTTTAAAGGAAATCTTAGAGTCGGGATCTGTGATAGACCTAAATATTAGTGTGATAACTTAGGAATAACCAGGTCTTTATTTTATACTATCATTCTTGCACCGAAATACTCATTGGTTACCTTAATGACAAAAGTATTTGTACCTAGATACCTTTATCATCACTACATATTATAAAACAAAGTCCTCGGCCGCGTCTTTCTGTCTGTTCGCGATAAACTCAAAAACTACTGAACGTATTTTCATGCGGTTTTCACCAATAGACAGAATAGACAGAATGATTCATGAGAAAGGTTTAGGTGTATAATTTGTTAAGGCGAGTCGCTAGTAAAGATATAAATATGAAAGGTACATAAAATAAATGTTCGCGTTAGTAAGTTATATGACAACTCATAATTTTATCTTCCTGTTATTTACCATATGTGTATTCCACAACATACAGAATTTTACCATTAGAATTTCATGTAGTCGCAGTAAAATTGCAATATAATCATGCATATCAAATAAAATTAACTTTCAACTGTATTACAAATTGAAGGTATAGTTGAAACGCGTAAATATATCTTCCTGGAGTCAAAGTTCACGTTCTCACATAAATCGCGGGAGCTCGCGCATCGCTTGTGATGTAATATTGCCTTTGCTTTCCATCGTCTGACCCCACTTTCACTTAGTATCATTGTTCCTTATATAGAAAATATTTGACCAATTAAATTATTTTATTTAGATAATTTAGATCATTGAATTGCTAATAAAAAATATATTATTAATAATTTAACAAAATTCAAAAGGAACTAGTAAGTAGAAATGCAAAATCCAAAACCTTAAATTGTCGGTTTTATATAACCGGTTTTTAAGATGTAAAAGTTGAATTCGATTTTTAATTCAAGCTTAGTAAAACAGAGGTATGTCTGCATTGACAAGATAAAACTACTGCCGTCCATAAAGATCTAAACAAATATATTTTAGAAACTCGCATGCTTCTCTAAAATACTTAACCCCAATATCTTTACATTCAATTCACTCAAACAAGACTCGAACCGATAAAGCACGGACATGTTTACGTAATTATTTATTTGCAAACGTTATGATGCGCGCGCGCAGCCAAACAAATATGACTAAGCAACAATGTCACTGAAGAGCTCTATGAATAGCGGCTCTTTACAAATGGCGACTATTAAGGCTCGCTTTGAAACCTGCATGACTATGTTGCAGATGAAGTATGATTTCGAATTTCAAGTGCTATTATAATAGCATGCTTCGAGATTTCACGTGTCACCGTGAAAATAGCATTCTGTTATTTTAACAAATGAGGATGCTAAAAGAATATTTTTAGCAGGCTATATAATATATACAAGGACTTTGATTAAAGTATTTTATATGCAGCATAGAGTATGGTAGCTAGATATCGCGATTATAATAACATAATTATCCTTAAAGCCAATTAACTAGTATAACATTTTGTATCACCCCGGTACTTGTCACCATATACTGCTAATATAATACCAATTTTGAACTTTATCTGTATACTAATAGAAACTATTTTCCATAGTGCATAGCCCTCGCGTTGGTGGCCTGCGCTAGCGCCGAGCCGCCATCCGGTTACAACTACAACCGCCCCTCCGGCGGCGGCGGCGGCGGATTCAGCGGTGGCTTCAGCGGTGGCCTGAGCGGCGGCGGCGCCTATCAAGCCGTCTCATCTGGACACCAGACCTCTGAAGGCCAGAACGTCGACCCTCAACTCCTTGAGCAAATCCGCACCATCCTCCTCAAAGAAGAAGCTTCATCCGGCGGTTCCGGTGGACACGGCGGACACGGTGGTGGTGCCCCGTCATCATCCTACGGCGCTCCCTCAGCCTCCTACGGACCTCCCTCAACCAGCTACGGTGTGCCCTCTGCCCGCGTCGTCGGCATCGTTCTTGACGGTGTCCGTCAGGCAATCCAGGTCGCTCAGTTCGAGCAATCCGGTGGCTCTTCTGGTGGATACCCCGCCGCCGGTGTCCCTTCCGGCAGCTACGGCGCTCCCTACTAAATTAAATAATATATCCGAACTACCCGACATTTAGGCGAGATCAGAAACATCAATAAAAGCAGTATTAGTCGTCTAGATGTCGCAGTCACGTAAAGTTCGGATGGTCGACGTTATTCGGGCTCGCTCGCAACATCCCCGAGCGGCTCGAATGTTTATTCCAATCGGTCGGCGGTCACGTACAATGTAGGTGATGCCGACCCTGGCCGTTGTCACCGCTCTGGCCAACGCTTGCGACTGTGCACGCACTCGGGTGAACATATTCCAGCGGCTAACCAGTCGCTAGTAGTCCATTTTGACAGCTGTCAGAACTGTCACTGTGACAGATCGGTAGCTGACGTATTGGACCACGGAACGCGAAGTGGCTAGCCGCTGGACTCGAATCACAAATTGTATAAAGTTTATCGTAAGGTTAGCTTAATATATTATTAAGTTTATGTTTTTATTTTTCAAAAAAATAGAAAATAAATACATTTTGACACCGTAATATGTATTTTAATTTATTCCAAATTTATATTGTTATGTATTTGAACATATAATGTCAAGTGCAAAATAATATGAGAATCAGGACTGTAGCTCTTTACAATGTGAGATAAAATTATGCAAACCATAAAATTGTATGCAAGAAACATATTAGCACGGCCCGTTAAGCGCTTGAGAATGGCATATAGCAACACTGTAAATAGTAAGTGAGCAATGCAACCACATTGCACAACATTCAGAATCGTGATAGTTCAATTTACAAAATCAATACAAATTGTCTATTACCGGACAATATTGAGTGCCGTCACTATGCCCGTCGGTGCATCATTAATTCATTATAAAGACGGCACTTTCAAAACCATTACCAGACTAAGTACTTCTTACATATGCCTGACGTTCACGTTCTGAAAGTATCTAAATCTACATTGAAATGAAACAATTCCTTACAAAGTCAATGCAAATCAGTACTCCTTTCTAAAGGATGCTAGATCACCCTTCTCTGATCTACGACAACATCTGCTTCCATCTAGATTATTTACTGTATAATATAATAAGATAAAGGTGATGGACTGTACGATGTACACTCTATTTCTTATTCAAAAATCATAACCATGAACGCACAAATAATACCTTATTTTATATGTACTATATTGACAATAACCAATTATATAGGAAGAATGCCCTTAATTTATCACTAAGGCATAAATTTTAAATAAAGATCCATTTTTATTTATTTTTCTAAACCTAGTAAATAGCTCCTCTTTTCAATGTCTTTATTTCACTATTTCCAAATCTAAATCGTATAAATACAGGCTGCTTAGATCTCTCTAAAAGTTTACAAACGAAAACGTTTTGAATAAAGAACAATGAATTCAAAAATATCGGCCAGGCTTTACCGGTTCAAGCAAAAACAATCTGAACATAGATGGCTATCTTGTCAACTACGGAAAGACAAGTATTTCATTTCGACACACGGAATAATCAAACTGATCTGTAACCTCATCAGACAACGTGTGAACCAATGGAAAGCTGCTCGTCTGCTCACGAACTCAAGCGTCCACCATCAATAGTTGTGAAACAGCAATCCCACGGCTAATCTCGCTAAAATTGCGACCGTAATGTACGTTACATAAAATTACGTCATCCAACGCGACTTGCAAGACAATGGTCATCACCCGTGAGTAAATACATGCTGGCATGTATGGTGACATTGCGAAATAATCAAGTCATTCGGGCCAGTGAAGAGCTAATCATTTCCTGCAACAGTTTTGTTCAGTTTTTCCATTTCATATGTAATTTGTGCGGAATTATACTACGAGACTTTAATCGTTGAAAGTTTTAATGGCTACTATTACGGAGTTAATAATTTAAACAGTTTCTTGAAAATAGGGATAGTAATGAAAGAAATATTTTGACTGCGTAGATGGCGTAGTGGTCGCCTCTCCACTACCACTGCGCCGATTGTTGTGGGTTCAATCAATCAAAAATTGGGTGATAAATAAAAATAACTATTATTTTTAAATGAAACTTGTTATATACCTCTATCTACACATAGAATAAAATCGTAATCACGTTCTTGTGTCTGTTTTTCTGTGCACGTTAATTTCTACAATAATAGAAGTAAATATTGGAAAAGCTGAAAACATAACCTTGCCTTTAATCAGTTTACACGGTAGCAATAACAAAACCTAAACCTGTTTCCTGGCAAATAGGATTCCAAGTGCTTCTTAAGACCCCGATCTGACATTGCCGTGTTTTTCAATGTTCCTACAGATCCTGCAAAACAAAACTTACAAAGCAAAGATTCTTCTGACATGCGTTTATAATATACTAGTTGGACAAAATGCCTCGAAGTGTCATTTCACAAAAGTAAACTATAAAAGACGGTATATATCAATATGCTTGCTACCTTCCATAATTTCGCACCTACCTAATACTGACCTACACCTGCCTCAGTGGTGCGGTGGTAGTGAATACGACTAGTGGTCCGTGTGGTCTCGATCAGTTCGATTCCGGGTCGGCCAAATTGCAATTAATTATTTCTGTTAAGAAATTATTTGTAGCAGAACTGTACCCGATGGACGGCAATAGGTTAGCCCGCTTTTATGTGGAACCTAAATCTTTAGCTGATGTGTGTGTAATATACCTCTGCCTACTTTTCCGGGATTATAGGCGTGAAACTGTGTATGTAGAACATAATGATAATATTGTGAAATAAAAATATCTAGCAGTTCTGCCTCACACGTTAGGGAGATATTAGCGTGATGTTATGTATACATAATTCTAACTTAAAACTCGTTGCTTAAAACAAATTGGAAACATTTTTCATCGGACCCCCTGGGCTTTTGACAATTTGAGCAATCGTACTTTAATCGGAAATAATCGGAAATGACATTATGAATGCCGGTAGAAAGTCTTTATGGAGAAGCTACACATTCTAATAACGCATTCTGGTCAAATCTAAAGATCGTAACTATGATGGCTGATGTCATTTTCGTAGAACAGCGGCAAAGGTGCAACGAATAACAATTTGTACATCTCTTATTACATCTTTACGTAAGACTACTTTAGATTAATCATTTCTGACATGGAGAATGTATGTGTTTTGGAGATATTCCGTCATAACACAAGCCGAAATGTAGATTGAATTAACACACACGTTTTGTCGGTAAAGATTCAAGAAATGTTGACACTATTCCGTCGCACCAATGGAGGACAGCTGAACTAATTGGTTCCAGCACTCCTAAACCTCAAGCCCAGCTGGAACTAATTGGCTCCAGAATAGATATCCAAAATTAACCAGTATATTTATCACAGATAGCGTTTAAAATTGCATCCACCGGGCCTGGAGGGTTCAACAGCATTAATACGAAATGATTTTTGACGTGTTCCAACGGAGAAACAACTGTGGAGCAAACTATTACAATTAACCAGTAACCTACAAAACCTAATGAAACTAAAAGTAGACCACTGTTTACTCAATAACTCTAATCTCTCTTCAACTTTGGTATCACTGACAGCCCTCTATGTAGAGCTTGTATGGAGACTGAGAAGACATCAGGCTCATGCTCATTAGCGTGTAAGAACATATGAGGCGATGTCTCCAAACTAAGCTAGATAAACTAAACTAGCCATATATGTATATGCTTCTGAACAATCCAGAAACGTTAATGGAAGTACTGAGCATATTTGGTCACCCACTTTATTTCTTGATAGAACTGAGGTGATACGAGGCCTGGGTGGCAATATGGACAGAGCTGAGGTGCTACGAAGCCCATGTAGTGATATCACAGTACCGGAGCTGTCATGTTAATTAGAAATCTCTGCCAGAACTTCATTTTACATAACATAGCACCTCCGGCACGGTGGTTTAAGTGACCACCTCGCTACTGACAGAGCAAGGAGTCTTGTGTCTCAACAAAAAATAAGTCATCTACAAGAAGTTCGAGTCTGGATGGCGATTTAAAAGAGTGGCCGTAAGTTCCTTGCAAATATCTTGTCGTAAGCTGAAAATTTAGTAAACCTACTTACTTTGACGTTCGTAAGTGTTACTTTGTGACCTAATTGAATAAATGACTTTTTTACCATTGTTTTAATGTTTGCAAAGACTCGCGCGTGTCGCGCGTTCTTGAAAAAGGTGACCAGATATTTTATTGGTAATACCTACGTATTGCCAATAAAACTTCCTGTCAGTAAAAACGCAATAAAATTTAACCTTACGATAACCAGCTGCGTTTGCGCCATCACTCCTAACCAGTCTGAGTTAGTCGAATTTTCCAAGAACATTTCTTGTGAAGACGCGCGCAATTCGCATTCCTGTCGCAACGGTATACTAATGTACTTGAATCTCTAGCCGACGAATGACGACTGTTGCGTTTACCATTGTTTATTTAATCTCTAATTACTCATGCTGAAGCTGAGTTTCGACACAGTTTGCACACTTTAAGATGCAGTATGTTCGTATAAATTAGCAATTACAAGTAATTAGAGGCTCATTCGAGGAGTAAGGAGATTTGTTGCTAGAAAATAATCTGCTTGAATGTGTAATAAAATCCTTGTAGACCCGATTTAATCTATTATTAGCTTCCTGCTTGCATAACAAGTGATTAAAACATAGCTAATATCACTCAAATATTACGTTCATATGTTTCTAATGTTGTACGAAACCTCGGCTGAAAATTTAAATGCAAATATTTGGGGCGAACGAAATATTAGGAAAGACTATATCTATCGTGAAGTTTCATCGGCTTTCTTTCTTTCAGAGTGATATTAGTTCGAATCACTTCAAAGGTAAAAATCAGGTCGATCAAAACCTTACTTCATGAGTTTCATATTAAGAATAGCAAGTACAAGCGTATTTCAGACTGAAGCGTCGACATTAACGTTTCGTGATAGGCCTAATCGTACCCTCATACGATAAAACCTTTTGTTAAAACTAGTTTGACTTTAGTTAATTTATCCATCGTTTTCTTGAAGCCAGTGAAGTGTGTGAGGATCGTAGCAAATGGAAATCCGTAGTCTCTGCCTACCCCTCTGGGAAACAGGCGTGAATCTATGTATGTATTTTCTTATACTTGAAGAAATTAAACTTGAAAATGATAAAGGTAGTAAGTACTATCACTCGTACATAAATATAATAATTAGGCTGAAGACTAAAATGCATAGAGTATTAGGGCTTGTCCCACCACCTCCAAATAGTATTTATATATAAGATGAAAAAGTCTCGCCATCTCTCTTCTTTAACCTAACAAGAGTGCGACAACATGTGATTTATCTTTCGGATAACTTTTACTTGTTAGTTGTGGGACTGGCCATTAGATTCATATTTCGTTTCCAATTTTACCTCCCAGCAACTACCGGCTACATTTTGCAAACTCCCTGCGACTATTAAGAATTTTCTAAAAGTAACCCTCTAGTGTAACCCTTTGACCTCAAGCCAGTTGGGTTCAAACACGCGAGCAAACTTATGCGTAGCGAACAGGCAGTCAAGCTAAAAATATTTATGATAAGACTTTACACAACGAATAGAATCCACAAATAAATATACCTACATATGCACTCTCTAATAGCCAACACACGTTGCAAAGAATGTAAGTACGTACTCATTTTACATACATGAAATGTCCATTACTATCTCATTAGAGCTTACACAATGAGGATGTGTTTTATTGTATGTGATTTACGAAACTGGGCAGCGCGGTATGACGAAGTGATGAATATGTTACTGTCACTACTGTTAGTTGTCAGTTTCTTCAAGTTTTTAATGCATGAATGGCTAGCAGTGATTTGAATGGGCCACCACAACTGGGCTGATTGTTCTGGGTTCCCACGCAGGACAAAAATTATGCAGAGTGAAAAAAGTTCGTAGTTTGGATGGTTGCAAAATCCACCGCGACACAGGATTTAATCCTAGTGTGAAAGTTATCCTTTTTTAACAACAGCAGCGCCACGATAGTGTCTGCGACTCTGCATGAGGTCTTGGGTTCGATACCCGTGACGGACAAAAAGTTATCGGGTTTACCAAACTCTTGAGAAACGCTCGGTAGTGGCAACGAGTCTGGTAAATACGCCTAATAAATAGTGACCATGGCCAATGATAGATTGACATATGAGGAATATCACTCATGTCACCTCTAAAATTAAGGGGATGCGAGAGGTAGCTATGTGAGTTTTTGAAACTCTTACAGGGCGAACAGCAGTGATGGTTGGATACCTGTTAGAAGGTGTTTCTTCCCCGGCCAAGCTGGTTTATCCCGTTGCTAATGCGAAAGTAGCGTGCTCTTCCATTTATACTTAGTTCTTTGTCTCGGTTCCCGAGTCAAACAAAGTTTTATTGAGTTTTACTGATAGCAAGTTCTTGTATTTACCAGACCCCATGCTGCTGCTACGGAGTATGGTAAATACGCCTTTTAAATAATAGACGGCAAATACGCCCAATGCGTCCCATATTACGTAACACCTTAATAGACAGCTATCGAAATATAAATGTAATACACATCTTCATACCTCTCTGAAGACATACAGGTGTGAATCCAATATCTATCTTACTTACTAATGAAAATTCGTTTATTACTACAGCGACGCTAAAACGTGCAATTCAAAAGTGACTGCCACTTTATTAACACAATAAACCACAAACTAAAAGTGGCAAAACGGAATCCTAACTATTATTACAAATGAGAATGTGAGTTTGTTTGTTTGTTATGCTTTCACGCCTTAACTATTCGACCGACCTTCATGAAATTTCACATACACGGTGTCAGGGGAACGGAAAACGGCATAAAGTCCTTTTAAAATACTTTTCATCCAGAAAAACTATTAGGTTTTTTTTTTACGGACGGAATGCTGTGACGCATAACTCTCCGCGGGGCGACGGAGAGGTTATGTCGGGCTCACCGAGGAGAGATACCCCGATAATACCGACTAAACCTACCACGGTGTTCCTCGACATAACCATAGACGGCGGGGCCGCGCGAATCGCTTTCACATGCAATCGCGACCTTTTTTTTTTTTTTTGAGGGGGGAAATGCGCCTTATGCATACCGCCCCACTTGGGGTGGTGGGACGGTTATGTCGGGCTCACCGGCCTACAACACGGCCGGCATACCGACTAAAACCCCCCTGTGCACCGTCAATTCGCCTTGACGGGTGGGTCGTTGGAACCTGATACAACATCAGCGGCCCACCCAGCGACTGCCTGCGCCTCGCGGGCACCAACACTGGCGGCGGCGTCTGGGTGCACCAGAGACGCCGCCACTACGCGGAAGAGTGCGGGTGGGAGAGTAAAAACCCCAATCTCCCACCCTCCGCTTTGTTAGGGGGGCATCAGGCGCGCATCGGCGCGCCGTCGCCGCCCAGTTCGCCGGCGACGGATCGGGTCAGCGAGGAGACTTTCCTCCCTGGCCCGCTCCGCCGCCTCCTTCTGCGAGATGATATCCTCGCAGAAGGATGCGACCGCACACCAGTTTCTGTCGCTATCGGCCATGGAGCGGATTATGGCCGATAGCGAGAGATCCGCACCGATGGTCTCGACGAGGGCACGACGCTGCTGCGCCCACGCCGGGCAGAACTCCAGCGTATGCTGCGCCGTGTCCTCATCACAATCACAGTGGTGACAGACGGGACTCGATTCCCTCCTCGCGACCTTGTGCAGGTAGTATCCGAAACACCCATGCCCGGATAACACCTGCACCAGCCGGAAGGAAAGGGTCCCGTGCTGTCGCCACACCCACAACGAAAGGTCCGGTCGGAGCGCCTCCACCGTGCGAAAACCCGCACGTGGAGCCTCCAGCCGGGCTGACCATCGGGCCACGATGGCTCGGCGAGCGGCCTCGCGCCACTCGCGCATCTGCTCGGGCGGAGGGCGACCGCCTCCGCCTGCCCGAAATTCGGCCGTTCGCCGATATACGTTGGCGAGCACTTCCGCCTCCAAATCCCACGGGGGAGTACCGGCCAGCGCACATGCCGCGACTGCGGACACGGTGCGGTACCCGCGTATTGCCCTGACCGCCATAGTGCGCTGCGGTCGGCATAGCCGCGCGCGGTTCTGAGCGGTCAGAGACCCCGCCCACACCGGTGCGCCGTACAGTGCCATCGACCGTACTACCCCCGTGTAGAGCTTCCGGCACGCCAAACTGGGTCCGCCTAGGTTGGGCAATAATCGGCCCAGGGCGGACGCCGCGCCGTCCAGCTTGGGCTCAAGCTGGCGGAAGTGCTCGTCGAAGAGCCATCGTCCATCCAACACCAGGCCCAGATATCTCATCTGGGCCTGAACCGGTACGAGGACGGCGGCCCGCGACGGGGCCCGTGAAACAACAGGGCCTCCGTCTTGTTGAGGGCCACCTTAAGCCCCAGCGCCTCGATTCGCCCGACCACCTGAGAGACACCCGTGGCGGCCAGGTGAACAGCCTCCTCAAAATGCAATCGCGACCTAACCTATCCTACATTTTTGAGAGCGAAACCGCGGGCAAAATCTATACTAATATTATAAAGCTGAAGAGTTTGTTTGTTTGGTTGAATGCGCTAACCTCAGGAACTACTGGTTCGAATTGAAAAATGATTTTAGTGTTGGATAGTCTATTTATTGAGGAAGGCTATAGGCTATATAACATCACGCTGCGACCTACGAGAGCGCCGCAGTAACTATAAACGCGAGTGAAACCGCGGGCACATCTAGTCTAGTATTAAATAAACATAGCGGCGGGATTAATACTTAAAGTGAAATCGAATCATTATTTGCTCACAGAATTAATTGAATGTTTTATGTAAGATGGTCATCTTCTATACATCTCACGATCTATGACTGCAAAGTTAGGATCACACCGCGCTGTGGTACAACGCAGAAATTTTGATGAATCAAAATAAAATAGTTTGTATGCATCAACTAGCAAGCAAAGTCAAAATTTTAATTCAATTTGCCTGCAAAGCACAAATAAAGTTAGATGTGATGAAAAGTAACAGGCAACTCATGGAGTTCTCTATTTAAAACACAAGAACGGATGATTTTGCTGTGTATTAAAAACTTACAGTGGGCCATAAAGAGATGCAATAAAAAAAATTAAGGTTACTTGGAATTTGGGTTTAAAATTACAAGTCCTCTTGTTATGTTCTCCAGCTCAGCCTATTGCATATATTATGTGCAATGGGTGAATATCGAATAACGATCTGTTGATGGGAATAATCTGAAATATTTTTTTGCAATTTACTCCATCTTTTTTTATATTGTTTTTTTGTTTAATTGTTTTGATCCCGGTAGAGGTCATCATTTCTACGAAAGGTTTAGTATCAAATTTACATCACCGGCAGCACTCATAAAAATCATGATATTATTGTAAAATTGCTTACTGTATAAAAAAACGTATTGACAAAACTATACATACTTGTAAGTAGGTATCGCGTAATTGAATTCGAATGTCTTTCGAATGCAGTTCCCCGCATTACTAGCCGAAGGTATTCACCGGTCTTACTTATTAGATGATGCAAATCTTGATGCACGTCGATCTTCACTTAAAGAATGATGTCATACGCAACGTTCTGATATTATCAATCACTTGATGATTATCTGTTAATGTAGGCTGTGAGCAATGTAGGCTAAATGAACTGTCAGGTCGATAACGTGGTTTAGATTCAGCACGATCTCTGATGTTAGCAAGTCTAATGAAGCGTGATACACGCAATGTGTTGAGGAGATTTTGACAGATTATGTGATCAGCGTCGATTTCGATACAGGGAAAGTAAAGACATCTTGTATGATTAAAATTGATACTGTGATAGATTGTATTGTACCACAAATTATGCTGATATGAAATAAGGCGATAGGAAATTAAAATGCAAACCGAATTTTATTTTATTTTTATGAAGTGAAAACTTCTTTAGGCTGCAATATCGGGTGTCGGGATAGACAAATGAAACGCTCAAAGTACAATCTTAGACTACTTTATTTAGTGGATTACACTTGCTTATAATATCTTAATTATATGACGTCACTTCACCTCCGAGGGTGAAAGAAAAAAAAAAATCGAATACAATGTGATTTTTTTTTTTTTTTTACAAAATTATAGAAGAATGTATAAGAAACATGTATGTATGTTACTACAGCTAATATAAAATATTCATACTCATTTATGTACGTTAGAATATATGCATATTATTATCTATATCTATTAATTACGACTACGATACAATTTTGTTCTATCCTTATGTATTAATTCACATTTATTATTTTTATTTATTTTAACATTAGGTCCCATATCTTCTAATACATTGTAAGGGCCTTCAAAAATATTATCTAATTTTCTACCACACTCATTTTTTACTAAAACTAAATCACCTACATTATAAGTAATGGGGTTACATGTTTTATCATATAAAAGCTTACGTTTTTCCTTACTACTAATTAAATTATTTCTAGCATCCTGAAGAGCAACCTGCAATCTATATTTTAAATCTAAAGGGTAATTTTCTGGGTTATACAGTGGATCTACATTCATACAAATTGATTTAGGAATATTACAAACTCTACCAAAAATAAGTTCGAAAGGCGTATATTTTGTTTCCGTGTGTACTGTGTTATTGTAACTGAAACACCAAAATGGTATCCAGTGGGACCATGGATAACTGTTGTTACTGCAATAATTTCTTAAAAACGCACCTAAATGTTTGTGAGCATTTTCGAGGGAACCAATTGTTTGATGATGGTATGCGGTGGATGTAAGTTTTTCTATTTGTAATAATCTACAAACCTCTATCATAGTGGAAGAAATAAATTCAGAACCCCTGTCTGTTGCAATACATTCAGGTATTCCAAATCGCAAAATGAAATTCTGTACAAACGCTCTGGCTACAGTTATAGTCTCTTTATTTTTAATTGGATACGCCTCCATGAACTTTGTTAGTTCGCACTGTATAGTAAGAATATAACTATTATCGTCTTCGTCCCTATCTAATGGACCAACTAAGTCTAAATATATTTTTTGAAAACCAGCTGACGCGGTTGTAGTGATTGTCATTGGTTGCTTGGTATATCTACTATACTTTGATTTCTGACATGCAGGACACTTACTAACGAAATCACTAACATCTTTTTCGAGTTTTGGCCAGTAAAATTGTCTCTTAATATTATTTGTCATCCTGCGCACTCCAGCATGTCCACTGGTAGGCAGCAGATGAAAATCATTTAAAATGAATCGTTTAACGCTTTCGTCATCTATTCTTTGTACTCCTCGCAATATACATATCCTTGGACCGGTCCATGTCTTTAATATTTTGAGCTCATTACATAGTTCTTTAATAAATTCTTCATTTTCTTTATTTTTTATTATACATATTTCTTTTATTTTTAATTTCTTGCTAATATTCTCCAACTTAGTCACAAATTCGGCTCGCGAGAAATGTGCCCTAAAGCTGAGATTTATACAAAGCATCATTTTGCTAGGAATGTAAGCAAAACATTCTTCTTCAAAATATATTAGCTTATCTTTTCTATATTTGTCTATCTTATCCTTTTGTACTAAAATCATTTCTGTCAAATCGCTCGGTTTCCTTAATAACTCCACGATTCTTGGTTGATCAGACCTGTCATCGGTGGGTTTACTAAGTAACGGCGAGTCATTCTTACTTTCTTCATTCAGTCTCCTTTTTTGTGCCCTAGTCATCACATTTACTTTCGAAATTTCATCATTCATACTCTTTAATTCACTCGATGTTATGCACACTCTGGATAATGCATCCGCGACTGCATTATCCTTCCCTTTCACGTACACAATCTTAAAATCGTATTCCTCCAAAGTTAAACGAAACTTTAACAGTCTGCTTGATGGGTCTCTCATACCAAACAAATACACTAAGGGTTTGTGGTCAGTCATTATGGTAAAATGTCTAGCATATAAATATGGCCTAAAATATTTTACTGCCCATACTATGGCTGTCAGTTCTTTTTGAATGGTTGGATAATTTAATTCGGCTTTATTTAATGGCCTACTCGCATAAGCCACTGGTCTTAAGTCCTTATTACATAAAACTGCGCTAATAGCTATACCTGATGCATCAGTCTGTAAAATAAATTCATTTGAATCAGAGAAATTTGGATACTGGAGTACCGGGGGAGTTGCTAACGCCTGTTTTAGGTAATCAAATGACTTCTGACATTCGTCAGTCCATATAAAAGTCACATGTTTTCTACATAATCGGTTTAATGGTAGGGTAATTTCAGCAAAAGATGGTACAAATTTACGATAGTAGTTGCAGAAGGCTACAAATCTTCTAACTTCATCTGCGTTTTTGGGTACAGGATAATTTTGTAAGGCTTTGGTTTTTTCAGGATCAGGCAAAACGCCGTTTGCAGAAACAAGATGACCCAGATATAAGATTTCCTTTTTCAAAAATTGGCATTTAAGAGGATTAAGTTTTAAATTTACCTTTCTCAACCTCTCCAGCACAGAAATTAGATTCGAATTATGAACGTTTAAATTTCTACCGAATATTACTAAATCATCCATGTAAATAAAGCACTTTTCATACGTCAGACCAGACATAGCTATTGACATAACTCGACTAAAATTACTACAGGAAGTTTTAAGTCCCATTGGTAGTCGTTTTAATTGATACTGTCCTGTACTAGTAGAAAAGGCAGTATATTTTCGACTATTTGGATGAAGACTCACTTGGTAATAGCTTTGGTTAAGATCTAAATGTGAGTAATAAATAGAGCCAGAAAGAGAGTCTAAAATATCAGTGATGTTTGGTAGAGGAAACTTGTCATCGACGATAACATCGTTAAGTTTCCTATAATCGACGACCAAACGCCACTTTTTCGATAAATTGTCTGATTTTTTTGGTACTAACAATACAGGACTTGACCATTCACTTGTCGATTCTTCTATTATGTCATCTTTTAACATTTGGTCTATTAGTCTATCTATTTCTGGTTTCATTGAATGTGGCAATCTGTAAGGTTTGACGTAGACAGGATTAACATTAGGTTTAAGGGTTATTGTTTGCTCATATACATTAGTGGTAGTTAGTTTATCACCAGGAAGAAAAAATACGTCTGAATATTTAGAACAAATGACTTCCAAGGAGACTTTTTCTTCTAAATTTAAATGTTTAAAATCTAATAATGTAAGTAAAGTTTTAGCTCTATCAACGTTAGCTTTAGATTTTGAGAAGGAAAATGTGTCGTATTCACTCAGAAGATTAACTTCTGGAATAAAATTAGCTAATCTAACTTCTTCTTCCCTAACATTAAGAATTCTAACTGGTATTTTTCCACAATTTGGTTTCACTATAGTTCCTGCTAGAAAGACATCCTTCTCTATCTCTATCGCGCTCACAAAACAATCATCAATCACATCCTTATCTAAGTACACATAATGAATAGTTTCACTACGAGCTGGTAGAATTAGATTGTTACTTAAATCTGGTTTATCAAAAAGAGGCAGGTTAGCTGTACAACCATTATAGTTAATTGTCAAAATACTCGATGCTAAATTAATGTTACAATAGTAACTTGAAAGAAAATCTAATCCTAAAATTCCGCTTGCTTTCAAAGGTAATTTATCAAAAACATGAAATTTATGTAAGAACGTGTCATCATTTTCTAAAGAAATATTCAGTGTTACTTGTCCCAATGACCTAATTTGACCTCCTATCCCATTAATCACTGTATCATCGTTAAGTATACGTATACTTTTTGGTAACTCATCCTTTTTTATGACTGATACTGAAGCACCAGTGTCTACTAAAAATATGAATTTCCTGTTACTGACATAAAATGATACGAATTTACTTTGTCCACTACAAGCTAAAACATAATCCTTAAACTCGAAAAAACGGATTTATGCTTTGCGAATGCCCAGGACTGCTTGAATTGTCAGCATTATTATTCTGGGAACTATTATTTTCACTTTCCTGAACCGCATAAATATTTCTAGAGTTACCAATATAACCACCTCTACGGCTATATCCACCACGATTAGTTGTACCCCGGTTATTAAATTGAAAAGGTCTAAAATTACCTCGAGCACGAAAATAAGTATGGGAATTATTGTAATACGTACTGCGTTGACCTTGAACTCTCGGCCTTGAGGAAGGTCTGAACTTACCACGAGATCTGCGTACGAACTGCATTACGTTCGGTGACCTGTTAGAGCTGGACGGCGCTGGTACCTCTTCATCTTTGGCCACCTGAATCGCGTCCTTGAGGCTGCTACAGTTCCGCGCAGCCACGATGGTGCTCAACCTAGAGTCCTTCAACCCATCTGAAAATTTCTTAATTGCCATTTTTTCGTTCACCGGTTTTAAAACAGAATATTTAGTGGAATCACCATGCGCCTGCGAGACAGTAAGTTCTGTAAAAAGTTTTTCTAGCTCAGAGCCATATTCCTCAATGGACCTCCACCCTTGGTTCATACGATAAAGTCGTGACTGAATAGATGTGGAACATTTAGTAGGTACTAAATGAGTTCGCACATCCTGAATCAAATCGCTAACTGTAGAGTTATCATTAGATAAACGTAATTTAGCCGATTCAGAAAGTCGACCTTTGAGCACAAATTTTATCAAACGGGTCTTCCCCGTATTATCTAACATTTCGGCGTACATCTCTACCGCATCAATCAACCGCTTGGTTGTATCCTCTTTACCATCTAAAAGTGGAATCAAACTACACGCCGTTCGGATATCGAATTCCATTGTTGCTACTAAACTATCACCAGAACAACTACACAATTGAGTTATCTCTAAAAACAATCGTTTTATATTATCATAAGCGGCAGTTAAGCGTGACACTACTTCCGGCTTTTCATCACAAGATATTTTTGTTAACAATAATTGAGACTGGTTATATAAAATTTCAGCTTCCTTTAATTTATTTATTGTAATTAACCCCTTATATCTACTCTGACCTTTCTTTACTAAATAGTTACGAATAACAAGTAACTCATCGTATATTTTATAAAAAGTTGCAGCCATACTATTATAAAATAAAGTATAAAAATAATGATTGCATCATTACTGCTTGTCCCATTTCATATCATTGGATGCGTTATATGGTAAACTATTCTAAACTATACCATATACGTCGAGAGATATCATGTTCGGCGAGGCACTGTGCACGATTTATGACTTACTTACAATAGCCGGGAATGAAATAAAATATTTTGATATAAACGTAATTATATGAATTGTTAATTGATAAAAGTCACTTAATATACATATTGAATATACTTTAACGATTATATGTTACTATCTAAACTTATTTTACGTATATATCGGTAAAAAAAAGTCACTAATAATCTTCGAACATAGTTATCACTCTCAATGCTATTTATAGCGCGGTCCGTATTCCGACGACGAAAACACTATATCGCCAAGACTTTTATAAGTACTTACGCGAAGCCTATAATATGTGGAGAACACTGCACTTTTTGATTACGTACGTACACGATAACACGCACTTGATAAGCCGATTTTAGTTTTTTAGGACCCTTCGACGTTTTATGCACTTTTATTTATTACTATTTTTACCGCTCAGACGTTGTCGTCGCGAACTGCTTGCTTATTGAAAAAAATCGCAGCCTCCCTGCGACGCAGCGACCGACGACTCAGTTGCCTCTCCATCCATTTGGTATGCATCTTCTTATAAAAATGGAAAATCGCATACAATGCTGCGGCCAATACGACGACTACTATGATCGTCAGTAATATATTGGTGGTGCCAATATTAGACAAGCTGGTTTCAGATGCCGCATTGTTCTTGCCATCTCCAGCAGCAGATTGCGCGATGATCGTCTCTTCTTTGGAGTATGTCTTGCCCATTCTTATGGATTATGGTGATAGATACTGATATCGTTGAAGGCTTCAGGGGAAAAAAATAGGAAACTGCACGCGAAAAAAAAAAAAAACTTTCTAGTCCGGGCTTTAACATTTACGTATCACTCGCGAATGCAATGCGCGTTGATGCCATATTTGGCACTGGCAGGGTCGCCATGCAATATCGGGTGTCGGGATAGACAAATGAAACGCTCAAAGTACAATCTTAGACTACTTTATTTAGTGGATTACACTTGCTTATAATATCTTAATTATATGACGTCACTTCAAGGCGCGTTGTGCACTTTTTGGGTGAACAAAAATCATGGAACTGGCGTCATCGTCACCTTCAAAATTCAAAAATAATAATCTAATAGCTCGACGATACAATTCCCAAGTTAGGTACTTAGTTTTCACTTCTATCGGCAGTCCCCAAAGACTGCCCCGCATTTTTTTAATTTAATATTTTATTAAGGGTCTTTCTTCATTTGAAGTATATCAAACCCATTGTACCCAAAACAGTTATTCGCTTAACCTAATAATATAACTAATAAACTTATTTTATACATGAAGTCGGTGCTGGGTCTGCGGTACCAATCGATAGAAAGCCCGTGCTAATTAAAATTATTTATAATATTAGTTTATGAATGCTTTATGCATCCATTGCAAACATTATAATAGTTATAAATTTTTTAATTTGTTTGTGGTAATGTCAACGCGTCTTAGTATTTTGTAACTAGATTATTCCCGCGGCTTTGCTCGCATAAATGTAGTTTAAGTTTAGTTAGATTAGTTACAGTACCTTTTTCTGGATGAAAGGTACCCCATGTCTAATTTTGTATACCTGACAATGTGTATGCGATTTCATGATGATCGGTTGCGTACTTAAGGCGTAAAAGCGTAACAAAAATTATAATAAATAAAAATTTAATAATAAAATAAATTATGGATAAAATTATAGATGTCATTATGTATTGGATTTATAAGGCCTTTCTAAAGAAACGACTACCTATACAATTCTAAGTCAAGAAGTGGTACTAGAAACATAAGTGCCTCGCAGAATTTTTAAATTCAGTAAATACTACTCGTACTACACGTGTCCGCCAGGCGAGTGTACTTGGGTGAAGAGATATCCAGCCGGCAGTGCTCGTTTCCCACCTCGTTGGTTTGGGGTGGAGCGACTTGTGCTGTACGTCTCGAGGATAGCTCACTCAGGAGCGCTATACCTTGCTGGTAGCCCTGGTGCCTGAACAAGGCATCCCCAACGTTGAAGACTCCGCGGTGGGTAGGGAGCCAGCAGGTGAACTCAAAGGTAGACCAAAGCATGGACACTGTCAAAACCACAACCAAAGGCTTGACCGATAAGGGCGAGCAATTAAGGACCTCTGGACTCTTAGGGCGAGAGGGCAAAGCGGGTGTTGGAGCTTTCCGTGGGAGCACCTACATACCTAAGCGACATGGTCGTGATGGCCCTAGTGGCCGTCCGAACCTGAGGCGAAGGAATGGTGCTCATCCGAGCAGTTTTAAGGTGACGAGAGGGGGTAACCCTGGACAGGATAACCAATGCAGAGGGCGTGGCAGCCCCGGAGGGGGTCAGTTGCGTAAAGAATACCCGAAGGGGGATCTTAGCGCAACACCAACAACACCCTTGGGGAGTGGCTGTCAACCCTTTAGTCTGGGGGAGGCTAGCAAGGAGCAGTCGGGCGAGGCACACCCAACAGGGGAGCCAAACTCGGCTGCACACTCTGCAGGTCATACCCGGATTAGGAAGAGGAGCAGCGGGTGTGCCAACCGCAAGCGGCGTGAGCTGCAGCAGCAGTTGGCACAGGCACTCGGTGCAGCCCCTTCTAAAAGGGTCAGGTAATTGAGTGACGAAACTGTCACTCAGGTCGGTGACAACAAACGAGCCAAGACCCAAGGTGACTCCTACAGGGAGGCGCTGACGGGAGTCAAAAAAGCCGTTGTTGCCGGCAACTTTCCTAACGTCCTGTTAGCCGCAGAGCAGGTGGAGCCTATACGGGTGGCTATTTGGGATCTGTTGGAGCCTATGCCGGATCCTCTGCATATGCACTGCTCGGAGGAGTTCTGCACGTGTCATGTGAGGGAGAGAGAGCTGTAGAGTGGCTTCGCGGTCTCGATGGGAAAACCGTCGAGAACGCGAAGCTCAAAGTGGTCAGCGCCAAGGAGCTTCCAAGTCCAATCAAGATGGCCTGGAAGACCAGGAATACCTGGTGCCTAGATGCCTCCAGGGTGCTGACCATGCTACAGCGCCTCAATCCCTCTAAGGACCTGCGAGTGGAAGGTGCTGGGCACGCAAGTCGAAGAGGCGCATCACCAGGTGCATCATCCTGGTAGACAACGTGTCGGCCGCGGTCATCAAGGCAAGCGGCTTTTGTCTCCATGCTGGCATGGACAAGAGTACTTTCAAGATTCTTAAGGATCCGAACGTGCAGAGGGCGCCAATCGATGCTGGCTTGGGGGAGGAGGGGAGCCTCCTCCCCCAAGCCAGAAGAGTGGTGCTATCGTAGCACTCCTGCTAGAGGCACACACAGCACCACAGGCAAAGGACGGGAAGGAGCCGTTTTCGTAATTTTTTCTGGCGAAATTTTTTTTCTGTTTGTATAACTTGACGGAGCAATCGTAACGCACACTTTATTTCTTTAGATATAGCAATACTTCATAGTTATTTATTAGTTGCTTTTATACTTTCACGTTGCATGATATATGTATATATATAATACGTAACGGGTATTAACACAATCATGCATGTTTTTCCTTTTAAAGCTTGTCGTTTCGACCAGATTACATCGGCCGTGGTCACAAGCTGCCTGACTGGCTGATTGATCAGCTTACTAGTACTAGTAACCTAGTCGATATGTCAAGTATTAAATAAAGATTTTCCAACAAAAAGAACGCTCTACTAAGAAGTTTCGCTAAAGAAGAGGTGATGCGTGCGTCGGCGCCGTATCCAACCTAATTATCTTAATCTCAAGACTATGTTATTACATCTTGGCCAGATGAAGGCCTGCTTTAGTATATACATATGAAATGTGGAAACCATTGTAAATTTGCTATAAAGTACGTAGGTAAGCACTAATTATGTATAAAGTGCATATTTATACATAATTAGTGCTTATTAATCATAAAAATAATTGCCGAATATTCCATATTTTACGCAATCTTTTCATCCTCAGGGGTTTGCTATTGACGCTGCCGTCAGCCATTATGACATCTGCTCAACTTTTGTTTGACGGCTTCGAGTCGAGATAAATATTACAACATAGTGTATGGAGAGAAATGAAAGTACCAGAAACTTATCATCACAAAATATATTTATTTCCCATAGTATTTGAAATAATTTCATCACTTTCAAATCACAATGCGATATTTGTATAACATAATATCCAACACATAATATTCTCATATCCATACTGTTTTTACTTGTTCATTGTTCTACTTACATACTAAAGATTGGCACTTAGTGAGCAGAATTTAACAATGTACATGATTATTTACATTACCTATAATATAATACTTAGTTTTACGTATTATGATAGGGTTGGTTGACAGCAGGTGTAGTCCGCTATAGATACATGATGCCATTTCTTTTGGACGTACTTAGAGTAAGAACAAGGTTCTATACATTTTAAAGACTATAAGGGTAAGGTTCCATTAAAGTGGGGAAATAAGTAGCGAATTTTAAACAAGCAATTGTAGACATTTTTGAGGATCACACGTTGCATTTGTTCCTTCTTAAGAGCAAGGTATACGCTACCATCTTCTTAGAGATGCCTAACTTGTCATCTATATATAAAAATGGATCCCTCTGTTTCCCTTGGTCACACCATAACTTGAGAACAACTTTACCGATTTCATTCATCTTTTTTTTAAGGTTTCTAATACTTTGTAAAAGGTTCTTACGGAAAGAAAATCTAAGAAAATTAGATAATTTGATGAAAACGTAACGACTAATTTAACCTCGCGAGTTTGGCAGTTCGTCTAAGACAGGATAACGTCTGTCGGGTCAACTAGACAATCCTAGCGTGTTACTGACAATTACACAGGCAATACGACGGCGCCTATACTCGGCGCTGTCTATCACTTGACAAGAATAATATTATTACTTTAGTGTCTAATAGTAGTGCAATACGCAGTATTCATTCCGTGCTCTGTGCTCTCTCCTATGTCGAGACCTTACAAGCATTGAAACAATAGATACAATTAATACCCAAATTTAGCACAATATGTATGCAAGCCGTACAAATTTCTTTCCAGTAGGAGAATAAGTGCCCAGCAATATTTAATGCATTCATTTTGGTAAAGTACATTTACACTACGAGACCATCGGATACGTTTATTTTGATCTGATCAATATTCTATTGTAATTATTACTGCTCGGTTCAATGGAACATCGCCATAATAGTCCACATTTTGTATGTAAAGAGGAGAAAGCTGACTTTATTTTTACTACACTCCGTATTTATACAAAATTGCTGAAAATTTACTGTACTCATAACTTGCCTATGCGAACTAAGAGTATTATAGATAAGTATTGATAACAAAGCCCCTCCTTGAGAAACTCTGAGCATTGCAGGAACTAATACATGGTTATATGACTACGATTTTCGGTAGGGTGGAGGATTTTTAACAACAAAAGTGGAAAAATATAGCAAGGAGTCACCGTAGCCTATGATCAATTGCAAAACCAGGAATATAACCCGAGTATTGCGTAATCTAAGAAAAGGAATTAAAGGTGCAAAGCAAGGCATGGGAACCTCTGGAACTGGAACTGACCAATCAAAATGAAGTAACAATAGAAGTATATTCTTGAGCCAGTTGCTTTCCCCACTTGGAATACGCGTTTAAAAATAAATCCGCTGTAATTTCATAATCAGTGCTTTCACATTCTACATCTACAATGTACATAATTACTCTTAGTTTACAAAATACACTCATGTTACATACGTCTAACGCTACTGGGACCTGGCATCGTGTTTTTCGTTTCACAGGCAAATAAATCAACAACCGAAGCTTTATATTCACATTGTAAAACATTACAATTACAGGAAAAAATTGCGATTTCCAATTGATCCTTCAAAAAACAGGTATTTGAAATAACCAATGACAACACTCCGTGTGTCTTTATATCAGTCAAGTTAACATTTGCCTGTGTTCTATCCTAAGTAATAAGTAAGTAAGTAAGCCTTTAAGTGATACTGCCTAATTCAGCTTATTCCGAACTGAATTTTAAAAATAAGCATCGTCACAACCAGATATACGAGTATTGTATGACATGGATAGGTGATTAGAGCGAAATATATTACAAAAGATATAGGACTTACATTGTCCATAACAATAATTTTGACACTGGAACCAGCCACTAAATCTGTCAAATCTTAGAATACCAGACATAATAAAAAATCTATTTTGACAGACAGCGTGTGCTACCGGTGTGCCGCTACGACTCAGTAGATTAAACATATTCTTTTTAATGGTTTGAAAATTTGAATCAAGGATTTAAATCATTAACTTGCCTTCACAGTTCATTTTACATAAATACATAGATCATACAAAAAACTATCCACGCTAATAAGAGCGAACTCAAACATTAAATATACATGATAGAAAACGATAGTGTACAATTTTTAATATGAGTGAGCGCGATAATACTATATTTATAATTCAGATGTCATGTTGGTATTGTATGTCAGATGACAACTTGACGTCTCGAAAGGCGCCCATTTTTAATATTGTAGGATGGATCTATGATTTAAATCTTTTGTTTTAATACCGTATTTAATAATAATGTAAGTACAAATTTTTTGCACATTCTAGTGATTTATTTTAATCATTTCTGAGTCGATACTCTGGGCATACCTCTTACTACTTCTAACCCGACTGTGGTTTGGGTAAGATATAATCGCACATAAATTGTTTCGACAAAAGCCTTTTTGGAATCTGTAATCGTGGGCTGAATTGTAACTGGTTCCTGCGTTTTGGACTTGGCCTAGAATTTAGAAACAATTGTGGCAGTGTTTCGTCGATGACTCGGTGAATTAAACTAGTTTATTATGCTATGGCCACAAATTCTCACATTCGAAGGCCTGCAAAAGCCTTATCACTGGTGACACATGTCCTTATTCTAGAGCTCACACATTGAGGACATCTTGTGGACTCAATAATTCCCGATATAATCTACGCATAAATTATAATATAATATACTATTAATATTTTATAACTTGTACAATATTGGAAGAGCATAATCACTAAGCCTGGCAAATCATTTATAGTTTAACTCGCAGAGAGTTTAAATTAATGTAATTAATGTAATAGCATGTTTAAGATACTTTAATATTAACATCTAAAAAGTTTAAACTCTCTTCTAAAGTTTAAACTATGATTGATACCACGTGACGTAATAAAATAAATAAAAGATGTTTATAAATTGCATTACGTTTAACAAATAAAAGGTTAATTATTGTCCTAAGTAGGAATTACATGTTCAAAATTGTAGACAAACATAAAAATTTATAATATAATTGGTTTGTATAATTTATAGGAACAAAATGGTTATCATTATATTTTATATTTATATTATAAGGACTACCCCCATTGTGAAGGCTTTTACAATATGGTGTATACACGGCTACACATCAAGTTAGACACCCTATATACGCATAACTACGCTACATACAAAACAGAGAATTGTCGGAAAGGGACAGTGCATAGTGGTGTCGATGTAATGGTAAGGATAGATCGTAACAAAAATATAACGCACTCTCTCGCACGATTCGCAGCGTTCAACTTCTAATAGTTCAAAGTCCAAACAGCCTAGATAGATGTGTCGCTGTGTGTACACTATAAAAACGTATTTCATAAATCGTACAAGGTAAGACATTAAAACATAAAAAAAGGGACACATTTATTTTCGACACATTTTACGACTGACTACTTAGTCACACACTTATGGGGATATCGCCCCATAGGAAGTGCATGGACAAGTGTACTATATTCACGATACGCCAGCTGTGATCTTAGATCACATGAAATAGAAGAAGCTGCCCTTATTCTAATATGCTATTGGAAATGTAAGCAAATCATCATATTTGGGCGTAGTCCCTAGACATAACTAGCTACAAAAGATTAAAAGAATATAGGCCAATAGTTACAATATAATTTTCAAATTAAATATGTTAATTTCGAACTAATTGTCATTTGTCATTAGATAATAAAATTCATTAGAGACTATATAAAATTGGATATTCGATAATATAATTTACTATAATATACAAGTATACATAAATAATAAGGATAATTAATATTTAAATGGAATTAAATGCATCATATGTATAGTATGGAATCAAGACATAAGATAATATACAAGTATAAAATGACGCACGATAAAAGTTACAAAAGCAAATGTTTATTAAACAATAATTATAAATGATAATTATCACAAAATCTATGAAAATATAATTTTTTAAATTTAATTTTTATTTTACGTCATTGCTACAACCATTTTTTTAATTCTCATGTTTAATAAGATAAAAATTATAAAATTCATTGTTATAATTTCTAACTTATTTAATTAAAGGATTGCTTACACCCTTTCTAACTAAATATGTACAGTAAAAGACAACAACAAAATTAATTAAAAATACTAGAATTCGTATTCATATTTATACAAATCATTACTTAGTTCACTTGCACCGAATATCTAGGCCGTATTATTAACCCTGTACTATCTAGCACCTTTTTTATCTGCTTCGGCTTTATTGTCTACCTCTACTTTCTTTTCAGGCTCAGCTTTCTTTTCGGCCTCGGCTTTTTTATCGCCTTCGGCTTTTTTATCGGCTTCGGCTTTTCTATCGGCTTCGGCCTGTTTGTCTGCCTCAGCTTTTTTATCAGCCTCTGCTTTTCTGTCAGCTTCAGCTTTTCTGTCAGCTTCAGCTTTTTTGTCAGCTTCAGCTTTTTTATCAGCTTCTTCTTTTGCTTTTTTCTCAGCCTCTGCTTTCTTCTCGGCTTCTGCTTTTCTCGCGGCTTCCGCTATCTTTTCATCCTCAGCATTCTTAGCTTCTTCATCATTTGCCTTATTCTCCTCAGGCCACAATACTTCAGGATGGTTCATCATGTAATAAGCCATGTGCTTGTCGCTACCATATGTTGAAGCTTTGGTTCCTAGACACATCAAAAACTGAGCTCTTTCTAAATTCTTATCACAAGCAACTGAATGGAAAATATGAATGAGACTGTTGTCAGCTGTTCTGAACACAGACAGATTTGAATGGATTAGCGTTTCAAACATTTGTACATCCTCCATGCCCCAGCCTTTGATTGTCAGATCGAATCCACCAACTCGCTCAAAATCACATTTATAAATGGCAAGGATACCAAAACCGTATTGTCTAAAGTATCCGGCATCATTATGTATCTCTTTAGTGTACTTTAAATTAATCAATTCCTTCTCAGTTTTATCTGCTTCGATCTCTGGTTCTTCATTTTCTTCGCCTTCTTCATCTATATTCACATCATCAGGTATGTCTCCTAAAAGTTTATTATAATCATCGCCTTCAACTACTTCAGGGTTGTATTGACTAAACACTACGGGGAAATATACTTGGTGATACTTAATAGTGTGTATTCTTATTCTTCTAAGAGTATCGAAATTAAACATCATATCTACATCTATGAAGAAAACTAGATCGTCACTGGAGCACAGTTTGAGTCCTTCTGTTAACGCAGCACCTCTAGAGAAAGACTCGGTGCCCATAGTAACGATCCTAATATCTTTGCCATATAAATCTGCGTAATAGTTCACTAAAGACTCGGTATTTTTGTAATCTAAGGGACTGTTGGTATCTAAATAGACTACAACTATTAATGTCACAGCTTCGTTGGTCTTTAGAACGATGTCTTCGTAATTTCGCATGAATCTACCAAAGGTTTCTTGTCTACCTGATAGAGGTAATATAAAGTGTATTCTTCTATCGTATACTGAGTATTCTTCGAAGTCATCATCGTTCCACTTCAATACTTTAGGTAAGTTTTGAAGTTTCATGAGTCCGCTCTCCAAAGCTTCCTTGACTCCAAGTTTGCTGAAGTCTAGGAAGCTGTCTTGCTGCTGTTGCTTGGACTCGTCGAAATCCTCATAGTCGACTGGTTGAGGATTTATTTCGGATTTTTCTAATATAGCTGGGTCTTCGAACGGAGGTGGATCTCCCATTGGCAATTCACGGATCTCCATGCCTGTAATTGTATAAATGCAATATTATTCAAATGCCGAATAATACATTTTAAATAAAAAACACTACATATACGTTCCAGTCTCTATGTTCATGTATTACATATATACCAAATAAGACACTTAAATGATATAACTTATAATAATAATATATGTCACATCGTTGACTCGAGCAAACCTACTTGCAAAGTTTTATTAAAGACAAAAAATAACAAGTTAGTAACAGTGGTGCCAAATAAACTGTTGTCTTATGTTCCAAGGCTTGGCTACAAGAAATTCTAGATGTCGTTCAAGAACTGCTATGCTTTCAGTAAGGAGACTTGTTGTCTTTGTCTCTTTAGTGGATATGAGCGGTATAGAGTTGAATACGCGCTGTTACGAACGTCTACAGATTACTATAAACGCTTAGAATCTAGCGGGTCATATGATTGTTGGCATCTAGATCTTACTAATATAGTAAAAGTATATTATAAATGTGATATTTTCTAAAAGATATTCGGATGTTTGTTACTCAACCACGCATAAACTGTTGCTCGGAATTAGATAAAACTTGGCATACAAATAGATCATAATGTGGATCAACACATAGGATACAGTCATCCTAGTAATGCGTTTCCGTTGAACTATAGCTTATCTTAATTTTATTTTAACACCATATCTTTTTAGTTCGTTTCGTTTTAGAGTTCGATAGCTCAGTGGGAAGACCAACAGACTGCAATGCAGAGGGTCTCGGGTTCGAACCCACGTCGCGCACCTCTGACTTTCGGAATTTATATGACTTTTCGAAATTATGTGCGTATTGATTGACAATTATCGCCTGCTCCGTGCCTCGGATAGCACGTTAAGCCGTTGGTTCCGGCTGCCATGAACATCTATGGCAGTCGTTATTGGGAAAGTCAGTACCCTCTAATATCCTGACACTGGTCTAGCCTTAGGGTATCGTTAGCCTTCAGGTTTCGGAGGTCAGGTGGCAGCCGCTCCGTGTAAAAACTGATATCCAGTCAAATCCGGTTAGACCAGAAAAGCCGACCCCAAGTGACTTGGGAATAATAAAGGCTAGGGAGAAGAAGATCTTTTTAGTTGTTTTTTATATAATTAAGCTTATCCTACAGATGGCGCGCTCAAGAAGGTTAGCACTTTTTTTAAGCGGACGTGGCCGCAGACAGCTGTTAAGCTAATCGCGTCTAAGCAAATACCAATATTAAGGATTTATTCATACATATATACATAAGTACTTTCGATAATAGTGTTTTAAAATATATTTTCAGCAATTACCTGTAAAAGACTGCTGTAGATAGGCGTGTCGTCTCACGGCCGCAGTCATCTTTCTGCCCCTGTATCTCCTGTACTTAAGCAGCAAGTCCAGCACGTGATCGGCTCCGTGTAGCGGCTGCAGGCGCGTGTATCCGTAGAGAAGCTCGTTAAAGTCTATCACGCGTCCTCTCTGTCTTGATGGCGCGTTTATTATTTCCATAACCTGAAATCATTAAATAAATAAAAATAAAATATCGCTAACTAATACTTAGCAAAATCTCAAATGATCCACTTTTAGTTTCTTAATCAATAATTAACTTTTAACCAACGATCCCCGCAGTTGCTTATTCCAGCTCTCAACGTCGTAATGTTTAAATGATTTTAAAGTCCCTTGTTAATACTTAGCTACCTCTTAAATATTTCTAACTGGTCCATAAGCAAGGCTAAAGTTGAATGACAAGCTACATATACTACTGCTTTAAAGTCTTTAAAATTAATAAAGTAGGTTTAAAACTATGCAGGATACACTAGAGCATCCACTTAAGGCTGGAGTAGTCCAACTAGATCCGAACGCCTGGTAAGGAGCCATAGACAAAGCTCCTTAGTGAAACACCGTTATTTTAGCCGAAGAGAACAGTAGCTCCAAGAGTTATCAGCACAGCTACATTAAAAAAATCCTCAACAAGATTGCTACCTTCGGTTTCAAAACTATTCCTAGCTATGAGAACCGCTTACCATCTGGCAGATCGTATCTTATATAAAACTCACCTCTCTAATAACATCGTCAAGTGCCTCTTTGAGTGGTCCCTCTATTCTTCTCTTGGGGTTGGAGTGACTGGCGGAGTATATGGACTTACTAATGAAGTCAAACGGCACCATTTCTTCTATAGTATTTGGTTTGTACCTGTTCATGTCGATTGGAGCTCCTGGAATGAAATGGAACAATTTCTTTATTTAATAGAAGAATCAGAGATAAATTTTAATTGCATATTTCGCTAGTCATATTTTGGTTCCACGTAATTGCGGGCGGGAACTATTCTGATTTACTTGTCACAATTCATCAGAAAGTCTGGCAATCTCCTAAAAAAAATCGCAGCACTAGTGGTTTGAGATTTTTATCGGGAGATTATCAATCCCGGTATTATCCAAACTCGGAATCTAATTTTTAGTTTGCTAATTACCGTTGCATTTACAAATAGCGAGATTCTCGCATAAACATGAGATTACGCTTAAACTAGGGCAGCCTATTGAGGAATATTTAAAAACAAACAGATCATTTCATACCTCTTGCAAGTTAGTTACGCAGTCACAAGTTCTGCCTTGTCTTGCTAGCCTAAATAGTCGTATGCATATTTGCATATCATAAGGCCACCTATCTCTCTACGTTCTGTCAGGAAAACCTATTGACCACTGCTCCACCCACGCGTCAAACTAAAGAACAGTGAATACATTTGACAAGCACTGCCACTTGAAAAAATATCCGTTAAAATTGTCCTTACCTAATATCTTATTATTCCCTAAGTAATCCGGCTCCCCTATTTTGGCAGGGAATAGGGGCACGTCACCGGGCAGCATGAAGTCCGCCACCTCGTCTTCTGGCACGTTCAGCTCCCGCATGGCCGACGCGATGTCCCTGTGAAGGTCCAAAGAACGCTCGCGGAGTTCCTGGATTCGCAGGTTCTGGAATAAGAGAGCATGATTTGATTAGGAAACTATTATTTTAAATTTAAAACTACCTACTTACGCCTTTATATTCTCGAAGATAGGCAGAGGCGTATTTAATAGAACTACATTTCGACAGCTGTTTTTTAATATCCAGTTTATTGCCTTTTATCTACATCCATTTGTTAAATGTGACATTATTAAACTCTATGCTGCTTCTAAGCTTATAGATAGGAAAATCGAATGAGATTTTAGACGAGCCGGGGTTTGAACCAGAGGTCTAAAGATCGTTCCGAAACAAACACTAACTTATGAGACAGGATTAACGAATCTTTAGAGATAAGTTCCGTAAATCAATCGATTGTGCAATCCCTATGATAAATAATTGCCATATTATTTCAGGCGTGCACTCACAAGTTCGCACACAACTCCATAAGATAACTGTTTGATAAAAAGACGAACATAAGTTAATGCGTATATTGCACTCCAGTTATCTTGTTTACATCCGTTATCCAGCTATATATAATAATATTTAATTATAATACTCTCATATACAGAGACTCATAGAAAGGTCTAATTGATACAGATCAATTAGACCTTTCTATGAGTAAAGTTTTGTAGATAAAAACAATGAATGTATTATTTAGGAAATGCATAAAGCCTGTCTTTGTAAACTGTACAATAGTGCTATTAGTTCCGCGCCAACGAAATAGATGTCATTAGTTGTTTACGTCATTTGAATGTACTATGACCATCGAATAAAAATTCGAATCTATGTAATTTTCAAGTGATTTGAATAATTATCAATATTATGAATGACATCAAAATTGCGAATGATTCGAGTAGTGATTATTAACATCAACGACAGATGCAATCAAATAGTAAAATTCGAATGCATCTGTCTTATTGTTTATTAATTGTTTATTACTTATTAGCCTAGTCAAAACGACAACACAATCGACAATGTTTTATCAACGTACCAATCCGGTCCTCATCTTATTGTGTCTCGAATGTTCGATTATAATTCGAATAAAAATCGGACACAACAAGCTCTTCAACGTCCCCTAGTAATTGCACTACCGACACGAACCTATCTTGCATAAGTGTTAGTTTAGCTGGTTTAGTCAACGAGACCATCATCTAGTAATTTAATTGTAATCCAAACTATTAGTAATCCTGTTTTAAGTAAATATTATATGAAACTCAATCACAACAGCTATATTACATTATTTTATAACAACTATAAACAGCGCATATAATTTTCCCAGATAATTAAAACATTACAACCGATCATGCAAAAACAAATTCTCACAAAAAAAGAAGGCACATCGGTGCGGTCGCAATCAAAGTTGTCCATAAACAATAAACTCTTGAGTATCTCTTAAAATAAACGGGTTTCTGTACCCTTTAGTACAAGACGTACATACATTTAACATCAAAGGCAGGTTAACAGCCCCAGGTACAATTTATTACTTCCATCCTTCATAGCCCTGTTTTCCTATGAATTACTTACTGTAAACATGTCTGCGATGATTTCTTCTTGGGAACGGACAACACTCAATCATTACAAACAATATACGTAGCTAGTTTTAGCCTGCTGCTTCGCCGGGTAAATTTAGTACGCCTACCGGGATAAAAATTAAATTTTATCCGTTATGTATCCCTTTTAGTCTATCTGTTAATGCAAGACATGGTTTTATTCAAATGCATTGAACGGTTTACGTTTGATCAATTAAAAAACATCCAATCATCTTCACAAACTTTCAAATTTATAAAACAATTTTCTTTTTTATATTTTAGTGCCCGTTTAGTAATTCCAGAGATTACCTGCCACAAACAAACGTACACCTTTATAATATAAGCATATGCTTAGAAGTTACAAGTAAAATACTTGTGAAAATAACACTGAACTCCGCGTCGAAGGTCAAGCAACCAGACGAACTTGACATCGAGTGACTTCATATCTTAGCAATGTTGACATTGAGGTTTGTTAAGGTACTCACTTTTTTGGGTACTGGTAATATCCCTGTGATCTGAGAACAGACACTTACACCCATCTTCTTCATTTTATTTCAGCGTACCGTCTTCTGTTTTCCTTTTAATTCATATTGTATAAACTTAAATTACCAATGACTTAGAGAAATAGAAGTCATAAAAGGGGGATTCTTAGGAAATAAGTAAATATAGCATCGTATAGAGAATAGTTCAGAAGGCCCGAAAAAAAATGCCTGACCTTCGGAAGGTCAGCTCTTGGTGGTGGTACCAGATCGGATCTCGGAAACGGTGATATCTGCGGGAGTCGTGCTCGCACAAAATCTTACGAACGAACGACTCCCGTAGATATCACCGTTTCCGAGAGTTTCCCGTTTCCTGGAAACTTTGGGGGGAGGGGAGGGGAGGGGGAAACAAACTGTCTGACCTTCCCCCCTCGCTGTTCACCCCCCTCGCGCAACTACACTACACGAAATACTAGTCTCTTTATAAAACACAACTATCACATTTTCTGTACGTGTTAAATAAAAGTACGTCGGAGTCCTCCCATTTCTTACCTGTCTGTATAATTTCATTAAAATTGTTTGTAAAATGCCCATTCTATTTTCTTCTGCAGTTCTTGCACATAAGCTCATAGGTTCGATGTGAGATTTTCTTTGAAGAAATTGTAATCCAAAGAGTCAGGAATTGTGCTTAAATATTTGTCGGGCAAAAGCTTTGTGATTATGTATGCCTGTATTTTCTTAATACCTATACTACTATACTAATATTATAAAGCTGAAGAGTTTGTTTGTTTGTTTGTTTATTTTTTTGTTTGTTTGAACGCGCTAATCTCAGGAACTACTGGTTCGAATTGAAAATTATCTTAGTGTTGGATAGCATATTAATCGAGGAAGGCTATAGGCTATATAACATCACGCTATGACCCACGGGAGTGGCGCAGTAACTATAAACGCGCGTGAAACCGCGGGCACATCTAATCTACTAATAAAGTATCTGCCTACGTTATATAAGTAACATTATGTGAAAAATAAAACAAGTTTCAAAACGCTGCCGTTCGAGCTATACGTGTATGTGTTATATGTATGAGTTAAACTTTATAAGACACTTAAAATACTAGTTTGCGTTATAAGAAAACAAAAATAGCACTTACTATATTCTCAATAAAAGCATTTCCACGTGAGACTTCTGACAAATCGAGTGTTGACACTATTTGCAATACTACCTTCCTCTAAAGAAGCAGGGCATGAAGACAGACGATAACACATTGCAACAATATGACTTATTGCAGTAATACTCGAACATAATGGCACAAACGATCTAACACTCGCGAATGCAGTTTTGACACGAAACAGATGGAAGAATAGTTTGCTGTATACAAAATACAAGTACCACCCAGAAAATAAATATCTTAAGTTTGAAAGCTATGGTGAAAACAAGCTTGCAATACGCCTAATGGTATATGACCTATGGTCACTTAGAGCAGAAGGGATGCTACCATACAGAATCAAAATAATAGGCAGGAATAAAAAATGCTAAGGCGGATAATATGCTCCTTTTACACCTTCGCTGTCAACAACTAGGAGGAAACAAGTTACCATAGCTTATGGCTGATTGCTGCACTATAGATGTAAGTCTGCCAACGTCAGACCTTGGATAACTTCATAAATAACCACAGACAGGTCTCCAGAGAAAACCGTTTTAGGAGTGCTAAGAAATCATTTATAGTCAATTTACAGCCACACAGACTAGCAATACCGAACAAAATACGTACACAATATAATTATTTTGTGTACTGTGCTGGCAAAAACTCAGCAGATTAGCTCAGCAATTACTATATAAAGAGGAAAACTTTAACAAACATTGCATTTATATAATTAGTCATACTTGAAGTCGACGTTAGCTGTAGACTCTACCTAACTACCATTTTTGAATAATTCGAACAACTTAATATAATAGACAGTATTCTTTATTGTACACTAGAAATATATCAATATAATAAAAAACTAACTGAGGAACGAATGTACAATAAGCAGTCTTAACGCTAAAAACAATATTGAACAGACTGTTGTATTATGGCCGACGTTATCCCTCACGAAGCCAGAAACGAAATCCCTAGAATGCCAAAAGAGAATATTATCCTGTTTATAACTTTAGAAAACCACTTATACATTCAAATACATCCTCGGCAAATACTGCGAAAGCGACTAAAGTAAAACAAACTAACCGAGGTACGAACACGTGGGCAAACATTGTTGATGAGAACATCGAACTTTAGGAAACGACTATTTGTTTAAACATGACTAATGTTACAAGTACTGCCAAAATTATTAAACTGCAAAGCCCGTCTAATATTATTACGTTTGACACGAAAAGATCTGAGGGTTACTGCCAGTGCCGTTTGTTTGTTTATGCATGAATTAGTAAGCATCCGAAACCCACACGCGCCAGATGCCGGATACATGGCGCCGACTATCCAGTCGTGAAGTGAATTGCCAAAAAAGACTCTGAAATTAACCGGTAAACAGATCGTTATGAAACCGGTTACCTGGCACTGGTGCTCCGTGTGAAAAGGCACTTACTCACGCGATGCCATTTCCCATTATTTGGTAAAAACTGATTGGTTTACTGACTGTACTGTTAAAATACAATAACTGTATCTCAGCCTCACTTAAATATCTCTAATTACATTTGCAAAAAATAATAATGGTCGTTTTCAAAACCGTCGAAATTTGTCATAGCTACTCATGCGAATTTTTTCGCGGTTTGTCTTATTCAATTTATGACTATACTATATTCAGCGATAATAGTAAGCTTTACATGATTCATATTCCCTAGTTGCGTTGGAAATAACATGGAGGCACCTTGCAAGAAGTTTAAAAGTGAGACAATAACTAGAGAGTATTCGCCAAATTCAGAAAAAAGCTCTTAAAAATTACCAATATTACTGTGGTTAAACTTTTTCAAGAGAAAAAGTTTAACCACAGCAACATTAGTTCTTACACACCTAGTCCTGTTTTGATCTAGTAAATATAATATATATTTTGTATTGCCGTGAATTAATACATTTGCTATTGTGGAGGAACAGGGTGTGATGTCCCTCCAACACAAAGGGAGGATCCTCCGACCAGGCTGGTTGATCGTGCCTGGCGGGCCGCGGCCCGACGGTTGACGTCGGGAGCTTGTATATATACTTAGTCACTGTGTATACTCCACTTGTGCGATGCAGAATAGTATGATGTCATTTGAGTGCTTGTTGTATGTAGCGCCATCTGTTAGATGTAGGCGTAACTTCTTCGTCCGTGCGGAGTCACCACACTACAGAAAGCTGTTCATTTTGCGTTTATCAGTGCCTTCAACATTACCTTAAAATAGGAATGTATCCTGTACATCTGTCGGTGATCTTTCACTGGATGAAGCGTGATGGCTCGGTGTACTTCCCTGTTCTTCAGTCTGTTGGTGTACGCCGCAGCGCCGCTGCCGTTGTGATGTAGGATCGTTTGCATCTGAAACATCAAGATATATCTGTTAAAACAATTATAACTAGGCATCGATTGGATCTAGGTAAAACCAGTTAAAACAACGTCAGAATTCCTGCCTAATACGTATTGAATCAGACCGTCTGCGGCCATACATTACATTTATGTCGGCAGGGTGCTGACTTGCAGTGATTGTGGACGTTCACGGCAAAAATCGGGTATATCAGTCACCTGAGAGCATACCAACGAAGTATTATTTTGAATCATGTCCTAATCCATATCAATGCCGCAAGACATTTCTCTTTTGTTTTTAGTATTTGCCCGAAGGTTGCCAGCAGAACAACTAAGCAACCGCTATCCATCCGTCTATCTGACAGCGGGTATTATCTGTGTCATGAACCGTAATAGGTAGAGAGCTTAAATTTCCACAGAATGAGTATTTCTATTACTATAAAAAATCAAGGCGGCAATTTTTTAAAAACCTTTTGTCTACGACTTCGACTCACACTTGACAGGTTTTCCTTCTCATCCTGTTTTTTATTTGCATTTAGGATTCCAATAGGCTGTTAAAATTAAGCAGATAGTATAATATTTAAAATCGTAATTTGTTGAATTAATCACCATTCTCACATAATAATAGTAATTAAATTATTTGCTAAGGTTATGTCAATTAAAATTGATTAGTGAATAGTAAAAATGCAGCTAAAATCAAATGGCCAACTTTGCCTTGAAAGCTACAGACACAGGCAATCGTCAAACAACCTTGTGTGGCGGGATAATCCATTGTGTAAACGAGCCGATTATTTGTCAATGCTTCGAGTTATTGGCCTTTTTATAACTTTTGTTACTACCTACGATAGACAACATGGGTACGGTAGACCCTCCCCTCAAAAGAGAAGTCCTACTGGGGCTAGTGATGTGCTTGCATTCGAATAATCCTACTAATATTTTAATGTGAAAATTTGTGAGAATGGATGGATGTCCCTCTTTCAGGCAAAAACTACTGAACCGATTGTGATGAAACTTGGTAAGTATGTACCTAATAATAATAATAATTTATTGGCATAAAGGTATTTTACATGTATTTACATACTAAGTTTCATCGCGATCGGGTATGCCTATGTGTTAATCCAGGTCTCCAGCTATCTAAGCTGGCGACCTGGATTAACAATCGGGACTTACGCGGGTGAAACCGCGGCGCGCAGCTAGATTCGAATAAAGTTGTGCACAACGCGTAATTATTATATATGGTCAAGTTTGCAGCGCACGTATTTATGTATTGTGTTGTATACTTATTCGAATAAAATATTAATACATTTTTATGCATTGCTTCTAGGGACGTACTAGAACGAAACTTAATTATTTTGAGTTCTTAGTAATAAATACAGATTGGGCAAAATTATATGTTTAGAAAATCCATACATCGCACTAAGTACAAATCCTGTGTTGCGGAGGACTTAACAAACATTCAAACAACGGACACAAAGAACACCTGGCTTCGGAACAACTATTTGTGAATCATACAATTTTTTGTCTCGTGTAGAGATCAAGCCCACAATACTCTGTGCAGTGGTAATAGCGAGGTGCTTACTTAACACACTACATCAGCCGTGCAGTCAAATCAGATTAGATTGAAACATCGGTATTTGCCCCCAAGCACTAGCAACACTAAAACTTAAAGGCTCAGTAAGGACAAAACTTTACGATTTAATTTTACTACTTACGCCATCTAGTTACGTTTGTCGCAACATTTACGCCTCTACAATTAAAATTTAAGACTGCGCCAAGCGTAAGACAGATAATGACAGAGCTCATAAGGCGCATATATAAATCGACGCGCGGCCGCCATAGTAAAATTGTATGGAGAATATGAAGTGCTTATTTAAAAAATATGTATCTTTATTGTCAACCAACAACTTAAATATTTGGGACGGACAAAATGTAATATAACTATTAATGTTTTGTTTAAACTGTAAAATAGGATAGATTTCTACTGTTATAATCTAAAAATCACTTAACACGAGCTTACGTTTTTGCATTTTTCGTGCAAATTTAGGTAATTTTGTAGGCAAAAATTTTAAATATTTTATGTTTTTTACACGGAGTAATTGTAAACACATTTATTGTTATGGTAAATGTATATTTTATATTTGTATTAAACAAAAAGGGTTGATTTTATTCACTTAACTGTGACCGCCTGTTTTGGCACATTTCGCTCGGCGCAGTATTAATGAATGATAGTAAAATTTTAATTATTTAGATAATGATTATCTAATGCAGTATTAAATTTAAATATTGATTATCTTACAATGCTTTAACATATTAGTAACATTTAAAAGAACTATTAAGCATTTGAGTGCGATTTATGTGCTCATAAAATCCTAACTAATATTATAAATGCGAATGTGAATTTGTTAGTTTGTTACACTTTCATGACTTAACTACCGACCTAACCGATCAGCATAAAATTTCGCGTACACGTTATCAGACACGTTACAGAAAAGGACATCGAGTACCTTTTATCCAGAAAAACAGTACCGTTACTTTTTTTTTACTTGGTGGAATGCATTGACGCGTTCCTCTCCGCGGGGGTGAGCGGAGGGGTTATGTCGGACTCACCGGGGTAAAAGAAAGATGTTGAAACGATGAAAATAGATATCCCGGAATACCGACTAAACCTACCACGGTGTTCCTCGACATAACCAGAGTCGACGGAGTCGCGCTAATCACTTTCACATGCAATCGCTACTCCGCCGAAGTTTCGGCCCGCCGCGCTTCGTATGAAACGGCAGGCCACTCACGCAAATATACTTTGGTCACTTAACCCTACTGTCCCCTTGGAGAGGGACGGACACACGACACAGAGGCGCGCGTGGAAACACGCACACCCCTTCAGGGACCTGGTGCTGAACGGGTGGTGGGCAGGCCCACGAAGCCCACCACCCCCAGGTAAATCCTCAGGGTGGCTGGAGGTCATCCCGCGCCCTCCGGACTATTACTAACCTAACCTACATTTACGCAAGTGAAGCCGCGGGCACAATCTAGTTTAAATAGCCAGTTGCACTCACTGATCGGTAAACGATTAGCGAGGTTAAGCAACGTTTGGTGCGGTCAGTCTATAGATGGGTGACCGCTTTGTGGTATTTCATGTGAGCGTCTCCGTGCTTCGGAGTGCACGTAAAAAATCGGCTCCGGTTGTTGCCAAATTGACAGCAGTCGTTAAGCCATGTCAGAGGCCTGCGGGCGGCTTGAACAACTCTTGACAACAGGTTGGCCACTAACCACACGAAAAGAAAAATAGAAAATAAAATTATATCAGCCCTGTATCTAAACTGTCCTTCTGCTGGGCACAGGCTTCTTCTCTGTGTGAGAAGGTTAAGGATCTCTTATCTTCGAGTGTAAAATAAATGTAAAAACATACAGTATGATTCATACCTGTTATTTAATATATTTAATAATAATGATATTCTATTACATACACACAACACCGTCTAGCCCAAACTAAGCAGAGCTTGTACTATGGGTACTAGACATTAGATAAACATACATAAACTTACACACACAACATACAAACACCCAGACCAAGACAAACATCCACGTTCATGCACACAAATGTTTGATATATGTATATAGCGGTATTTTGATACATGGTATTGCCACGGCAATATCGTTAATTAATTTTATTACCACAGGAAACAGACCACAGGGTGTTTCCTTAATAATTGATTACACGGTATTTCCAATATTTTTAAGGTTATTCGTAAAATGCGCTCGTCAGTGTTGGTATTTTGTTTATTAATAGCCTTTATTACGCAGATAACACCTATGTTGAAACGCCGGCAATAGGTCAAAAGTCAAAGACTAGCATGAGAAATATACAGCAAATGCATAATAAGGCCATTTTAATCACTTAAACGATCGTCTTAATGGCGCAGCGCTAATGATGTGACTGCTGTGCATGAAGTTTCGGGTTTGGTTCCCGGGTCAGCAAATTGTTATTGGAATTAAAAGCGGCGGTAGCCCAATGGATAAAGCATTGGACTTGCGATCGAGAGGTCGCGGGTTCGAATCCCACCCATTGCACTACCGATGTGAACCCACTCCTAATACAATCATTCTAGCTTAGCTGGAGGGGATAATAAGATCGAGCCCAACAGGAATAGGTACTAGTAATTCCAGAAATTCTTAGTCCAGCAGTAAGTCTGGGAGTACGCTTAATATCTACTGAGCGTAGTACACACGGCTACACATCAAGATAGACACCCTATATACGCATAACTACGCTACATACAAAATAGAGAATTGTCGGAAAAGGACAGTGCATAGTGGTGTCGATGTAATGGTAAGGATAGAGCGTAACAAAAATATAACTCACTCTCCCGCACGATTCGCAGCGTTCAACTTCTAATAGTTCAAAGTCCAAACAGTCTAGGTTGATGTGTCGCTGTGTGTACGAGAATCAGCGCTGCTAAGTGCAATAGGCTCGCCTCCTATAAATCGTGACCTAAATTATAACTGGTGAAATGTTTATCTAATACACCCGAGTCCCGAGCCTTACAGAGACATAGGCGGCAGACTATGTATGTAAATCTATTATTAAATTATTTAAGACTAGCTTTTGCCATCTTTTTTTTAGGTTATGTTAGTAACAATACTTATTTTAAATAAGCCTATGTTACTGGGTGATGGTGATAATACAGCTTTCATATAGTGAAATAATTTTTAAAATCGGTTCTGTACCTAGTTATTGAGTTAAATCCTTACAAACAAACAAACAAAAATTATTGTTTACAAACTAGTGTAATGTACATATGTTGTTAACTGTGGTCGCTAATGACCATTGATGATGAAAAGCGACCTAAACCGAAAGCGACCTTTTCCGATATTATGATATTCTTTATGATATTAGTACAGATGAAATTGAAACTTTTGCAAAATGGCGCAGCAGCTACTAATAATCGTGGCAAATCACTATTTCTAGTTAAAAATAATTGCCTAATTTGTTACTATCGAGCTATTCGCGATAAAAGAACATAAATTATAATCAATTGCTGCGACCCAGCGAGGGATAACTCGATAAGCATATATCGATAATATTATATTGAGGAATTAATTAAAACATAAACGCTAATGATATCATTGCCGATATTCCTGTGGATACGTTCATTAATCCTGATTGTAACATTCATTTACAATGCCAATGGACTTATGTCATATGTTCAATTACATTTTCATTATCAAAGACCTTTTTTTTTGTTCTGATAAGCACTTGGTATAAGCCCTGTGTAGCGGGGGACTCAACAAGCATTCAAATAACGGTCACAAAGAACACCCAGACTAGGAACATCCGTTTGTGGATCACACAAAGTTTTGTCCCCTGTGGGATTCGAACCCACAACACTGGAAGCAGTGGCAGCGGCGAGGTGACTTCTTAAATCACTACGCCATCCGTAAAGTCACATAGCATAGTTCCGTAAGACAAAGGTAGCACCAATTGCTTCAAGATACCTCCGTTGTGTAAATGAGTATTCAATGTCGCGAGATTCTGCAAACATTCAAACAACGGATACAAAGAACACAAAGGCTTGAAACAACTATTTGTTGATCAAACTAGTGATGCACGTATTTGTATTCGAACGATATTCGAATACAGTCGTGCACAGCACAACGCGATACCTACTTTGCATGGATGCGGTGCTTCCCCCGCACGTACTTTTATCTTTTATAGTGTTATAAACACATTCGAATATATTATTCGAATGCTAATGTACACGTCGCTAGACCACAAATACAATATCCACCGGAATTGCAATCTGCGCACTAGTAGTGATGAGGTGGCCAGTACAACAACCTTTCGTCATTGCCGTCCTAACATTTTGCTTTGAGAAATACCTATTTATGGATACATCGCACATACTTGTATACTGTTGTCAACACATTCGAATATAATTCGATTCTATTATGTACATCGCTCACCCAAATATTCGTGTAGTTTCCTACACGGAGTAAATATAAAGCAATGCAATCGGCGCACTGGCCGTGGTGGGTTTGACAGTTCAACTATCACACCATTCGTCATTGTCGTCCGAACTCTTTGCTCTGACAGATGCTGACACACGTTTCATATACAAGGTGGCGAAAATGTTATCACATTAAATGATATACTACCTTAAGCTGATTAACTCGTTAACTCGGAACTCATAGGTTCCGAGAAATCGTCTTTGTCAATTCGCTAGGATCCGGGCAATTCCCGAATATCCCGATACAATACCACGGTTTTTTAATATTGCTGCTTAAAAACAATTAAGTATGTCAAAGTATTATTATGACAAATAAAATATGCCTAACTCGTTAGTATTTGACACCTAAGTACAGCTATCTCTGCATTACATAATGTTCTAAAATTTCTAAATTATGAAAACTTAAAATATCCTTTGGCTAAACTACTGAATACATTTGGTTCATAATTTGTAAATCGTCAAAGAATACCATGTGTGGTATCAATTAATGTGATAACATTTGCGCCACTTTGTATATAATAACGTTTAGTACGGCGCATAGTTTGGTGCGCATAAATAACGTTGCTGTAGAAATGTAATCCATTGGACGAAGTCGCGGGCTACTATTTCCATAATTTCAATAATCTTTTATCCGTTATAAGTAGCAATAATTCATCGGGGTCGCCAAACTCACGATCTGCCAGTGGCTGTTTTACCATCGATTTGAATATTGGCTTAACGGTTATCTTATCTTCACGATAGCTTACATTATAGCATAAGCAGACCACCCGTGGGAATCATAATTAGTATAACCACAATAGGACTGTGAGAGCACTGTTGATCATTTAGTTTTTGAGCACATACTGTACGATCCTACGAACCACAGAAGTGTTCATTATATTATTTTTAATAATTAGACAAAGACTACGCCCGGACTAGGAATAATTCCTGTGGGAACGTAACAAATATTCAAACAATGGACACAAAGAATACGGTTACCTATTTATTCGCATAAAATTATATGTCATAATTTAATATGGCATAATTTTACTTATGCTAATAATAGTTACGCACAATATTAATTTGGCATAACTGTTTAGGCACAATTTTTTTAAGCATAATCACTATAAAAATATTAATTATTGTTAAGCATACTATTCTAAAGCATAAATTTGAAGGTTTGTAAATTTTGTGTTTGCATTTAATAAAATACATTTCGTACCTATATACAATAAATATGTTGGCAGCTTAGGGGTGACCCAAGGGCCATCCCCGCCGCAACCTAACCTATTGTTACACTATCGTACCCAAGTTATATATAGTTATAACTTTATACCAATCAAAATTAGGGCAAAAAGCATTAGTCTAAATGATATTCATGCCTACTGAAATAGTATGCCAAAAAACAATTAAGTATGTCAAAGTATTATTATGACAAATAAAATATGCCTAACTCGTTATGGCTAATTAAATTAAAACAAAAAAATTGTGCAAGCAAAGAGTTCCAAAATAATACCCAACCTCGGAATAATCAATTGTGGATTACACCATTTTTTGTTTGTGTGGAATTCGAATAAATTACTCTCGGCATAAAGGCAGTGGCGAGACGATCATATAAACCAATACGCCATCCGTGCAGTCTATTATAATACTACTAATTTTTGACCGGATTTAACTTGGCACACAGATAGACCATATCTCAGAATAACGGACTGACTACTTTTATTCTGATACTGGGTTCCCGTAGAATTAGTTCAATAAAGTCATTTAACGCAAGAAAAACCACGTGGCACATGTAATAATTGAAAGCAAAAATACGTAATTAAATTATAAATAGTTACGTTTACATAAATACATATTTATTTTTTAAATGTCTTACACACGAATTACATTTAAGGTGAAATTAGGCAAAAATATATAAAGTGAGTATTCAAATTATAAGCAAATGTATCACTACACAAAATACGTGCGTGTACCGTAAATGTCGCAATATATGTGTGTATGTTCACAATTTCAGTATTCGAATATTCTATTCGCTATCACAGCGAGGCTTAAATATAACTATTATATCACGCGCTATCATTCTTATAATTTATGTTTTATCGCTCAATAATTCTCAAAACACTTTCTTCGTCGATTGTACCAGTAGTCCTTGTAGAACAAGTTACGTAAATAATTTTTCACTTTGTTCTTAAGCTGTTGAAACGAGTGGATATACAAACTTTAGTGTTAGCTTGTTAATGAAGATTTCGGATGTCTGCTGACAGTTTCTCTCACAGTTGTCACTGTTATTTTTTGTGTACATAATTTTCATTATTTTGGAAAATAAGAGAATATATTTTATATAAGAAATATTTGTTAAAATCTGAGGGTGAAAGATCGATAAAATATAATTTTAGGCATATTCAGAATTTTATTAAGCATAGAGCTAGCAAACAAGCATACGGCCCACCTGATGGTAAGTGGTCACCGTAGCCTATGGACGCCTGCAACACCAGAGGCATCACTTGCGCGTTGCCGATCCTTTAGGAGAAAAAGGAAGTGGGAAGGAGAAGGAGCGGGAAGGGGGAAGAGGGTGATTGGGCCTCCGGCACTCTCACTCACCGAACGAAACACAACAGTAGGCATACTGCTATTTCACGTCGATATTCTATGAGAGGGTAGTCCTTCCTCAGTCGAGCCATCCCAATCATGCTGAAATCAGCGAAGCTCTACTAATCTGATATTTTATCAATTTTCACATCCCTATATAACATACACAACCATAGAGTAAGTGTTCATCATTTAGAATAGCAATATAGTGTAATAATATTACACTGTAATAAATTAATAATATAGTGTTAATTTGGCATAAAGTTATGACTTTATACGAAATTAACACTTAAAACTATAAAAATGAAATAATAATGGTCTTTGACGCAATGGCAACGACGTAAAATTTTTTTATCATTTGCTTAGGTACCCAAACATAGTTTGACGGCAAACTCTAATCGTGAAAGCCATTCTCAGATCGAACAAATTCATTCGGTTTTTGCTAAGCAATTCTCAGTAGTAAAACGGATTCTGTAAATGTTTCCGTCATTGAAGGCAATAGACACCTTATTAAGGCAGACTTCTAATATGACTTGTAATATATAAACCTTAGATACCTACCTACTGCTCTGAATCACAAATAAAGTTACACTTAAAACATGACTAGTCAAATGTGAATATCTTACGCCTCTGTCTTTCCTTTACAGGATACATGCTCTCAATAATAAGATCACAAAGCACAATGCATCATATCAAACACGACTCAGACGTGTAACGAATGCGCAACGGTTCAAGCGAAAGTGCGCGCAAGACACAGTACAGTTATAATTGAATTAAACGTATTATGTCCAGTTACATACATTCACTCGGTATTAAAGTTAAAGCAACTAGCATCTGCCTTTTTGGGCAAACGAACGAGTAGTCTACAAGGCCGTGTAACAGTTTACCGAGTTTTTTTAAATCTACTAGCTTTTGCCCGCGGCTTCGATCATAAATGTAGGTTAGATTGACATCCAAATCACCTATCGGTATGAAATATACTGTACGACCTATTCTCATACCTACCAAATATACATAAAAAAATTCATAAAAATCGGTCGAGCCGTTTCGGAGGAGTGCAAACACAAACACCGTGATACGAGATTTTTATATTTATAAATTATCTACTAGCGTTAAACTTTGACGTTTCTTACTATTAGGTCATCAGGTAAAATATTATTGTGTGCGTGATCTCAAGGTAAATATAGATGCATCCATCTATATTTACCTTGACAATTGACATCTCAATTGTCATATGGACGGTATGATAATGATTTTTGCTTCTTCAAAACTAAAATGCTACTCAAGTATCTAGGTATGTTGTTTTAAAGTGCAAAAGTCTGCCGTTACCAGCGAATGAGCGAACTCGCCTGGGGGCAGACCCAGTTACAGAAAATCAGCGTAAGAGTTGCTACTCTTACGCCGGTTTTCAAGATTTAATAATCAGGCGAAACGCAGTAACTATGCTAGGATACTGCGTTTCCGAATATTTTCGGGACTCATATAACTCTCTTAGAACGGCTTTGTTTATTAACCTCTCAGTCTTCTTCAGAGGTTAATGAAAATACTATGTGGGTCTGTGTGTCTGTCTGTTAGTGACAGGCACCTGTTAGTGACAGGCATAACTTCGGAACCACTGGACTGATTGACTTGTTACTTAGTGTGCAGACACCTTGTGGTCATACCTCAGTCGAGTTTGAATATGGGCCCTGTGGTTCAAAGGACCCCCGAGATATAGAGATCACAAGGTCACATGATGTACATTTAAGACGAAAAGGTTGAATCCTGGGTTTTGTCTGGGTTGAATCCTGGGTTTACCCATCTTGTTTCCTCTTAATTACTTTTACCTAGATTTGGCAACGCGTGAGCATTTGCAACCGATCAGGCTATAGTATATATGTATATCGGCATATATGTCGGCCTCGATGGCGTAGTGGTTAGTGTAACCGACTGCTACGCCTGAGATTGCGTGTTACATTCCCGCACAAGTCAAACATTTGTGTGCATGAACATGGATGTTTGTCTTGGTCTGGGTGTTTCTATGTACAATATGTATGTATTTACAAAAAACAGTGTATATGTATGTTTATCCATTGTCTAGTACCCATAGTACAAGCTCTGCTTAGTTTGGGCTAGCTGGTGTTGTGTGTATGTGGTAGAATATTATTATAATAACCACTTACCAACAGATTGTACGCTTAAGTTTTTTTTTATGCTACTAACGTTGGAAACAAGCATACAGCCCACCTGATGGTAAGTGGTCACCGTAGCCTATGGACGCCTGCAACACCAAAGGCATCACTTGCGCGTTGCCGACCCTTTAGGAAAGGAAGTGGGAAAGAGAAGGAGCGGGAAATAGGGTGATTGGGCCACCGAGAATATCTGTCAGTTTTATAATATAATTTACAAACTGTACTACAAATTAAAAAACTATGCTATTAATTAAGTGCCTTGTGGGATACCGCCATATACAACGCAATTACACATCGCATGACGCGTCTACCGAACTTAGGATCTAATGAACCGCCGGTAATTTATACCAACACACCATCAAAGTCCCATTGTGTTAAATATGAAAGAGACGACGTAAAGAGATAAAGATGAGTTCAAGACATTTAGACTAAATTAGTAAATTATAACAAAAGTAAACATGCTCAAATCTATACTAATAGTATAAAGCTGAAGAGTTTGTTTGTTTATTTGTTTGAACGCGCTAATCTCAGGAACTACTGCGCCGAATTAAAAAAATCTTTTAGTGTTGGATTGCCTATTTATCGAGGAAGGCTATATATAACATTACGCTACGACCCACGGGGACGGCGCAGTAATCATAAATGCGGCTAAAACCACGGGCACATTTAGTCCTTTATACAAAGCCATACTGCCAAGTGCAAGGTCAGTCGCTTAGAACGAGTAACAATAGTTTATGTTAATATAAAGATGTCAGGCCACGGGCTCAATACAAACGCGGTAACACGCTTTAACTTTCAATATAATTACGGTCACAAACACGAATGACTCAAACGTGTACCCTACACTTTTCTTTTCATCGTAGCATAGAAAGATATTTTTGAAAAGCGATACGCGATGATATAAACTATCAATAGTTAAAACCGATACGCAATGATATAAACTATCAATAGTTAAAAGCGATACGCGATGATATAAACAATCAATAGGTTGTGACGATAATCGCCTAGACGCCCGGCGAACGCGGGCGCACGTCTCTAGCCACCTCTCGCGACCGGTGGTGCGACACTATATAAGGACGGACGGCGTCAGTCGCAGTCTCCTGGCGGCCCGGCTTCACACTCCCAGCTAAGTGTCCTGATGTACAAGGACCACGAAGCAAGTCTAACCACGCCCTGACTATATTTGTATAAGTAAAGATTAAGTCTTTTATTTGTATCTTAATACATTAAAAGTGTATTTGTTATACCTTCTCTCATTGTACTTCCTAAATATATCTACATTTCTCCTAAAGTAAACCCTAAAGGTTACAAGGTACTTACACAAATGACGCTTGTACATAATTATATCATTGAAGGGGTACGCAAAAGTACTGTATCAATTCGTTTGTTCGGTAAGATTCAGAGTCAGAATATCACAGAATTTTTTACCCCGTCATTCGTCCAAACCCACGACATTCGACGTAGGCAATGAGGAGGTGAATACTTAAACAAATGCGCTATCCGAAAATCTACGTAGGTGGCATTATAAAACTGCTAATTGCGATAGTAAAACTTTCTCTATAAGTATCAAAGAGAAAACAATAGCGCATTAAAAGCCTCAATTGGAAAATGCATTCGCTACCGTGACACACGTGGGCGCATTGCTTCAACAATTCTAGTATTATAGTTATCACTGTCTATTTCGATTGCAGGTTTGGCGCCATGATTTTTATAATCTCCTGCCCACGGCTATGTGTGCTAGAGTTTCGTGGATTTGATTTCCTTACGAATCATTCTGATTACGGCTGTTGTTTTCTAGAATTAAAATATAATATGTTTGATCGACTGTAAATCTGTCTGATTGAATTCACAACAAATAAACAGAATTACGCTACAAAGTAGGACTTCTTGATGTAAGCATCAAGGCTGCAAGATTTGAGGTGGGACTGGTCTACAGAAGGCATATACAGAAGTGAGTATACATTTCAACGAGGTGGAATCCTGGGCAATACACATTCAACATGTTAGACTTCAAGCGATGCCATTATTGGGTAGGCCAAGCATGGCGCCGAGAGCAGGTGCTTCCATAGGCTTTCAAAATATGGCCAACGCGAAACAAGTCTTAAATTGAAAACCACTTTGTTCGCTCTTATGTATTGCCTTGCATTAATGAGATCATCCAAGAACACTGAAGGCATGCTAGTACGCAATTAAACGTAATAAACAATTACACAATCTGGATCAAACGTTTTAGATCGCTATGGTTTTATACGAAGGTCATTGTCAATTTGTAAGACTAGCAGATGAAGATTTTAGGAACAGGAAATTTTTAGATAAATTTAGTAAGAAACTCAACAATGGTTAAAAAAACTGCATGTTCTAGTATGCTAGCAAATTATGGCAAATCAAGGCGCTGAATAAAACATATAAACTTGTTTCTCAAACCCACAATTCATATAAAATCAAAGCATAATTCAGCTAAATTCGCAGCGAACAAATGGTTCGTCGCGACTTGTTTTTATGCGTTCATTGTGTGCAAATGCATAGCGTCATGGCTTTGTCGGTCTTTGTCAACGTAACAACCCACTTTCTTACTGAATTTTCAAATAACTGTTGTATTTTTTAGATATTTATTAATTACATGGTTTTGGTTGGCTCACCTACTTAGAGTAACTGCTATTTCATAAACTGAACTTGTATATATTGAAGGTGCAGGCGCCGGTGTCGCTTGTGTTTCGCCAACTACGTTATAGGTCTCAAGACTATTGGAGTCTACCAGAAACTTTGCCTAGCTTTGTACTCATTCAGAATTATATACTTCTGTCGGGGTATCAGTTGTGTTTTTAGTCCCATATAATAGATAGCGAGATAATAATTTACTACCAGTCATGTTTCCATCTCCGTGCTGTGACTATGCTAACATAAGAAAATAATCAAAGGTTACAAGACAGTTTAACTTTCATGAGGACTTCACGACTGTCAACCTTTTTTCAATAGTCAGTGCTAATACAGTGGTGGGAAGGCAGCAGGCATTAGTCGCACAAAAAAAAATTATAAAGTGCAATCTTATGCCACGAAACCGAAGTAACAGTCTGTTGATTTTATGACCTTTAGCAAACGTAATCCATTTTTTCACAGAACAAGAACCTCAACAGGATGTATTTATTCTTATCCAAAATGTAAAAGGCCACTTTAACGACCCACAATCAATCATAATGGCTGGGTGAACAAGTCAACTCGCTGTGTGAACTGTAAACAATTAAGATGTGAACTCTTATGTCGGCAGTTCGCGTGTAATCCCGCTGACCTATTCATTTGATAATACAGTTCTAGTAATTACTACAATTGATTCGGTTCTATACTCGTAATAAGTAGACAAGACGGCATTTCAACAGACAAGCTTTTCTTTTAAATAATGTTTTATTATGATTTTAAGTTAAGAATAGATTTATGCGATTGTATTTAATAATTTAAAAATATCACGATGTTCGAAGCTGACTTTATTTTTCTAATCATAATCGAGCTGTTCTTTTATGACAGGTAAAGTAAGAATTTTCGAATATAAATTTATTATTCAAGTCACAATTTGATAAAATATTAATGATTACATTTTACCTATCTTAGGACCAATTGTGAAGAGTTTGCTTTGTACTTTGGGGAGTATTACTGGGAGTTTCTATAAAAATGTTCTCAATAGCACCACGGAATCTATATATTATGATGTGCCCTATAGCCAACTACACCTAGCCTCGTCTATTACATAGGACGTAAACATAAATTACAGAATGTGGACATAGCACAAATGTTCTATAAAATCATCATAAAATGACAATAATTGTGATAATTCCTGTGTTGTGGGGACCTTACAAACATTCAAATAACAGACACAAAGAACACCCAGAGTTGAAAGAGCTATTTGTGGATCACACAACTTTTTAACCCGTTTGGGGGATCAAATTTACAACATTTGGTGCGGCCGTAATGGGTCTATACACATATGTATATGTATGTATATTGCCAAACGTACAAGCAAAGTTATATATTTCTCAGCAAGAGTTTAGTTATACATTCGAAAATATAATAAAATAGACATTATGTTACATTTAAACAAGTGATAATCGGCAATGAAATAGTTCGAAAAAATGGTTTAAGTAATATGCAAATGACACGTGATACCACGTGACCTAAAGGTCAGAGTTCATAGGTCATAGTCATTTCGGAGGTATATCGATTATGCTGAGTCGAATGGCGTTGACCGCGAGCCTCTAGCTCTTACGGTTCTTGAGTTGAAAGTTGTATAACAGACAGACGGACGGACGGACGGACGGACAAAGCTGTTGTATCAGAGTTTTTTCGAACTCTAAAAGATACTTTATATAAATTCATGTTTAAATCAGTGCAGTAAAATTAATTCTTTGCCTCAGTGTCCCAGTACGGAACAAGTAACAAGTGAAGCTTCGACTTTCTACGGACAAGCTGACTAACCGGTCCATAGCCCATATCTCAAGTAGATATTTACGCAGCACGCCAATGTTTCACACGATTTCTGAAAGGTTAATCAATCATGTGTCCGAATTAAACACAAGTTAAGTGATTTAATTGGGTGTTGATGGCTAAGTAAGCTAGTCACCGACAATCTGTTAACTAAATTTTGTATTGATCTGCTTTTTAGTAACCAATAATTTGATTGGCTGTTAATAACTCAGTCAGTTTACAGCAGCTAGTTAGCATGTTTGACTGCCTCTTAACACTTATTGTGCTAATTTTCTAACTGGAAATGGAGGTTTTTTTTACTACTGAAATTACTATTTCGTTGTTTTAGTGGCGTGAGCGCTATCGCTGGTCGTGAGATCTCGGATTTGGGACTTAAACAAAAAACTATAAGTATGTTTGTCCAGTAGGAATTAAACATCGCTTAAACATCCCAAGGGTTGTAGTTAATCGCCAATATGTATACATACAGGCGCGTGCCCGTATTGGAAAACTAAAATCTGATGTTTTTATCCCGACTCAGAATCTGAGAGCGGCTGTCGCGTTTAAAATTGCAAACCCATCACTCGACCAGCAGAGCCAGTATTATTAATTACTGTATTGAAACACCCAGATCACCTAGTAGACTGTGTCATCATTTGCATTACAGAAAGCTTCGATATTTAATGCACAAATGTCAAATGTCATAAGGCAATAAATCATATAGACATCGCATGGCGTCGCGCGTCGCCTTGAAACGAATCTTCCATAACAATAAGCAATAAATAAAATGAAAATCATCGAGAGTGCGTTGTTGATGCTGTGGTAAAGGTGAAAGTAATGTGCAGCTGCCGATTAAATTAATAAGTTCAGTTCCCGAATGTGGTATTGATAATTTGGGGTTGTCTCCCCGTGAACATGGCTGCTGAAAAGCAACCGAATTTTGGTAATAGAGTTTGAGTAGTAAAGCCTCGCTGATTTTCAGCATGAATAGCAGCCGGCTCGACCGGAGAAGAACTACCCTCTCACAGAAAATCGACGTGAAATAGCAGTGTTCTTAATGTTGTGTTTCGTTTGGTGAGTGTGAGTGCCGGAGGCCCAATCACCCTCTTTCTCCCTTTCAGTTGCTTCTCCTTCCCACTTCCTTTTTTTCCTAAAGGGTCGGCAACGCGCAAGTGATGCTTCTGGTATTGCAGGTGTCCATAGGCTACGGTGACCACTTACCATCAGCTGGGCCATACGCTTGTTTGCCACATTAGTAGTATAACAAAAATACTAAACTTCGGGGCAAGTGTAAATTTAAATCTAAATAGTTTAAATAATTTAAGTAGTATTAGTGTAGTTCAAAACTATCTATTAAAAGTATTAATAAACAACGCGATAAAATACGTATAAAGCAGTTTAATTTCAATGTATAACATTCGCGTAAGAGCAGCGATAGCTCAGTGGGGAGACCAATAGACTGCAATGCAGAGGGTCTCGGGTTCGAACCCACGTCGTGCACCTCTGACTTTCGGAAGTTATATGACTTTTCGAAATTATGTGCGTATTGATTGACAATTATCGCCTGCTCCGTGCCTCGGAGAGCACGTTAAGCCGTTGGTCCCGGCTGCCATGAACATCTCTGGCAGTCGTTATTGGGAAAGTCAGTACCCTCTAATATCCTGACACTGGTCTAGCCTCAGGGTATGGTTAGCCTTCGGGTTGCGGTGGTCAGGTGGCAGCCGCTCCGTGTAAAAACTGATATCCAGTCAAATCCGGTTAAACCAGAAAAGCCGACCCCAAGTGACTTGGGAATAATAAAGGCTAAGAGAGAAGAACATTCGCGTAAGTATAAAACAATATTATACCTGTTTTTTATATTTGTATGCTTTAGAGATATATGTATGTATAGTCATAGGTATATCCCCGAAAAGATTACCAGAACTGTATTCCACACACATTGCGGCAGCTATGTTTTTAGGTCCCATGTTATAAAAAGCATACTAGATACTGAGATTTTCTCAGCGGAAAAACTTAAGGACTTAACTTAACCGCAACCGGGATATCAAACCTGGATTCTTACGAATGGCTCCAGGTGTAAACCATAGCTTTTGGACCGACGAAGCAATCAGCTAAACATAATTATGTATTTAGCGGAATAAGGCTGTGATACATTTCCACTTTCCTTCTTGGACATAAATGCATGGTGCTAAGTACGTCTTAGTTAAGTCACCTTGTAACCAATATCTATGATAAAAAACCAATAAACAAAACGCAATACCACTATCGGCGAACACTTGTATCACAGCCTCATAAACCAGCCTTTTAAACCAACTACATGAAACGTTATCAACCAATTTGTTCAATAAAAACTGTCTTATTCTCAATAAAATCATTTGTGCAAAACGTCAATGTCCACATCTGGCCTGATTTCAGTCTAGAAGCTGAATTACGAGCGTTGTCCTCAAGTGACCTCTTTACAATCTGGTCTGGTGAAATTAGTGTATGCATCATGAGATGTCTACAAAATAAATGTTGTTTATCGTCTTTTGTTCTTGGAAGGAACAGTCATCGAACTAATTAATATACTGCACTGAAATTAGTACATATAAATCTATAGGCGCTCATAGCTAGTTGGACTCACTGATCGGTAAACGATTAGCGAGGTTAAGCAACGTTGGGTGCGGTCAGTCTATAGATGGGTGACCGCTTAGTGGTATTTCATCTGAGCGTCTCCGTGCTTCAGAGGGCACGCAAAAGGTCGGTCCCGGTTGTTGTCAAATTGACAGCAGTCGTTAAGCCGTGTCAGAGGCCTACGGGCGGCTTGAACAACTCTTGACAACAGGTTGGCCACTAACCACACGAAAAGAAAGAAAGAAAGAATCTATAGACTCACGTATAGATCTAGCTTTTCCCCGACGGAGTAGGCAGAAAGTGTGGTTAGTGTAAAGTATCACTATATTTGTATACTGTAAGGATATTTTCCAGCTATGTTTTATATACCACATAATAAGGAGCAGATTTCCAGATGTCGTGTGCTATTGAGAATTAATTGTCAAAGTTTTGTTTGTAGGGCGAAGTATTGTAAGTTTTTATTAAATAACACTTTACCCGGTCTAGAATAGAGTCTAAGACCATAGCAAAGCTGCATTCATTACAATTGTGCCACCGAAATGACGAATTATTATTTATTACTCAACCTTGATTGTTTTATATATATACATATAATACGTAGCGGGTATTAACGCGATTGTGCCTAATGTTTACCCTATAATGCTTGAAGTTTCGACCAGGTTACACCAGCCGTGGTCACGAGTTGCCATTTGAAACTAGAGTAGCCTTATGGATAAGGCATTGGACTTGAAATCGACAATTTATGGGTTCATTTCCTACCCATTTTACTACCGACGTGAACACGTTCCTAACACAAACATTCTACCAGCTTAACCGGAGGTTATAACGACAATACTCATCATTTGTAATCCAAATTACGAGTAATATTTTTCTTTAAATGGTATTAGTCCATACATTAAAAATCTATATTATTACTCCACTCTCCATAAATAAACTGGTTCATATCTTTCGATATATTACGTCACAATATTCGTTCACGTCACTCATACTGGGTACAGTATCTGGTCAACATTTCTATTTAGATTTGATAGTACAACATATTGGCGGCATACTGTAATCTCTTCTGATAAGCTCACAGTTGTGACCGACTGTAAATCTTTATCAAATGCGGCGCATTAGTATAGATATAATTTTAAAATCATACCATATAGACATACATAATCACACGTCTATGTCTCTGAAGAAGTAGGCAGAAGTGCATCGCATCAATATTTCGCTAGTCATGGTTTAGGTTGCTCGCTATTACCTACTGCTGGATGTATTGCAGCTTAATAATCCATACATAAAATCTAATAACTAATAATAATATAATAATAATAATATAATAATAATAATCTAATCTGATGAACCCACTCCTAATACAAGCATTCTAGCTTAGCTGGAACGAAAAAATCATCCGCGTCGTCAACGCGCTAAGGTGTACCGCAGCCCTTCATAAAGTGTTAGTGTCTAAGTTGATAAGTAGAACCACAAAAATTCGCGTCTACAAAACAGTAATTAGGCCGATTTTAATGAACAGGTGCGAGACTTGGACATTGACACTGAAGGAGGAAAATAGATTATTAGTCGCAGAGTAAAAGATATTCCGCAAGATTCTGGGAAGAGAGAAAAGGGGTAATGGCGACAAAGAGCAAAATTGAAGATCTAGTGTCAGAGCCGAATATCATCAGGGAAATAAAAGCTACCAGACTTCGCTGGCTCGGACATGTGGAACGAATGGGAGAGGATCGAGCCGCCAAAAGAGCATATCTCGGGCGACCCACCGAGCGTCGTACGGTGGGTCGCGCAAGGTACCGCTGGAAAGACGAACTAGCTAAAGACCTGAAAGAGAAGAATGGCGCACTTTAATGTTGGAGGCCAAGATCAACTTTGGATCGCAGTGCTAGCGAAGTAAGTAATTAAGTAGCTTCGCTGGAGGGGTTACCAGAAATACTAGTAATTTGAAACCCAAATTGATATTAATCTTTACAAAAAGAACACTTTTTCGCCTCGAATGTAATTCTTAGATCGAGCAAAGTATTATTAAGTTATTCTGTTAAGAAATTCTCAGTAGTAGCTCTATGTCTGGACCTGTGTCCAGTAGACGGCAAGGGTATCGACACTATTATGTGGGTATTACCCTATATGTACCTAATACTATGGCTGGCGAAACGTGGGTGAACTACAACTCTGCCTACCCCACAAGGGATACAGGCATGTAACTTAGTATGTATAATCATAAACATCAGATCTGATTCTGAGCTGACTACAGCTACATATAGGAAGGCCCAGTTACGTTAGGCGATAGCCTAGTGGAAAAATCGTTGAATTGCCACGCAAAGGTCTTGAACTGGATCCCAAGGTGCGCATCCCTCACTTTTCAAAGTTATGTGCGTGTTAAATAGAGAATTATCGCTCGCTTTCACTTTAAAGGAAAACATCGTGAGGAAATCTGTATGTCTAATTGTTTTCTATAATGTTCTCGAAGATATTTATGTGAAGTCTGCCAACCCGCACTGGGCCGGCGTGATGGACTAGGGCCTAGCCCTCCTCACACTGCGAAGAGGTCCGTACCCAACAGTGGGACAGTTTGATACAGCTAATATTATTATAAGTTCTCAGATCGGTTCAAAGACAAACTTTAACGTTAGCAATGATCAAATGTGTTAAAGTCGCTCCTCAATTTATAGTAGGTACATTCATCCTTCACTGTTATTATCAATTTTATCGACAAATTCACGTTTTTCGTACACAAATAATTCAGACATGATTCCAGTACGTAATCGATTTGATTGGTCAGTGCAGTATCAATCACTTGATAGCAAAGAATTTATTTTTATGGGTGAGTATTAAATGGTATTTGCTTGTTATATGTTAGTTAACAAGCCATTAGAAGATACTACAACGTTTTAGATCGTGTTTGAATTCTTTGGAAAATGTATTCAACAATCAATCATGCTTCAATACGCGGATGGCGACTCTTAGCGGTGCCTGCCTTAGAAGTTATTTTTATTTCTTAAAAAGACAACTCCCGCACTGGTAATTTTTGTGTTGCCGGGGTCTTTACAAACATTCAAGCAACGGACACAAAGAACATCCAGATACGGAACAACCATTTGTGGATCACACAATTTTTTGTCCCGTGTTGGATTCGAACACACAACACTCGGCGCAGTGGTAATGGTGAGACGACTGCTTAAACCACTACGCCATCCGTGCACTTAATCATCCTTCAATGCACGGATGGCGATTCTTAAAGGCAGAGGTACCTTAGAATCTAACTTGAGAATTCTCCATGGCAGACAGTCTTACAATTTAAAAGTAATAGTAAATGCGACTGCTATGTAAGAGTTCGAGTTTGATTTCCGAGTCAGGCAAAGTGTTATTGGAATGTCTGTCAAAGAATTCCACAGAGACAGGCACCGTGGTGCGGTAAAAAGCTCATCCCCATTTACATGGTACCTAAACTCATAGCTGGTAAACGTGGGTTTAATATACCTTTGTGTAGTACAGTGAACCTAGCACGTATGTGTATATAAAAAACTAAATCTAGGGTCATTGAACTCATCGCAAGTAATGTTTGCTAAGCAATTTAGGTTAAAAACAATTCATATTAGTCAATAGACTAGACCGTAATACAAACAAAGTATCACTTGTAATTTATGCCAATTAACTCAACTATGTATCTACACAGTTACGAATAATAAAGATCGATGTCTATGTCTATTTTAACTACATTGCCATATTATTAAATGCGTCGTATCTGATTAAAATTCGAATCGAAATTCGAAACTTGATTTGACAGATAGATCGTAGTCTATTCGATCGATCGATAGTGTTCGCGAGATGTGACCACGATTGTTAGCGATGTTTCGTATTGTTAAAACAGGCCTATAATTTCCAGTTTAGAGTTCACTGAATGTTAACTGATTATGTAAAAAATTAGTTTAAACAAAATAAATAAAATCTTGAAATGTGGGATAATTAACTTCTCGTATTATCTACCGCCGTGTAAGGTCGCTTTTTAAGGTCGATATTCACAAGTTTCATGCGCAATTGTATCTACTGCCGAAACATCAGATGGTACAGCAAAAATTGACATAATTAAATTACCTGCCGAATAATAAACTTTAAGAGCTCAAATACTTTTATATATAATATCAGTCTGTATTTAAACTGCCTCACTGTTGGGCATGGGCCTCTTCTCAATGTAAGAATCTTAAGCCATAGTCCACTACGTCCAGTTCAGGCTAGGAGATTTAACATATCTTTAAAATTTTTATGGTGAACTCTCAAATACGTTTACTCACTTTTTTTTTTACCGTTAGAGCGAACAATAATTAATACGCATATAACTTCTCAAACTTAGACGTGCTTGCCTTGCGTGCGTGGATCGAGCTCTAGAATCTCTACGTGGAAGTCCACTGTTCACCCACTAGGCTATCGCTGTACCTTCTATATTCTAAGAATAAATCTTTTATATCCTGATTTGTCCGTAACATGAAAAACTATTTCGACCCTCCTCGACAACCGCTATTAAGAGCTCAACCGTTATGGAACTGCCTGTCTCGAAGAGTATGTTAAATGACTTATTAAGAAGCTGTTCTGAGCATTCCTATTAAAGCTGTCGGCGCCAATTCACGTCGTCAATCCAAAGAATGAGCAAAAGGAAGCACCCACTTGCCCCCCTCTTGTAGCCGTATAATTGAGGTACGCACGCGAGGAAACGTCAGTCTTGCCAAGACACAGGACTTGACTTCCTGATTAGGTTCCTTGGAAGCCCCTTGACCGAGTTACATAAATAGAAATTGTTGAAATTATATTACGAAAATAGGAAAGTGAAATAATAGGTCTATCTGACTTTTGCTGAGGTCCATTTTAGTGTATATAAATAAATAAAAGACAAGTTTTCCCACATATGTATAACTTGTAAACTAAATCACCACTATCTTCTTAAATATTGAGATAAATATATTTGAAGCGTTTGAGAATTCCACCAGCCTCATCCAATAATATAAAATACGTTAAAATTTTAACTAAAGTATTTCCTTTTTCAAATATGCCGAATATTGTTGATAGTATTATTTGACATGATTATTAAAAAGTCAATAGTTAATGTTTTAATATTGATAATGTGACGAAAACAACATTACAAGATTGTGTCGAAGAAAGTCACTAACACCGAAGTCAATCAATCTGAATTATGCCGACTGGTGCAAATGAAACGAATCCTAACACCCTTTCAAAACTTTTAAATTACACCTGCCTGTATAACCGGTAGACAAGACTTTTAATCTACACCAGGTCGTTTAGCTCCCTCGTAGTGAAGCGCAAGATTATTGGCATCTACCGACAAATTCAAATTCAAGTTAATTTATTATTGCGAACATGGGTTTACATTTTAGTTGTCACAGATTATATGAAGGTTCTGCCACATTCCACCCACATGCGTGCATATGTCATTAGTAATTAATTGGAATAATTAGCGAATCAAATATTTCAAATTATAAAAAATACATAGTAACAATAAATATAATTATATACTACAACAGAAAATAAAAATAAATACAGAAAATTTTGTCCAGTTTACATTATTTTATTAATGAGAAATTAAATTACATTGTAGTATGCTTTATGCTCTAACAAGTGACAAACGGCAATAAATTGCCGTAAATCTCAGAGTTCGAAAAAATGGTATCACATGACATTGTCATTTCGGGGTATATCGATTATGCTGAGTCGAATGACGTTAACCGCGAATCTCTACCTCTTACGGTTCTTGAGTTGAAAGTTGTATAACAGACGGACGGACGGACGGACGGACGGACGGACAAAGCTGTTGTATAAGAGTTTTTCGATCTCTAAAAAGCCCTTTAACTGTCTTTTGAATGCTTTATTGTTCATATCTTTTCACTGTTTTGGCAAATTGTTATAAATGATTGGAGCCACACAGAATACACTTCTACGCATAAGCGCAGTTTTAGCAATGTATAACCACAACTTGCTGTTATCACGTCTATTATGCGAAACTGTGGCCTCCAGTCGTGGAAATAGGCTAGGATTTGCTATAACGAACATCGCAGTATCCAGAATATATAGGCTCGGTAATGTTAGTATTTTGTATTTCTGGAAGTAAGGTTTACAGCTATCAGTTATTTTAAGCCTGAACATTAACCTGATACACCTTTTCTGATCTTTAAATGCTATCGACGTATCAGTAGAGTTTCTCCAGAAAATGATACCGTACCGTATGCTCGAAGCAACTAAACCATAGTACGCCGTAATTACGCCTTCTGTATTTACAATAAACCTTAGTGAGTACAAGGCATATGCAGAGGTACATATTTTTTTGCATAGCCTTTCTATATGCAATTTCCAGTCGAGTCTATTGTCGACTGTTAATCCGAGGAATTCAGTAGACGTTACATTTTCTATATTTATATTAAGAACATTTATAGTCTGTAAGTTTACAATTGGAGAAATCCGTTGGCTAAAGTGTATTATTTTTGTATTATCAAAATTTATTTTTATTATTAATGTCTAACCATTTAAACATGTCAAGGAATTTGTTATGTCATAATTATATTGCAATATGTCATTATTTTTACACGGTATTGTTAAGGTACGTATTTGCACGGTATCGTCTGCAAAAAGAGTTACAGGATGTGATGTGCATTTTGGCAGGTCATTTAGGTAGAGTGTAAAGAGTAGAGGCCCGAGTACACTACCTTGAGGCACACCGTAGAGTACTTGTCGCTCGTCAGAAAGATATATTTCTTCTCTTTTGGTAGTGGTGTTTATTTTTACAATCTCTGTTTTTTGAGTTCTGTTCTCTAAATAAGATTTAATTAGTTTAAGGACATTTCCTCTAATACCATAGGCATAAATTTTTTAGGACGTCATGTTTGATGTAATCGCAGGCCTGCGTCATATCACATACTTTCCAGCTTTATGCTATTACTGAGAATTTCATAATAGAAAATCACAATGACACTTTACCTGCCATCACAAACAAAAGCGTAAATATGCTAAGGCAGACTGTACTAACGAACCAGTCAAATGCATTTATCAGACCAGACACTAGATCAAAGAGACTCATAACCCTATAAATAGTAAGTTACGATCTTAACACGTAGCACTAGTACATATAAAATCCATTTAATTAATCAACTTATTTATAATTAGAAATGATAACTTATAGCAGCTATTACTTGCATGCCAGTTAATTATTTCGAAGATAACTCCACGATTAATTGACTTTTGATGTATATCTGTGGAGATTAAATCTTAATTGAAATTTTCAATCATGGTTTCTAGGATTTCAATTGGTTGAATGAAATAGCTGTGGTGTTTAATCCCTGTACTTGATCCAGAGATAGATGTACCGAGACCGCGTGTTCTACGTTTTAGTGGCTGTAAAAAGCCCACTACCCAGAGATTAGCCGACTATGTTAGTTACCTATAGGTACATACATATCTACACAAACACTAACACGTAGGTAAATGTTCAGCAGAGGCCTAAGCAGCAATGTTTTACGGTTCCGCGTAATAATATTCCAGTGAATTACTATCCATCGGGTATTTCCAAAGTCATTGTTGCTACTAAGAATTATGTAACAGAAGATCTAAGAATACTGTCGAACCCGAAAACCGAGACCTGTCCTCGCAATTATAATCATAAACTTATGCTACGAGCCGAGCCAGTTTAAAAACTTTAAAATACAAAAATATACTAGAACCTTTAAATCTTCAAGGTCTTAAATCTTCTCTGTCAATTTAGAACTTCCTTATTAGGAAAGCACTTCCATAACACAGAAGATAAACAAATAACTTTATATTGCATTCCAAAAACATGGTTTTACCATCGGTCGGACTTATTTACCATTTGAATTTAAATGGTTGACATTGCTCGCCCGCTGCACAATGTCTCGATATAAATTATCGATATTACAAAGTCATTTGATCTAGACGCAAGCGAGTTTCTAGCAAAGTGACCCATGATAATGATTATTATTCAATTAACTTATGAGACTTTGCCCTTATTACTGTTTAATTATAGCCGCACTCGATTACAGAGTGAAAGATAATTGCATGAACGTTAATTATATTATTTAGTCTCAGCTTTAAGTGTAGTCTGCCTCAAGGCTATGGACGTTAGTGTGAGCTATGTTAGATTGTTCAAGGTATGTATAATAAAAGATGTTATGTTGGGCAAGCTAAGCACCTCTATTAATCGACAGCATAAGGCTAAGTTCAGATGATCGCGCGGCGAGGGGAGCAATATTTTGAGGTGTATGTATGTATATTTTTAAGTTCTCTTATAAACAAAATTTAGAAGGTTTACATAAATAGGGTGTCATTAAATTAGTCTTGATAGAGGGTGTGATATAGAGATTATTCGTTAATAAATATGGCTCTTTATACATTGTTTTGCCAATAGTACGAAATAATTTGGTAAAAGAAGTCTTACTTTCGCAACTTTATAATAAGTTACTCTTCAGCATAAAGAATGTGAGCTCATCAATGTATACATATAACACAGTATGTTTTAGAAACACTAAAATTAATACCCAAAAAAATTGTATACGTTGTTTGGCTACTTAATGATTTAATTTTATATTCAAGGTGACGTTTTTAATAAATGTTACTTATGTTTTATTGTACAGTTTAGTAAACTGTACACTACTATTAGTTTTAAGTTATGTAGTTTCGAGTGTGCTGGTAAGAGAAACCTCTACTCGTAGTATAACAAAGTTTATTATTCACCAGTTACGTAAATACAATATAATATGATATAGAGTGATTCTCACATAGGTACGTTCGTTAGGCAGTTAAAGTGCACACTGACTCAAATTAATAATTGCGATGGAAAATAATCGACCGATTTGCGTAATCAGCTAAAGTACATATTATACCTAAGTGTACGTAAACCGTACATTTATTATTGTTCTCATATAAGTGTGCCTTTTTTGAGAATACAATTCTTTGAACCTATATGTTGTACTTTTAATATAAACTGAATACAATTACTATACTACAAAGCTTATGCTGTATTAAGGTCACTATATATTACTATATATTTTTTTAAACTTGGGTCTTTTCGCTTACTACTAATCCTTATCCTACAAGAGCATAACAGAACTACATGTAAGTACTGCCAGTGAACGCTGCAAATACGAACTTAGTCTCAGACTCCATGCTGCTCCTGAGAATTAACCATTTTATAATACGACGATGGTAAACAGGTTGTACCGCTTACCTGGTAAGCGATTACCATGATCCATAGACGTTAACATCCTAACCGAAGCTTTCAATAACTCTTTGCCTGACCCAAGAATGGCACACGGGATCTCACGTTCGCATCCAAGCGTAAACCTATACTATAAAACTAACAAGATATTTCTGAAGCCATATCATTAGGGTCTATTCTTTTAAAAGCGACCCCACATATGTACATATTATATTGTCTTAAAATTGCAAACCAGAGGCGCTTGCATTTAAAAAAGAAAACTCTACATCACTTTACGACCGACTTGAGAATCGAATTTAAAATCCCACGCCAGCGCCCATACAATCAGTGACGTACGGGTTCCCTATTTATTCGCATAAAATAATTATACTATGGCATAATCATAATTTAACATGGCATACTTTTACTTATTCTAATAGTTACGCACAATATTAATTTGGCACAACTGTTTAGGCATAAATTTTTTAACCATAATCACTTTATGCATAATAATTGTTAAGCATACCTACTATTCTAAAGCATACATATAAATATTTGTAAATTATGTGTTTGCATTTAATAAAATACTTTTCGCATCAAACATGTTGGCGGCAGGGGCGGCCCAAGGGCCACCTGCCGCACCCTAACCTATTGTTACACTATGGTAACCAAATTATATAATTATGCCTTATAAAGTTATAACTTTATGCCAATCAAAATTAGGGCAAAAAGCATTAGCCTAAATGATATTTATGCCTACTGAAATAGTATGCCAAAAACAATTATATATTAAAGTATTATTATGACAAAAAAATATGCCTTACTCGTTATGCCAAATTAGTTAAATTAGGACAAAAAAATTGTCTAAACAAAGGGTTCCCTGACGTATGTACCCAAAATATTAAACAATTTATAACAATATTTTATAAAGTCAAATTTACTTATTTTTGTTCCGCAGTAATAAACTGTGTTTGAAATAACTAACCTTTAACTGTTACCGCAGTATTCAGGAATTACAATTATTAAGTACTGGATTTTTCCCGCGGCTTCGGTCGTTTTAATGTAGAATCTCAATAAATTTACACTGCCGGTCAAAAGTTTGAGACCACCTACATCAAAGTTGCAAATGGATGTAAAACTCAAAATAAAAAGCTAAACATGAAAGGATTTATTGTGATATTTATTAAGTATGGCAAATGCAATTAAATATAAATAAAAAATATTAAATATTCGACAATTTAACTTAAAATATATGTTGACAAGCTAAACAGCTTTTTCATCAAAAAACCCTCCCTTGCATTGAATCACTTTGTTGACAAGTCTTGGCATGCGGGCAATCAATTTGTCGATTGTTTCTTGTGAAATATTGTTCCAGCTTTCTTGCAATGCTCTCCACAAATCTTCTTGTGAGCTGGGACAACAACTGCGCACGTTTCTGTCCAGCTCTTCCCACAATAGTTCTATAGGGTTAAGGTCGGGGCTCTGAGCGGGCCACACCATGTTTTTTAACACCCCTTCTGCTTCTTTTGTATCTAAATAACCCCGGCATAATTTGGAGCTGTGTTTAGGGTCGTTGTCTTGTTGGAAAATAAAGCCATCTCCAACTAGCCGAAGTCCCGATGGTACAGCATTACACTCCAATATTGCTTTGTACTGCTCCTTTTTCATAATTCCTTCGACTCGTACCAAATCTCCAGTTCCACGGCTCGAGAAACAACCCCAAACCATAACGGAACCACCGCCATGCTTCACTGTGGGCAGGACACAGTCTGGCATCATCTTTTCCTCGGCACTCCGCCGAACAAAAACACGTCTTTTGCTCCCAAACACTTCAAATTTGGACTCATCTGTCCAAAGAACTCTTTTGAAGTCTTCTTCACTCCAGTCTCGATGGGTAAGGGCCCACTGCATTCTCTTCTTTTTGTTTTGTGGCCTTAAGAGAGGTTTTCGCACTGCTACGCGACCAAATAACTTAGCGTCTCTTAGTCTTCTTTTCACTGTGGTCAATGACACAGGTGTAGACCGGGATTTGTTCACTTCAGCGCGGATTTCTGGTGCTGTCAGGCGTCTATTCCGCTTGCTTGTTACCACGATGAACTTATCCTCGCTAGAAGTGGTAGCTCTCGGCCTTCCCGACCGCGAACGATCTTGATTATTGTCAGTCTCCTTGTATCGGGTTATTGTGTTATGAACACAAGTCTTCGACAACTTGAGCTGAGTAACAATCGCACGTTCAGATTTGCTTTCGTTGTGTAAAGCAATGATGACAGCACGAGTTTCACCGCTAATTTGGCGTACTTTTCCCATAATGAGATGTCTTCACTGTAAGAACGACGAGCTCGGACTAACCAAGATTAAGAAATATTTACTCCATGGAAACTCAGGTGTTCACAGTGTTTTAGGAAGTTAAAATTTCCTAAAATTCTGTTAACACAAAACAAAGCCCAAATAATGAATAATAGTCAGGTAACAATAATATTACAATGACTTTAGCGCGCGGTCCGCACGCGGCGCCCATTGATGTTTCTAGACAAAAGACCTTTGTACGATGATTACATAAAAATAAATAGAAATAATGACTTCGAAAAATAGTTAAATATCCATTGTATATGCAGGTGTTCAAATTAATTGTTTATCATATGTATTTTTAACAAATTTTATTGTGAAACAATATTTTAACTTGTGGTCTCAAACTTTTGGCCGGTAGGGTATATCCTACAGTAACGATGTCTTTTTTCAAGATAAAAATCCCTACCTTATATTATTTTTTGTTCATTTTATGATGATCGGTCGAGTAGTTCGGGCGTGGAATCGTTACAAATAAACAAACAAACTCACATTCACATTTATAATATTAGGTTGGGATGATAAAGCAATTTAAAATCTCGCCAATGTTTATTGTATAAAATATTAAGTGGCAATAACGGTTTACTGATTCGTAAAATAAATAATATATGTATATCGGTTATAGCATATAATCGCCATCATGGTGATTAAAAAGAATTGCCATATGTTTCTTGCCAGTTCTTCTCATAGCTTCTACGCCCTTACTTTTAATTCATATAAGTGTAACTTTGACGTTCATAAGTGTTACTTTGTGACCTATATGAATAAACATATTATTTATTTTATTTTGTCGGTTTATATCGATAACAGTACAAAGTAACCATTTGTTTTCTATAAACTACTCGCGCTCGTCTTGTTGTGTTAGGACAAACGCACATGACGCGTCGTCTGAACAGTTATGTTATTAGCCACACAATCACTTTGCAACCAATAAAAAAGACACTCTATCAACAAAAGACTGATCATCGCCATCAATTCTTTGACCATGTGACTGATAACGATCATATTTGATTAGAATTTTGATTGAATCTCTTGTTTAAGAGGCGCCTATTCAATATATAAGAAATTGGCTCGTGGTGAAATGACAAGAATCTTCAAGCAGGTTTCAATTGTTGACTGCTAATAGAGGCAGTGGCTAAGTCATTAGTCGTGGGTTTGATCTTCACACATTACACTACTGAAATAAACTCTTTACAGAAGTATAAAACAAATAAATACATTTGGTCATTCTTAACCCAATGGTTGGGGTTTCCTTTAAAGTATATACAATACTTGTAACAGAAGGCCCCGCTCTTTTTTTATATCTCTGTTATGTTTACAATTATAAACACTTATCAGTTAACACCTTATACTGTGCGTGTGTGTGTATGTGTGCGTGTGTGTGTGTGTGTGTGTGCGCGCGTGTGTATGCGTGTGCATGTGTGTGTGTATGTGTGTGTGTGTGTGTGTGTGTGTGTGTGTGTGTGTGCGTGTGTGTGTGTGTGTGTGTGTGTGTGTGTGTGTGTGTGTGTGTGTGTGTGTCGTGCGTCCATGTTTATATAGCTTAATAAATAGAGTTAGAGAAATAGTAGTAATTTAAAACAAACAAATCGTACTTATTTGTTTCATCGCCTCGGTGCCGCAATGGTAGTGTATGTGACTGCTGGGCATAAGATATAGGGTTTGATTCTGGGTCGGACATAGTGTTATTGAGGTTTTCTGTCAATATAATATAATATTCTATCACATACACACAACACCATCTAGCCCAAAAAGCAGAGCTAGTACTATGGGTACTAGACAATGTATAAACATACATATATACTTTTTTTTTGTAAATACGTACATATTATAGAGAGAAACACCCAGACCAAGACAAACATCCATGTCCATGCACACAAATGTTTGACTTATGCGGGAATCGATCTAGCGACCTCAGGCGTGGCAGTCAGTTACACTAGCCACTACGCCATCGAGGCCGCCATTGTATGTATGTACTATTAAACATTTAAATCGAACCTAATACACTTGGCGTTGGCAGCGTGCTAACTGCGTTTTCTGAGCAGTTAGCCATTATGTCATCGACCCGGAATGTCCACAAGTATCCTCAAGAAATTAATTTGTTTGCGTCACCATTTAGCACGACTGGTCCCGGTAACGGGAAACCTGCTCGCAACTAGCCGTAATTACCATACTGTACTCTATTACCTACGGTTTGACAACGAAATGATAATAAGCTTCAATAGCTTTAAGTTTACAACTCACGCATTTTTTTATTTTGCCATGGAGGCAAATGGCCTTGGAATTAGCCTGCACGGATGCCGTCGTGGTTCATGTGGTTGTCTCGCAACTGCCACTGCGCTGAGTGTTGTGGAGTTCGATCCTCTTACGGGACAAAAATTAGTGTGATCCACAAATAGTTGTTTCCAATTTAGATGTTCTCTTTGTCCGTTGATTGGATGCTTGTAAGCCTTATGCCACTTAGGAATTTCCTGGAGTAGCAGCTATATTTATAAGTAAAATAAAAAGTGGTAGAAATTTCTACCACTGCACCCCTTTTGGTGCAGTGGTTAAAATAGTCTAGCAATAGGTTTTTTTTTGTACAACTACTGTGGCAAACAAGCATACAGCCCACCTGATGATAAGTAGTCACCGTAGCCTGTGAACGCTTGCGACACCAGAGGCATTGCTTGCGCGTTGCCGACACTTTAGTAAAAAAAAGGAAGTGGGAAGGAGAAGGAAAGGGAAAGGGGAAGCAGGGTGATTGGGCCTCGGGCACTCTCACTCACCAATCGAAACACAACAGTAGGAATACTTCTATTTCACGTCGATATTCTGTGAGAGGGTAGTACTTCTTCGGTCGAGCCGGCCCATTCATGCTGAAATCAGCGAGGCTCTACTACTGAAAATTGATGTGTTATGTTGTTGAAATATTTGTATAGCACCTGTGACATAGGAAAAATAATTGGTGTGGAAGAAGTCTTTAAAAAAATTATATAAGCCTGATTGCTGTGTGATGAAGTGATGATATATATCTGTATGATACCTGATAAATAATGAGTGGCTACTATTTGGATGTTATGTGTTCCTACGGTACGTACTATGGTGATAAACTAGTAGTATTTTTTTTAAGCTTTCTACCGCACTACATTTCTGTCCCTGTGTTTCTTTACAAACATACAATTATCGATCACAAAGTACACCCAGACTAAGAACAACTATTAGTACATACCACAAGTAATTGTCCCGTATGGTATTCGAATCGACAACACTCAGCGCGGCGACCGCAGCAAAAGGCCGCTTGCAGTGCTATTCATAGTATTGTCTGTGTTATATTTTTTTCAAAAGATCCTGTATCCTATTTCCAAATGTATTATTCTACATATTTTAATTTCAGATTAGAGGTTTTGTTTCTGCGTTAGGGTTGCTAACCACTGCTCCCGCTAACAGTACAACCAGCGCAGTCATTTCCCTATGGAAGTACGGATATCTTACTCACCGCAGGCAATCAACATAAGATTAGATAATTATTAGATAACTACTCGCTCGCTGCTCTCTCCGTATGAATCTGACAGGAACGTATAACAGGAAATAAAGTATCCTATGTATTAATGACAGCAGCGATAGTCAACTGGGAGACCATTGGACTGCCACGCAAAGGGCTCGAATTCAATCCCAAGGCACGCATCTCTGACCTTTCGAAGTTATGTGCGTGTTAAATAGTTGATTAGCCCTTGCTTTAATGGTAAAAGAAAACATGTTGACGAAACCTGCATCTCTAACAGTCCTCCGTAGCGTTCTCGAATATCTGTTAAGCCCGCCGCTGCGTAAAAGTATGTCCTAACAAACTATGAATGCGCACTTGCGCAGAGAATTATTGAATCTACAAAAAAGGATTTAATATGACAGCAGAATAGTAACACCTTTATAGAATAGTAACACGTTTACCTAGTAAACTTGTTATTGTGTGTCGTGTCGTATATATTGTGCCAGCCATATTTATATATGTATGTATATATTATCTATATGTTTATGTTTATATTGCTTTTGTAAACATAAAACAACATTATTTTGTAATTACTTTGTTGGTAACACATTTTTTTTGTACATGTAATCTTTTTTCTTTTAATATTAATTTAATTGTCAGGGCCCAGCTGAAAACCAGTGCTGTGCATGTGCGCAGCAAATACTGAGCTGGAGCCCTTTGTTATGCATGTATGCCAGTTTATATTTATTTTGTATGTGTAACCTTGTAAATGCTGTCTTAATTCTACAAATATGTAAGTTTTGTATATACGTGTAACGAAAATAAATGGTTTAAATGGTTTAAAGTCTGCCAACCAGCATATAGCCGGCGTGGTGGACTATGACCAAAACGCTCTTCCACTGACATTCTTCTCAGTGAGAGAGTTGAGATTATAATCTGCTGGAACCTAACCTGTCTTACGGGCCCACTATACAATGCAGTGAGGCAATGGAACAAGCTATATATAGGGGTGATATCATTATTATTCTGTATTAATCCAGGTTATAGTATACCTGACTGCCAAGTTTCATCCAGATCCCTTCATAATAATATAAATAGGATATATAGAAAACCTTCGTCATTTTATGGACTGCGTTAATTACGCTGCGGTAGTGCATGTGATCCGCATGAGGATACGGGTTTGTTTCCCGGGTGATGTTATATGTTATATTTTCGGTAAATAAATTTTCAGAAGCAACAAAAATTCTGAGAGTGTGACAATAGGCTCATTACGTGGGACCTAAAATCTTAGATGGTGAGATGATAATACAAGTCTACCAACCCCTCTGGAAATAGGGCTCACCAGGTTGAAGCCTGAAGCAAGGCTTAAGCGGCATTTCCACTATGCCTTACGTTTTAAAATAATTCCTACGCTTTACATAATACACCTGTTACAATATAATAGTCGTAAGTATTCATCGATAAATTATAATAATAATAATAATAATTTTTATTTATTTAATTGTTTAATTTTTTTTCAATTCATTCACACTGATATACCTGTTTGCAATGTATACTTTTATATCGGAATGATACCGCTATCAGCTATGATATTATCTTAACTCCTAGTAATCTCTCGTTATATTATCACTATGACAATAGCAATCTGAGATGGCAGTCAGCTGTTACGATCACGTATAACTCCCACGTCGCGCACCTCTGACTTTCAGAAGTTATATGACTTTTCGAAATTATGTGCGTATTGATTGAAATTATCGCCTGCTCCATGCCTCGGCAAGCACGTTAAGCCGTCGGTCCCGGCTGCCATGAACATCTATGGCAGTCGTTATTGGGAGAGTGTCGACGTTGCGGAACTAAGCGTTAAAATCCCAAATCGCAATAATTTTATAAATTAATATTGTTACGTGCTGGGTTCGACGAATAAGATTGCAAACAATATTACCGACTAAAACACGTTTTATTCAAACACACAATTAAATTTTAAACACAACAAACACTATACCACACTTTTTCACTGTACTGCTTCAAACTCCGTAGTATTTTCGCTTCCGTTCGCTTCGATGAACACTTGACCGCTTACGATTGTAAACTGACTTGGCGGTGCGCGTACGCTCTATTTATACGCGGGTAAAGCGTTTCTAGAGTTTTCTAGTAACGCTATACCCCGTATGTTAACAGTACGATGATTCGAGAAAGTACCAGCGTTCTCTCTACGATTCTCGTACCCATACCTACTACATAGTTCCGTAAGATGTCAATAGATGGCGGTGTAATAAATTATTAGACGGAACTGCCGAGTCTTTCCCACAATGCCGAGAGATGTCACTGGGCATAACAATATTTTAAATGCGAATGTGAGTTTGTTTGTTTGTTACGCTTTCACGCTTCAAATACTCCACTGGTCATCTTAAAGTTTCGTATTCCTATCGTCAACTGTACAGAATAAAACATAGGGAGGTACCTTGCATCTACAAAGAGTACTGTTCCCGTGTAACGCCGCAGGCAAATGTCATAGTACATTCCCTGATTGTACCTATATGTCATTAAGTTATACAGAAATCATAATGGTATATAGGTACAGTCAACGACATAAGTCGCTAAACATTTGCAAGACATCAAAACCATATAAAATTATTAAAAAAATATATATATGTATCATTCTATAACAAAAGAGAACAGAAGAGGGAAAAAGTTATGCCACTTGATACGACATGACACTTTTATAAGAAACATTTTGGAAGGAAAAATAGAAGGCAGAAGGGGAAGAGGAAGGCCAAGGATGGCGTTCATAGATCAAGTGAAAGAAAAGGTAAAAGTTACGTCGTATGATGTTATGTCAAAGCGCTGGCTGAATAGGACAATATGGAAGAGACTCCACTGATAAGAGCTTGGCTCTTAAATTGAAGAAGAATAAAATTATAAACCCGGATGTTGGACTATGAATAGCAATACATTCTACTTTGGCATAGGAAATATAATGTTCTCCAAGTTATCTGAAGTCTACCAACCTGCACTGGGCCAACGTGGCAGACCACAGCCTAACCCAGAACGATCAAGCTGTAGTAAGCACTTAGTGTAAGAAACACTGAGAAGAGGTGCGCCACGCATTGATACAGGTTAAATACAAGCTGATATTATTAAGCATGGAAATGCCTATAAAATAAAAATTAATATACTATGTATAATGCAATTATATAATATTATAAAGCTGAAGAGTTTGTTTGTTTGTTCGGTTGAATGCGCTAATCTCAGGAACTTCAAATTGAAAAATTCTTGCAGTGTTGGATAGCCTATTTTTCGAGGAAGGTTACAGGCTATATAATATCACGCTACGACCCACGGGAGCGGCGCAGTTAACATAAACGCGGGTAAAACCGCGGGAACAGCTAGTGCAATAATATAATACCAATTCTCATAATAAAACCTGTTCAAAATAGAGCGCCGATCAAGTCTAATAAACATCAAATGTGAATTGAAATGCTCAATTCGACGTTTATTTCACTTTTGAGGAGAAACCTATTATAATATTTATTACACTGAGACTAGATCGAAACTTTAATTTGAACATTTATTTTACGAGTAAGGCCGCAGTAGGTACTGGTTTGCGTGAAGTGCATTTTATAACAAACAGATCAATCATTGTAATTGTTAATTCATAAGATAGTCTGATATTAATTTATTTAATGTTTAGTTCCTTATGACGCTGACTATTTAATACTTCAGTACTAAGTCAGTAGGAATGAAATTAAATTTTAATCATTCGAAGATATTTACAAAATTCCTATTGCATATTAAGTCGCCCAGCGCATGTAAGGGTCAATTATAATTTAAAAATACTTTTTTTACATTTTAACGTATCATTTCATACCTTATAAGTTATTTTTATTTCAGTTTTATAGCTTTTTACTTGTACGAAAGTTGCCAGAAACGTAACTAGATGACGCTAGTGGTCAAATTGCATCGCGCTATGGTTTCGTTACCGGTGGGTGTACATATATTAAGCTTTTAAGCGTTAGTGATATTGTTTGGCACAATGCTTAACATTTTATAGTTAGCAATATGTTGCAACGCCATCTGAGCGTATTTTTGGAAATGTATCCTAGACGTTGTCTGGATACGTAATCATTTATTTATTACTATAGTAATATATATACATATATATATATATATATAATGTTTGCAGTACATGTTGCATAGATAAATGGTTTTTTGTAGACCCTTACTTTATTGACAGTAGAATAAAAATGTAATATTAGAAACAGCCTGAAACACAGGTCACTGACCTAGCTCAGCTCAGGTAATACTATGAAAAAACAGACTTCGTAAATTTTTCAATATATTTTTTATAGATGGTAGGTACCGTCCGTCCCTTTCTGTACCTACCCCTGACAATGTGTCTGCAAAATCTAATGATCGGTTGAGTAATTAAAGTTTAAACTCACATTCACATTTATAATATCATTTCAATTAAAATACTATATACGGATTTTACCGAGCTGTTTATTTAACACTGTATTACATATTTATTGAAATTAAACTACTAAATACGGATTTTATCGCGTTGTTTATTTAATTAACACTGTGTTACATAATTTAAAAACTGTTACACTACTACTACGATTGAACTTCACAAATTTTTAAGCTAATAAAATTATTAAAACTAATATTGTCTTCTGTTTACGCGAATATTATTCATTGAAATTAAACTACTATATACGGATTTTATCGCGTTGTTTATTTGACACTTTATTACATAATTTTGAAAATTTGTTACACTATTTCTACTATTATACTTTACTAATTTTTAAGCTAATTATATTATTATTAAAACTATTTAGATTTAATTTTATTTTACATTATCCCCGACGTTTTGGTTGCTTTTCATGGTCACGGGGAGATTACGATGGTAGTTGTCTCAATGTTCCAGTGTAGTTATTTCAAAGTACCCGAACATAATTTAATCATTGGTGTTTCTATTTACGCAGAATGAGCTCAAAGTATCATGAAGTCTAGCTGTAGTAGACTAGGCTAGAGTCTAGACTATGTTTGCTTCTTCTTGGGTTTGACTATTTGAATGACTGGATCCCAAGCTGGTGGTACATTCCAACCATCTTCTCTATTGAAATTAGGATGTTTTTTGATTTCAATAGCCTCGCGAAGCATCCTTGGTAGGAATCGGTGTTCTTTAGCGAGAATCTGTGGTTTGCCAAATCTCAGGTAGTGGTTGATCCCCTGTTGCACACAGCAGACTTCAAGCGTTGGTGTATTACATCAGTCTTATGTTCTTTTATGCGGGTGCCTATGCTTCTCTTGGTTTGACCAATGTATTAGTGTAAACAGTCACAATCTATTTTATAAACCCCTGCATCTTGTAAAGGTTGTTGGCACTTGTCGGATGGTAAAAATTTACTTATCTTCGTTGGCGGCATGAAGTATGTGTGTTGATTTAAACTGGCTTCAAGATGTAGCCAATCTTGTCAGTGACACCATTATCAATTATGTAATACAGTGTTAAATAAACAACGCGATAAAATCCGTATATAGTAGTTTAATTTCAATCTTCTTTTCTTCTTTTCGTGTGGTTAGTGGCCAACCTGTTGTTAAGAGTTGTTTGACATGGCTTAACGACTGCTGTCAATTTGACAACAACCGGGACCGACTTTTTACGTGCCCTCCGAAGCACAGAGACGTTCAGATGAAATACCACTAGGCGGTCACCCATCTATAGTCTGACCGCAGCCAACGTTGCTTAACCTCGCTAATCGTTTACCGATTAGTGAGTGCAACTAGCTATGAGCACCTCAAATTCAATGAATAACATTCGCATAAACAGAAGACAATGTTATTTATAATATTAGTTAGGATACTTTAAGCTAGGTTATATCCACGACTTCGTCTGTGTAAACTGTAGTTTGCAGGCAACGTCATTTGCCTGGAGCACACTAAGTGTCATAATTAAATTAAATTAGATTAAACTTGGCACAGTTTTGGATTAAGTTAATCCAATCTGTAAAAACTGCATTACAATATGTTCAGTAGTATTTCTGTGAAGCTCGAACTCTTTGTTAGTCTGTTAAGTACCGTAAATTGGGGTGTATTGCAATAACTGGGGTAAAAGGCAACATTTTGTTGAAAAAGTTCTTCTTTATAATGACAAAATTTTACATTGTCTATAATAAAAATTTATATGGCAATATTTGGTTTTAATGTAACATTTTAAGGTTGGCAGTACTGAGTTACGTCATTTGATCAAATTCGCGCGTATTTAATTGTGTTGTTATTCACCCCAGTAGTTGCAATACACGTCAATTTACCGGTACATAAATAAAGTCCTGCGCATATATCTATGAAGGGATAAGCAGCTATATTTTATACATAGTTTTTGCCAACTATAGATTAGGTTCCATATATCTTATAGGTGGCGAACCGCTTGCCGTCTTCCTGGCACAGTTCCAGACGCCACGCTGTGCTGCTACCAAGAATTTCTTAATAGAAAATTTCAGTAGCACTTTGCCCAACCTGGGAATCGTAACCGAGACCACCTGCACAACAGTCATATTTACTGCCGCTGCACCACCAAGGCAATTTCAGTTAACAAAAATGTTTTAAATTAAATGAAGTACAAGTCAATCTTACATTAAATCATACATTCACAATACTATAATAATATGGATATAACTCCAAGAGGGTTAAGGTAGACAATGGTACCACTCAAGGCAGCGAGCTGGCAAACCGTGGTAGGTTTAGTCGGTAGTGCCCGGGATATGCCATCCTTTCCCGGGTGAACCCAACATAACCTCTTCGCTCCCCTTTTCCGCGGAGAGGAATGCGTGAATGCATTCTACCACGTTAAAAAAAGGACAATAGTGCATTATTTGCTAGCTATATTTGAAGTCCCATGTTAGAGTCTCACCTGATATGGAGAACCTTTTGCCGTTTACATACAGAACAACGAAAAATCTATTCCCGAAACGGACATTGATCCGCGTCCAACCGTACCGTACCAAAGAGTAATTTACATTTTAAACTGGCCACATATAATAAGCCTTTGCATAACTTTTTGCATTCTTGTAATCAGCGGTCGAAATTGGCAGTGCAATTTGCGGTCAATAAACTGCAATGATATAAAAACATGGACGTATGAGTTTAATTTTGGGATTTTTTGTAACAAAAGAGTCTGTTGTAGATTTAGACAAGTTATAGGCAAGTAGTTATAGGTAAGTAGTTATGGACAGAAAATTCTGGTAGACCGGTAATTGATTTGGAAAATTATATTTCTAATAAGGCGGCAAACTAGCGTGCCTGATAAGAGGCGGCATTGCGGCCTCAGGCCAGTTTTAGGATGGAGCGAGATCACACTGGCTTGAGCAATAAATTAATATATATACCTTTTAGAAGTACATAAGCGGTACTTCTAATCCTAACTAATATTATAATGCGAATGTGAGTTTGTTTATTTGTTACGTTGTCACGCCTTAACTACTAGATCGATCATCACGAAATTTCGCATACACGTTGTCAGAGGTACAGAAAAGCACATAAGGTACTTATCATTCCGAAAAACATTTTTAAGAAAATTAGTTTAAAAAATCTTACTTATTTAGATTTTTACGAAATTATTTATTTTTTCTAAATTATTGTATTGTCATCGGTCCTCGATAAGTGTGCAAAATTTCAAATCAATCCGTCGGTTTGAAAGGGGTGAAAATCACATTCAAAGACTCCGTTACATAGATTCATAGATACATAGATTCATAGATACATAGATTCATAGATACATAGATTCATAGATACATAGATTCATAGATACATAGATTCATAGATACACAGATTCATAGATTCATAGATACATAGATATCTACCAAGCTAATAAAAGCGTGTTAAAAAGTACTGTTACTAATCTAACCGAAGCTACATTTACTCGAGCGATATTGCGTGTAAAATCCAGTATATTTTTTTTTTTGCCGTACCACCGTGGCGCCACAGACGCTCCATCAGACCTGACGCCTGAAGCAGCAGCTCAGCTCACCTGGTAAGCGATTACTATTGCTTATTATCACTTGCAATGCAAAGGCTACCAGGGCAAAGGTATTTACCATGGATGAAAGGATAGTTACTTTCGTGTATGATCCATCTCTGTCGGCCTCGATGGCGTAGTGGTTAGTGTAACCGACCGACTGCCACGCCTGAAGTCGCGGGTTCGATTCCCGCACAAGTCAAACATTTGTGTGCATGACCATTGATGTTTGTCTTGGTTTGGATGTTTCTATATATACTATGTATGTATTTAAAAAAAAGTATGTATGTATGTTTATCCATGGTCTAGTACCCATAGTACAAGCTCTGCTTAGTTTAGCTCTTCTGCTTAGTTAAATGGTGTTGTGTGTATGTAATAGAATATTATTATTATTATTATCTCTGCCTAGTTTTTCGCAAAGCGCTATATCGATTCTCTTAATACTTCGGGAGTTGAAGATCACGCGTCTTAAGATTACGCTTACGTTGCGAAGCGATCTGTTCATAAGGGCATCACAGTTGGATTTCAAGGTAGAGCTAAAGCAAACTGAATAAACCCACAGTCTTTGAATTAAAAATTAAGTACATATTGTTAAGAATGACTCAAATTCTACTTAAGTACTCCTTAGACACTATATCAAGTTTACTTCAATTGTAAAAATGTTTGAGTAGGTTTTTGAACATAATATACTGAAGTAAATGCTCAGTTGAAAGACATTTTATGAAATCGAATACTGTAAAAAATATTTGAGAATAACGATTTAAGAATTACTACTTTTCTCAGTTTAGAAACCGGAGGGTGAGATAAAAGCTTACAAGGTCTGGTAGTGTACTCAGCAGATTATAAAATATGCATTTCTTGGTAAATACCGCAAAAAAACAATCATTAAAACCCGGGTTCGAACACACAGACATGCGTCACATGGTCTCTGCCACATGCACATTGATTAAACGCTAACTGTTCCTAATTCGCGGAATGGTTGCCGACAAACTTGGTGCATTTTTTACTCCTTTCCTCCTAGGGTTGCCTAACATATTGACTATTAAATACATACATACATAATGTCACATCTATCTCTCCAAAAGCAGGCTTGTATTATATACACTTGTATGCAGTCAATTGTAGTTTAAGTTCCTGCATAATACTGGGCTAGCCTATAATATTCTATCACATACACACAACACTATCTAGCCCAAACTAAGCAGAACTTGTACTATGGGTACTAGGCAATGGATAAACATACATATATACTTTTTTTGTAAATACATACATATTATACATAGAAACAACCAGACTAAGACAAACATCCATGTTCATACACACAAATGTTTGACTTGTGCGTGAATCGAACCCGCGACCTCAGGCGTGGCAGTCGGTTACACTAACGTCTACCTGGCATAGTTCTTGCCTTCTTGTTGATACTGTGAATTTCTTAATCGAATACATCCAATAGCACTTTGTCTGATTCGAGAACCCGAGACCGGGTGCACAGTAATCAGCTGCTCTATAGAGTCTAGTCTAGTCAGTCTGTTCAATAAAAGACCCAACATACTATTTTCATCATCAAATGCATCCATAACAAAAATAATGCGTCCTAGATCTCTTGGTAGACGATTGTGCTTATATTTGTAGGCGATCGAATGCATCCAGGTTCGATTTCCGCATAGATAGCTCGTTTGTATATCCCTAATAAACAATTTGCTAAAACAGTGTTCATTAGAAAATTACAATAGGGTAAAAGTAATTGAAAAAATTAGCACGTTCAAACGAAAAACAAACAAATTCTTCAGCCTTACTATACCTACTACTACACCTAGATGTTCAACATATTTGAAAACTCTTTGAATTGTATACACAAAACACAAGAAGTACATTTTATTTTGCTTCTGCAGTCACAATGTACTTTATTTCTTGTACAACAAGATGACAACCCTACCTCCACATCCGATCCCTCAAAATGATCGCTACCCTTTATAATTGGTCATTATGATACAAGACATTGATACAATCTTATCCCTTTAACATTCTGTCGGTTGATAACCTTTGGAAAATGGAAGCTTTATTACAAAAACTTCGACACGATGCATTATGCTTTGAGTTATGAACAGTGGCGGTGTTTACAGATTACCATAATTTAGGTGCAGCTAAATGCTTGGTTTTTAACATTCTTGGTACGTTGCCAAACATTGCGTGAAGAAACGTTTACCTATTAATAGCAACAATTATACCTTAATTGCCTGTAATTTAAGCTTAACACCATATTTGTGAGAGAGTTTAATAGCTCTGTACATATTACTGAAGAGATAGGCAGACGCATATCATACACACAGTTTTGTTAGCTATTATTTAGTACCCATGGCGTCGCCGGGATAGATTATGTACATTAGTTACCATATGCCTACTTCCTTATATTTTACTAACTTTTGCCCAAAAAGCCGTCCGCATGGATTATTTCTATATAGGTTTTAATTCTACAATCAGAAAAGTAGCTACCTACTTTTCTCCCATTGCCGGTGAATTTCGAAATATCTTTAAAATATTTATAGCTTTATAAAATTAAATAAAGCTTTGATTATAAATTTCAGAACTAACGAAAAATATAAGCGCAAACTAGGCAACCGGATCGACTAGGCAGGCAGGTTATGATACTTTTGTATACACATAGCGTTGATCCACTCCTAAATCACTGAAGGGGTAGACATATTTATATTACACCTACATTTCGCCAGACATGGTTATAGATACCACATAAAACAGGGTGAGCTTATTGGTGCCCATCGCACATAGTTACAGATCCCATACCTTCCTGAGGATTGCGCGACAGAAAATTCAATAACACTTTGTCCAAGCTGGATTCGAACCCAAGACCTCGTTCACAGCAGTCGCATTCATTACCGATGCACCACCGAAGCAGTCAGTAATAAATTACCATGACGTAGTAAACTTAGCTTTACTTAATCGGCTTATTAAGATATTTGTGTATTGACTCCACCGAATAAAAACGATTTTATTACTATCTACCGGATGTGCCAGATGTCCTTCTCAGAATCTGTAATTAGGAAATCCCCCTACATGATCTGGTAAACTCAACAAAATTGCTATCTATAATAATATTATAAGATACTAGCTGTCCCGACAGACGTTGTCCTATAAACAAGAAAAAATAATCTAAACCTTTCTCGAATCCACTTGAACACACACAAAAAATTTCATCAAAATTGGTCCAGCCGTTTAGGAGGAGTTTAATTACAAACACACGCACAGAAGATTTATATAATACTAGCTGTCCTGACAGAGGTTGTCTTGAACACACAAAAAAATACCCAATTTAAACCATCCTCGAATCCACATGAACACACACAATTTTTTTTATCAAAATCTGTCCAGCCATTTAGGAGGAGTTCAGTGACATACACACATACAGTAGAATTACATATATACAGAAGATACTCCATGGAATCTAATTCACTGTTTTTCCGAAAAGTCTCAGTCCATGATAAAAAGCTTTCCATTGCAATTATTTTTTTTTTTAAATTTTTCTTTCAAATCCGGTACTTTCATCAAAACGCACCCTTAATAAAACAGAGACTTATCTCAGTATTTTGGTTCAAACAAATTTAAACTCTATTGCAAAGATTTAACACAAATATAATATTAGAATTTAACATGTACAATTAGAGTTCAAATTGCCTTACTTTCAAATTTCGAGTTAAGTCGCTGTTTTATTAAGAGTGCGAAAATCAATATTTTACTGGCGCTACGACGCGAGGTGTCTTCGTGTACAACGTTATACGAAGATAGTATAGTTAGTATAGTGCAAACCTCTCAGGGCATGATAATCTTGTTATTATCAACAACTTTTGTTCTGGGACATTGCCGAAATCGCGAAAAAAAACAGCTGTTCCATACAAAATTGAACATTGACCTCGACAAAATGAATGGAACAGCAGATTTTTTTTCCGACGGGCCCACTTTTGTTGGCGTCTTTATTATTGTTATGCCTTACAGTGTTGCAGTCATGTTTAAAATACAAATATTTGTTTTCGACAAAAAGATAATGTCTATTCGTGATTAATTTTCATTAAGTGTTTTTTATAATTAACGATAACGATGCAGAAATATTCTATATCATTGACTGACTTCATACGTTTCGGGAAAAAAGTGAATTAAATTACATGGTGTATAAAGATTTGTTCAGTTATAATTAGAAGGTAATATTAGAGAAATCCAACTCGAACAGAATCTACATTACCATGGATCGTAGTCAAACAACTAGGCAACTAATGCGTCTTAAAGAATCCTTTCTGGAAGATCGACAACGCGGACAACATATGTATCTGTCCACGAAGATACATACACAGTGTCTGACTGCACGGATAGTGTAGTGGTCTAAGTTGTAGCCTCGCCACTGCCACTGCGCCGAGTGTTATGAATTCGAATCCCACACAGGACATAAATTCGTGTGATCCACAAATGGTTATTCCGTGTCTGTATGTTCTTTGTGCCCGTTGTTAATGTTTGTGAAGTCCCGCGCGACACAGGAAGAATTGCCAAGTAAGGAGACGTATTAAAAAAAAGGTCCGCGCCTCTATCCCCAAAGACAGAGCATTATTAGGACAAAAATCCTAAGGTAAAGGATTTTAAATTACTATTACAGGGTTCACAATTTCAGACCCATGCTTCGCAGTCGAAGAACTAGAAATATGTGCTACGACGCGGTTCTCAATAGCACAACGAAAGACTTGATTAAATTATTGCCATAAGTAAGTAGTTAATCATTATTCATTGTATAAATTTATATACTTCAGAATAAATTTATGTCTTTCAGATTAAATAATTTGGTTCGAAATATAAATAAAGGAATGGCACTCTTTAAAACATGCTATATTCAATCTCAACTTTAAATTATATTTATAATTTATTTTGGTTGTAAAATACTGTTCTAGAACAAACTTATTTATTTTAATAAAAATGTTATTTATTAGAAACATGATATCGTCAGTCTAATATTTTAATTATGTTCAGGATAGTCAATTTTTTATTAAACTGTGCAATATTTTTATAATACATAAATTATTTAAATCTTCGACACAGTAGCAAATATAAAGATGCCATTAAAATTAATAAAAATAATTCTAATTAAAGACTGGCGGGATTCGAACTCCAGACTTTTTGTACAGCACTATGGCCCGATATGCGCTAACTTTTGCGTTTAGATCAATTCGGCAATCAAGACGATTACAACATTTTATATGTTTTTAATAGCTTGTAAGCGAGAGTAGTTTTGCAGTAGTATTACATGGTATAACGGTCATAATTTTATTACCATACCTAAATACAGGTACAGTAAAAGTGGATATAGGCTTTGATTTATGATGCTTGTTTGGACAGTATGCTGCTTTTTTTCGACGATTGATTATCCGCCTGATGGTAAGTAACCTGACGTCTGCGATTGCTTATAAAACCTTAAGTATCTCTAAAGCGACGCTGAAACAACGCTTAAAGTACAAAGAATGGGATAAGAGAAAAGGAATGGAAGATGAAAGTGCAAGGCACTGTTACTCAGTAAAAATATTACAACGCTAGAATCCTGGTGATACTTCCATAGGCGACTGTTAAAAATACTGGCAATGTCAAAATGTAATCAGAATGTACAATGTACATTTCAAATTTGAATTCATTCGAATCGTACAAACGTGCGAAATACGTTTTTTTTTTTAATGTATATGTAGTCTTGTCAGAAATACCCACAAAAACATGGAATCAAGGCTGTTCAGTAAAAAAACTATAACAAGAAAACGCCTACCATAAAACTAGTTATTTTTAAAGAATTTGGATGAATATTACGTCACTTTCGATTTTAAAGCGTCAGCACGTTTGCCAAACTTGATTGGCAGGTCGTCGACCTGGCAGATGCCAGTGGCTGGGCATTATTAGTCGGAATTGCCTTTCCTGACTACTGGTTACATACCGCTAGGTTAAGTTAGTGTGTGTTATCTAGATAATGTTTCTTAGCTGTATTCATTTATAATATCTACAGATGTAAGATAATTATGTTTTAAACCAAAAACTAGATTTAAAGCAGTTATGCATATCGTGTGAACAAATTTATGCTAATTATTTTCAAGATAAAAGCTTTGAGTCGGTTTTGAGATGTTTTGGTAACCAAATTGTTTGACTGTACTGACATCTCATAGCCAAGATCAATATCACAGTCTTGGTAACCAGATCACAGTCATGGTAGCTATGGTAACCCTAACAAGAAGTGTCTGTGTTCTACGCCAGGCAAGGCAACGCGGCGAAGATGCATACTTCATCTAATATTAAAAACCTAGATCGGTCTAGGTATAGAAACGACATCGTCACACGTTTTTTTTCTAACATTCTGCCAACAGTCCTTAACAAAAATATAGCAGACCTGTCTCGTACGCCTAGCGGCTACAACTGTGACTAATAATTGTATGAGACGTGGACCTTATATGGATTTTCTCGGTTTACGCAAAGAATTTCCTCGCTCTGTGATAAATTCAACATCGGCGGCGATCTTTGCAAAAAATCAAACAACGGAATCAAAGAACATCCAGAAGTGGAATAACTATTTATGGATAACACAAGTTTTTGTTTCGTGTATCGAATCCACAACAGCGCGGTCATAGTAACAACGCGACCACTCAAGCCACTAACCCATCCGGGCAGACATATTAGTGCCTATATATTTAAATGGGGATGTCGTACAGGTCGTGTACCTCTACATGCCCCCTGTGAGTAAATATCATCTTGACGTTAATAAATAATATAATAATTATTGTTTATATAAATTAATTTAACTACTATTATAAAAGAATGTCTAAATGATTAACCAAACATAATATTACTTTAATAGAATCATTAATATTCACAACCAATAACATTAAATATTCAGGCATTCACGGATAATTTTGTTAATAACTGCAATTAATAAAAAATGTTGAATACAAATATTATATGCCAATTTTATTAAAATTTTAAACGGCTATAATTATTTACCAACTTTATCGAAAGTTCAAATAATATTTATTTGAAAATTTCATTGACATTTCGAAATCGTAATATTGTTATTGAACAATTTGATTTAAATTTCAATATAATATAATTATTATTGAATAATTTAATTAACGATCACAACTTTTGTTATTAATTTACTTGTAAAATATTTGCGCAATGATATTGTGCAAATGTTTTGGGAATACTTCAACTAAGTTACTACGGCTGTGACACATTCGGTGGCCATTGGCCATAGACTTTAGCAGATGACCAAGGGGCCAATAACCTGTAATATATGCACCAGTCATTTACCGATAAGTTTTTTTAAGGTATTCCTACATAGGTACGTTATTTCTTGTTTTTTGCGTGGGTCTATGCGATAGAATTTAAATTAAATTATAAAATAAATAGGCCTACCTCACGAAGATACTCGATCATCTATTCTGACATATGTTGCGGACAAATGGAATTTAAATTAGATTTAGGTATATAAAAATTACTTTGATTAAATAGGTATATCAAGTAGCAACTTCAGTAAAAACATGCGATTAATCATCTAGCTAATTTACATAATATCCTAATGGAGTCACGAAATAAACAGAATAAACATATTTCATTTGATTGCGTGCATATTTAATTTATTTAGCTACAGCACATTGCCAGTCAAAGCTGCCTTTAAGAATTCTTTAACAGTAAATTCTGATAACACCAACCACTATCACCATCGACCTGGGGCCTTACCTCCCTTAAAGCATTGTCATTGCATGTACGAGAGTGAGACAGCGTGCTACATAGTGTATAGATATATCATGTTATTGCGCATGAGTTACATAGTGGTAAGGCCTTAATAATCGGACGTAAGCGCAATCTTGCCTCGGGACTAACAAAGCAGTCTAAACCAATATTAGCGTAAATGAATCATACAGAATAAACAAAAGCGTGGTGAGTGGTGACTACAATTTAAAGCCGCTACCAGACACGCGGGATTCGCAGAATACCGAATATTCAGCCAGTGCAAAGGTTCGGCTTGGTATTCGTCGAATTTTGGACATGTTTTGACAAAGATACCAGGTTTTTCTGTACAATAAGTTTCTATAGAAACAGCTACTGCGAATGTAGACTTTAAAGCACATACTCGTAAATATATTTATTCATTTTACTTATGGGTGATCAAAATCTTTATTATTATTATGATAATAACGAAAAACATACATCGTTATTTATAAAAAAAGAAAAAAAATATAGATAATTGTGCTTTATCTTAATTATTTTTAACTTATTTGCTTTACTTAGTTATAAATAGAAATCAGACCTTCAGCAAATAAGTTGATACTGATCATCGTGAGTATTGACAATTAGCCGAGGAATGCAAGCGCTAACTACAGTTACTAGCTATTTACGAGCACCAATCTCCACCGTACAGTGTACACGAATCGGCGAAACGCGTATGTCTGGTGGCGCCTTAATATTAAAATTATATTCAATCAATTCTCGTATTATCAACACTTTTTACAACTAGACACCTCCACGGGTCGATAAAATGCCGCACCTGCGATTCCTATGTCAATTATTGCGTTATTTGACACTGAGTCGTAACGGTCACTGACAAACATATGCATTGGGGTTTTTTGATTAGTTCGATGACTGATGACTTTATTTATATATTCTAGGAGGTACTACTTTCTGTCCGCGGCTTCACTTGTGTGAATCCCACGGAAGCGTAAAAATGATTATACCAGCCCTATACATAAACTGTCACAGCACGGGCCTGTTCTCAGTGTGAAAAGGGGTAAGGGTGTAGTCCACCATACTGGCCTAGAGCGGGTTGGCAAACTTTACGTATCTTCGAGAACATGATGAAGAACTCTAAGACATGCAGGTCCCTCACGATATTTTTCTTTACCATACCGGATATAATAAAAAGAACTACTAAGTATTACTACGTGTTAATTCAGGTCTACCTGTGTGCAAAATTCATCCGAATCATTAAACTGGTTGACGCATGATTGAATAATGAACATGTCAAGATGTTTACAAACCTTTGCATTTATAATATTAGTAGTAGTAGCTTCAATCCAAGACTTTACTTACATGGTACGTCGTAAAATACGTTTGCAAAAAGGCGCCCTGAAAAGTGTCGGCACCTCGTCTTATTACATTATTAGAAAAAAATCTGATGTCCTTTTAACTTGAAAAAGACACATGCATAAGCTCAAGCCTGTTTCCAGAGGGAAAGGCAAAGAAGAAGGAAAAACAATACAGGAAAATAATGCGTAGAAGTTCTGTGTATTATTTTAATAAGCACTTTACCTTGAGTTGAGTTTAAGAATTCCAAGATTTCTGAGAAAGTATTATAATATATATTATTCTAAAGAATATTTCAATACAGTCATTGGTTATTTCTCAGATAATGGAAGGTACAGTTTTGTGGTATTCCATAAAAAGATACCAGTCCTTCGGACAAGACTCCATATAAAAATAACATAGACATGCAATCCATACTAAGATAGAATAATAAGAAACAAATTAAATAGGAACGTGAATATATAAAATAAATAAATAAAAACGAATTCGAAGGATCTCTGTCTGTTCGTTACGTTTTCTCGACTTAATCATTGAAACAATTTTGACAAGAGTTGATACGGAGTGATCAATATCCTTTCAAATTGAGAAAGGATATAAATTAAGCAGGTTATCTTTATATATAAGTATATTATTCTTCTATACGTTTGCACGTCACTGTACACCTCCTAAACGATTGGGCCGATCTTGTTTCTTTTTGTGTTTGAGTGGGTTTGGTTACGTGGCTAGGAACGTGGCACTACGATCGGGTTCTACAAAAATATTTAATTTTGAGCAATTTTTGGGCAAGACAACGTCTAATAGACAATAGTAAAAAATAAAACTTGTTCCAGCAGTAAACAAGAAATATCCAGCAATAAAACAGATGGCGATGGATGATCATGAGTATAAAGAGGGTTCTTTCTCTGCAGCGTGATCTCGTAAATCCGTGTTTATATTTGCGACGTGACGATTCGATTTAGAATTTGGATTTTGAATTCATCCGTCTCAGGCAAAGTATTACATTTATTTCCTAGATGATTCTTAGTAGCATTATTAAGTCGATTGAATACGTTTCAAGATTCCGTGTCATGAGGTGAATGTACCCAATATTTGGTAATAAATGGGCTCGTCTTGAATTTACGTGGTTCTTAAAACAGAGTTGGCGAAATGTGGGTGTAATACACCTAGCTCTAAGTGGGACATGCATGATGCATCTATCGATATACAGGAGTCTGCATTTTTAAAACATATCTATACTAATATTATAAAGCTGAAGAGTTTGTTTGTTTGGTTGAACGCGCTAATCTCAGGAACTACTGGGTTTTGTTTTATTACTGGGAATTGAAAAATTATTTTCGTGTTGGATAGCCTATTTATCGAGGAAGGCTATAGACTATATAACATCACGCTACGACCCACAGGGGCGGCGCAGTAACCATAAACGCGAGTGAAACCGCGGGCACATCTAGTGATATATTTAATATTAATTAATAATAATAATTAAATTAATATAACTATGCACTTACTTTTCTGCCTGAACTGGCTTGTCTATGGTAACCACTATAATTAGACTTGCGCTATATGGCAAAAAACCTGTTAATATGCGCTTAACTTTTGATCACAGATCCCTGACATTTAGATACCGTGCGAACAAGAAATTAATTTAGCTTTCGAAATATCATGAAGAAATCTACCTATGGTAACGCCTGGTTAAATATTCCTGTCGCATTTAATATTCCTATTGTATATCTAAGGAGGTATTATCTGGGGGATATGAGACAGTTCATATTTTCTTTTATTTTTAAAATACAACTCATGCGCTATGGACATCCCCAATTTTTAAAGCATTGAACTTTAGCTGGAGATGTCTTATACAGTCGTCTCGGACTACACTACACACTAACGTATACTTAGTGTAACTTTAACTGTCTTACGTATGTATATTTATCTATCTACTATTCGAATCATTCGAATACTAATGATCGTTTTTAGTTAAAAGAAAACTTAAACCATCGGAAGAGAATCGAATCTGGTCATTCGATATATTTCCCTTCTCAATCGCGTATCGTTACCATTAGGGTTCCTTTTCTATTGTTATAATTTTAGTACGGACCCCTAATCTTGGGATTTGTAGGCTCAACAGATTAAAATAAAAAAGTTATTTACATGTAAAAATTTCACTTATGTTATAAACGAATTATCATTTATATTATATTATTATTCAAATATTATCTACTAAATCGTTCCGTTATCCAGGTAACTAATAAACATTATTTTTGCTGAACTATCGGACTGAATAGTTAACGCGCACCTGTGCGAATTACGAAACGGACTTTAACATTTATATTTTATGTAATATACGTTCGCGTTTGTATTTATGATTATTAGAAAGACAACATACGCTCTAGGACCGATTCTTTGTCCGTTGTGTCAACAGTTGTAAAGTATTCTCTTTACAAACTTTAATACAACAGACAAAATCTCGATTTAACAATTTGCAAATCACATGCGAGTATTAGAGGCAAGACTTATTTTTATTTAAACATAAACATAAACATAAACAGCTATTCATTTTATTTCATAAATTTAAAAGAACTTGAGATTTATGTGAGAGTCATAATACCCTACTTCGGTTGCAATACAAAGTCTAGATGGCATTAGGCCCAATCGTAATGTTGCCATGTTTTGGAAGACAACTTCCAGAGCATGGGAGCATTGGGACTTAAATCATAGTCCACTCCCGCAGGACAGACTAAGCTTAGTGTGAGAGATTTTCGTAAAGCCAGCTCAACTAGTTCTTTAACTATATCTACGTACTTATTGTGATTTGTTATTATGTAAAGAACTGTCATATACTGTTTTTATGTATATTCAAATATTTGTGTAATAACGTGTACTTATATAATATTGCCTTCTATTTACGCGAATATTATTCATTGAAATTAAACTGCTATATACGGATTTTAGCGCGTTGTTTATTTGACACTTTATTACAAAATTTTGAAAATTGTTACACTACTACTACTATTAAACTTTACTAATTTTTAAGCCAATTAAATTATTATTAAACTATTTAGATTTAATTTATTTTTACACTTTCCCCGACGTTTCGGTTGCTTTTCAGCAGCCATGGTCACGGGGAGACTGACGAACGTGTACTTATGTTTTGTAAATAAATACTTACTTTACTTTACCTACTAATAGAAATAAATCAATTAGTACTTTAACGTTTCTCTTATCACAAGTATTCTTCTAACATACCACATTAGAAAAACACCCGGACCTTTGGGAAGCTTACCGTGTAAGCCCAAAGGTATTTTAGTTGGACCCATGTCTTCATAGACATGGGCCAAACTTGAAAAATGCCTTTGAGAGTTTTAATCTAAAGTGAGATGAGACACTTACGGCGGCACTAACCGCAGCAGGAGTAGGACTATTACTACGTAAGGCCTCTAATATACAGGGTGTCCCAGAATATGGGAATCAAATTGAAACGGGAGATTCCTTAGATGAGCACCTTTCAAATGTGCAAAATAAAAAAGTTAATTATCAATTAAAAAAATTATTGCATTTGTGTAAAAATAAAAAGTCTAAGTTTTGGTGCAGAACAGTACACCAAAATAATGCTGCGTATTTCAAAAATAAGTCAGTTTTAAGAATCAATCCTTCACAAATGTTAATAGTGAAAAAAAGAATTAAAATTAGCCATAAACGAAGTACCTGTATAGTTAAAAGTCTGAAAGAGACGTACTTGTTTAAAAACTTAGTTTTTTTTACTATTACACAATTGTCATGATTTTTTTAGCACATTTGAATGCTCCTCACCTAAGGAATCTCCTGATACAATTTGATTCACATATTCTGGGACACCCTGTATATCGGCTATAAGAATAGTTGTTTGATTAACCTTTATGATGGTAACTACTACTATTATTATTGTATTTGACGAAATGTGAGTGTAAACACAAAAGATCACAGCCATTTCTATTATCTCCTCGGGAATCTACAGACTATGTAAATGTGTCATAAATATAGTAAATACTTAATAAATTGAAGGCAATTAAAGAAAAGGGGACAAAAACATGTTGCTGAAGAAACATTTTAAATTCACAATACCCAAGTTATAAACTTAGTTGCTATTACTTACTTGCTTATTATTACTTGGCACCATAACAGTGAAGTTCCGCTCAAAATAGTTACATGACATTTAAGAAATCGAAATAAACACTAATTGGATTAACAATATAACGGCGCAATTTGCCCACAACATTGTGTTAAATTATACGCTATAATTAACATTTTTAATTAAGCTCCTATGGGTTATCCGTATCCAACATTGTAATATCTCGTGCATCAACGATTAACAACTTTTAAGTATCAAAAAGGAATAAATTCTGTCTGCATTTAATAAAGCCTTTTTGGTTTACATCACAAAAAAGCAGACACAGTTTATGTCACAAAAATGGTACATTATATATGCTGATTAAGTTGCAAGCAATTGCCAGGTAAAATTGTGGAATATCTTTCAAATACTTCATTTATAAGCAGTTACTTATATGGAGCGATTTTTATAACGATGTTTAAGATAGATGATATTTCGACGATTAAATGCTTCTGAGGCAAAAATTCGATGTACCTATTGACAGTTCTTTTCTAAGTCGAAATTCGAATCTAATCTCCAGGAAGCTACCTACCAGGACCTAGAACAGCGGTCATAAACAACTATACTAACAATAGTATGTTATATATAACTATAGTATGTTTCTGTTTGAAATTAAACTACTAAACGCGCTTTATTTTAATAACGCGACTATTACTTACCTATTTTTATAACTATAATAACTGTTCGGTGTTTCTATGTATAACACGTACGTATTTACAAAAAAAAAAAATTTTATGTATGTCTATCCATTGTCTAGTATCCATAGTACAAGCTCTGCTTAGTTTGGGCTAGATGGTGTTGCGTGTATGTGATAGACTATTATTATTATTATATTAAACTATTCCCGACATTTCGGTTGCTTTTTAACAACCATGGCCAAGGGTAAACTGATTTTAAGCACAAAAAAAACTAGATGCATTATTTTTAAGTACATAACATGCACGAATATATTACTTTTTCTTCTTAAAAGCATTCAGCATCCAGTCATAATTAAACGCTTTAAACATAATCTTTATATTCGACTCAACAATTATCTCACGAAAAGCGATGGAGCGTTCTCGTTATTTATTTCGGCGCCAGAGGCAAAATTACAACAGTCTCTACTATCACGGTTTCGGAGTTACGTGATTTTGTACTCCGGCTCAAAATTTCATTTTCGAGAAATGATTATAAATATATAATGAGTAGTAATGTCGCCTATATTCGTATTATTCATACAAAATATTATAAATATAAAAATCAGCACTCAGATCAATGTTTGTTTGTTACGTCAAAATGTCTAAATCGCCAGACAATGAAATTTGAAAACCAGTTTGTTAACACCTTATATGTATAATCTCAATGAGTAAATTAATGCAATAACTATGAAATAGCAATGCAAGTTATCTAGTTTGTGCTAACAGAAGGCACCCTGCACAGATATACATATGTACAATTGTACATATTTATTCGTTACAGAGCTACTTGACCGACTATTTAGATAAATAGTTAATTTTCCAATGTATTTTTATTATATGATTCTAAATCACTAAGAGCGATCTGTTCCAAACTAACTGCTTCCTCGACTTACGCGACGCGAATTTCGACATACATCCTTCCCGTACGTGTGCGTAACTTCATGTTAATACTGTATTATTAACTTTTTGTACAAAACATTTATTACGGTGCATGGAGCTGCGGGTAATTTGGTTACACGCACAGGGGACATTGCCCACTGTTTCGGCTCAAGAGGAGTTAAGGAAAACTTAGTATATCCTTTACATTTCAAGAAGCGGAAAGATACGTGGGCGGTTTTATTATTGCAGCGTCCTACAAGGGCCAATTGAATTTTATAACAGCAATTTAGTATTTACTGCCTATTTGCATTCGTGAACAATTTAACGAATATATCATCAAGTATTTATGGTTGGTAGACACATAACCCTCGATGTATGTATATCTGCAGCCTCTGCTTAAAAAGGTTTCAAGTTTAAGTTACGATTTTAAGCGTACCTATAAAACAGCAAGCTGAAAATGTTTCGTGCATTACAATTTATTTATATTATAAACAAGATAACTAACTTCAGTGTATATCATATACATGCCTGTACATTCCCAGAGGGACAGACAGGGGAGTATTTCATCTACATATCGCGAAGTGTATTAATTCCTGTTTAATATTGCCGTCACCATACCAGACTTTGTGCTGTTCCTCAGACGTATTCCAAAGTATAAGGGTATACGGGTGGCTGGCGCCGATCGTGTAATACGACGCAAACGACTTGCGTAAGTGCCTCAATTTGCGCATGTTACCCGTCCTTTACAAGACCCATAAAGGTCTGCAACACGCCAGTGATACCTCTGTTACAAACTTACAAGCGTACCTTGACTACAGTTACCGCTTACCATCGCCTAGACCTTATGCTTGATTATAACTAACCAACCTACAAATATATATTGATTAAAAAAGCTTTTATTTTGTTAAATAATTATTATAAAGACAAATATTTTATTCTAACAGGTGAGGTGACACGCTATTTTTAACATTCAGGTTTTAAAAAGCATGTGTATTTTACGTATATAGAAAAAGAGACTGCTCTTATATATGTATGTCTTTATCGTTCTTATTTAACTAAACATTTTTCAATTATTTTCGTATATAATTTTTCATATGTTTTATTAGTCTAATAATACAAGTATGCAAAATATCGGGCAATTAAACACTGGGATGTGCGTCAAATTTAAGCTGCAATATTTGTTTTCACTCGTGTGCCGCAATTTTACGCACCGAAATATAATTAAAACTAAACAAAAGTTTAAAATATAAAATGCACTGGTCGCAAATACATGGCCGGTTCTCAATAAGTACCTATTATAAATTCCACATCATCGTGGACGTGGGAACACCAATGATCTCAACAATGACAAATGCCCATTACTCTTGATAATGTTGCCAATGCGTCTCAGAGGTGGTCACAATGTGGGACTCTTATTAGGGACAATCATTGGTACGTATTACTTATTACCTACTATTTATTTAGTATGGCTGGGAATTGGACGATTATTGGTACGACCTTCAAGTGTATCATAAATTAGCACGTAATTACTTTACATGAAAATCTATATGCAGGGTAACGAGTAGATGCGGTGATTCACATTTGCGCATGTGCAGTAGCAATTAACCGCTTTCGCTTCTTTAATTAATTATGCCACGGGAACCCGTAGCATAAATGCGCGGGACCGACCGTGACGTCACAGGTTCGATGTGTGGACCTCGCAAATTGTTTTTCGGTTTATCTAGTTTTAGATTAAAATTTTTGATCTAATTTTTAATTCTTAGTTGGCGCTCGCATTCAGAGGATCAATTCATGTGACAAAGCGTTCAAAATAAAAATCTGATGTAGTCTAATAAACGGGTAATATGAATTTTAACGCAATCTACTCGTATGTACATATTTGACGATTATTTACATTTAGGATAATACTATTACTGGTATTTAAAACACTAAGACTGTATTGACACTTTATTTTGAACAGTTTTTGATTCAAGAATTAACTGAAATGTGGCCTATAGACAGCAATAGGCTGACCAATTACGTAAAATTAAACAATTAAAGGTATTATTACGTACGTCAAGCAAACTGCGACAAATAGTACCTAATTATAGCTTTTACAAACTCAATGCCTAATCGCGTAATAACAGTTCAGCTTAAACAGAACAATGCTATAATTCACATAATTACCAGTTTTACTTGAGCTCTCACATCGTCATAGTTTGAAACAATATTACTTCTATACTGACTGCCTAATGAATAACAAATGGCGCAATAAATGAACAATAGAAAATATGTCATCTATGAAGCAAGATGGCGGCTGTGGGAATATGTATCTATATCTATCCTACAATATGGTACTTCGTGTTTATTTTGTGAAGTTAAAGTATCTTTCTTTTCTTTTAAACAAACGTAAATATTAACGTAAATTTTGTTTTAACTACATTTAGTAACGAACTATCTTTTCATAATATGTCACAAAGTGTAAGTGTATGCGTCCTCATGCCATACTACTGTCTATTACAAATTACTACAGATAAATATTATTTCAAACCTGAAATGCTTCTTACATAATATTATTAACTTTCCTTTATCTTTAGAATTTAGTTTTATATGGACAGTGACATATGGCATAATGACTGCAACACCTGGTACATAAATGAGTTCTCGTGATTAAAAAGTGGCCTTGAGTTTCTTGCAGGTATCTTCTCTTAGGCTCAACCTTTTGCCTGAGCCTTCCAACTAACATAATTGTAAATTCAGTAAATGTAATAAACTCACTTATCCCTTTAACGTTCATAAGTGTTACTTTGTGACCTAAGTGAATAAATTATTTTTGACTTTGACAAAGGGTATTTCATTCAGAAAAATCCGAGATTCCTTGGTATGTTACCGCCACTTGATTAAATGAAACAGCGCGCTACAGTATGCACAGCTTTGTCTCGTTTTAGCGTAAACAGTAACAATACGTTAAAAGATGGTGTTAAGGTCTTATTATAACGTAATGCTAACAATGCATAATGCCGAAAACGAGAACTTCTCTCAAACAGTTCTCATAATCCTGTTATAGAGTTATAAACACACTGTTTATATGGTCATTCCTTAAGTGCCATTGTTCTAAACCATGGCCTATGGCTTTGCGGCCAACACTTGATAATATGTAAGCTAACAGATAAAATCAACCACAAATTGGTAGAAATAGAAACGCTCTCTTCGTCGAAGTAATTTCGGATTTCTTTATTCAAAGATTTGCCTGCTCTATTGTCTGAGTGCGCAGTGGTGTATATGACTGCTAAGCATAAGGTCCGGATCCAATTCCTAGTTCGCGCAGTGCTATTGGGATTTTCTCTACCAATAAAAAAGCCAAAAAAATAGCAAATCTACAATAAGCTATACCAGAAAATTGTTTTTTATTCCAGATTTATTTTAAACTAGATTCTGCCCGCGGCCTTGCTCGCGTAAAAGTAGGTTAGGTTCGGTTATGTTAATAACAATACTTTTTATTTACATAAATCATAGCCTTGTTACTCGGTGATAATATAGCTTCCAAACAGTGAAATAATTGTTAAAATCGGTTGAGTAGTTTTGAGTTAAATCCTTACAAATAAACAAACAAAAAATCTAATATTTTCTCTTTATAGTATTAGTATAGAAAACGATGATATTATACTTTGAATGATTAAAGTGTCAACTTTAAAGTAATACACCAAAATATAAAAACCGTCCAAGCATGTGACTCGCCATTGTGTTGTGGTACAGAACGCATGGTGGTGGAATGTTGCCATTTTACGACATCAACCTTCTTAATTTTCATAAGAGGCAATTAAATGTTAAAAAGGCAATTGATCGAAGGATAAATATAATCACAAAACCCTTAATTTCGAAATCATGGCTTTGGCGAAAATGGCGAAGCGCGTGTACAGGATTTATCCCTAATGTGGATGTTGTCTTTAAAAAAAAGAAAAAGAAAACGAAAATATTCTGCGCCCAATTTGTTATTAATTTCAATTCCTTTTTAAGTTTAAAAGCAGTTTTTTTAGCCAATAACTAATAGATATTCTTGTTAACCCCACCAGCCACCAGCTAAGCTAAAAGTGCTTGCATTGTAAGCAGGTTTGTGGTTGTAATGTATTAGGCGGCATTTGAAACTAAGACCTCTGTGTTGACACAGTCAATCATATTCGAAGAATCCGAATATCTGAATCCGATATCCGAATAACAATTTGAGGGTCACACAAATCCTTGTTATGAATCGGTATCAGACCATAACACTTAATTTTAAGTAACCAAGTATCCATCCATAGTATTTTTTGTCGCAATAACTTTTCCTTTCCTTCATATATTCACGACTATATCCCAGAACGATAGGCAGAGCAGTGTAAGACCTATTTCGCTAGCTATATTTCCGATTTCGACATATAGAGAGAAAGACTATTGACGCCTATTGGACACCATTTCGGACACTGTGCTGCTACCGAGGATTTCCTTGCGTAAAACGAAACCCAACAATTTTTTTTTGCGAGTCGGTTATTGAATTTGTGAACTCGCAATTAACTTATGCCTCACGACCGACGACTCAGTCACAGTCCAGCTCAGTCGTTACGTATTTATTTTACTACAGACAGCCTGACTCTTATTTCAAACGCTTTAGACAATAAAAAAGTAGCTTTACGACGCTTTCATATAAGCTTCAAAACAAACGATGCGCTTACACGAGCCTTTGTAAATAAGGTCATACGTTAAAGAAACAACATACTATAAATAGCATATTCTTGCATTACATAGAGATACAGCATGTCCCAAAAAAATATTTTTTAAAGTGCAACTCCCTTGTTATGAATAATTCCTGTGTCGCGTGGGACTTTACAAACATTCAAACAACGGACACAAATAACACTAAGGCTCGGAACAACCATTTGCGGATCACACAAAGTTATGTCCCGTGTGGGATTCGAACCCACAAACACTTGAAGGAGTGGCAATGGCGAGGCGACTACTTTAACCACTACACCATCCGTGGCAGTCATTATATTAAATTTATTTTATTCTATTAAACATGACAGAAATAAAGATGTTGTAGTAATCACATTGGTATCACAAATCTGACTGTTATACAGCATGCAATGTTGGACTTGGTTCGTTAATAAAGGTACTATCTTAAAACACCCTATAGCAAAGACATATTTATCTAGCTTTTATTTTGTCACTATTTGGTGACAAATTTTTTTTTTTCTGATTTTTAGTTACAGGTAGGTACTTTGTTTATGGCTAATTTTCATTTTTATTATTATTATTTGTGAAGGATTGACTCGTCAAACTAAAAACGTTTATTTTTTGTAACTTACTTATTTTTGAAATCGCAGCATTATTTTGATGTATTTTTTTGCACCAATACTTATATTTTTTTATTTTTACACAAATGTCATATTTTTTTTATTTAGCCTATTTGTAAGGTTCTTACCTAACGAATCGCCCGTTCCAATTTGATTCAAATATTCTGGAACAGCCTGTATAAGCATTCATGCATACGTCACCAATAGAACTACGCATAATTATGTACCTACTTTAATTGTAGTTGTATTATTAATAAAAACATAAACATGAAATTAAACTCTTTAAAAGTCAAATAATATTTTATCATATTTATAGCAAGGTTCTGACTGCGGCTTCGCGTTTATTTAATTGAAAGGTAACCTACGTACCCTCAGTGTATGCAAAAGTTTATAATGATTGGTCGAGTAGCTAAGTGTGAAAGCGCAACAAACAAACTTACATTCGTATTTATAATATTAGTTATGATTATATAAGCGAATTTTTATACTCAACGTTTGGTAACACGCTTTATAAATCCAAAAAAGCAACACTCGCTTTATAAATCCAAAAAAGCAACACAATTAAAAACAAATTTATTAATAAATTGGTGACTGCGTTTCTTAATACACTCTTTCATGCTGAGAGCACAGAAATATTAGCAAACCCACCTGTTAACTAGTCAATCAACAAAAAGATGGGAATAGTATATAGTACAAATAACATCGCGGTAATATTTGCAACGCTCGTTGTAAAATAACACCGAAATCATACCACTCTATAGATAAAGGTGAGCGTGCACTGTGTTAATGACCCCACGCGGCGAACGTTTAAAGACCGAACACGTGGAGAATGCTGTTGTAATATAAAGGAGCTTTTAAAGTCGTACTAAGGAGGTAAAAAAGTAAATAGCCCGCTGGGTGCTTCATTTTTATTTATTTTTTTTATTTTGCTCTTCAAAATGACCACACTCCGCCTGATGGTAAGCAGTCGTATGGTCTAATAGCAGTGGCCTCCACACCGTCCTCATAGCAGCCGAGACGATGTTGAGGTCTCTACTTTGACGGCCTGAGATGATGCTTTTTCACGCCCCGCTTAAAGGACCCAGGATTAAAGGAAGAAGGAAACAAGTGCCTTGGCAGAGAATTCCATGCTGCGTGCTACACAGTATAACAAGTTTAAGGAATTCCAGAAGCTCTAAATGATGCAGGAACTTGATAAACGGTTTTTAGTATGTGTGTAATTATCTCCCTATTTAATGTATTTTATTATTATTAAATTATTATTAACACGCATGATATGGCATGTAAGAAGCATATACCCTCCAAGCGCAAACCACGATTTGATTACATGAAATGAATTGATTTCACCGTGAAAATAATGTAGGTACTTTGAAGAAACAATTAGTCATTACGAATAGAAGCATCAAATCATATATTTATTAATCACTTTTAAATGCTTTAATGCTATGTCAAATAGCATATTGAATTTTTACGATATCTCTACTTATATTAACAGATTATATATTTTGATAGAACTCATTCGCTTCTAAACAAATTCACTAGCAGTGCCCTCGAAAATTATACACAAGTGTGCACTAGCGCAGTGTTACGTAAACCTAGTGCATACCAACCTTAACGAAATATTGCGACATGTCGTCAGGGCAATGCTCTATTGCGCTTTATCCTGCGCGTGCGCTTGTAAAGATCAGACTTGATCGTAATGAACTGCAATCTAGGCGAAGGAATGCTCTTGTTAAGTCTAAGTACAGTCAGCGACATAGATTAATAAACATTTGTGAGATTATGAATTGCTTTATCATACGGTACTTCAAACGATGCTGCAGTTTAGATGGTCAGCCACTGCTTTTGCACCGAGTAATTTGAGTTGGCACGTGACTGTAACTTTTGCCGTCCACACATAGCTATGCTGAGTGTGGGTATTTTATGTTAATTGTTTGATGGCTCTTTAAGTTTACCCCAATACAGACATTATTTGAAATAAACAATGGTTTTCTTAACAGGATTGATTTACTCAATACGTTTTATTTTTACCTTACTATCGTTGTCTCGTTGGTCCCTTAGCAGAAGCTTGCAGTCAATTATGATACACCGGGTTCTTTGCAAGGGTCGAACCTAGCGTTCTTTGGGTTTCCTATTAGAAAGTACTCAGTAGCAGCACGAAATCTAGCAATTAGCCTAACGGACGGCTATTTGCTTGCCTGCCACGTATTACCTAAGCCATAATTGGTAAACTGTGGATGTAATACACCATCGCCAACGCATACTGCCTATGTAAATATGTTGTATTATATATTAGTCGATATCCGGTGTTTATAATTAATCCTTCCGCAACATACCGTTCAAAACAATGAGTCTTTAACATCATTCATGAATAGTCATGACAATTGTTATACATACGTATATATGGTCTACAAGCTGTCTGGAAGAAGTAGGCAAGTAGAGGACAATTATGTCATGACTCAGTGTTTTTTTTAAACGTCGTCTACCGAGAGCTTTGGATATACCTATAAGGATGTAGTCCTTTATATATACGATACGATGAAAACGCCACACAACACAGGTATCATAACTAGAGAAACTTTACAAACATTCAAACAATGGATGGATACAAAGAAGAACACTTTGTACAATAATTTGTGGATCACACAGTCACACACATTGTTGTCCCACGTGGGGATTGAAGGCGCAGTGGTAGTGACGAGGTGAATACTTTAACTACTACGCCATCTGTGCATTAAATCCTAGCACATTGTATTCTTTATATACTAAACCATCTACCTACCGCGGCTCGTTCGCGTGGTATGTCAGGGTTAATATAACTTTCTATTAGTGCAAGAATATTTAGAATTGTTTTATGTCCGGATTACTTCTACATCAAGCAAATTTTACCTGTATATAATATTTGTGTGGATAAACATTTCAAATCTATCATTACTACTCTTATTTCCTACCAGGTCTTTTAATAGTGTAAACAGTGACCGATCCATTTCTTACGACTATTTTCAGCTTACTTCGAAAGAGACATATCACTTGACAGTTCGATGTTTAGATCCTTACTTATATTACAACATAAATTCGAAAGTAACTCTGTCTGTCTGTATGTTACCTTTACACGGCTAAACCACACAACCGATTTAGATGAATTTTGGTACAGATGTAGTTTAAAACCTGGGAAAGGACATCGGCTTCTTATTGTTGATGTAGGTACCACACGAGCGGAGTATGTCTTTACAATAGGTAAGTGTTCTAAGTCCTACGTGACTGGGAGCAAGCCTTTTGGCTTCTACAGGTAACATATCAAATCTCCGTGTAGCTATTAAGAATTTTTATCAGCAAAATTTTACCTTTAAGAACATCTAAAAAACCTAAATAAACTGTTTTTAATATAGGTACCTACACCAATTAGCAAATGCATCTTTTCATTATTAATTAAGCACAAAATTGATGTCGAAAATCGATTATCATAAACATTAGCAACCTTCCATAATATTTATACACTTAAAAATAATGAAATATTATGTGACGATTAAACATAGCAGGCGCAATTTATAACAGTCATCATTTACATAATATTGTCTTACGTTTACGCGAATGTTTACATTGAAATTAAACTAGTTTATACAGATTTTATCGCGTTGTTTCATAATTCTGTACCTAATAAAAGTGTTTTAATATAGACAACGTGATAAAATCCGTACAAAAGTATTTGCATTCTAAAGAAATCATTTAATAAACATAACTTTTGCTGAATGAAACAAACTATTGATCGACAAATCACTTTAAACGAACATTCAACCTAATTCATACAGTCACCTGTTCGAGTTACTTTCAACATTTACATGTGTAACTTTGCAACCTAACTGAATAAAATCTTTGACCTTTAAATCCTAATTGACCAGAGGCGGTAGTTACTGCGAGGAGTACAATGTCCCTTATGTTCGGACAAGCGTGCAAGGTCGTAACTCCAAAACGGGCTCAGATACCATTCAATCTAGACATAGGAAGCATAAATCGCACTCAACATCTTAATACTCAATTGTTTGATACACCCACTTTGAGTCACTCGCTCGCTGCTACGTCATCACAAATTGACGTCAGATAAGGCACACAGATGTTAAGTTATCAGCCTCTATCAATATTATATTGACTATCAGTCTTACTACAAAAGATATAAACACGTGTTAAACTCATGTCTAAAAAATACCATACTACATAAATACAATACCACACAATAAAGTGTGGTGGTTTATTTAAAAATAAAATGGATACTTCATCAAAAAGTAAGGAAACAAATAGGCAGCAAGGAGCGAACAACAAAATTCGGTTACGCCGGTTACGCATCAATGTGTAACTTTTGACAACTGTGACAGCTACGTGGGGTAAGACATCTGTTAAACTAGCATAAGCGTGTGTTTAAATTTAAAACACGTCTTAAGGGATGTTTACCGCTAAACGACGGTTAACCACTGATTTGTGGTATGGTATTTTTTAGACATGAGTTTAACACGTGTTTATGTCTTTTGTAGTAAGACTGTATATGTTTAGAAGGAGATGGTGAGTAAAACAGGACACATGTAGAAAGGTTGGGAGCCAGATTGCTAAAGACAGGGAAAATACTTTGGCTTTTGACTGCGCAGATGGCTAAGTGGTTTAAACTAGGGTTCTAACACCACACACGACAAAAATTTGTGAACAACGTGGACATTGTTTGAATGTTTGTAAAAGCGTCTGTGACACAGAATTCTAGTGCAACAACTGATTTATTTGTGGTAGATTTAGATGGGGTATTTGCATTGCATAGCACTTATAATTAAATATACCTGTAGAACAGTTGTGTGGGGTATTTGCATTGCTTAGCACTTATAATAAAATATACCTGTAGAACAGTTGTGTAAGTGATCCAATAATGATGCGTTAAGAATTATTCGTTTAACAAAACTTATTTTATACACAGATAGTTTTCCCTTACCTGGATGCGCGTGATGTCTATTGTTTTATCATTTGTAAATCTAATAGTGGTGAGCCTAACTCTTGGTTTCCGAAAGGGGATCAACACAAAAACCTGTTAACAGACAGTCAAACGCATGTCAACTGTTGTCTTATTGAATCAGCAACAGCCAATCAAATCAATTGACATGAATTTAATTTTGACACGTCGTTGACAAGCCTTTTGGAAACGAGGTCGTTAAGATTACGAAAATTAACTTTTTACAATCAATGTAAAAACGGTTGTGTTATGTTATTGTTCAATCGATTTCATTTTATATATTTGATAGTAATTTGTAGACCAACATAGTTAAACAAATCGATTACTTTTAAGGGAGATCAGGGGTCTGGGATTAAAATGTCGACCTTTTGAATATAAAACCGTTTTTAACATACCTGAGACTCATGCCTATTTCCTGGTGGGATAAACAGAGACTACAGATGTCCACTCGTTCCGATTTCACTCTTTCATTACAATATGCTTATTGCACACTCAGCTGCTTTCAGCCCGTACTTAACGTGACCCCCCAGAATGTCTCCAAACTGTTCGAAAAACTTTCGCCCAGTTTCTCCTTTCAAGTTCCCGAGTTAATAAATTGTAATCAGATACATTTAATATTTTCACTCCATATACCATAAAATCTACAGTTCCTTAATTGCGTCGAAAACGTAGCCCACCGCTTATATATTTAACTACTTAATTATTCAGGCATATCTAAGGATGCGCCAACCTTGTGGAAATAAGAGGAAAAACAAATATATTCGCATTGTTTTCGGCTTATCCGTACATTGTTCTCAAATTTTAACGGGTCCCCCTACAGATACGATCTTTGAAATGTAATTGCTGCGCTGGTCATCGTATCAGGGGCTTTATGAATGAGACAAAGCTATATACTATGTGCAGCGCTCTCTTTTTCGCGAATATAATAACAATGATTTAGGAGATAGCACGGCTCTGAATCCTTCTTTTGGACAAAGGAAGTCCAGGTTTATTTTTATCTTGGAGACAATGCTTGACTTTAATTGCCTCGTTTGAGCCATGCCGAAATTACAGAGCTCCCGGGTCGGGTCTGCTAAAAGTTATTAAATATATTTCGGTCAAGAAATTTCTGATAACCATTGAATATTTCAACACAACGACAATTTTATTACTGGGCTGTCGTCAAAAGTTAGTAAGTCGGTGGTGTTGCACATGCTTGCGCCTTGGTAACATTTTTAAATATTCTGTGCTTGGTAAGCAAGAAAAGCCGTTTGTATTGTGCCTGATCTCCCAGACATGTCGAACCATGGGGTGATGGCATAGAAAATGCACTTCAGTTTGCACACGTATGACTAGACAGGCCAATGTGACTGAAATTCAGTCTAGATGTCTTTAATTTGATTCGTAGCGCATGCCTATCTGCTGGCCGTCCCCCGGATCACTGTGTCATTTGATTGTTTTGTTGACAGGAAGAACAGATATAATGGTAAGACTATTAATCTGTCAAGATAGGTCTTTAGAAGATAGCCGTTAGAAGCTATGACACACAAGTTTGAATTTGGCTCACTGGTCTTGTGGCATTAGTTTGCACTTGTAAATGTGTAAATACATTTCTGACTTTCGCCTGGAAAATAAAAGTTCCACAGGCTCACATGCGTACCTCAACCATCTTTTTCCTTTCACTTATTATTAATGTCTTTACCCTAGAGACGGCAAAGAGGATACCCTTGATATTGCAAAGGTTTAAGCTATCGTAACCCATCAGATAGGTAAGCCTACAACGTTTGTTGTATAAAAATAATTAACTAGTGACTATTTCGGCATGTGTAAGTTACCAAGGCTCACTTAAATGCTTCTGATTATCCGAGATAATAACTTAATTGCTTCTTGCAAGAGCCACAACTAACAATAATGTGCCGTGTTTCAAGCTGAAACCGTATAACATGCATTTTTAATATATTAATTACATCTTTCTAGCATGACAATGCGAAGCGAGATGCCACGTCGTGTATTGGTGTAGTACAAGTATAAAGTGTGATCATATTTTAATAATAATAATATTCTATCACATACACACAACACCATCTAGCCCAAACTAAGCAGAGCTTGGACTATGGGTACTAGACAATGAATAAACATACATATATACTTTTTTCGTAAATACATTCCTACATATTATACATAGAAACACCCAGACCAAGACAAACATCCATGTTCATGCACACAATAGTTTGACTTGTGCTGGAATCGAACCCGCGACCTCAGGCGTGGCAGTGGGTTACTCTAACCACTACGCCATCGAGGCCGACATAATAATAATATAATAATATTAATTATAATTACATAATGATTAATATAAAATATGTAGTTAACATAAAAATATAAACTACAACTATGATTAACATGTTTATAAAAGGAGGTTTACTGACAATGTTGACTGGTGAAAGAAAACATCGTGAAGCAATCTGGATATTCTCAAAAGATACTAGACTCATGGGCGCCGCCAGGATTGCTTTCAGGGACGTACACCTACATCTACACATTTTACTATTAATTGATATAAAATATGGAATTATACATATATGTATATTATGTAGATTAATGTAATGTCAAATTCAAATCGCGCGGGTATTGGTCTGAATATATTTTGCGAATAGAAAAAAATTAAGTCGCCAGGGCACCCCTAGCACCCAGCTCCCTACCGGCGCCTTTGACTAGACTTCTGATCACATGAGCCGTCAATCAATTTTTTAGTTTAGGTTAACTAAGTATGTTTATAGAGATCTATTCTATAAACAAACCAAGGACACGGATCCAATGCACCCAGCGTATCTACCCAAAAGCCTCAGAAATGTAGTCACAAGCGAGGTATTGTTATTAGCACCGTTTGAGTGTCTCTACAGCAGCAAAATGGCTCAATTAGAAGTTGTGTCCAAAGCTATCAAAACGTGACAATCACATCACAATATATATTTAGTAGTTTTCAAGTGACAGCTGAACAAATAGAAAGACAAATATAAAAAATCAAAACTTGCAATCTGGGGTCTCTCTATGATTGATTCCAATTAGTTTTTATAGACATCTGCAATAGACTCGTTAAATATTTATAATAGCATAGACAACAAAGTTATACTTAATAAGTTTCTCATAAATTCATAACACATCTTCATTAAAACCAGTATTAATACACGAACTGGCAACAAGTTATTCCACATAATTTGAGATGTTTATTAACCTGAATGAGTGACAAAGACCGTCATTAGATTGTAATAAAAATTACTAGTACACGGCCCTCTGCCTCTTAGTGCCGGTAATTTTTGACATGAAGGGGTAATTTCCATAATGTAACGATCCAATAAAGTAATTTATCCCACGGCCTCGACTACTCGTCGTATAGTGTATAGAAACGTATAATTGACTGCCTGGCTGATCTGGTAGCTTAAATTCACGTTGATATTTACGTTATGCGATTTTAGTTTCGATTCCGAGTTGTCTTACTATTCGATTTTTTTGTTATGATAAGAGTGGGCCTAAGAGTAGCAGCATAAGACTTAGAACTGAGAATCTTGTAACTTATGTGGGGACCAGTCAGTACACACCGGCGACACTTCGACCCAGTGGGATCTTTTGTGTCGACACTCTCCCAATAACGACTGCCATAGATGTTCATGGCAGCCGGGACCGACGGCTTAACGTGCTCTCCGAGGTACGGAGCAGGCGATAATTGTCAGTCAATACGCACATAATTTCGAAAAGTCATATAGCTTCCGAAAGTCAGAGGTGCGCGACGTGGGTTCGAACCCGAGACCCTCTGCATTGCAGTCTGTTGGTCTCCCCACTGAGCTATCGCTGCTTTAAAACTGAGAAACTAATAACTGGAAATAGGTTGTCCTCCATTAGGGTGGTAATACGTAATAATACATTTTTATAGAATAGTAGATCTTGCCCGCGGCTCCGTTTGCATAAATGTAGGTTATGACAATTTTCTACCCCCAGGAACAGTACTTTTTTCTGGATGAAAGGCCTACCCTTTCTCATTTTTGTGTTTCTTTACTGATTAAATCATTTGATTTTTATATAGACTAGACCATTCTGTGGGAGCAGTTTAATGAAACTGAACATAATATAATAAAATTAAATAATATAATCTATCTGAAGCTGGCATAACTACGACCCGCATGAATAACAGGCTGGCATAACTACGACCCGCATGAATCGCTGCACAATTTTATGAAGTATGTGAGTTTTTTTTTTTTTTTTTTTTTTTTTTTTTTTTTTTTTTTTTTTAACGTGGGGGAATGCTTGATGCATACCCCTCCGCGGGGGCGGGCGGAGGGGTTATGTCGGACTCGCCGGGGTAAAAGAAAGATGTTAAGAAGAAAATGTACCTCCCGGAATACCGACTAAACCTACCACGGTGTTCCTCGACAAAACCACTATCGACGGGGCCGCGCGAATCACTTTCGCATGCGGTCGCGACCCCGCCGAGGTTTCGGCCCGCCGTATGAAACGGCAGGCCACTACACGAAAGACCTACCCAAATGCACTCCTAACAAATTATCCCTACTGTCCCCCCTAGAGGGGAGACGGACTCGAAACAACAGAAGCGCGCGCGGGAACACGCACGCCGCCTCTCGGACCTGGTGCTGAACGGATGGCGGGCAGGCCCACAAAGCCCGCCACCCCCAGGTCAAACCTCAGGGTGGCTGGAGGTCGTCCCGCGCCCTCCGGCGCCCGGCTCTGCGGTTGGGGAGAGGGTTCAAACGCTCCCTCTCCCGCTCCGCCGCCTCCTTGATGGAAATGACTTCCTCACAAAAGGAGGCGACGGCGTTCCACGACCTCTCACTCCGGACCATAGACTGAACTACGGCCGGGAGCGAGAGGGCAACCGATCCGACTGCCGCGATCAATTCACGGCGCTGCGATGCCCAGGCGGGGCAAACCGCCAAAGTGTGCAGCGCCGTGTCCTCAACTACGTCGCGGCAGTCGCCGCAGTGGTGACAACCGGGCGTCTCTTGCCGGCGTATACGACACAGGAACTGGCCAAAACAACCGTGGCCAGTCATTACCTGTGTCAGCCGGAAGGTGAGGGCGCCATGGCGCCTCTCCAGCCACTCCTCAAACACGGGACTTACCGCCACGATCGTGGCGTGCCCGATGAAGTATGTGAGATAACGTAAGCAAATATATAATAACTATCTATCTAAAACTAAAATATAACTATCATCAACTTAGTTTCATTATACAATAAAAATTACCATAGCAGAACCCGTTAATATATATAACAACGTTAAAACTCTAACTAAACTAAAGAAGATAGTTCTATAACCATTTACAGTTATATTATATTATGCAAAGAGAGCTAGGCGAGTATGCAAGCGGTAATACAAATACGATTGTTTGTGGAGTTTATTAACGTCATACGTTCATGGTTGGCGACTTAAAACGTCATGTTATGAGTTCTTTGAGTCTTTACGTTTAAGTAAAACGTTGTAAAAAGTGACCAAATAAAGACGTAAGTGTTTGTTTGTATTTTTGTTTTTAAAAAGAAAACTCCCGCACTAGGATTAATTCCTGTGTCGCGGGAGACCTTACAAACATTCAAACAACAGACACATAGAACACCCAGACTCATAAAAATTATTTGTGGATCACATAATTTTTTGTTTCGTGTGAGGATCTAAGCAACAAAATTCGGCGCTGCGGCAGTTTCTAAATATGGTAATCAAAAACGTATAAAACTTAAACTCAAATGGACCGGCTCGACCGGGCAAGTACTACCCTCTCACAGAATATCGACGTCAAATAGCAGTGTTCCAACTGATGTGTTTCGTTTGGTGAGTGAGAGTGCCGGAGGCCCAATCACCCTCTTGCCCCCTTCCCGCTCCTTCTACATCCCACTTCCTTTTTCTCTAAAGGTTTGGCAACGCGCAAGTGATGCCTCTGGTATTGCAGGCGTCCATAGGCTACGGTGACCACTTATCATCAGGTGGGCCGTATGCTCGTTTGTCAGCTCAATTGTATAAAAAAAAAATACTCAGTCGGCCAATTGACATGCTTTTCACCGTCTATTAACCAATTTTGTGATAAATGTTCTTAGGTCAATTCAGAGACGTTCTGTAGAAAACAAGGCTAAAGTAAGTACTCTATACCGACGAATGTGTATGTGGAATGTGAAACATGAATCAAACAAGAGTGGTATGTCAGGATCGTCGCAAGTTGAAATCTATAGTCTCTGCATGCCGGGAAACAAGCGTAGGTAGGTACTGTTTACTGAAATAAAGATTCGTAAGTATTTTTTTATGTTATACAAGGCTAAGGTGAACTGTATTACGGAGGAGGCGCTGTGGATGTGCTGTGTTTTGAGCATAAGACTGAGCAAACGTTTGCCCCTTAGGCTGTTCAGTGACTAATTTTTATTAGGAGTCAGCAACACGAGGGCGCTACCTCTGACGATGCTGCAATGATATGTTGAATTTCGCTACAGTTCGAATGCTGGTAAGGATGTCCTTACCACCAGTCGTACCGCACCCTAAATCCAGCACATAATATCAAAAAATTATTGTCAGAAGCCAATTCTCTTACAAGCGTAACTCTCAGCCACCTTGGCAGTTTTTATGTTAGTGATAAACTGCAACACTGGCTGCAAACAACCCGACCAGTTTTTATGACTTTATTGCTTGACATAGGCCACATGTTTTTAATAACCATAAATATTCACATGCTCGTTAACTTACGCTCACGCCCTTGTATGCTCTGTGAGAAGAAAGGCAGAATAAAAAAAATCTGCTATACGATCAAAGGGTATCGACGATTACTGAATGGCTGCCTATACTACGTTTTGAACGGAGGCTTTATCAATACAAGTTTTTAATTGCTCTACCGTTGTTAAATCAATCTACGGAACGGAACGGAGAGATAACTCATCTCACAAGGAAATCGGTGTTAAGATTGTCATACGATTGCTAATTTACCCTCATTAAGTACGTGTGTAGTTAGTGGTCATTGGCTGCGGAACCAACCAGTGGGCTATATGCATGTGTATGTCTGTATTATAAAAAATGTTAAGCGAATAAATCTGATGATATACGATAAGTGAAGTCGTACACCCTCCTACTAGTTTAATAACTTTGCTGGCATGGTTCAATGTCAAAATAGCATAGAGTAATTGTACAAATTGCCATGAGACTCTTCGGCCCATAATCTTACACATAAGAAGAAAAACGCGTAAAAGAAAACCTAATTATTAATAGTCTTTTTCTGTCTCTCCAAAATTAAATATAATCTAAACAAATTAAAATTTTCATTAGTTTAATTTTAAATTTAAGAAAATGGCCTTGTTGTATAAGATATCTCTCGAATTCATTATTTTTACAATAATATATTATTAACTAATAAACAGTTGTATATTGCTATCTCATTGATATAAATATATCAATGTAAAGTCGACTCTTAATAAGTATAGTAAGAATCATTTAATACAGTCTGCAAAATTAGTATACGATACACTTCTACGTATTACACGTGAAATGTATTAAAAATCTTAGTTAAACAAAGTCTAGTAAATTCTTCACGTTATTTTAAGTATGCATTAGCATGTAACGTAGGTATATCGTAATAAAGCAGCTTATGTAACAGCAGTGCACAATATTAGATTTACCTACTGTTAGAACATTATCGGAATTTCTGAGTGAGGCTAAATGGAATATTTTAAAAGTCTAGCACTAAAACGGCCATAAAATAAACATAGTGAGTGGCTATGACTTCACTTTGTTGTTTATCAATGGAATCTATGCTACTAAACTACGCATGAATCAAATTTACATAGTTAGTCTCACGTCTCTATAGGCAATTTTTTTTCTTGGCCCGACGCACTTTACTTATATCCCCTCGCCACAAGGGGAGGCTAGAGGGTTATGTCCGGCTCTTTCGTACTTCGGGCCTACAGGACCAAAACCCCATGATGTGCCAACTCGCTGCCTTGTATGGTGGGTGGGCCGGTGGAAACGCCCAGGCACTATAGTGGACGTCGGACCGACTCAATGGCTGGCGGGCGGGAGATCCCTGTTCTCCCGCCCGCGGGTCTATATAGGCAGTTTAGGCTATGTGTATTACACCTACATTTCGCTAGCTTAGGTTTCAAGTCCACGTAATATGGAGTGCCTATTAACATCAACGAACAGAGTGCTAGTCTCCGTACTGCTAATGAGAAAGTCCTGACCGTACCAATAACACTTTGAACGACTCGGAAATCAACAAGAGATCTCATGCACAGCAGTCGCATACATTACCTCTGCGTCACCGACGCAGTCAGTATCTAGTATTTAAGTACATAGATAGTATAAGTGAATCGTGTATGTTTGCGGCCAGACGTGACGTACCTAATGCTTGGTCAAAGGGTTATAGGTTTTTCCTGTTGGCAATTTCTTAGTGGCAGCTCGTACTTTGGAAATGTGCCCGGTGGACAGCAGTAGGCTTGCCCGCTATTACGTGCAATTTAAACAACTCAGACAAAATAGTGAATTACATCTCTGCTTACTCTTTCAAGGATATAATTACGTGAGTCTATGTATGTATAGTTGTCAAATTGAAGTGTCTCAAACTATATGGAAAACTTGCTTTAGCACTCGCAGTATGAGACATGTATGGTTCCTACTCCGTTCCTTGGACATAGCGTGATGTTATATGATCTGTAATCGTTGTCAATAAACGGGCTACCTAAAGCAAAAAGAATTTCTCAAACCTGATGTCTCAAGGTCGTATCATGTCCATAGGTTGAATGCCCCATTAAAAACTAATAAAATAATTATGAGAATATTAAACTTAATAAAATTCGCGATATAAATATAAATGATCATAAAAATAAACGATTTCTTACGAAATGTTATGATTTTGTAAACACGTTTAAAAATAAAATAAATAAAAATAGACGATAGCGGTCACATTGACATTCGTATACTTATTATTTTTAATACTATATCAAGGAATCTATAATAAGATACATTACATACTACAAAAGAACATAAACTAATACAACATCACGCCATATCTCCTCAGAAGTAGGCAGAGGCACAATACAACCAAATTCAGTCATGCATCTATAGGTTCCTCATAATGAAGAAGCAAAAAAAGACGTCAAGCTCAAAGGTCATACCCAAGTCCCAAATAGATACGGCAGGAACGTCAGATCGAGAGGTTGTGGATTCGAATCCTACTCATTGCATTACCGCGATACCAAAACACTACTTCATAATACAAGCATTCTGACCAAAATAAAAACCGTTATGTCTATTGTCCGGTGAGGAGGACAGAGACCATGGATATTCACTAGCCAAGTATCTGTTACACTTCGTTCCCTTCTATCAAAGATTTTACTGCAAATAAACACTAATCACTTTAATCCGCTCTTAGAACAATCGCCAGTGAGCGTCAACACAAACTTATGCCACATATTAATTAGACACAAATGGCCAATTGATAGTAACGGAGAAACTACTCACACATAGAACTGTAACTACGGCGATTTTGGGATCAAGTCCGGGTATTGCAGTAGACAACATTCGACGAACTTAGTCCATAATTGACTGAATAGATGCCGCATTAATTTAGTGGGCTCTTTGCCACTATCAGTGCGCCTAGAGATGCTGATACGATCCCGACACACAACAAAAAATCGTATGATACACAAATAGTAATTGTTCCGAGTCTGCTTTGTTTTCGTTCGTCCATTTTCTTAACCGTTGTTTGAAAGAAGTAAAATAGCCCACGATACATCGATTTTAGTCCTAGTGCGGTAGCACCTAGCCTTTTCGAATATGTGTAGTCGTATTTAGTCGGCCTTCGATATAACCTGTGGTTATCATGCGACCGACTATGCAGTAGTTAATCGAAGTATACACATGTATATGTAGTATATATTTAAGTATGTATATATTCCTGATACATGACAAAGGACATTGACACCGCTACGTCCTTGATAAATGATTAAATGAATAATAATAATATTCTATCACATACACACAACACCATCTAGCCCAAACTAAGCAGAGCTTGTACTATGGGTACTAGACAATGGATAAACATACATATATATATTTTTTTTAAATACATACATATTATACATAGAAACACCCAGACCAAGACAAACATTCATGTTCATGCACACAAATGTTTGACTTGTGCGGGAATCGAACCCGCGACCTCAGGCGTGACAGTCGGTTACACTAACCACTACGCCATCGAGGTCGTCTGGATAGATATAGCGATACTTTTAGCGATAAAGTCACATTTTGTCAGTATTATTTTTTGTTGAAACATTGCTTTATCTCTCTTGGTGCATTGACGGCGCGCGGCGTACCGGTAGTAAATGCGGTTTCAATTCTAAGGACTGGCAGTGTTATTGTGGTTTTCTGTTAAAAATTCCTTCATAGCAACACAGCATTGTGATCTGTGAAAGATGTCGGTAGTGGGCGGTGTGTCGGTAGTATAATAAATTACGAAATATGGCTGTATGCTCTTTACAGTGCCTACCTCTTTGGATATAAGACGTCAGGCTATGTTTTCTAAAACAGTTGCTTTATAAACATGAACATAGGCATTGTAAACATCGAGCTGGAGATACGTACCTACTTATTTATATGTAATCATACGATATACCTAATAGATAAACAAACGATACGCATAAGAAACCACATCTGGTAATAATAAAACATCGCGTAGTGTTTAACGAATATGTTTCTTAGGATGTGGGTAATATCTTAATTTAATATTGTCTTCTATTTACGCGAATATTATTCATTGAAATTAAACTACTATATACGGATTTTATCGCGTTGTTTATTTGACACTTTATTACTACACTGGAACATTGAAACAACTACCATCTTAGTCTCCCCGTGACCATGGCTGCTAAAAAGCAACCGAAACGTCGGGGAAAGTGTAAAATTTAATTAAATCTAAATAGTTTTAATAATAATTTAATTAGCTTAAAAATTATTAAAGTTTAATAGTAGTAGTAGTGTAACAGTTTTCAAAATTGTGTAATAAAGACTTAAATAAACAATGCGATAAAATCCGTATACGTATAGTAGTTTAATTTAAATATCTTTATTACCCACAACTTATGAGACATAGAGATAAACAAGCGTAAACCCGCCTAATGATAAGCATGCGTTTATTATTGTTACGGATGCATGTAGCACCAGAGATTATTCCATGCGAATTTCCAACACTATTAAAAATTAGTCAATGTCAGGCATCAATCATGAGCTGCAATAACTGGTTCAGAAGGAAACCATTGAGTAGTACTGCAATACACAGCGGCTTAGATGGGCTGGGCATATTGACAAGATGCAAAACGAAACATGAAGGCAATTCATCCTAAAGTAGACCTCGCAGCATGAGAGAATCCGTGGCAGGCCGAAGAAAAGATGGAAGTACTGTGCCTAATGAATGTTATAACCCTGATGGTCTTATATGAACTAGCTAAAGATATATTTTACTAGATGTGCCCGCGGTGTCATCCGCATTTATGATTACTGCGCCGCCCCCGTGGGTCGCAGCGTGATGTTATAAAGCCTATAGCCTTCCTCGATAAATGAGGTATCCAACACGATTTTTTTTTTTTATTCGGGCCAGGTTTTCCTGAGATTAGCGCGTTCAAACTAACAAACAAACAAACAACTCTTCAGCTTTATAATATTAGTATAGATTTAAATTATTGTGAACTAGATTTTGCCCGCGGCTTCACACACGTAAATGAAGGTTAGGTTAGGTTAGTAACATTACTTTTTTATAGATGAAAGGTAACCTATGTCCTTAGCTGTTCCCCTGGCAACGTGTATGCGAAATTTCATGATGATTAGTCGAGTAGCTCCGGAATGAAAGACTAACAAACAAACTCCAAATCGCATTTATAATTAAACAATACTTCTGCTCATATGGTTACTGGGACCACAAGATAAACACAGGCACACTCGCGCTTATGCATGTGCGGCTATACACAATATACTTTAATAATAATTAAACAATGCATCATATTATCTAATATTTTCTTATGTTTACGCGAATGTTATACATAGAAATTAAACACTATACGGATTTTGTCGCGTTGTTTATTTTACTTGAAACACTTTTATTACATAATTTTGAAACTCTAACACTTCTATTATTGAACTATACTATTATTTAAGCTATTTAATTTAATTAAATCTATTTATATTTAAGTTTACACAGCCCGACTAAACTAGTGTTATAGTTTAAAAATTATGTAATAAAAGTGAAATAAACAACAAAACGTATAAAGTGTTTAATTTCAAAATGTATCACATCGGTGAAAGTTGTTGATAATTATTTTGAAACCAGTCAAGAACAACTCTTTACCGCCTTATTTTTTAAGAGGTTATCTGATGGGCTATATTTACCAGATGTCTATAACATAGGTAATAATAGGGTTGAGGTAGTGGTTGTCGCCGTGAGCGATAATTAAATAAGATTACTCTTGTCTCTGACATCACTTAACACCATTCCCTAGCCATTTGTACGCTTATTTATAGCGTATAACACCGTGGTTAAATTATGGTAGTAAAATCACGAAGGACGGAAAGAGTCAACCATTTTTTTTAGAATTTGCATAAGTTTGGATTGTAAATGACGAGTATATATTAATACGAGAAGCAAAAACTTTGTACCCCTTTTTACGAAAACTGCGCGGACGGAGGAGTATGAAATTTGGCACAGTTAAAGTTTATATGAAGAAGGAGGATGCTAATATTTTTATAAAGTATGCATTAGAAATACATTAAATTAATGGCAAAACACTACACGCACACAATCATGGATTTGACACAAGCAGTCGAATCGCGTTCATAGTAATTCGGCATTGTTCGGTTGACTTCGTAGAATGCTTTGTAACTATGGTTACATACATATATATGAGAAGTAGGTGACTAAATGAAATGTCATTTTATGGGTATAGTTATCTTCTATATATATATATATATATATATATATATATATATATATATATATATATAAATCTATTGCTGTTCGTTTGTCTCACTAAAACTCGAGAACGGCTGGGCCGATTTAGCTGATTTTGGTATTGAAATGTTTGTCATAGTCCAGGGAAGGTTTAAACGGTGAGATAATATAGAAAAATTCGTTAGGATAGGTAATACGAAGTACACTGGGTCATCGAGTAGACAATAAAAATATAAATATTTAAATAAATTATGGGCGAATTTTGACCACTTGGCGACCTCTAGTTCCTGTTAACTCCTGGAGCTAAGCTAAGTTGGATGATTACGGGTCTGTACGAATGGCGTAGTGGGTTAGATCGCCTCGCCTCTGCCACTATGCTGGGTGTTCCGAGTATAGGAATTCATTGTATTTGTTGTTTGAACAAGCCCGAACTCTAACTAAGTAACACCTATATTGTTTTGATCCGTAAAATATATTTGTAAAGTCGGTAGAAAGTGCAATTATTAAGTATATTTTTTCCTTAAGATACTATTTAAACTATAGTAAGTGTAATTAAAGTGTGAAACAGTGCAAAAACTCTTAAAATAACAACAAAATCATCATTTTATAACAATTCGTTACGAATAGTGTTGAGAAGTGGATTCAAATTGTGCTGTTGCAGTAAACGCGTAAGTGACGCGTATTGCACGGCGCTTAAGACCTTCTCGCCGCCACGTTTCAAGTAAGCAACACACATAGATCGCACAGCGCTAACCGTGCCGCCATCGCTTGATATTCTTTAGTTTCACTAAACGCTACTGCTTAGAAAGCTGATTTATTCATTTGCAGCTCGCAGTTTGTTTAAAGCTTGCCTCCATAATGTCAACAAAAAACTGTGCGGGTTGCATGAATGCTTTTGAAAGTAGAGAATGCTTACAATGTTGCATTTGCCATCAGTGGTACGATTTATTATGCGCAAATGTTACCGAAAAGCGCTTCAAGCTAATGAATGGCGAGCAAAGAGGCTCATGGAAATGTCCTGGCTGCAGAAATAAGCAGCCCAAAGGTGACAACACCAACACACCTGTTCGCGCCTCTCGGCTGGAAAGTCTACCTAATCTTAAACAAAGGTCGCCATCACCTACTAACATGAACGTCACCCTTCGTACTAAGCAAACGTCTATGTCTTCGTCAGATGTTATTAACAGCGATGATACCATGGTTCATTTTTCAAAAGATACCCTGAGGGAAATAATAAAGCAAGAAATAAACAATGCTTTAAAAGATGCAGTTTCAGCGCAGTTCCGGCAGATTAATGAACTGGTTGCTGATTTTAAGAAATCCTTATCATTTTTCAACGAGAAATACGACGAAATGAAACTTATGCTAGAAGAGAAAGCGAACAAAATAGAGAAGATCGAAAAAGAAAACAGCAGTCTACAAGATAGTCTTCAAAAGCTGAGCAAGCGGTTAAACCTGATTGAACAGGCCTCTAGATCTAACAACATTGAACTACAGTGCGTCCCAGAAAGTAAGTCCGAAAATATTGTTACTATAGTACAACAGCTCGGCAAAGTTATCAGCTGTGACATTAAGGACCATGATATTCTACACTGTACAAGATTAGCAAAAATGGATTCTAATAGCAAAAGACCACGAACGATTCTCATCAAGTTCAGCAGCCCTCGTCTGCGCGACACTTTTCTTGCTTCATGCATGAAATACAACAGAGCAAACGCCCGAGAAAAATTAAATACCAGCCATCTAGGAATCGCTACCGAACCACCTCAACCGATATACGTCACTGAGCACCTTTCGACCGAAAACAAAGCGATCCATGCAGCGGCGCGGATTCGTGGCAAGGAGCTGGCTTATAAATTTATATGGGTTCGTTACGGGAAAGTTTTTGTAAAAAAAAACGAAACCTCGCCAGTTATTGTTATAAATAGTCTAGATAAACTATCATCTTTGGTATAAGTTTATTTATATTGAAAGTATCTATGGATAACTCTTATTGCATTCAATCGTTCAATAGATGTTTACTATCAAAATGTACGGGGCTTAAAAACAAAAACTCTTGATTTATCTCACAATATATCCATTCATAGCTATGATGTAATAGTGCTTACAGAGACTTGGTTACATAGTGGCGTCTATGACTCTGAGATCTTCGATGACAGGTACATTGTCTACAGACGTGACCGGGAGACTACTAGATATAGGAGCCGAAAAGACGGTGGAGGGATGTTAATAGCGGTGTTAAAGCACCTTAAGTCTCAGAGGTTTAATTGCTTTGAATCCGAACTCGAGGATTTATGGGTAAGTCTTGATTTAAAAAATAACGGTAAGGATATTATATATATTGGCGCAGTATACTTACCACCACCAGTACATCACGAAACATTATCACTGTATACCAAGAATGTTGACCATGTTACAGCAATAAATAAAAATATGATAATATTAGGCGACTTTAATCTCAGCGATGTTACCTGGACATCAAAAGATAATTATTTATACCCGGAATTTAACCAATCAAAACGTAACGCAGTACTCGCGGAGTTTTTATCTCTGAGTGCATTGTACCAGTATAATAATATTTTGAACAATAAATCTAAAACTCTAGATCTCATATTAAGTAATGCTCCTGTAGAAAAATTACGCCGCTGTATGTTCAATTTATCGAGAGAAGATCCATTACACCCGCCCTTACAGTTTAATATACCTTTACTACCGGATTGTCAACTTGAAGCTAAACCTTTGCTTAAACCTGATTTTTATCGAGCGGACTACGAAAACGTCATAAATAATCTACTATCAATAGAATGGGAGAATAAACTAGATACATGCTATTCAGTTGATGACATGGTTGACATCTTTTATGATATATTACATCGCGTTATACTTCTTACTATTCCGTTAAAACAGTCAAATGTTAAAAAATACCCGCCATGGTACAACCGAGACCTCATTCGTTTGTTTAAAGAAAAGTATAAATACCATGTTCGCTATAAAAAATATAAAAACCAACTGCATTTAATATCCTTTGAAAGGTTAAGGGACGACTGCAACATGCTTCGAACTTCATGTTACAAAACCTATATTTCAAAAATAGAGAGTGGCATTACAAAATATCCCAAGATTTTTTGGTCTTTCATAAAGGGTAAAAGAAAAACTAGCAGTACATATCCAGCTCAAATGTATCTTAGAAATAAAGTAGCTACGAACGGTATAGATATATGTAACTTATTTAAAGAAAACTTCGCTGCGAATTTTAATGCACCATCGGGTAGTCCAAGTCTCTCAAACCGTAACAGAGAGAACACAATAGGAACATCAGCGATTCATAACGAAGAAATATATTGTAGTCTTAAGTCACTAGATGAAACGAAGGGGTCAGGTTGTGACGGCATCCCGCCTGTTTTTATAAAACGCTGTGCAAAGGCACTAGTTACTCCACTTAAAATCATTTTTAATAAATCTGTGCTAGAAGGAACATTCCCTACGAAGTGGAAAGAAGCTTTAGTTATCCCTATATTTAAATCTGGAGAAAAGCATCTAATTACGAACTATAGACCAATATCTATTCTGGTCTCATTTGGCAAGATATTCGAGAAACTTATAAGCAAACGTTTGGAATGGGACTTAAAAAAACATATAACGGATTATCAACACGGCTTTGTAAAATCGAGGTCCACAAATACAAATCTTCTTTGTTTTACATCCATGATATCAAAATACCTCGACAAACGTATACCTGTAGACACAATTTACACAGACTTCAGTAAGGCATTTGATAAAATGGACCACAGTCGCCTTATTGCAAAATTGAGTAATCTTGGTATAGACGGTGCTTTGCTCAAGTTGCTGGAGTCATACTTGGAAAATAGGACATCGAAAGTGGTTGTCAATGGTTACTGTTCTTCCAACTATGTAGCAACGTCTGGTATTCCGCAGGGCTCGCATCTTGGGCCAATTTTGTTCAATGCCTTTATTAATGACATTGTCAAGTGTTTCAAAAACTCAAGTTTTTTCTTATTTGCCGACGACCTTAAGATTGTGATGCCTGTTCAAAGCGATGACGACCCAAGAAAATTACAGGATGATATACATAACTTAACGAATTGGTGCAAAGAAAATAAAATGATATTAAATGTAAATAAATGTTTCTATGTCCAATTTACACGAAATAAACGTGCAGCTAATAATGCTTACTACATTGACGGCACTCAAGTACGAAACGTAACCGTGATTCGTGATTTAGGCGTCCAAATAGACTGTACACTAAAGTTCGATGTGCATATACTAGACATTGTTGCTCGAGGTTTCAGAGTGCTGGGTTTTATTATTCGCAACTGTAGAGACTTTAAGAACTCCTCCACAAAGATAAGAATTTTTAATACCTTGGTTCGTCCGATACTGGAGTACGGTTCCATTATATGGAATCCACACTACGAGGTTTACAGAAAACGTCTAGAAAATGTTCAAAAGCGGTTCTTATATCACCTATGTTACGGAGACCATATAGCCAAAAAATGCATTAGCTACGCCGAAAGACTGAAACACTATAAAATTCAATCGCTTGCGAGCCGTAGGGAGAAACTAGACTGTCTTTTCCTCCACAAAATGTTTAACGGGTCTATAGACTGCAGTCAGCTATTGAGCACATTGCACATAAGAATCCCCGCTCGACTGCCTAGGAAGAATATATATAGTTTATTCGATGTACCAACTTCCCATACAAATCTAGGTCATTATGCTGCGGTACCAAGGCTCTGTAGGCAATATAACAATCTGTCAAAGGCAACAGAAATTGACATCTGTGATCCCTTAACCAAATTTAAGAAGTGTCTGGACAGAATATTTAATTATTAAATGTTAAGTTATCTGTAATTATTATATGTACTTTCGGGTTTTGTCATTGTTTCACATTGTTTATATTATTATATAACTTATATTTTATTGTATAGGTTTATAGTCCACAATTTATCTAAGATAAAATATCCAAATTGTCTTGTGTTTAAGTAACTATCCAATATGTTTTAATTAGGTAACTTAGTTTAAAAAATATATATACTTGCATGCTGTGGTTTCCTGTAACTGAAGGATTACACTTGTCTTATATTTAAGTGATTTTATCCGTGTAATCTGTAGTGTATATTCTTTGTTGGAAATCCTCAATAAATAAATAAATATTTATATGTATTGTATAATATTAAATACTACAGTTGTATTTGAAATAGTGAATAAAGATACAATAACTTCAAGAAAGAGTAGCCTAATAAAATAAAGAATTGTACACTGGATTTACCATAAATATATTGCATTAAATTGAAGCAGTGGTAGCATATAATATATTATTAGGATTTTCTGACAAAAAATTCTATGTAGAAGCACGGAGTCTTGACTTGTGTCCGGTAAATTTGCAATACGCATGCTCGCTATTTCTTGGGACCTAAAACCATAGCCGGAGGTATCTCTCTACTAGAGGGTGGAGAGGTAGGACTTAGGAGGTATATCTCTTTGCCTATCGGCAGAGATGTATTATACTCATATTTAGACGCACGTAACAGGGCACAAGACTGGGGCCTTTTACTGGCATTGTGTCAGACTCCGTGATACTACTAAGAATTTCTAGTCAGAAAAGTTTAATAATATTTTGCTCAAACAAGCGAATCCAACCAAAAACCTCATAAGCAGCAGTCATATTGACTACCATTGCGGCAGCAAGACAGCTATAAGTTTCCTTGACCCTCAGAAATACTACTTATTAACCTAAACAAATAATCATTCGTATAATCTTCGTCACTTCAAAAATACTATTAATAGTTTTTATGTGTCTAGACGCATAAAAAAAACCCTACGAACTAAATATTTGAAACATCCCATACAACACGTTAAAAATAAACACTTATTTCTAAAAATCTTTTTTGTAACGTTCCCACATCTGCAGATAATAAGTTTAAAGAAACATGTTTAATATGCATTACACAAAACCTAAAAAGACGTGTAAACGAGAAAATACGCCTCTCGCGTTTATACCTACTTTCAGGTCACTTTTTATCTTTTTTATTACTACTCTTTGGCAAAAATCGTAAATATATCAAAACGTGCTGCGTTACATAAAAATGGAGATAATTTTTATCAACCACATTTATATTTACTGAAGTGGATAAAAATCAACAAACGGGTTTGCGTTTCAACTCGATGTAATTTATATTGGACAAGAAATTATTACTAAACATATCATTGCATTCTGTGCAAAACTTGCAAAATGTTACTGAGGTGCAAAGATTATAAAATAGAACGAAGGTATTTGAGAGAGAAATGATACCAATCAATGCTTAAATATACGATATCCACATTGTTTGACTGATTAGTGTATAAGATGGCATCTTACGTTTAGCGCTTTACCTGCCTTGTATAAAAGAACTCGTTAAAGTGCGAGTGCAAAGGACAACAGTATTTATAATGATAAATCTGCATGCAACTGATACTGCACGGAGGACGGAATGGTTAATGTGGTCGTCACGCCATTGTCACTGCGCCAGATGCCGGAGGTTCGATCCCCACACGGAACAAAACAATAATGTGATAGTCGCTAGCAGATTGATTCTTTACACTTATTTTAAAGTAAAATTGCTATCAATAGTTCGAAATTAAATTGTGCGTATTAAAATTGTTATCGGTTGTTTTATCAGCGGGACATAATATCATATTCGTAAGGTCCCGTAAGGCCCAGTTCGATGTATGAATAAGGCCAAGTAAATGTTTGATATCTATCAGAATATTCTAAATATTAGTACGGAATCTAGAAGTTAACATAGTTATAGTCACAGCTCATCTTCTATTACACAAACCTAACACCACTTAATAATTTTATAATATACTAGCTGTTGCCCGCGGCATCGCCCCCGTAAAGTAGGTTAGTTTATGATAGAAACAGTCGGTTGAGTAGTTTTTGATTTAATCCTTACAAACAAACAAAATATCAAATCTTTTCTCTTTATAATATTAGCATAGATAAAGACCTCTGTCTACCCCTCAATAGATACGATGTAACACATAAATTATATCAACCTTTGAACTATCGATATATTAAATTATAACCAAACTTATTGAGAAAGCAATGAGTAATGACATACACACACAGTTGATAATTTTTTCATTCGTCGCACATGGCCTTTGCCTCGTCACCGAACAAGATAACGTATCAGCGTTGATGTGTAAAAAATTTAGTACAGATCTGATAACATCACGACTTATATCGGCCAAACTTCCATAGAAGTGGTAACAAGGCCGAACTCGTATATAATTATAGTAACACGTGCTCATTAATTGGCGAAAATGTAAGCATACACCTCAGATTTATTTACATAAGCGCAAGGTATGTTATAACAAAACAGATTGAAATGTTTGAAGTACATTTATGTAATATGAATGTACTTCTAACACTTCAAATTTATACTTTTTTGTAAGAGTAAAAAAATAGATACGGTTTGGTAAAAAAATTGAGCATCTTTTAGAATGCAAAGATAACAAAAGATGTAACCTTTAATTAACACGAATCGGAGTTCCAAATAATCACACAACCACGTATGTTAAGAAATGACTCAAGGTTTCTCGTTCATTTGCCAAAAAAAGCAAAGGAATACGGGTCTTACAGCCTATACGCATGCACCGAAAATATTCTTATTTTTAAATTAAACTGAATAAAGTTAAAATATGTTAAAAAATATTGTTTTCCAATATATTAATAATATAATACTGTTAATACCATTCATTGAAAAGAAATATATAACTTTTCATCTTATCGATAAAACATCGATGTCAGAAGCGTGACTTTCGAAAAAGTTAACTGTCACTTACTTAGGGAATTCCTTCGTAGGTGATACCTAGCATGGTGAAATTGAATTTAGGTAAGTATTCGATTAAGGGATGCCCTTAGCTTAAAATACACATACTTAGGTCCACCTAAGTATGTGTATTTTAAGCTAAGGGCTCCAGCCTAGGGGCCTGTTGGTGAAAACGAGCATAAGTCTCCTAGTAATCAGTTAGGCAACAATGTACTTTAAGTGACGTAATTGGTTACTGATAAGGATACAGCACAGATGAAAGTAGCACTAATATTAGATAAAGGACGGATCCTATTGCACTTACTTTAATAATTTGCACTCTCGCTCCGTCTTTTCCTATTTTTGTATGAGAAGTTCGACCTGTGTAAGATCGAACTTGTGTTCATAGCAATTTTCGTACACTATTGACGGTTTAAATTCTCGCATATCATTCTAATAAGGACTTGCTACGCTGATAACTCAATAAAACAAAGACTATTATTGGTCCCCCGTTGACAACACTACTTACCGCACAGACACAACACAAGATTTGACTATAGTCTTCCTATAGAGTAACAATGCTACAGTACTTGCGTTATTCGTAGTCTGAGAACGGATGCCTCTATATCTATCTGTCAAAACAAACCAACATTCACACTCAAATTAATGCGATCATTTGGTAATAGAATCGCCAATCAGCATAGTCATAATTATTCGTTTTGCACAAAGATGCTGGTCGAATCTTTGTATTTCTATGACAAGTTTGCTCCGCTCGAAGTATTAGTTTCCTTGCGGTAATGAAAGTGTGAGAAAGTATTCAAAACCTCAATATAGTAAGATAAATGAAATTAAAAATAAAATCGTGTCATATTTTAATTTCCACGTACCTACACAGTTATCTTATATTTTAACACAGATACACTATAATTAGCTGTAAATAAAGACGTCATTAGTAATGCTAGAGTACTAGCGTTATTCGTAGTTTGAGAACGGATGCCATCATATCTGTCAAAACAAACCAACATTCACACTCAAATTAATGCAATCAGTTGGTAATAGAATCGCTAATCAGCATTGTCTTAATTGTTCGTATTGCACATCGGCCAACATCTTTGTATTCCTACGACACGTTTTGCGTTCCGCTCGAAGTATTAGTCTCCTTGCGGTCATGAAAGTGTGAGAAAGTGTCCAAAACCTCAAGATAGAAAGTTATAAATAAAATTAAAAATAACATCATGTCATACTTTAATTTCCACGTACACAGTTATCTTATATTTTAACACAGATACACTATAATTACCTGTAAATAAAGACGACATTACGGGTTAGCACGCACCGGTTCTTAGGGTTTTAGGGTTAGTATAGTTAAAACGTAATTGTCTTTTTTGAAAATGTATATAGTAACACTTAGGTATTAAATTATTAATGCGTAATATGATTACTACTTTAAATATCAATGCTAGTTACCAGTGACCCCAACCAATAAATTTTCTATTGTGTTAACTACTCAGTAGTCGGTTTGTTAATATGATACCTAATTTTCGTAGAAGATATGGTTGACCGTAAAAATTAAAACATATGATATGCCTAACTTTTTGTTAAAAATCAAGTGAGATAACACGCCTTTTTCTCCTGTCCTTGCATTGATTAGCAAAATCATTGTTGCAAAGTGAACCAAACCTAGTGTCTCGCGATTAACCATGTATACTGGTTAGTAAAGAAACAGTTACTAAAAAAAGTTACATTAGTTATCATTAAAATTGATACTTGATGACTATTGATGACACTTACTGCAGAATATTAGCAAAATTTAGCAAAATATATTATGCTAGTAGATGTGACAAAAAATCTGCGTGCCGTAACATACTAAGACGAGAAAATATAAAGACGGTCAGCAGCTGTCACAACTGCTTCCCCAATAGAAGAAAGCATTAAATTAAAATGAGAATTAATGCCTTACCACACTCTAAATCTTCAGTAGCGATACTGACCTACAATATAAAGATATTGTATATAGCACAGTAACAATTTATCCATCATTAACACAAACGATAGTAACAACTTCAAAATCCCTGGCATATCTCCAACAACGGGTTGCTCTCAACTGACAATAAATAACCAATTGAAAAGCAATAAAAACACTTTTACTTTAAAACTCAGATTGTATTTCATAGGGCATGGCGGTTTTACAGTACAGTGAGATTCAGGCTATCTTATCTAGTCTTTAACAAGTCTTAGTGTAACGTGTTTGGTTAGCAAAATAAATGTTGAAGAAAACTACGGCATAACTTTGTTAGATTGCTACTGCGATGTACTAGCGGGGAGATTGATGGACTCGTATGTTTTTAAGATATAGTTTTTCATAATACGTATTTACTACACTATAAAGTATCGATTCCTTTAAAGATTTACAGAATGTATACTGAGAAATTTAAGGGAGAAAGAGATATTGTTTTCGCAGGTTGTGAAATGCGTCAGACCGCATTAGTCTAGCAGACTCTAGCGTGGTGTCTATAACCTAAAACCTATATGTTTTACGATATGATATTTAGTAATAAACAAGTTCATGCTGTCGCGGGGTATTTTTAAAAGATACATCATGTCGTCTATTTCGATATCATAGAATAATATTGCACTTTTATTTATTTACCGTAAAAATTTTTGCATGTTCTGATATAGTAACCACGGAAATAAAACATAATTAGTATTAAATATAATATAAAAGTAATTATTAAACGTAGTAGTATTATTATCTATTCTATTCTGAATATGTGATATGCGTCATTTCTTTCATTTAAAAAATCAATAATTAATGTTGAAACGAATAAAGTATAAACAAACAAACATAATAAACTTAAATTTGTTCTAGAACTCAGTTTAAAATAGTGACTGCAACAGTTGTGAAATTAGAGTATTGATTAGGTGTGTCACTAATCGTTTCCGCTGTCTAGTACTCCGAGTTTATAAATAACTACAGTCTATCGGTCTGTACTGTTGTAATCATTAATCAGTCATTATTGTCGTGTTTTCACCCACGAGTGCTCTCGGTTTCAAGATTTTTCTGTCTAGGTATCATGTTATGAATAGATGTGAAATATTAATTCCTACTGTCTAGAAGACATCTTTTTATTTTGCCAACAATAAGAACTTTATATATATTCGTTTTGGTTTTTTACTTGCTGCTATGCGTTTAGAGAGTTCCATTAATTATCGCCGAAACAGATTACTATATCTTGTCGAAATTAAGTGCAAGGCATTCTTCCAGCGTGGGCATTATGCTGAAAGTATGTTAATGAAAAAAGGAACCAATCATAAAATCGGTTGAGAAAGTGATACAAGAAAATTATTAAATGTCTTTTTATAAATGCTTTGAGAAACGCCTCATATTTATTAATCGATTTTATAAAAGAAAATCTTTAAATTCAGCTTATTATCCGAAAATAAAACATTAATAATGTATGTTTGCTTTTTAATTAATATGGTAAATTTAATTTCATCTCTCTTATTTACTCTTCGCTCGCCTTGCATTAAAAATATTAGTAACCTATTTTGCTTCATATTACAAAGATCAATTAATAAAAAAAATGTGCTAATTATATGTGTCCTTTTTAAGCCGAACTTAATGTAACTGCCAAAATATAGGAGTAATACATCTCGTTCTAACACTTTTATGGACTTTAACGTAAAAAGCGAATATATTTCTGCATGTGTATTTCAGACATCCTAATTCAATAGCCCAGACCCAAAAATTCTACTTACAATTTATTAACACCGGAAACGTAATCATAATCTTCGTATATTCAACAACGAACATAACTACACATTATCGCTAACAGCAGACATATTTACCTACAAAATTACACGCTAATTCGCACATTACTTCATAATAATGTCGCGTCTACGTCACTTGTGACGTTGATCTGCGCTCGCGCCGAACCGTTCGCAATTCTCGTCGAGTATCTTTATATCACGTGGTGGCAAAAACAGCCCACGGTCACAAAAACCGGTCTCCATTGCACCGGCTTTACACGGGATGTCTACTTTAATATGCGAGGATACTGGGCGATTTTAAAACTTGCGGAGATCACTCTAATTGTAACAAAAAGCCAGTCTTTCTAGGTTATGTTTCTGTGTGAGAAAAGGTGTGTCAATCAGCTTTAAAGTGCAGTTGCCTCATGATTAATTGTTACGCGGTGTTAAGCAATGTTGCCTTTAACCTTGGTTATGGGACCATTTACTAAAATAATGTCTCTAGCTAACCACCTAATAAAAGGTTTCTTTACTTATATTGACATTTGACAGTTGTCTCTTAGCTATAAATGATAATTATGAGATGAGGTTTCATTGACAAACGGTTCAAGTTTCGTCAAGTTTAACCAAATACGGCTGCATACTAAAGCAGCCGTATTTTGATAAACTAGATGGGATGATACAAGCCTAATATAAATATAGATAAACGCCTAAAGATATAGAGTAATATTACACCTACATTTCGCCAGTCGTTTTCTAGGTCCCGCATATCATAGGTATATAAAAGGGATCGAGATTTTGAAAACAGTTTTCCTGATCCAGGATCTATATCGAATCGAATTGGGCCCACAGTCTTTATATTGGCAAATATAAACATAAATTAATATTATGCCGATACCAACGAGCCTTATTTACCTATATAAGACAAAAAGAATCTATTATATATTACATTACACATTACATTATATTACAGTAGGTTTTGAACAGCAATGAGTGGAATATCCGTGCAAAGCTGGGACATTACAGTATTTGCTCATACGATCAATCACAGTCATATAAACTTGTCTTGCGTTCCTGGGATTAGAAGTTTTCCTTCTTTACACTGAGAACTTTCGATAAATTGGCAATCTTCTAGTAATACTTCTGGTATTAAAAACGTGCATAGGCCACGGCAACTTACCATAACACGTGCCGTATGCCTCGAAGCATAAAAAACATGTTCTTTTACTCATTATCATGCATATTGCGTATGCACCGCGTGTGTAATAAAGTCTCTTTATTTTCTTTCATTCTAACATTGTCCACTTTTCCGTCAACAAGCGATAACCGTGATCATCAAACTGTCAGACAGATGCATTATTCAACACAAGGTGATCGTAAGATCTAAGATTTTAGGACTTTCTGAAACAGATTACTTTACATTCCAATCATCATTGATACGATATGTTACCGTATCTCGTTCAAAGTTAATAGGGCTAAAGTAACCCGAAGTGCATTAGTTCCGTTTGTAGACATGTATATTGTATACTGACGCTTTGAATACAAATTAATTTTGAACATACGATGCAAGACCATTGAGTACATCGAACTATTATGTAAAACCCACAGCCGCAGGTATATTTGAATCATTTGGAGGACATTTTGAATTATAATTTATCAGTAGGCGTCATTAATTCTTATTGAGTGTATAATTGATCAGCTGTTTTGAGCGCAGCATAGTGTTACTAACACTCATAAGAGTTTAATTACCTGATCGCTTAACATCCAAACACAGTCTTACGCCTATATTTCCTAAAGGGTAAGTACAGGTGTATTAATTATCCCACGTAATAGGAAGCGAGGCCATTGCTGTCTATCGCGTACAGTTCCAAACCCATGCTACTATAGACAATTTCTTGACAGACTTTGCCCAACCCGGCAATCGAACGCAAGACCACATGCACAGCAGTTATATTCACCCTGCGCTAGCGACGCAGTCGTCAAGAAGTTATTAACAATTATGTATTTTGATAGAAAAAGAAATAGGAAGAATAATTAATGACAGACAAAATTCTTAGTTACAACACAGAGAATATAGCAAGACTAAACTGCTATATACGGATTTTATCGCGTTGTTTATTTGACACTTTATTACAACATTTTGAAAATTGTTGCGCTACTACTACTATTAAACTTGGTTCGACCAGGTTACACCGGCCGTGGTCACAAGCTGACTCATCAGCTTGTGACCACGGCCGGTGTAACCTGGTCGAAACGTCAAGCATAAAAAAGGTAAACATTATGCATGATCGCGTTAATACCCGTTACATATTATATATATTATATCATGCAACGCGAAAGTTTAAAAGTTAATAAATTTATATTCAAAACATTAAATAAAAAGAGAACGAAATTTTCAAAATATTTCCATCAAAGTAAATTAAACCGTATTATACAAAAAAAAAACTTGTACATAAAGTTGGCAAACACCGCTTCCACATTAAAAATGTTTCAACGAAAATTAAACCAGCCAACCCGGGAATCGAACCCGACGTATCAAGGTCGCACGCAACCCTAAGCACAAAATTATGCTATGGGACTAAAAATATAGTTTACTATAAGGAGGGTCCAATATACTCTTTCTGTAATCCCATCCGGTAACTGCAACTTAGTGTCATAACCGGTAATTAGTTAGGTCCCCTCGATGTTATATTGCTCGCTATAGGCTGTAAAAATTTACTACTAGAACTTTACCTGCTTTTTGTTATTTTACTTACCTATAGTAATAATAGCCTAATAAGACACCATTGGACTACCAATCAACAGTAGACATAATATGAATATTTGCCATCGCAGTTGTATAAAAGATAAACAATTTTTATAACTTGTGCCAAACCTTTAGGTCTCCTAAGTCGCTTCGAATAGCGCCACAATGACATGAAACTGGTGTACGGTGAACACGGGGCAGGAGAGGCAAGGATGGATCTACGCAGAGTATAGCTACTTTTGAGGGAACTAGAGGGAACTGAGGGAACTTAAGACACCAACCTAGTTTGGGTACCTATAGGTACCGAAACAAGTCGGTTCATATCTGTTTCCCTTATTTACGGTTACACACATAAATTACGAAGTATTTAATTAATGGTTCCACAATATCATACAATCAGACTATTGCATAAATAATATGCTATAACTAAGCAGAACATTGATCACGCGTAACGTTTTAGTAACATTACGACTATTAATTGAGTTAAAATGATATCACGAGTTCGGGAGATTGAGCACAGATATGTATAAGACTCGAACTGTGGACTCACCACAGACAAATTATTCAAAGCATCCAATTATTTGCAAGCTAAAATTCAAATTCAAACCATCAAATTCAATGGACCAATTTACCTATTAGAATAAGCATATTTATCCTGTTTTAATAATAAATATTATAATGACAATGATAACCTTCCACTATAATATTTATTATTAAAATAACATATACATATATACAACATGTAACATAATAAACGCACATCCTGAAAGTAGTTAGTACAAAATCGGCTACTGAATCAATTCCAGAAATTTTATAATACTAAGGTAATTTTTTATCCTTAAAACAATTAAAACGAATTAAATTATAGTCACCCATTTATTAAACACCTGAAATAAATGTATTATAATTCAAGGCAATAAGGCTTTTGATGCAATAAAGGCAATAATGTTAGATTTATTGTAATATACCCATACTATCCGCGCACAATAAGGAGAAGTAATTCGTTAAATTAAAATATTTAAGTACATAAAAGTAAAATTTTAATGGTTATATTATTCATTAAAATTAAACTACTATATACGGATTTTATCGCGTTATTTATTTTACACTTTATTACAACATTTTTTGAAACTGTTACACTACTTCTAGATACTATGGGGAAAGTGTAAACTTAAATATAAATACTTTTAATAGTTTTAATAATTTAATTAGCTTAAAATTAGTAAAGTTTAATAGTATCTAGTAGTAGTGTAACAATTTCAAAAAATGTTTAATAAAGTGTAAAATAAATAACGCGATAAAATCCGTATATAGTAGTTTAATTTCAATGAATAACATTCGCGTAAACCGAAGACAATATTATGATTATATTATTATTACGATTTAATAATCTAATTTGGGTCTCTGAGGTTGTGCGTTATATCTGTGACATGTTGTATAATAAAAAGGTGCAAGGATTGAACTCCGATTCTCAATAAATAAAAGGCGACCATTTACAATTAAAATTGATAATAATCAATCCTAATCTAAAATCTTTAGATTGAATATTTGTCGTCGCCGAAACAAGATTTTTATCTCGAATCTAAGCACTTTGCATTAGATTGATTATCAGTTTTGACCGTAGGTGATCAGTGATCACCTCAAATCGCTAAATATTTCAAGTTCAAACCCCGAGCCATCGTCGATTATTTAATAATTTCAACCATTAATAATAATTAAGATCAGCATACACACTCGCGGAAAATCTTAATCATTCCGCCTGACGTGTGATAGGTATTCTTAAAACTTGTTTATAGGGTCAAAAGGTGTCGCTATTACACCTCAAGCGAGTTAGCATTATTAATTCGCTAGCCGAGTGGAGAATGAATGAAAAACGACAGTGCGCTTGCGCACCGTCCCACGCGATTTGTGACGGATTACTCAATAAAGTATCGCGCGATACATACACACGTTACGCGTCAATTATGTTCGGGTTTATTATACTATTATAGTTATCTGTCCAATTAAAAAAAGTAAAAATCAACGTCTTTGACCTCGTTGGTGCCGTGGATGGCTTTGAGCATGTCGTTGGTTCGATACCTGAGACGCGCAAATGATATTGGATTTTACTGTTAAGACGTTTATGGTACCAAGAGTAGACGGCATTAGCCCGATGAAATTATAGTAAAGTTGTATGATCCATTGATGATAACCACTGCTGCGATCCAGAAAACGAAATCGAGAATTATTTACGCGAATGCTGATTGTGTGCGTTACTTCAACCGTCTGATCAACGAAACGGAATAATTGCAGTATCAGTACGTATACCAACGTAATAAATTACACCTAGCAATTATAATGCCTAGCCTAACTATGCCTAGCAACGATAGTACATAATAATTTTATCTATTCTGTGATAGCCTAGTGAGGTAACAGTTGTACCTTCGTGCAAAGATCTTGTGTTCGATCCCACGGCACGCACCTATGATTTCTCATAGTTAGGGGCGTATGTAATAGTTAATTAATTTTATCGTTCGCTTTAATGGTAAATAAAAGCGTGGGATATTTACCAACTTCTTTTCAACTAGCGAGGACTAGTGCCTAACCCTTCTCATTTTGATAACAGCCCTATGTCCAGCAATAGGTGAGTTTATAAGCTGATATTTTTATCTAAAAACTAGCTTTTGCCCGTGACTTCGCTCGCTTGGAAATTAAATTTTCCTGGATGACCCTAAGTCCTTTTCTGTAACGTTGACAACGTATTTGCGAAATTTCATGGTGATCGGTCGAGTAGTTAAGGCGTGAAAGCGCAGCAAACAAACTCACATTCACATTTATAATAATAGTAAGGATTAATATGTAAAGATAAAACTTTGTGCCTCCTTTTAACCTATTGAGTCGCAGCAACACACGCAGCCAGACACAATAGGTTTTAAATTATATTTGGTATTTTAACAACTGTTAGGTTATATTGCGTGCACGCAGGAGTAAGAGATTTGCCATAGGTAAAAGTTTACATGACTTAGAAGTGCATATTTAAAATTTAAAGATGAAGTATGAAAAATATTTAATATTTCGGTCACTAAGGACCAGTTCGTATGACAAGCAATGAGTCATTTTAGCTACGGACTATTCAGTTTTGACATATTTTCCATACAAAATGTGTCAAAAATTAACTGTCCATAGATAAAACGACTTGTTTCTTTATTGTATAGGCCTAAGGTGACCTACTTATAAACTCGTATCAGAAACCTGTCGAACAAATAAAAGAGCGAACTACATAAAAAAGAACACCTTTCTTAAAATCTAAGCTCTATACAATAATATTAAAGAATTTGCAGCTGTTTATACGTTACGTCATAGTATTTGTTAACGTTTTAATTCTAGGGGAGCGAAACGAGATATACTCATTTGAATATATTTAAATTTTCAGACAGTTAACGGGTTAAGTAACAAGTGTAATAGATGCGCTAAGTGAATCGGAATGTTGAAATTAAGTTACTTTTAGGCATTTTATTGCGGTATACATAGAGTTTTTTTAACAAACTAGATATCTAGATGACGCCGTTTAGCCGTTCTGTAGACGACAACAGGCAGTGACGGACTGACCACTTTGAGTGGCATTATAAAACACTAGCTGACCCGCGAAACTTCGTCTACTTAATAAAAGAGAATTGCCCCCGTTTTTGCAACATTTTTCATTCTGTTCCTATTGGTCGTAGTGTGATGTTATATATTAATCTCAAAATAACCAATCATCAAGTCCTGACGTTATAAAAAAATGGCCGTAACCTTTATACTAGTATTATTTTTATAAACTCAACCGATTTCTTAACTTAAGCCTGGCAACAATGCTGCCAATTATCATGGCCTATAAATAGTTCTTATCTTTTAATTTAGGTTACAAAGCAAGCTTTATGACATAAACTAAAAATCAAGAAATTAAAACGATAACGACGTTTTAGTGATAACCTAAGTATCTCAATGTACCTACTTAAAGTTTTGTGCATTACATTAAATCTACCATTTATTCTGTTATGTCACTGTTGCAATAAATGTTTATTTCTAAATAATATGTGCTAATATTTTTGTGCTAATAATATTACATCAAGCAAAGGACACTTTTACAAATAATACCATTGAAGTTATAGCGTGTCGGTGCAAGAAACTCCACAAAGGTTGTCATATTTATTCTGTAAATACAGATAATAAAACATCGTGTCTAATAATGTGTACGTTTTGCAATATGACTCACGTGAATGCTGATAATGTTTACTAAGCAGAATAAACTCTCGACACCCGCCGGCTAGCTATCTAACGAGATGTTGTTTATTTATCTAATTATTTACTGAACGCAGCCATATGAGCTTATGATTTTCGCGCCGCGCCGTAACGTCAATAATAAAATACGCGCGTTTAGAAGTAATTCTATTATCTTTGCTTTTTCTTTTTTTAAACTTTACAAGCAATTTAAATTATAGTTTACTTGTATTCTTGTTTACCTCTCCATCTAAACTTATATGCTTGTGTTAAGAGTGGAAGGAGACGGGTTGTTTTATCCCTCCCGGCAGTGGTAAAGAACACGCGCGATCGAGCCCACAAGGGCATGATTGGTAAGTGGAAGGAGCGGCTGGAGGCGCCTCTGGCCGGTTTCAAGACCGTTGGGGCCCTCCAGACGGTATTGGAGCGGTGGGCAGGGCGGCAGCATGGGACCCTTTTCTTCCGGCTGGTGTAGGTGTTGTCAGGCCACGGTTGCTTTGGCAAATACCTGCACACGGTGCTAGGAGGGAACCGAATTCCATCTGCCACCACTGCGAGTGTGAAGAGGATACGGCGGAGCTGATCCGTAAGGAAAGTATCCTTGCGGATCCGAGCCGTCGCCGGCGAATCCGGCGGCGCAGGTGCGCGTTTGCGCCCCTCATACCGCCATAATGAAGGCCGCGGGCGGAAGAACGGGGATCGCCCGTCCGCCAGCCATTGCCACAGTCGGCCAGGAGTTGTAGTCTGCTGAGTGGATCGCTGAGGTAGTCTCTTTTCCAGCGACCCATCCACTATACAAGGCAGCGTGTAGGCACACCGTGGGGTTTTGATCCGTAGGCCCTAAGTACGGGAGAGCCGGACATAACCCTCTCGCCTCTCCTTATTATTTAGTAGTAAATATTATATTATATCGTTGAAATTATTATTTATTCTTCTACTAACTTGGACATCCACTTATGTCAGTAACTTTACTTATTTATTATCCATATATATTATGTAAATGGTATTTTGTAAGTAAAAGGTCTTTGTACGCGCCTTTGCTCCCGTAATTCTAGGTATAAAATCTACAGATACCCTACATTTTAAGAGGATTAAGAAGTAATTTATTTCACGCTCCAACCCATAAACTACCATTATGCAGAAGTCACATCGCCTCGATGCTAAAGAAACACACTATAATAAGTGTATAAAGCAATATATTAAGTGCGGATTCCATATTTCCAAGGAGTACCTATACTCCTCTAAATAATAAGTATTATTACTTAAAAGTGCTACAATATTTTATTAATAACTTGGCAAAGCAGTGTAGCATAGATGAGTCTATGTTACACTGCTTTGCCAAGTGCCTTTGCCTTAAACTGTTAGAAAAGGTACTTTATTATTATTTATCCATTAAGAAGATTCAAATTAAATACAGAAAACAGTCGACCATTCTGGTTTAAGAACTTTATTCTTATAAGAATTACAATAATTCACTTACTGAGAATCCATATTTACAATATATGAGCGTACAGAAAAATAGACGATGATAGAATCTATATATATATACATATATATATAAAACTCTTCCGTTACTGAGTGACTGACAGACAACGCACAGCCGAAACTACTGAACGCAAGAAGCTGAAATTTGGCATACGTATGTTCCTTGGAGAGTGTAGGGGAGCACTAAGAGAGGATTTTTGGAAATTCCACCCTGAAGGGGGTGAAAGTGGTGAAACCCGATATTTACACGGGAACGGGACTTACGCGGGTGAAACCGCGGGAAAACTACTAGTTTTATATAAACATAAAGTGGGTAAACTTATAATTTTATGTTAAACGTATCACTGTCAACATCACCAATCAAGCAAACACGGATCTAAAGTAACAGAATACAAATAGAGCTAGATGTGGCTATCATGGCAATGAAGGCAGGAGGTATATATATTTTTTATATGTTATTTGTATATACCTATATGTGAGTGCTAGTATGCAATATAGAACATATACAATATGTATATATATATATATATTATTTTTCTAAATATTCTAATAATGTATACTTATGTATATATTGTAGATATTTTAAAGATCTTTAGGTTTCTTTTTTATAATAGGAAATTATACATCTAATTATATGCAATAGATATGTGTCCTGAACATGTTTCTAAAACAGTACATACTTGTCACTTCTTTAACTTCAGCCGGTAGTTTATTATATATTTTAATACCCTCGTATTCTATATTACGTTTCCCGTAATTCGTTCTAGGTCGACGCGCTACTAAGTAATTTCCGTTGCGTAATTTCATCTTTTGTGCCCGTTGCGTTTTAGTAAAACTTACGTGTCGTGTGAATGGTTTTGTTTAATATTTTCCTTATAAGTATGCACGTATAGTATACATATGATTGTCTGATGTTCATTATGTAAGGTGCATTATATATTTTTTGAGTGGAAGTTAAAAATTTATAATTAAATAATATTTTAACAAGTTTATTTTGGGCCTTTTGTATTAATTCTAAATTGGATTTTGCTGCAGTCCCCCATATTTCAGTTAAAAAGTCAATGTGGGGCTTAATTAATGAGTTATATATTATGTAACGAACTTTTCGAGGAATACATTTTCTAATACTGTCGAGAGCACCTATAAGAGATATAAATTTGGCTCTAATTTTCTCAATATGTGGTTTCCAAGATAGGTAATTATCCAAAATAATACATAGATATTTTTTTTGCTTTGTTTTCCTTTGAATAATTTGATTATTTATTTTAAGTTAAATACTATCAGTTATCTTTAGCAAATATTACATTATTTTTTTAGTAGTATTAATAGTTAATAAATTTGTTTGGAACCATTTATTTAACGAGTCTAAGTCTTTCTGAACGTCTACGTCCGTATCATACCATCAACTGATCTGCCGAAATAGAAAATAGTAGTATTATCAGCGTAAAGTGAAATATTTCCTGTTAGGTTTATTTGCATTATTATATTATTGATGTAGACAAGGAACTAAAGGCGTCGTAAAATTGAACCCTGTGGCACACCGAATGTGACAGGGCGGGGACCACTCTGATGATTACCTGTTCTTACAATTTGCTTTCGATTATGCAGATATGATTTAAAAATATCGAATGCCTAAAATGCTATTTTTAGATCGTCGTGAAATATGCCTTGTTCAAAACTATGGTTAATACAGTTTGTGAGTTCGACAGTAATGGTCTCTTTTAAATACTTTATGGATTTAGTACTAATGCCATCAATGACAGAACTGTAATTTCAATCTAAATTATCAATAATTTTAATTACTTCGTCCGTGGTTGCAAGCGTAATACACTTTAACTCCATTTTGCCACTTGTTTCAGGTCCATCAGGGTTTGCTACCGAGTTGTTGGTAATCAGATTAGCTAAGGACGAACCAATGGTCGCGAAGTAGGCGTTGAAGCTTTCACATATTTCCTTTAGATCTGTAATAGTTCCAGTTTCTGTGTCAAGTTTATCTGGTCCAGTTTAATTCCTTATTTTATTTTTAGAAAGATCATTTATAAGTTGCCATAATGTTCGGGGTTTATTCATACTGTCCGTGAAACGTTTATAGTAATAGGTATTTTTAGTTTTTTGTATGGTGTTAATAATACTTGCTTTTGTTGTCTCGTATTCAATTTTTAATTTCATATCCGATTTATTTGATTTGTATTTCTTCCATATGTTGTTACGGTTATCGATTTCATTAATAACTTCCTTTCTTATCCAGTCTTGACGGGGTGCATTCAAAACTTTCAATTTCTTGATTTTGCTCATTTTTAGACAAAATTGCAATTTATCTGCCAGTCTCTTAGGCGCTTTAATTTTAGGTTGCTCTTCGAAACATTTACAAAGGTTTGTGTAATTTACTGCTGTGTATTCCACTTTTTTGACCGGAGGTGTTTGATATCATTTAAGTTCTAAATATATTTGTCTGTGGTTGGACATCGATGATTCTATCATGGCAAAATGAAAATTGTGTTAGAGGAAACATGGTCTAGTATGGTTTTGGTGCTGGTGGTTAAAACAGTCGACCATTTAAAAGAATATTCTAAAAATATTAACTATATACTAATATTGTTTAATTTAATAAATTTGAAGTTTAATTTTTCCTCCTTTTTACAGCTACGCAACTAACAGGGACAGTGCTCTAGTTCAAGACCATTCGCTGCATACAAAATCAGCTATAGCTAATAATTCTCTGCTTTCCCCTTTAAAGATATCCAAGCTTAATACTATGTAATATTAAGCTATTACATATAATATATTATATGTTATTGTAACATTATATATAATAATTATAGCTATTGCTTAAGCTAGTATGCATAATAATCTCTACCGTTGGCGCCAGGAGACGCTGGCTCGGGGCGAAGGACCAGCTCCTCCCACTCTAGAGGCGGCACGGTCCGAGCTCCGCCAGGTCCTGGTGGAAGAATGGAGAAATCGACTTGTGCACCCTAGTGCTGGGCACGCCACAATCGTGGCGGTAAGTCCCGTTTTTGAGGAGTGGCTGGAGAGGCGGCATGGCGCCCTCACCTTCCGGCTGACACAGGTAATGACTGGTCATGGTTGTTTTGGCCAGTTCCTGTGTCGCATAGGTCGGCAAGAGACGCCCGGTTGTCACCACTGTGGCGACTGCCGCGACGTTGTTGAGGACACGGCGCTGCACACATTGACGGATTGCTCCGCCTGGGCATCGCAGCGCCGTGAGTTGATCGCGGCAGTCGGTTTGGTTGCCCTCTCGCTCCCAGCCGTGGTTCAATCTATGGTCCGGAGCGAGACGTCGTGGAACGCCGTCGCCTCCTTCTGTGAGGAAGTCATGTCCATCAAGGAGGCGGCGGAGCGGGAGAGGGAGCGCTTAAACCCTCTCCCCAACCGCAGAACCGGGCGCCGGAGGGCGCGAGATGACCTCCAGCCACCCTGAGGTTTGACCTGGGGGTGGTGGGCTTCGTGGGCCTGCCCGCCACCCGATCAGCACCAGGTCCAAGAGGCGGCGTGCGTGTTCCCACGCGCGCCTCTGAGCCGTGTTTTTGTCTCCCTACAAGGGGACAGTAGAGGGTCTATTATGCAGTGGCCTGCCGTTTCACACGGCGGGCCGAAACCTCGGCGGGGTCGCGATTGCATGTGAAAGCGATTCGCGCGGCCCCGCCGTCTATGGTTATGTCGAGGAACACCGTGGTAGGTTTAGTCGGTATTACCGGGGTATTACTCCCCCGGTGAGCCCGACATAACCTCTCCGTCGCCCCGCGGAGAGGTATGCGGCAAAGCATTCCCCCACGAAAACAAAAAAAAAAAAAAAAAAAAAAAAAAGTATGCATAATAATGCAACTAATATACTTACCTACATTTAAATCCTAACTGCGATTGTAAGTTTGTTTGTTTGTTATGTTTCATGCTTTAACTACTCTACCGATCATCATTAAATTTCGTACGTTATCACAGTTATCACGTTATATGTCATAATTTAACATGGCATACTTTTACTTATCCTAATAATAGTTACGCATAATATTAATTTGGCATAACTGTTTAGGCACAATTTTTTAAGCATATTTACTATACCTAAGTATAGTAATTGTTAAGCATACTATTCTATAGCATAAATTTGTTTATGCATAATTATATTTAAGCATAATATTTATAGGCATAATAGTTATACGCCTCATAATTAAAAGCATAATAAATAATAATAAAATATTTTTCGTATATATTTCGTGCATATTCGCCGCACCCTAACTTATTGTTACTCTATGGTACCCAAGTTATATTGGATATCCTTTTGATCTTTATGCCTAATAACTATTAGACGAATAAACAATTTGCCTTATAACTTTATGCCAATCAAAATTAGGGCAAAAAGCATTAGCCTAAATGATATTTATGGCTACTGAAATAGTATGCTTAAAAACAATTAAGTATGTCAAAGTATTATGATGACAAAAAAAAATATGCCTTACCTACTAGTTATGGTTAATTAAATTAGAACAAAACAAATTAGTCGAAACAAAGAGTATCCTACAGAAACCAACGTAACGTACCACTAATCTGTAAAGAAAACACTGTTTAATACAATTATTATTATATTTTGTAATATTGCATGCCTCATGATGGAGTATGGAGAAACCAATCATAAATTGTAACATATTGACCACTGTACCCATATTCGCAAATAAATGATTATGATAACAGTTCCCGAAAGAGCGAGGCCGCGGAAAAAGCTAGTAAATTATAATATAAATCTTTTAGTAATATCATAAAACGCGCAAGCGTCGCTTACGACCAAACTAATACTCCTTCTCAACAATTTAAATCCACATTACCAATTACAAACTAAATAAAAAGACGGTGAAACAGCACGTCCAGCTGTTTAAATGGACACCGGTTACTATTAACTTCTAAAACACACATTTTTACTTAAGACAATGCTCAATAAATTAGTTACAAAGTATGTAGTTAGTGAACTCTAGTTCTCAGTAGTCGAGGATAAGGAAGTTCTTAAATTGAATTTTATGGAGTTTTACTAACGAGAAAAGCGTGTTACATTACTTCGTAAGATGGTTTCGTGTCTTAAAAGATCATGGCTACTGGCTAAACTACGTCCCATCAATAGCTATAATGATAGAACCTTAGCATAATAGCCTTGAGGGCAATCGTAGGATTGCCAAAAGGGATTTTAATGATTTAACTGAATTTTATTACACTATGCGTACCGTAAATTCATTATTAATTCTCGCTATACTCGTCAATATAAGGAAATCCATTAAGAATAAGTCTCTATAAAGCTTTTAAACTTGAGGATATTATAACAAGCTGAACCGCTTTGCTTCGGTCGCTAGGTACAAAGAGATATCAATTCCAGAATTTCACTTTGAAAGACCAGTTCAAGCTTGTAAGCGAAGCCGTGGACAAAAGCCAGTAGTTAATATCTATACTAATATTAAAAAGCTAGTTTGTTTGTTTATTTGAACGCGCTAATCTCAGGAACTACAGAATCGAAGAGATTTTTTTTTTATTAACTTATTTTTCGAGGAAGGTTATAGGCTATATAACATCACGCTACGACCCACAAGGCCGGCGCAGTAATAAAAAACGCGGGTGAAACATCTAGTATTAAATACTGGCGTTTGCCCGCAACTTCGATCTTACTTCTTTTTTTCTGGATCAAAGACACCCGATGTACCTACTTTTCTGTACTCTTGACAGCGTGTACCAATGCGATTTCATAATGATCGGTTGAATACTAAAGGCGTGCAAAAGTTACAAAGAAACAAGCACACTCACATTGGCATTAAGTAAGCTGGTTTAATCAGGACTAGTTAGGATCAGTACAAAACGAGAAAATAAGTACAAAAGCTCAAGTCTCTAAACTTGCTGTTTGTACTCGGCAGCTAAGAAACAATAGGTAATTTAAAAATGATTTATAATTCATAAAACATATTCTTATCCTAAACACACACCTACATAATGATTTTACAACTAAATATCGTAGTTTAACGGCATAATCAATTTAACAAAACAACATTCTAATAATAATTGCCGTTCTAACATACTTTCCATTTCATAATAAGGGCGTAAATTAAAAAATCTTTTGACTACATAAAAACTAATCGATACTACTTTGTTTTGCTGTTTACTATCAAAACAACGATAAATCTATCTGAATTGAACTTCGAACAGTCATCGTCTATCCTTTTTACTTTTTTTCTTGCAGACCTGTCATAAGGAAGGAGTTTGTATAACCAGCATGCTACCTTGAACTTTATGATCGTATACGTAGTCTCAGTTTCAGCTAACATGGAAGTTAAGTTTATATAAAAACGCGAAAATTATACGTTAAGAAATTAATATTCGTACTATTACCTAGCACAAACTGTTTCCCCGTTTCAGTAACTATTATATCGTGACTCCAATTATATTAGTAGGTACATTATGTAATTTGTAAAGAACGTCTTTTTTTAATAATTGGAACAAATGTTTATTTAATGATTAAAATAATTACAATTGGTCGGTAAAATAGATATTATAATATAACCTATATTATGTGTTCGATGTTTAATTACTTACTTACCTAATTATTTATCTACGGTTATAAGTAAACGTGATTTAACTTTATTAACGTTTCGAGGCAAGCGAATTACTCTAAGTAGGTATAACATTATAGTATATTATTAACCTATTAATAGTTATTTTATACTATCCTACCCAAATGAGCCTACATTTTTATTTCTCGACCTTTTACGAACTATACTAACACTCGGTTTTTGAGAGCTAGATCAACACAAAAATTACTTAATAGACATTCAAACATGTCATTGCTCAGAATGGCTGACTGAATTAGCAACAGGCAATCAAATTATTTAACTTGTGTTTGATTTTGACTCGTTATTCATTAGCCTTTTCTACACTGTTTTAAAGTCAAATAAGTTCCTTATATAACTTACTTACTTAAATTAGTGAGTTAATTAATATAAGACAGTTAATTTAATTTTTACAGTCCTTTTCTCAGTTTTTCTGTTACTGAGTAGTTCTTGGTTTTTTGATATCGTAATCTTTCTTTTCATTACATGTTTTAACAATCAAGCAATCTTTCATAGCTTCAATCAGATCAGTGCTCTCAAAACAAAACTATAAATACCTCGGTAGGTACCTACCTAAATCATAATTTGGTATATTTTATTTCTTTTGTGTTATTCTAAGTTGATATGGTAAAAACGAAATCATAAACAAATCGAAATAAAGAAAAGTTATATAAACAATCGCTATGAAAGCACATAGTGGTAAACCATTAAGTAATTGTAACACTTTCGTTTTATAATGCAACCGTATGAACATTGAAATGAACACAAAGCGTGGTAACAAGAGCAAATGTAACTGTTATAATATCATTGTTTTATCATTACATTGAACGTGATTTTAAACAGACTACTTAAATGAGTTGTTACTTTACAAGGTGTTATTTAAAAAATAAGCATTATAAAAATATGCCAGCAAAATAAGCAGGCAAATAAGCAAATAAGCAGGTACGTAACATTCCTAAACGAATAGAAAATAAATTTTAGTTTATGATAACTTGGAACAATTTAAAAACGCATGTTTGCAACAATGGCTACGTGTTAAGCTAGTTCCTTAAATTGTAAATTCCAGAAAAATGAATACTTTTTAGAAAAAATATCTCATTAATAAGAGTTTTGAGAGATTGCAATCAACAAATGTTAATAAAGTTGAATTAATTAAATATTGTTATAAAAGATTCAACAACCTCATCAACGCGTCACGGCGAGGGGTAAGTCGCACCGGGCGGCGGCCATACTGGCGACCGCTGGGGTCGCACAAGTCGTTGGTCGTATCCGGCGGTTGGGCCTCGAGGTGGCCCTGTCGAAGTAGGAGGCCGTTTGTTTTCACGGCCCTCGGAACCGGCCACCTCCAGGGGCCCACATCATGGTAGGAGGGGTCCGCATCGGCGTCGAGTCGACCCTGAAATATTTGGGTCTTTTGCTCGACAGCCGGTGGGACTTTACAGCCCATTTTCGTCGTTTGGTCCCCATTCTTCGGGGCGCTGCAGGCGCGCTCTCGCGCCTGCTGCCCAACCTCGGGGGGCCAAACACCTCCTGCCGGAGGCTCTACGAGGGGGTCGTGCGGTCCATGGCCCTGTACGGGGCCCCAGTTTGGGCAGACAACCTGACGGCCCGGAACATTTCGGCGCTTCGTGCGCCACAGCGCGCCATGGCCGTCAGGTTGATAAGAGGTTACCGCACGATCTCGTTCGAGGCTGCGAGCCTCCTCGCCGGATCGATGCCATGGGACCTGGAAGCGGCGCTCCTGGCGTCGCTCTATCGTTGGCGCCGGGAGGCGCTAGCTCGGGGCGAAGGACCGGCTCTTCCCGCTCTCGAGGCGGCGAGGTCCGAGCTCCGCCAGGTCCTAGTGGCGAATTGGAAGGAACGACTTGTGCACCCCAGTGCCGGGCACGCCACGATCGTGGCGGTAAGTCCCGTGTTTGAGGAGTGGCTGGAGAGGCGCCATGGCGCCCTCACCTTCCGGCTGACACAGGTAATGACTAGCCACGGTTGTTTTGGCCAGTTCCTGTGTCGTATACGCCGGCAAGAGACGCCCGGTTGTCACCACTGCGGCGACTGCCGCGACGTAGTTGAGGACACGGCGCTGCACACTTTGGCGGTTTGCCCCGCCTGGGCATCGCAGCGCCGTGAGTTGATCGCGGCAGTCGGATTGGTTGCCCTCTCCCTCCCGGCCATAGTTCAGTCTATGGTCCGGAGTGAGAGGTCGTGGAACGCCGTCGCCTCCTTTTGTGAGGAAGTAATTTCCATCAAGGAGGCGGCGGAGCGGGAGAGGGAGCGTTTGAACCCTCTCCCCAACCGCAGAGCCGGGCGCCGGAGGGCGCGAGACGACCTCCAGCCACCCTGAGGTTTGACCTGGGGGTGGCGGGCTTTGTGGGCCTGCCCGCCATCCGTTCAGCACCAGGTCCGAGAGGCGGCGTGCGTGTTCCCACGCGCGCCTCTGTTGTTTCGAGTCCGTCTCCCCTCTAGGGGGGACAGTAGGGATAATTTGTGAGGAGTGCCTTTGGGTAGGTCTTTTGTGTAGTGGCCTGCCGTTTCATACGGCGGGCCGAAACCTCGGCGGGGTCGCGACCGCATGCGAAAGTGATTCGCGCGGCCCCGTCTATAGTGGTTTTGTCGAGGAACACCGTGGTAGGTTTAGTCGGTATTCCGGGAGGTACATTTTCTTCTTAACATCTTTCTTTTACCCTGGCGAGTCCGACATAACCCCTCCGCCCGCCCCCGCAGAGGGGTATGCATCAACCATTCCCCCATGTAAAAAAATAAAAAAATAAAAATAAAAAAAAACAACCGAGCTTCACAAAAAAAAAACCCGCACCTTACGTACTTTATTTAATACCTACCGATTGAAAACATAATGAATCATGTAGGTATAACTTTAACACCATTATTCAACATAACTATTCAGAAAATACTAAGAAATATGTTAATACGTCTAACTATGCAGACGAAAATAGCATATCTTTGCTAAGAAAAACTTATATAGTTACATAAAAACATAGGCATTATAATAGTACCTAGTCTTCTAGTTTACACGGTAAACAAATTCTACGACGATAAACTAGGCTGAATGAAAATAGAGCTAAATGTCAAACAGTAGTTTATTAGAATCCAATAAAAAAGTTATCGTAACGCCGACTGTCTAGTCTACGGTCAGTGATCCTATATCTGACGAACACAGGCCACTCAAAGCGGTTTACGCTCGTTGAATCACGGAATAATTAACTTTTAAGCCAACGAAATCAATTTCCTCCGCTATACCCTTACCTGCGGCAGTAAAATACTAACAACTATCTTCCAAACTTAGTTTGAATTTCGCGACATTGATAATCTAAACATAAAGATTATTGTTCTACGCAGTCATTAGTAAAATAAGTACCTGTACTGCCACAAGACTAATTGTTTCATAAATATTTTTATTCGTAAACAATACCAGTCTGCAAGCATAACTAGTTATGACTTAAAATAAAAACCGTATTTTTTATTGGACTTCAATTTTTCGTTGTACGTAGTACGTTGATTAATTTGTCTTTATAAATAGATATTTAGTAAAAAAAACGAAGTGAAAACCTGATATCCAATCATAGATGTCAGACCGCTCCGATAGTTCAAATATTGATCAATTACAACAACATATTTGATATGTAAACCCGCCAGTACAAAATGATAATTACGCAAGCACGAACTTCCTTACACTATATGAGAAAATGACAACATGGTATTATAAATCAAAATGTTTGTCGAGATATCTAGTAAATTAGATAAAGTTGAAGGCAGGAAAGTCGCATTATTATTTAATTTTGTTCTAAATGGATTAATATCGCATTGCAAATTTATTATCATTTATTGTCAATGCTGTCGTAAGGTTTAAGATGACGAATAAATATTTGGTACTTACGTCGTAACTCCACGTGCACGAAACACCGGCAAACTTGGCGACGCAGCGACCCAGTTCCACATCCTCGTGAGTGGTGTACAGGTGCTTTAAGCAGTACTTGACGTGAGGTGCCACTCTTTTCAGCGTCTCCCTGGAGAACAGCACACCGGGACCGCCCATGCAGAAGTTCTCGTTGTAATCCAAAGCCAAGGCATCTCTCTCATCGCTCGTTCCTCTGCCAGCCTGGCCGATGAACTGCGGTTTCCTGCTGTCCACCGACCGTAGGAACTCCTCTAACTTATCACCTCTCACATACACGTCGTCGTCCGCGCGCATAAACCACTCGAACCTGTCTCCATACTTCTCATACATATATAGTAACATCAAAAATGACTTCTTTTGAGGAGGATAACTATCGTCCACATTACGCAAAGGAACTAAAGGCAAACCCGGCGCACGCGACACTTCCGAACTGAAAAACGCGATCCGTCCAGGCAAGTCCTGGCTCCAAGTTTCGTACACTGCTTTAGCACGAGAACCTAAATATTGTTCAGCTGTCATAACACCTACAAACACTAGTGTCCTGTTCGAATTGTGAACAGTCTCGTTAGGCAGCAGGTTTATCAGGGTTAGAGGGTCGGGTTCAACGAAAGATCTCGCCGATTCCGGACATGCCTCTATGGTCGTCCTAGACGAAGTCCTTAAACACAACTTGAGGAATATCCCGAAGGTTACGCCGAGCGCAATGCCCGCCGCAAGATGCATCCACCTGCTCCTCCGAGGCATCGTGGTAACACTGCGGAGTCAATACAAGCACCCACGTTTACCCGGCGTCCACATGTGTGCATTCCAGGAATAACCTTTTTATCCCTTTTTTGTAGCGGCCGGGAGGGGTAGACATTAGCGGGCGGCTTTTTTGTTCGGTTTTCGCTCCCATCGGTTGGAGAGCGATCACATGGCCGCGCGATGCAGGCGAAATGTCGCGCACGAATTCGAACCCTATCACGCTATCGCCGGCCTAAATATCGGTTTCGCAGATGTTATCGGCGGTGCGAGCGCGGCGAGGCGCGGCGCGTATAGAAATGCGACCCGTTCATGTTACGTTACACTGCCGAGCTAATCGTATCGCGCGTGGGAACAGTTCGACTCGTGCGCCGCCCGCCAACCAACTGGACCGTTCCAAAACAAAACTCAAGCAGCGGTAATTCCGAGTGTCCGCGCAGACCGTATTCTTGCGCGTCTCTTTCACGCGCGCGAATTCGCAGTATTTGTGTCCCTCTTAGACTAATGTGAGCCGGATCGGAATGAACTTGCCCCATTCATCGCAGCATGTCTGGCCGGTGATGACAATAGACAATGCGGTGGTCGCCCATTGTCTGCTGGGTCACCGGCTCGCGGAAACTAAATTTTATGACCTATTTGCAAGAGTCCGGGAACTACGCGAGACCGCAGGAAGCTGAGTTCCTTTACCTGACTGAGCTATTACAAATTTACTCAACAACAATGTTGATTTGAGTCCGAAGAATGCCCTTGTTGCACCCAAATGTGGGTTACTTATTTAATTTTTCTATGAAATAATTACTTTTTGTGAAATCTTATTATTAAACTGCAAATAGGTAAACTAAGCAATTCTGCGCGGTATTGGTACAGCGATAAATTAAACACCGTGATGTTTAAACAAGCGCATGCGTAAACGCATTCATTAATCACGCACTTGGCATTGACCTATTACGCAAAATCAAACAATATAACCAAAATCCAGACTCCTATAACATTCTTATCATAAGGTAATAAAGCTTATTTTCCAAGTGCATAAACAGCGTAAGTAAATTAAGAACAGATGTGCTGACACGCCACCTCATCGCATCATTTGCATGGCGTGGCTTCTATGCGTCGGCACCGCAGTTTTTATAAAGAAACCTTCCTGTTTTTTACTCTTTCGGCACGATTGCAGGAAGTCTCAAAGAGTTCGCGAGCGGACTACTTTAATTAAATAAGTTGTGACGACGACGGGACGGATGTTGAACAGGTCCTGTTTTACAAAGGACAATGGGCATTTGGTTGTAATTTTTTGTCGCAGTAGCAAAGCAGATGATGGACGAAAGACCAAAGGCAAAAAATAGCGGTTCTTTTATATTAAGAAAATTTTTGAAAGAAATCAGTAGCCCTATAATTAAATAAAGAACGGTTGTATTTGCAATAATATCTCTAAGAACTATCAATCTCATTTAAAATTTACTAGACAAGACTTCTTAGCCAAATACTTGTTACTTTTGGCCGCTTTATATTCAGTCCCACGCTAGACAGCGTTGTCTCGTCGATGCCGTTACATTCCTAGAAATTACACATACAAATACTTAGATTCAGAACTAATAAGGTGCATGTGTGACTGTTGCCGACTCCCGACAAGTAAGTTTCTAGCAAGTATAGCAATGTAAATCGAGACGAAAAGAGACTGTACTGATTACAATATAGGTACTATAGGTATTTTTGGTTTTCTAGGAGGATACTTATATAATAAAATAAATAAAGAGATCAGCATTTATTCACTCACACGCTTTAATTGTAAAAAGGTTGTCACAACTTGGCTGAAATCCCTTGGTTACGAAGATACAGAAAATCTTTTACACATTATTTCCTGAATGTACAAACCCCTACACACGCATACACACACACACTCACACGCATACACACACACACACACACACATACACACACACACACACACACACACACACACACACACACACACACACACACACACACACACACACACGCACGCATACACACACATACACACACAAACACACACACACACACACTCTCATTCATAACTTATACAGTATACATACTGCCAATTGCAATTGGTAGTAATGCTTAGGTATACACGCCCACCGGAACACTTACCTGACATGCTAGTACTGCACGAGTCCAGTGCCTGGAGAGGCTGGTAATCTGTCATACAGGTCGAGCCTAGTACAGATACCAGTCTCTCACATAGTTGCGTTTATGTATATGTCTAGATTAAGTTTCTTTTGTGTAATTTCTTATTATGTATCTATGTGAGAGAGAAACAATAAACTATTATTATTATTAATATAGGTACTCATGGTTGAAAAAAAATAGAACTAGGCAGGTACCTATTGTGTTTGCTGCCAGGTAAACCACTGATTGATTTATCGCGTCGCTGGCTCTTGTCGCCGTGACAGACAAATATAGTGACAATTCTCGAGGTTTGTAAACTATTTTGATATTATTCAGTGACTTATGAGAGTCAGAGAAATGTCAGTCGTTCCATCACCAACCAGTGGACGATGGGACAGCTGCCTCAGGGCTTAAGGCTATATAGATACAATTATTCGGCGATGGTCGAATACGGATCTAATTCTTTACGAATACTTTTACTTAATAGATTCTTTAATGAATACCACCGGTTTAGCTACCTATATCTCTCTCTCACGGTACGTATATGTATTTATTTTTGAGGTTCTTTAAAATATATGATCAAATTTGCATTATTATAGAGCAAGCAATATTGAGTATTATGTTTGAGGATGTAGGTTAAAATTACATTGCGGACGTCTTGAGTAATATCTACAAATGTTAACTGTGGACACCTTTTTCATAAATGTACCAGACCTGGTGCCTATTTGTCAGTAGGTCGATGTATCGGTCTATTCTATTTGTCGTCATCGTCCTTAACCGTACTAGGTATTTAGTGGTCTAAACAACAGAGTGATGTCACTTTATTTTGCTGAAGAAACTTTGTACCAATTAGAGATGTTCCTAGAATTTCGTTCGCCCCGAACTTTCAGATGATCATTGATCATTTTCATGATAATATTAACTTGTTGTATATAGCCAACCATCTGCTGCAATTGTATTTGTACTTTAACGTATTAACCAGTCTCCTTACATGACAATAGTGTAACTAGTTTGAGAATATAATCAATTCACGAGCTATGAATAAAGTAAATATTGGACCTTATATCAATATAAAATTACTGTGCATCGCGATAACACCCGTTCCGCACCTCCTAAGGTTCGTAGCGTGATGTTTCATGGGCTATAACTACCCTCATTAAATAGGCTATACATTCATATAAAATACAAAAACAACACTGTTTTGGAAACATAGGTATTAGTTCCAAAGATGGCGCTTTAAAAAACAAGCTACCTCTTCAGCTTTATAATAAAAGTATAGATATCAATCAGTGCTCTTGGTGTTCTCAGTCATGAGCATGACATAGTATTTTGATTATTGCCAAGTAAAAACTAACCGTAGGCAAATGACAACTAACGATGTGCGACTATAAATAAAAGTCGGATCATTAGAATTTTCAAGTGAGTCGAAATATCGATATCAATTATTATTTTAATACGTTCGTCATTGGTGTCGATTAATCAATTATTTGATTGCGTATTACGGTACAGAGAAGCTTAAGATATTAGGCATCAAATGTAATCACCGCTGGCTGCATAAGCAGATGGCCATCGACTAGCGCCATTCCGTAACTTCTTCGCATAGACAAGAATGCGTGTGAAGTTTATGTATAGGTAATGAATTCTACACATTCGAATATAATTTTATGCAACTGTGCATGTCGGTATCAGCTACTAGAATTTTATAACGTATCATCATTAAATCCTGTTTTTAATAATCGGCTCAAATAATCACTAACAACTAACACTTGGTCAACTTTTGAATAATTTTTATATCCATGGCATATAGGTATGCCATGGATATAAAAAAATCTAGACTAGGTATATGCATAATAATAACCCAATAACATAACATAAGGAAAACTCTAAAACGGGATTTAGCTTGAAAGGTTTGCATTATTTTTAGAACTTAGTTTGGGTTTGTTCTTACTTATGTCACCTTTTCCTAGTATACCTATGTAGGTATATGTTAGTGGTAAAACGCAGATAGCTCTTTCCTAAGTTCTTAGTTTTAGCTCTTTTATGTTTATGTGAAGTAGAAAACCACTACAGAAACCATTTTAAATATAACCGCGGCATATCGTCCATAACCACTTTTTGTAACCGTGTGTTGTTTGTTCTTACATAAGAAGGATATACTCATGTTATTTTAAACAAGCCAAATTTCACAGTACCTGCATCATTAGAATCTGTTGAACGCGGCAGTATCCGATGTAATCGAAAACTATGTAACTATGCACGGATAGCGCAGCGATTACCGCTTTCCCGCTGCCGACACGGGACAATTATTTGTTACCAACAAATGATTATTATAAATCTGGATGTTCATTACATTGTATTTTGTGTAGCAACAGAGTGCTTTATCCCTAATCTGGTATCATAATCTAATATCTGAAGTCCGACTTGATAATCTAAACATTTTCTTGCCCTATGCAACGCGCGTCGTGTATGTCAGAATAGTGATATCACACTAATGGGACTAAAATATGAGTATCATTAGTTCCGCGGAACTAAAGGGAAATAAACGTCTCAGTAGTTCCGTCACGGAACTGTACCACGGAACGATTGGGAATAAACCATTATTATTAGCTTGGAGCTAACATGTAAACAAATAATTAATAGATATCGAAGTCAAATGGATTCGAATACCTATATCAATTCGTATGCAGAATCAAAAATTTAAATTTTCATCGAAAATGACCCATAGCCAATTACACCCGGCGCCTTACGTATCAAAATACCAAACCGAATGAATATCAAGGAAAAGTAATTATAATCTATTTGATATTCCGTTCTCGAAAACCAATTTTGGTCATTACGCTGCACGTTGCTGTACCAAGGCTTTGTAGTTCGGTTCAAACTAGCATAGTGGGTGGAGGGGTAATTAACGATTACCCCTCCACCCACCAGTGGTAAAGTCCAGTGGGTGGACGGGTCGGGACTCCCATATTTTGCCTGCTATGTTTAAATGCCTCGTAATACAGGGTTAGCCTATTGTCGCACGGCGCGCTAATTTTAAGCTCCGTATTGTTGTTGGAAAATAATAATAAATCTGAAAACTGGTAATTCCGGGCAGTTATGAGTGTTCGTGAGCATAGCCGTAAATTTGTATGGCCAACGAGACAGATTATTAAATAAAATCACAACGTGAAAATAACAATTTTTATTTATACATGTCGTTTGTGAATCTGTAATGTATAAAACATCCATCCACACTACCGAAGCCTTCACTTACAATTTACTACTGTAACGTTCATTTATACTACAAATAAATAGAAAACATCGTTAAAACAGCTCCTTAGTAATGGGATATATTCACTCATTTTACATTATACTAGAGTATTTTATTATCTACATACAAAAATAATATATTATAAGCTTTTGTGAAAAGCATTAGTCGTGTTTTCATACAACATTCACAAAACATTATTACTTGCACAGATTTTACTATATTTCAATTACTGTAAAGATTCCATTTTCTAATTTATAACTCGATTTGAATAATTGTATGAAAACACTACTCAGTAAGTATCTTAGCAAGGTGTGCCGAGAGTGAGAAAATATAAACAATCTACCTTCGTCTTTATAATTCAACATTCACTAATATTCAATACACATAATAATACCACAAAATACGAAGGCACAGAAGCGTTTCAATACAATGCACTCACACACCGACGCGTGTGCATACATTTATATTAATCAGGTCTCCGAAAACAGGTCAACATAAAAAAACAAACGATAAAAGACATGTCAACTGCTCTGGTTGGCGGTTCTCTATCCATTTGCATAAAATTTTGTGACTTAATACAAGGCATACTTTTGTTTGTTCTAATTATATTGACGCATAATTTTTTTGGCATAATCTTAAAGTTGAATTGTATATTATCACAACTAGCCGCTTGGAGTCGCCCAAGGGCCACCCCGCGGTAACCTAAACCTATTTTTCGGGTTGTCACTAAGATAATTATGTCAACATAAACTGTATGCCAAAGACAATTATGAAAAAGTATTATTATGCCAAACTAGTTATGCCTAAGTATATTAGAGAAAAACATTATGCGAAAAGAATGGATCCCGTGATTAGACTTTCAGAGACCACGAAAAGGTACTGTAGTTGCTTTTTATACCAAGATAGATGTACGCATGATCGATGTAATATAATATGTAAGTGTCCTTGTATTGAGGTGGCATTATGTACGTATGTATTTTGTAACATTTACAGATCAACAGAGCAGAAAACAGAATTTACTACATATTGTATGTACAAGACAATGACTTGTGTTTCTAGTCCGAAAACTATTCACACAATATTAAATATCACATAATGTCACAGGTAATTAAACGTCAAGTTTAAAAATAATTGTAGGTAACGTACAGACCAATTTATTTGTACAGTTGTGAATGGCGCCACTGTGTATGAAGACGGTATGTCTGCAGTTAATATAGTATTATTTTTATCTCCATTCGGCTTAAAGTTAGTAACAATGGATCAGTGTATTTTCCTGTGACTTGTTTTGGTTGATGTGAAACCTTTTTTCTAGTATATATTTTTTGTATTTAATGTAGACCTGTACAATGATTTAAATTAATAATTATTATGCCCATGATTAATATCTATACTAATATTATAAAGCTGAAGAGTTTGTTTGTTTGTTTGTTTGTTTGAATGCGCTAATCTCAGGAACTACTGGTTCGATTTGAAAATACTTTCAGTGTTGGATAGCCTATTTATCGAGGAAGTCTATAGGCTATATAACATACTCTACGACCCACGGGGGCGGCGCAGTAACGATAAACGCGGGTGAAACTGCAGGTACATCTAGTAATATGTATAATGTAAGGTATAAACTCAGTTACGCACCAAAACTTAAATTTAGTTATTGTTTTTTCTGCCCTGTCGATCTATTTTATCTCTACTACTTTAAGTTTCGACTAAACCGTTCGCGAAATGACAAGCAAATCACAAGATCTGTCAGAATTATTAAAAAAGGGACTACTACAGTCTGATTGCAATTATGAGAGAATTATAAAAATTATAATAACAAAATTGCACATGGTGTATTTACAATATAGACATATTTAATATTACCCCTGCAATGAATGCAGAGAGAACGTTCCGATTTTTTTATTAGCTTTTCAGATACCTCGCTTGCACGTATGGCGCAAGTGATGTGTTAGAGCGAGATGGGCGGTCTCTCTACACTCATAGCACAACTCAAGAGTGCTTCGAAGTGCTTTAATATAGACTCGAATAAAAATATAGAGCGTAAGGTGAAAGAAGGGAAGTCGCTCTTCTAATCTTTGCATACTTAATTATAGTTTTAAAACAAGCTTTTACCACTTAATTGGAAATGTTTACACAGAGTTGTATACACAAAGGTAACTTGCAATTCACGACTGTGGTAAATCTGACCAAATTCATACGAGAAAACATTATAGCAATTATCGCCTACTGTATTTAGTATTTATTCTGTTAGTAGAATTAAATCAGCAGCTCTGCAGCCTTAATAATCCATAAAATCTGTGTACCAACGATCGTTGACAGATAGCGTATGTTAGCCTGTACTTCACGGAATTAATCCGTACCTAAGGTAGTCTTTAATTTTAAAAATAAATCTTTTATATTTAGAATGCCAGTGAGTATGTCAGCTTTTATCGTTTTCTGCTAGCCTCAAAACACACCATTAATTGCAAGACAAAACCATCAATGTATACAAGCCCTTAACAAGGCAAGACATAGTATTAATTAATGGATCTATGTTCACGATCAAGACAGTTGATAGGCACATGACATAATATTATCGTACAATCTTACGTTAAACAACAAGCACACATAAATGCAATATGTTTGTAATGTCACAATTATGTCACGTTGGTCCTCGGCCCAGTAAGAATGATTTCGATTCACAATCAATCAAAACTAACATCACACCTGTAAAGAAAGAAGAAAGGCAAAGGTGGACCATAGCTACAAACACTTTTTTATTTTACTCAGGTGGCAAGTGCGCATACGGTCTGTCTGATAGCAAGTGTCTACTGTAGTCTATAGGAAATAATTACGTGTTGCTACCTTAAAAAGGAATCGTTATATTGCCAGCGCAAAAGACAAAGTTACAAACGCCCTTTTGACAGAACAATGCCATCTTAAGGAGAACATTACTTAATACAAGATTAATTGGCTAAGCTCTTTCTTTTATAGTAGTAATATATAAACAAATTTAAAAATTGCATGCTCTCGCATCCAAATGTTGATCAATTCGTTTTTATGATACAAGCTTCACATCGGATGGGCTGAATGCCTGTTTGTTACCTTAGTGTTCCAGCAAGAACCATGTGTCACTTGAGCCAAGTGCGTCAGATCGTTAAAAACCCTCCCTCCCTCCCTTCTGTTAACAAAAGGCTTAAGCTTAACATGGAAAATTTTTTATCTGATTAATATGGCGCCGAAAATATGTTATTGAACACGTCCTTTACTTATATTTCTAATAAATTGATACAGATCAAGATCGCTAGATAACTTGAGTGTACATGTAGGAAATTGTAATGTATACCACAAATCTATCGCATTGTTTCAGGAAAATAACTAGTTAGATCTGAAGATAACATTGTTTTTAACATTAGAACTAAAAGGATCTTGTTATATGATAAAGCGTCTTACATAGTTCAAGTAATTATGTTTTAGTTAAACAAATACTTCCGTACATGGATAAGACTTTAAAAGGTTTATGATTACTGATAATACTTGACACAAACAAATATAGTGTAGTATTACGCTAGTATATCCTAAAGGGTTAAACAGTGGTCTATCATTCCCATTTGCGGTTAATTATGTTAAGGTTCTACAATTAGGATAGTAGTTCAATGCGCATGTTCCCGTTGGGTAACACCAGTTTGTGTCATACTGTTACTCAATTGGAAAAATATTCCCGAAAAGTAACACTGTAATTTATTGCAACGTTTTTTTGCCTATAGGTAGCACTGTAACATAACAGAATCTTGTATTCTCGTTAATTAACACCTCTTTGTAATAAAATCATTGTTGAAATACGCTTTCAACAAAATGTAACGATTAACTAATATTGTGATTATCCCGATAATTACGATATTAGTTATTTTGCACAACGACGATGAAATAAATTATGCAAAATAAAATATTCTTTATTAAAACCTTTTGTCCATCCGTACGATTCCGACTCGGAAGCGGTAGGTTGTGTTAGGTTCTCTTTTGTAAACGAATCCTCCCATTAGTTCAACCATAGAACTGAGGAATAGAACAATGTGTAGAATTCGCCTAACCCATAAACAATTTTATTAAAAGATGTTGATTTTGGGTTAGAATGATTTTATTTAATTTTCACCTAAACAATAAAGTTCTGGAACTTTTTTGGATATTTCGTCCAGATATGTAACCATGTTACATACAAAGATTATAGTGTTAATAATTGAGAAAAAGAACGTTGCAATGATTTACAGTATTACTTTTCGGGATTTTTTTCCCAATTGAGTAACAGTGTGACACAAACTGGTGTTACCCAACGGGAACATAGGGTTCAATGCGGTACCAAGCACATTTCCGGAGTCTTTACCACTACAAACGCTTTACTGATTGAATTCAAATACTGTCAGTTATGTTTAATTCCACATTATAGGTTACAGTTGTTAATTTTGTGAGAAAAATCAATAACGTTCTGCCCTATAGCTGTACCTTCAGATACTTCATAAGTATTACTTTGTGACCTACATGAATAAACAAATTTTGATAACTCACTTATTGCACTCAAACACCAACAAAATGCCTCTGTTCGGTACATTATTATATTGACGTGAGTCTAGTAGGTACTTCTTTAAAATATACTGTACCATATGCCCTAAATATAAGCTTCCTTGAATGATGTAGTTATCAAAGGTATTTTCAGTTACATTTTCCAAATAAGGTATTGCTGATTTACTGCTACCAAAATGTTCATATATTTTTGTTGCATAGTATGTATCCAATATTACATTAATTAATATTACTATTACATTTTTCCTGATACATTTTTCCTATTACGTTTTGTTAATTAACTACTACCTAATCTGTATAGTAGGTACCACAAAATGGTAAATGTATATCAAGTTATCTAGCAATATCAACAGTATAATATTTATCCAATACAGTAGTTTGAGAAACCACTCTCCTAATAGTCGTACTATTCTGTAACAGTTTTCATCTCACACTTAAATATAACCAACTGTGACTTTGGCCCGGTTGCTATTTTGAAGAAACAAATCGTTTTACTTACGAACAGTTAAAGTTTTTAATAGTGTTGACACATTTCATATGAAAAATATGTTAAAAAGTAACTGTCTGTAGCTAAAACGACTTGTTTCTTGATATAGGCACCGCGCTTGTAGTAATAACACAGTCTAACTACTAGCAATTCATACAGACTCTTATGGACTGGCAAAAATTGCTGACAGATGAGAGATTGTCGGTACATTCTGTGAACGAGCCCATATTTTTGGTGTCAACGTTTTGCAGACTATGTGTATTTAGCTTTAGCTAGACTATAGTAGTCATCTTTCATTGTGAATTAAGAAGGGAATTCGATAGCGAAATCTTACAGAATAACACTTCAGATGTTACTGGAGGAGTATTGGCCAAGATCCCATGTATCGTATTCAGTGAAATTGAAAAGGATATTGCATCAAAATATTTCCTAAGTCATCGATATTTTTTTCGTACTTCGAAAAGTTGTGTATCGAAAATTGTTATGTGTCTTGAGCATTTGAACTGCATTTTAGCATTAATACCTCTCCTTGGATTACAATATCGATATTTTGCAACAAAATATCGATGTTCTGGTAATATTGGCCAACTCTACGGCGCAATATAATGTGAAGTACAGTTTGACCTTGTATTAATGATTTTGACGCGAAGTAATACGAAGTCCGTCAAGTCGTATAAAGCAAGGACCGTAACAATTTTTTATTTATAACACGATATAATAGTTATGATTAGGTTATTACAGGCTTTTTGTGGCCAGTCTAGATTCTGGTTGCCAAATAGCGACCGGGTCCCATTAGGGTCTTATGGTAAACACCAGGTTATTTCAGCAGGTATACCATTTAACCACCAGCCAAAACCAGTGAAAAGGCAATTACAGATTAGAATTTAGACTTAAACGAGGACCAAGGACACAATTTAGATAGAAAATTCATATAATTATAAATCTGAATCACATTCGGCATCCACAAAACAGTAATTATAATAATTTTAAACACTCACTCGTTAATACAAAGAAAGATAAAGCCACTTATTTATTAATAAATAAATTTATATTATTCGTAAAAGCGTTTGCATATCCAATCTCAATCACGTATACATAATTTTAAATTCAATATGATCAAATGCAGTAAGTTATGGAGTCACATACAGTTCCTAGTCTCCGCGAAGCGCTGCTTTCTTATAATATAATATTAAAACCGAAGCACGCGAATAAACGGTTACCAAGCAGTAGTGCTGGTTTAAAATTCTCCAGTTAATAACTATTTAATAATTACAGGACTGTTTTGTATAATGCTTTTGATATAAATGTAGCTCTTTAACAAAGTTAATGTGCATGTCTATTTTCGTTTGCCAGAATGAAGTATGTGTCATTTTTCTTTCCTTTCTTGATCAATAATAATTAAAATTCTTCGTCGTATATTCTAGTCGCTACGATCTCAATATTAACTTTACAGTGGCTACTTACATAAGTATAATGGACAAGGCAGAAATAGGATATTCTCTAACATCAACACATACAAAATACGTAGTCCTAAGGATGCCTATAAAAATCGGAGGCTTATTATAGCACATTTGCCAACGTGTACTGAAATTATCAGACATATATATGTAGAAAATAGTAACTGTTTAGTTTTATAGTTTCACTAACCTCGAAAATATCTTGCCCTATAAGTATCTGAAATATTGACTGTATTTTTACTAAGACAATTTCTGTACAATACATATTTCATTCGAAGCAAGATTTAAACTATGTACCCTAAGGATTCCAATATCAGCAGCAGTTCTGCATAATTCGTATCCACTATAACTCAATCTATAACTTGAACTTTGCGACATACCCCATGCAAGATATTTTCGCCGATTAGTGCGCAGCCCATTTTCTAAGGCAAGATTTTCGTAATCATTTTATTGCTGCTATCAATTATACGCAATATATTTCTACCACGAATTTCTATTAGACGTTTCTGATAGATATGGATTATTACGAACCTACTGTTCTTAGCATCCTACGTTACTATTTAGCATTAAGAGTTTATGTTCGAGTCTTTCACAATAACGCCAGTTTCTTCAACCACAACCTGAGATAGTATAACAATGTGTTCTTGTTTCTCCATTTTCCTCTTTCATCTCTTGTCTATTGTTCGAGTCCTACGTATATGTTGCATAGCTTACTCTGTTACGATACCAGTTCGTCTAAGGCCTGATCCCTGTTGAAATGATTTTTGACCAGCGCTGCTGACACCTTGTCTTCCATGAAGCCCAGGTCCATAAGTTCGCCGACTATTAGCAAACATTCGATCACCTGTAATTTGATAAAAGGTCTTGTTAGTCACTAGAATGCCTATTTTCCATTTTTTAACGCAGTTTGCAGATAGTTTTCCTTAAGTACCATATCTAAAGACCTTAAATATGTTAGTGTAATTATTTATACTGATTTAATTATCATAGCCAAAAGTTTACTAGTGTAATCTGCCAACAACCTTATACATCTAGACCTGAATTTTATAGTCAAGCTTGATACTGCTGCATATCAATCTATAATCTAACCCGGGGCAACAAACAGGATGTCGATATCTATAGTCTCTCCTTATTGACTGTCATGTATACTCATGGATACCAAGTTCCATGATGACTTGTTTTAAAAAGAAGGATAGATGTGATATTAGTAATTCAAAAAACGACAACGGATTACCCGCGTTCATTTTGGATCGTAAGCTGAAGCTGACACTCATTTACATAGTTTAAACCTACAACATTTTATAACCAGCTGAGTTAAGTTTTAATAAATCAGCATATGGCAGGCCATAGCTGTATGGAGCAGTGGGCTTCAACCACAAACTGTGTGTCACTGAGTTTTAAAAGTTCAATGTCAAAAATGTTTAAAATTGTGCTTCGTAAGCAAATAAGAAACAAAAACAAGCTTAGGCTAACCTCAATACAGATCCCTCGATTTTCAAAATTATTGATATTATACCAATAAGGTTACGAGACACACAGTCTACCTAATAGTAAGCGGTTACCAAAATCTATTGATGCCAGCAGGCGCCGTGACCGATATAAGACGTCAAGAGAATTTTTCGACTCTACAAAACTGTCATTATTATTTATGCAGCAAAACTGGCTAACAAGCATGGCCAGCCCACCTGGTAGTAATGGGTTAATGTAACCCATGATAGTCTGCAATATCGGAGGCATGACTCGCACAATAGACTCAAGGGAAAAGAAATTAAAGATAGAATAGAAAAATCGGAGATCTCACACTATTACTCTTTTTTTACAACTATTACGCCGGTTTCCTGTATGTGGGCAGTAACTTCCCCGGACGAGTCGGTTTTTACGTCCCGTTACGAAATAATGGATAAGAGCTCCTGCTCTTATATCGATTATGCTTATGCTCGATTATTTATTTAAAATAAAGCTGTCGTGATCCTTCACGACAGCTTTATTTTAAATAAATAATCTATTGATAAAACAATACATTTTATTAATTTTATAGCATTTAGTGCTGCATCATTTCAATAGAGCTTAGATAAGGTATTAAAATTCCATACGCAGACATTATAGAATACTATAACGTCAAGCAAAATTTTTGTTAGAAAATAACCTAATATGAACTATAATATATTATAATATATATAATCTTATGCTCTTGGAATAAAGGTCAAAATTGATAAAGAGCACAATAAACGTCATTCTCCACTAATGTGTTTTAAGTAAACATTGTTATCTGAACTCCAAATAGCTCCACAATCAAGTATTACGTAATAAGTCGCAGCTCTGTCAAATTATATTAAAAACTAATGGCTAACATAGGCTCAAGTTAGGGTTTTCTTTTGTGGAATTCAATTTAGACCTTAAGTCGTACAAATAAGATCTATATTACAATAACAGATTTAGATGAATGTATATTTTTTTGTTACGTGTTAAGTTATTGGGTTTCTGTTTTAAGATGTAGACTTAATTTACACGATGTCTATATATTCACGAGGATTAGGTTTACCTAAGCTTTACTTATTTCACTAGGATTTGACTGAGGTAAAACACAACAGGGAGTGAGCAGACATTTTTCAATTTTCCTAACTTGTACTTATAATACTAAGAAAACTAATGTGTGCTGCCTAAAGAAATTATATCTTTGGGAATCAAATCCGTTAGACATTGGAAGTCTTGTATTGTCTTGCAACCTCATTACTGGAATCAATGAGGTAAAACTGAAATTTGAAAGCTTTCAAATATAGTTCCTCACATTTTACTGCACCGATGGTTTTAAGTGATCGCCAAGCCACAGCCACGAGTGCTGAGTGTAGTAGGTTCGAATCTCGCAGAGAACAACAATTTGCTAATACTTAAAAACTACCTACTAATATTTAGAAACTACCTACTATATCTAAAGAATTATATCTTTTGAATGAAATGTCCGATTTTAATAATTTAAAAAGTATTTTACGGGTAGTGAAACGGTCTTTAATAAAATATCATTTAATGGGATAAAATTAATACAGAGGTATGAATAATATGCTTTGATTATTGTCGGCAGTTTTATCAACTTTTAAAATGTAAAAAAGTAGTTATAGTAGCATAACTACAGTAGTTGGACATATGGTATCGCGGACTTTTTTGTAGATATTGATACGTTCTATAATACTGTAGAACATTTTTTATTCTATCATCAATGTTGCCGCAGCGCACGTGATGACAGATTTTTATGACTAATTTTTTCACCCCTTGGGTTATATTATTGCAGTTTTATTAAGGATCCCTATTTTTTTTGAAAATGTAATATAGCCTATGTCACTCAGTGAAGAGGCAGCTTTCTAATGAATTTTTGAAATCGGTACAATCGTTTTTGTGTGAAAACATTACAAACATACATACAAAAACACAAATGTTTCCTCTTTATAATATTAGATTAGACATAATGCGGGAAAATTCAAGAAAATCTTTATAAGTTGAAAACCGGTAATATTTAATATTCAGTAGTCATATCTTATGACTATTGAAAAAAAATTTTGGAATGTAAAATATTGGTTTAGACTGTCTAAACCAATATTTTAAATTCCAAAATTTTTGTATATTCTGCTTGTTTTTGTCGACAGTTAGTTCGTATCGGCTGTTTTAAAAATAACAACTCTCCGACTCAGAATAATCGCTGCTTCGCAGACGACCACATTCAAATATTATGCATCACAAAAATGTTAGTCTCGCGGAAGAATCGAACCCACAACATTTAACACAGGCAGTCGCGAGGTGACCACTGAAGTCGTCATGTCGTTCACGCAATCTTAATCATTTATTAGAAATCTTTCTAGCTAATATGATTCATATAACTAAAATACAATGATTGTACCTCCAAACTATTAGGTTTAGCCCTAGATAGGGTGCAGGTCTAAAGTTGTGCTTGATGCTACAAATGCCTGACACAATAAGAAAACAAGTTATGCAGCTCAGTTAATTAGCAGACTGATTTAAAAAATAATAATATATAAAAATTCAGAAATACGACACATTAAAAATATTATCCTACCACAAAGTTACAAATAATTATTAATATAGACATCATATTTGGACCCACGTAGCCAAGCATGAAATTAAAGCAAATATCCAAAAAAGTACATGGGCCTAACATAGTATTTTGTCCATTTGATAAGTAAGTTAATGAATATTTTATTACTTACATTAGCATACTAGTTACATTAGCTTTTTTGAACATAATTCTCAACAGGTACACAACTAAGGTATCCTTGAATCTTACCCCATTGGCAATTGCTCATGAAGTTGAAATATTTTCCTCATTCAGCAAAAGCATATTAGCCTTTGCCACTTAAAAAATTGACTTCAATCATTGCAAAGATATATTTATAAAGAAACTACCACTATTGTAGTGTAATTTTATCAGATGTAATATCAAGGTGGCATACAAATATATGTTATGGGTAATACTAGAAAAACAAGTAAATCTAGGTTTACCCGGGTTTCTTTAGTATTACCCAAGCACTTTGAGTAAAGTTTGAAAATCCATCAAACTCAATTGTATTTGGTGTTTATGTGTTCACACCTAGGTCTACACAATACTGGCTGGGTAATGTTAGGTATCGCGTCATTTTTATATTACCTTGTCACACTTGCACTAGCTCTTGTAATAATGGGGAAAAACAAGCACATTACCATTCTTTCTAAAATAGAGTTGCTGTGTTTGTCAAAACCTCTGCTGAGAGCCCTAATTTAAATGACATGTCAATATTAAGCTGATATTCCACTATGCCGATAGGGCACTACTAAATAATGACAGTTAGTCAATGTAGAGCGAAAATAATGGATTAGATTTACAGCAATAATCATAACTAAGCAACACATGTTGCTCTGGGTTAGAGAGTGGTTATGAGGCTGGGAAGATATTTAGGTAACATTTATTTGTGTATTGCTATTTTTTTTTTTTTTTTACTTGGTTGAATGCTTGACGCATACCCCTCCGCGGGGGCGGGCGGAGGGGTTATGTCGGACTCGCCGGGGTAAAAGAAGATGTTAAGATGATAAAGTACCTCCCGGAATACCGACTAAACCTACCACGGTGTTCCTCGACAAAACCACTATCGACGGGGCCGCGCGAATCACTTTCGCATGCGGTGGATGCGGTGGCGACCTCGCCGAGGTTTCGGCCCGCCGTATGAAACGCCAGGCCACTACACGAAAGACCTACCCTATAGGCACATCTAAAAACTTCCTACTGTCCCCCCTAGAGGGGAGACGGACTCGACACAGAGGCGCGCGTGGGAACACGCACGCCGCCACTCGGACCTGGTGCTGAACGGATGGCGGGCAGGCCCACAAAGCCCGCCACCCCCAGGTCAAACCTCAGGGTGGCTGGAGGTCGTCTCGCGCCCTCCGGCGCCCGGCTCTGCGGTTGGGGAGAGGGGTTTAAACGCTCCCTCTCCCGCTCCGCCGACTCCTTGATGGAAATAACTTCCTCACAGAAGGAGGCAACGGCGTTCCACGACCTCTCACTCCGGACCATAGACTGAACTACGGCCGGGAGCGAGAGGGCAACCAATCCGACTGCCGCGATTAACGCACGGCGCTGCGATGCCCAGGCGGGGCAAACCGCCAAAGTGTGCAGCGCCGTGTCCTCAACTACGTCGCGGCAGTCGCCGCAGTGGTGACAACCGGGCGTCTCTTGCCGGCGTATACGACACAGGAACTGGCCAAAACAACCGTGGCCAGTCATTACCTGTGTCAGCCGGCAGGTGAGGGCGCCATGCCGCCTCTCCAGCCACTCCTCAAACACGGGACTTACCGCCACAATCGTGGCGTGCCCGGTGTATTGCTATCTATCAGAAGTTGTGGTAACATCTTATAACCCTAAAACTCAGCCAGCACTATTCAGAAATTTGGGATAGCTATAATTTTTACACATGAACATTTATTTTAAATAATTTTTATTTGTATATATATTGTTAAAAGAGAAAAAATAGTGTTAGCCCTACTATTGCACTATGGACATGTTGTGCACATGCTTACACATACAAAAATGTGTAAGAATAAAAGTTTAACTCACCTTTTTATCATTATCTCCTACAAGAGTACATATTCTAGCTACCCTGTCAAGTGGAAAACCCATTCCATGTATCTTTCTACACATCTCTTGTGTCTTTGGAGGCAATTTGTCAAATGGGTTTGGCAAATGTTCCAATTTCCTTTTGCTAATCCTGTCCTGTTTGCTTGACGATTGTTGCTTGTTATTTGCTGTAGACTGATGAGCCTTTAACTGCATAATGTTTTTCGGAGCTGGACTAGCATTATATGATCTCTCATTAGTTCTTAACTTAGCTAATTCTTCATTTAACTCTCTAACAATATCTGGTACACTCCGTGATCTAGATTTGATTGTATTTTGTGATGTAGCTGTTAAATTTTGTTCTGTGTTTTCATTTGGTACCGGTGGATTATAATTTGAAGTATTACCTGCTGGATACTGAACCGGTACATGTGGGTATTGGTAATAATATGGTTGTGGAATGTATGAAGAACCATTTGGTGCTTGACTGATATCTGATGATACTGGTAACTGACCACCGTAATATGGCTCCACAGGGGTGTAAGGATTTGCAGGAACATAATATTGGAAATTTGGCATATACATATTGACATTTTCAGCATCTGTAGGCATATAGTATCCATTTGAAATTGGGTAGTGTTGTGGAGAATTATACAACATATTAGAGCCTTGATTTGGCTGCTCTAAATAAGTGGTTGGTAAATATGTAGTCCCATCCAGTTGGACCTGTGATACAGAGCTTGGAATGGTATAACCTTGTTCTGCCGCATAGTCTACTTGCTGCTGGCAACTTGTAGAAGAATCTTTATAGCTTTGCAACACCTGAGCTAACAGCTCCATATCATTAATAGTCTTAAGTTCTACATTATCGAATGGGCTGGATGTATCGTTTTCAAAGTCTTTAAACGTCATAGTATCTACATTAGGATTATGTGAAATTTTAGTAATCTTGTTATTTAGCTTCAAATTCTGCAAAGGATCAGGGTCATCCAGCAAACTGCTTTCCGGGTAGTGTGATTTTACCTGTATCGGCTGGAGTATGTTTAATTGGGACTCTGGGGCGACGCTGGTTGAAGGTAAATTAATGTTAGTGGACACATCAGCATGTTCGGGCGTATTATCTAAACTAGTAGGGTTATCACAGTTTTTATCAACTTTCTCGTCGGGAGATAGCGCACTAATTTCGTCAGTGCTGGGGTACGACACCTCAGACACGCTCAGCTGTTTCAAGCGCTCCTCTTCTTCCGCTGTAGCTATCGCGTCGAGTCTCTTCTGCTCCGCCTCCTGCAGTAGCTGGAGACGGTGTCGCCTTTCATTTTTCTTCGTTTCTTTCGCATTTCGCAATTCTTTGAGTTTCGCTAGTACATTTCTCTCAAACGTACATGAAAAGTTAGCGGTGTTAGCGATGTCCACAACTTTTTGTGCTCGAGTAGTACATTCGTTTACAGTATAAGGTAAATCGATTCTCGTGTGTCGCTTGTATTTTTCCGATATTTTAACGGGCACATCGTCCATAAAATCCCCGAAATGTGACATATCAACGCACTGTACAGCTGAGATAATGACGATTATCAAACAATGAGAAAGCAAAGTTTGTTTTTTTTAGCACTTTTAAGGTTACATAGTCCTCATTCAACGTCATCACTTGTTAATAAGAATTTATGATAAGGAAAATAAATGCACAGATTTCGAAATATCTTCCATGACCACTGAAGATAATTTTAACAAATTGTTAAATAATTATTATTGTCTGTAATTCTATTATTTTTACGTGTGTCTGGCAGATCTAATGTCAAATACCTTGTATGTGGAAAAATAAATATATCGTACAATTGATATTGCAAGACAAGGATAGCACAATTTATGACGTACTCGTAAAACAAAGACAAAACATTCCAATGCTATGAATACGAGAGGAAGAAAATGGGAACGTCACGGAGTGTCAATGTCACTCTGTTCTTGCAAAAGGAAAAAATATATGCAGTAACTTGTCATAAAATGGTCATGTGACTTATACACTCATTTGTTTTAGCTTTCTTTACATTCATATTATTATGTTACTTAAAAGAATAGCATTTTAGGTAATTATGCATTGATTACATTATATAATAATTATTATTTTTATTACTGGCTTAAAATGGAACATTACAATTTGAAGTAAAAAAAAGTAAAATCACGTGTAGTATTTCACTCAATGCCATCAGATGTCGTTAGTGTTGCTCCCTAAAAGTCATGGCGGATCTTTCTCACTAGATTTTACAGATTTGCCATAATTCGTGGGTAGATTTATTATTACCGGCGTCGAAATAATTATAGCTCGATTTATTCACATAGTGGGATGCTAGCGACACGCTGATATCGACACTATTACCGCCCGGAAGCTATCGAACTGGAAGAAACGTCCCACTGACGAACGTCTCGAATTTCGGCGTAGTCAAGATAAATAGAATCACTCGATTTCGACGTCGCACCATACTCTAATTAATTTACTACGCCTACTATGACGCAATAGTCGCCCGCCACGCCGGACGCCATCGGATTTTACGGTCGGAATACAGGTCGGTATGCAAAAAATTTAATGTTGAAATTAGCCGGCGAATGCCTCTGCTCATAACCTGAACGCCGGCAGGGTATCGAAGCGGGCATGAACGAAGGTGCGCCGATGATGTACCACGGGAGCGGGGGCTTCGGAGGGCCGGGTCAAATGTTCATGATGGGAGGGCAGCCGGAGCGTGCTGCGCGCCACTACCCGCTGGATGCGCTGCAGAGCCTCGGCGGCTCGCCCGTCAGCCACGCCACTCCGCGCCGTTGGCAGCCGCGCCGCGACCGGCACCCCAACCCCAAGAGTGCGGACAATACGGCCTTCGGCTACGACTCTGATGACTCCAGTCTTTCGAGTAACGCCTCTGGCTCCAATAAATCAGGAGAGAAAGGTAAACATAACTCTAAGCATTCCTATCATAGTGTTTTTAAATCAAAATATTGTAGTACATGTACTGCAATGTCACCGAGCAAGTTTGAAAATACAAATCTTAACATATTCCTAATATGTTTATCACTACCCACATCAACTATTTTATCAATGTAAGTTAACTAAATGCTCAAATATTATGTAGACAAATGTTTATAAAATTGGAAAAGTTGTTGCTTTATTTATACAGCAAAATATAAGTTAATACATCCCGATTATCACTTATGTTTGTAATATACAATAAACTATAATATCCATCTACAAATTATTTATGAATCTGTATTATTGATAAGTACTTATTGTTCTGATTAGTTTCTAAATCATTTATCTTTTAAATATTAGTGATAGAATTTAATGGTTTATTAGATAATAACATATTATTATTGTCATTTAGTTTTATTAATGACAATAATTATTGATGTGGGTATAATTATAAATTGATATTGAAACTAAAGGAAATGGGTTATAAATCCATAAGAAATGACCTCTTACTGCACGGCAACATAAATCATACATAATTTTATCTGCAGACCTATCAGTCCATCAGTTTAGTATAAAATGCTGCAATATGTGTATGTCAATATTTAGAAAGGTATTGTGGAGTTATTTTTGTGTGAATGAAAAAGTGGGATATGCAAGCCCCTATGCCATTGACCTGTTTAGCTATTGAGATTTCCAACTCTGTTTAATATACTTCACATTTTACCTTAAAACTTGAATGAATATTCATATTTATATAATTGTTTTTCATATGTTGCTAGTACTCTTATAGTAAGGTAAATAATAGAGAAGTAGTCCATCACAGAAAGTAGGACAGCAGTGTTGCTAATTAGTCATAGTCGTAGCACGTGGCTCCTCATGTGTTTGACATTTTATTTTTACATGTTTCTCAATTTCCTGGCGCCTGCACGAACCAACTTTTTGTTCCGAGTTAACTGTGGGCACAAAAAATAATTGCGCAGTTTTCTCATCGCGCGATTATAAATAAACTAACAAGCGAAACTTGTTTATTTATGCTCCAATTTTTTTTAAGTGTTTGCATGGCAATAGTGTTCGTCATCCCTGTTTGTACACACGTGTAAACGTAGATTATTCTAGTATCAAAAATAAAAAGCCCATATTGTGGACACGTTTTCTGTTGTTATATATTTAGATGTTTCGCGGACTGATACGGGTGCTATAATCGTTCTATACGTTGTTACGATAACGTAAGGTGTAGTTTTCATTGTCGTTCGTGTTTAACGTAACGTTAACTTCAATATTAGATAACATTGTAAATAATATCTAACTGATTTAGCCTTGAGAACACCAGAGATAAGTAAATAAATGGGATGGTGACGTTCTGTCGTAAAAACGTGCCTCCGCTGATATGAGCTGAGAAAATAGAAAAAAAACGACGCACATTGACTATTTGGGTAGGTTACTCAGATTTGTTCTCGTGACCGACACTGGGTAATGACGCGGACATTCTGACGTGCTCTGTTTCTAACGGATTACAATAATTTCTATCGAATACACTGATATAAATTAGTCATAACTCGCATTTTAGACACGATTCATTAAGCAATCTAAATAAATGTATATGCATGCTAAATTAACTTCAGATAATTTTCTCCACTTTCATTCGTATTTTCTCTGCCTCTTAGTTTTACTACACTGTTTATGAATTTAACTTTTCTGTTTCGAAACATGCACTTGCCTAGTTCTGCCTCATAATTTAATCATTTTGTAAACAGTAAGTAGGTACAACTTAATAACTGCAGGAATATAACATACCTACCTACTTTTGAAATAAATATCAATGTCGGGCCAAAACTAGTTTTGTTAACATTATGTATAGTTTGGGACCAGGATGACTGATAACGTGAATTAGGTCAATGTCCCCAGACTAATGCGGACGTTGGCCTTGGTTTGCCCTAGTCATCACGCGACTAGACAATCACTTATATTCTTTCATATTAGCGGCAGTCTCACGTGATACTGAGAAGTCGGCATTCCATTCCTAGAACATAGTCCCCATATTCATTAAACAAAAATTTTCATCATCTTTTGAAGACATAGTCTACCCGCCAACAACACAAACAAAAATCCACCCGAAATACAATGCATAAAAGTTGTTTTATGCCGATGTGTGTGTAGGCTCTCGCCAACTAAGAACCAATCTGACATAGATGTTGATTTTGTATCCAGTTAAGCTGGTCATTTGGCTCGGCCGTTTCGAAGATTAGTGTCCAGGTTACAATTCCAGTTTTCCATAACTCTTTAAAATTATTTTGGTCATCCTTTTAAGAGATACCTTGGTCCGGTTCTTTGCTCAACGTTACAAACTTCGTCACTCATCGTCTTCTATGTAATAGATTTACAAGGATCGTAAAATAACTTTTCTGTTTTATAAATGTAACTGTTGATAATATTCTCGTTTCATAGTTAGCGTATGTTTAGTTGTATATAGTACTCTTTTCCACACGTTGTATCGCCCGAGTCGTATGTCATTAAAACATACCTATGTTACTCGGGAATAGTAAGCAGCTTTCTATTAGTAAGAATTCCTAGAATCGATTCAGTAATTCCAGGGACTACCCACCATACAAGCGCTTTATAATATTAGAGCAGATAATGATTGCAACACTACTTGCAAATACGAGTACTAAAACACCGCATAATTATAACCGTTGATTGCAAGGATGTCGTACTTGTTAATTGGTCACCCGTAAATACCGAAGCTTTGATTGTTGTGAGAACGTTCCCCGCACGAAACCTTAATTAGTACGATCTACGACTGATATTTGCTTTGAGTCTGTGTGTACCGTCTATCGTTTCAATGTTTGTTAAGATGACCGCGAGATCCCAACTTTAAAAATATAAAATACTTTATTTCGACTAAAAGGGCAGCCTTGAATATCTTGCCAGCGTTTCCTCATAAATGCTCCCCCACCCTTGCTAAGCTTGAATCTGGCAACTATAAAATTATAGATGTCACATTGACTTAAATTATATTATATAAATCTGAAAACATGCCTGAAGATAACAAATATTGAAAGAAATTCATTCTATTAGAAAGTTACGTCCAGTTAACGTGAGAGTATCAAGGTGAGACTATAGAGGTCTTTATTAGTAAATGGTTTTCGTGCCACACGTTCGTTAAAGATCTCAACAATTTTGTAAGTTTTGTATTAATTTTTAATTACGTTCATGTTAACGCGATACCAGTTTTCTTTTTCAATATTAATTACGGGATGATCCATGTATCGCCGGGAACATTGCAAACATTAAAACAATATTCATACATAAACACAACCTTCTGCGTATTCTATAGGACAATTTTAAAGTTACAGAGGTAACAAAATAAACAGCACAGTCGCGTCGTGAGGTTACAAATTAATGCAACGAATGCATTCTTGCCTTCTCTAAAAACATCATGCTTCATCTTCCTCAAGTATGGGCAAATCAGTATCGAATCCCATTACCCGGGTAGTTTGATATGTGGTTAAACATGAGTAGCTTGATATTGCTAATCACAGCCGTAGTAACAATTAGCAAGGTGATCTTGGTCTTTATACCTTTACCATTAACAGCACTGTCATGGGCAACGCGCAAGCATTATCTCTAACTAGTCAACTACGCTAACCGCTTAATATCAGACAGGCCGCGTATACTTGTTTGTCAGCTGAAGTATATAAAAAATAAACGAGTCGTGAAACGTGAATCTTAATGCCTGTTAATCTTGTTCACTTGCTAAGATTTATAGTATACATATTCATATAAATGCTTAGAGATTAGCGTCCGCTCACCGCAATAGAAAAACGCGTAATATGTTTATGCATCCGATCTCTCTGTTTGTAAAACGTACATTTCCGTGAATCTCGAGTCAGTGAAGCATATATAGGTGAGCTTTTTGTATGCATTTATTTTAAAGTGAGTGTATCTTTGGCCTGAAAATGTTCTAGACTAATTGCACATTGGATTTATTTTAGACTGTAATCGTAACCCACAAAGCAAGCGTGACGCACCGTATTAATTGTGGATTGTGTACGGAGTAAGCATATGTAGAAAGTAGTATACAAACCGCGAAATTATGAAACTAAGTCTATGGTAATAACAAACGTCGAGTATGGAATCAGAGTCCCTAAAATCTATCGTAAAATAAAAATAAAGCCTAGTTTTTTTTTATTATTAAGAATACCAACCACCGATACCTAGTTTGATTAACAAGTTGAGTATAGTACAATTTTATATGGCCAATAACAGGTTTCCCTAAATAACTTAATTTATACAAATTCAGCGTATTAATAGGTCACTACTTACAACCTCTTATGTTATGAGCATAAGACTGCACAGTGCACTGCGCTAAATATATTGGGCTTGTTAACTCCACAAGTTGTTCTAAAGCTAATTATTGTTAGTCCTTTAAAAATATCTTCTAAATCTACGGAACATGAGGAATATTATCGCTAGTAAGAGCATTGTCGATATACCCTCTTTTTATTTTCGCTTCCTCAATGCTGCGGATTGTGGCCATCGCAATTTCTTTGCACCTTATCTACACGTACTCCAATCCTATGCCTTCACTATATGCAGCGACTTTAAATTCTTTTTCACCTGGTCGGTTCATCAGTATTATCCTAACGTGTAATACTAATGTTTTTTTTTTAATGTTTTGCCCGTGGTTCCGCTCGCGTAAATGTAGGTTCGGTTAGATTAGTAATAGTAAGTTTGTCTGGAGGATAGGTACCCTATATCCTATATCCTTTTCTGTTCACCTGACAACGGAGGAACAATAGGACTATAGCAAATTTAATGATGAACGGTCAAGTAATTTTGGCGTGAAAGCGTAACAAACAAACTCATATTCGCATTTATAATATTAGCTCGGATACTTAGGATTTTATTTGCATAGACCTATAACGATTCCGTCAGTATAATCCATGATGTTTATATAGCAACGTTTTAGCACACATGGCAGCTTCTTTCGTGAGACAAACACTATAAATGCATATTACCGCTCACCTGCTACATCATTGTACCAGTGATGCAACCGTAAGGTTTTGGTCTCCTAGTCAACACTGACCTTGACTCCTGACGTCATCGTTACGTCATTGTGCGGTCCTAACATTGTGCAATGAGTGTGTCATAATTTACGTCAGCACATTCCCATTTCAAGCACCGTGACGCGGCTAACGGTGTGACGCAGTTATGGCCGATGTTGTTAACAGGACTTAGAGATGCCAAAATGTGGTAGTACGGCTCTGTCTAACCTATCTATACTAATATTATAAATCTGAAGAGTTTGTTTGTTTTATTGAACACGCTAATCTCAGGAACTACTAGTTCAATTTGAAAAATTACTTAGTGTCGGGTAGCTCATTTATCGAGGAAGGCTATAGGCTATATAACATCACGCTACGACCAATAGGAGCGGAGCAGCAATGAAATATGTTGCTAAAAGGGGGCAAATTATCCTATATGAAGCAGACGAAGTTGCGCAGGTCAGCTAGTTAAGGATATACATACATGGATCCATATTAAATGTATAAGTTACTTATTGTGGTGAAAATCTGTAGTAAGTAATAATAATAATAACAACTTTATTACCAAGAATATAATTTATTAATATAGTGATATACATGTTCTTAAATTAAATATTGTACAGCATATTCTGCCATTACAGGCGTGCAAATATAGATTCAAACATCAAAATTATATTACTTTCTTATTATTAACATGCAATTTAAAAATTATATCATTCATTTATTTAAATATTCCACAGTTAAAATATAGACAGAGTCATACTATTACAGTGGTGGACATATAATTAGAAACACTTGCGACGTAATTCACATTATACAAGCCACATTGCCGTAAAACTTTGGTTTTTGGAAATGAAACAACAAAATGCATATACAAGGCACATTGCCGTAAAACTTTTGTTTTTGGAAATAAAACAACAAAATGCATAGAATACGTTCAACAACTTATAATTCATTAGAAAACAAATAAATATCCGAGTTTACAACTACCATTTAGATATTTAGTTACGTACAAACAACTAAACGACATTTGCAGTACCATCCGTCATGGACAAGTAATTAGAAACAATAAAGAAATGAGGTAAAATCAAAGTTATTAACGTGTTAACGTCATCAATTACAAATTATTTATGTAAAATTTAGTTTGGTTTACTAAATTTCTTAAAAATTTATATTTAGTTGCATAGCGTTTGTTATTAATGACGGCTCTGCAACGACGTGGCATTGATTCAAGTAATTTCATACATTTATCGAGTGGGATCGAGTTCCATGCTTCGTAAAGGCTTCGTAAAGTTCATTTTGACTGGAATTACGTTTAACGGAGCCTTTTTTTTTAACGACGTATTACAAATTTTTAATACGATTTTAATCGGGACTATTCGCAGGCCAGTCTAACGTGGTAACACGTTGCTCACTAAGAAAGGATTTAACACTGCGGGCCGTGTGTTTTGGGTCGTTATCGTACTGAAAGATCCAGGTTACAGGCAAATGGTCGTCGGTGTAGGGAATCATTGTCTCTTCTAAGATGTTTTTGTATTGAAATTGATCCATTATACCTTCAATCTTACGGACGGCTCCAACGCCGCAACCAGAAAAACATCCCCATACTTTAATGTTACTACCGCCGTGTTCGACTATGCTCCTCGTGTATTTATAATCAAAAGCATGGTTTATTGGACGTCTAACGTTGCGTTTGCCGTCTGAAGCCACCATAATTATTTTTGTTTCATCCGAGAATAACACTTTTTTCCATTCTCGTACCAAGTTAAGATATTTCTTTGCAAATAATAATCGCTTCTCTCGGTGTTGCTTGGTAAGAAGCGGTACCTTTCGAGAAACCCTCCCGAACAATTTAGCTTCCACTAATCTGCGGCGTACCAGTTTCGGGGAAATATTCCTTGGGTCATCAGGTGAACTTCATTTCTATTCTCATTGGAGACATTAAACGGGTTTTGTTTAGCTACACGTATTATTTGCAAATCTTCCCGGGAAGACGTTTTCCTTGGACGAGCCTTTCTAATAACACTTTTAGTAGTTCCGTTTCTTTTATAATGAGCAATAGCGTTGAAAACTTTCTTCACAGAACATTCTAGATGATTAGCAATTCTTCTATAAGTCCACTTTCGATCTAAATGTAATTTAACAATTAATTACCTAGTTGACTCGTCACAACTCTTATTTTTACCCGTTTTTAACAAAACTTATTATTCACGTAATTCCATTGAATTGATGTTTAAATGGCGCCGAAACTACAGAAATAGCGTAGACAGAGGTTTTTTTTTTAATTTCAGAATTAGAACGATCCTTGGATCCTTTTTCTAATTAGTTGTCTAAGCGGCCAGTAATAGACATCAACTATCATTCATATTTAAACTCCTTTAATAATTAAAGACAGAACAGATTTCTTATTTTTATATTTTATGAGTTTTTTAACTCATTGGCTATATTCTGGCATAGTTAATGACTATTAACTTAAATATATAGATTAAATGACTATTTAATCTATATATTTTTTACTCATAACGATACTTTATGTACTGTTTCTAATTATATGTCCACCACTGTATATTGATAATGTCCAAAGTTAAAAGTCATAAATATTGAAAAATAATACAGGATTTGTCCTTCTAGTTTGATGTCACATAGTTATAGTACCTATACTATATAAATATTTATAGCATAAATAACTATACAAAGTTTTACATTAGGTAATTATATAATTGAATTATTATTGATGTCAAAAGGATATTATTAAGAGGTAATCTTACAAAGAAAACAGAAAATAAATGTAAAAATCTAGTATATTATGCAAAACTTTCAAATTATTCATTTAATCAAATTATTATTTTGTCCTCTAAGTATTCATTAACGTGATAATAGATTTTTTCCTGTAGTATTTTGTCACTCTTATCACTTGATTCCTTCTCCAAAACTTGACAGATTTAACTACTTTTTTCATTAAAATTAAAAAAAGGCTTTGGTCGTGTTCCTTGGTTTTCTTTTTGTATATAATTTTGTAAAATTTGTTTTCTAGATTTTTGAAGGCTCATGTCTCTTTTAATAATTAATTTATGAAAAAAAGGAAAACATAGAGACATGCCAATAGTGAGATCATACATTTTTTGAAAAAAAAATATTGCTCTACTGTCATTGTCCAGGGAGAAAACAGGGGACTACGTTTGTACGTAAAAACGGCCCTTGTTTCCTCTTAAGGCTTGAAAGCGTAACAAACAAACCAACATTAGTATTTATAATTTTAGTCAGGATATACTGCCTCGTTGTTCCATTTTATATGGTTTTCCTTAGGACCGATTATTTGACTCTGTCTTATTAAATAGCAACAGGTCCACCTCCATAACGTGACATCTTAAAACATGAATGTTGAAACATGAATACAATACATTTCTTGTTTCCCCTACGGGGATAAATAAACATATGTGATTCTATCTATATCCAATATCAAAAATATTATAAATATGCACAATTGTTACCTAATAGTAATTACACAGACGGTACTATAAACACACACAAGTCACAAGTCTTTAAAATATTAGATAATTGAACAAGTGGTTCTCTTGTACATCCGAAAACAATACACATGTTAAACTGCGGAATAATAACAATTATTATCTTTATATTATAAATATTCATTCGAGACAGCTGCCAAAATGTTTTTAAAAGAGATATTGTAGCGGCTACCATATTGAAAAGAAAGCTTAACCTTAATTTAACTACATGCAAGAAACTCATATTAGAGCATTTACAGTTTAGTGAGGAGATCTATAAATTACCATGCAGGTTTTAAGTAAAAATGACTCCACTGTGAATCTACAACCCAACAGACCAATGGACTCTGAAAAGCCTTCTCCACACTGAAGGAACACAACCACAAACTTTTTGTTTGCAATTCTCCATAAATTTACTATCTGATTGAGCTACTCCAGATTTAGTCAGTCATCAGTAATGACCAACTTTCTTATTTAAAAGAAAACATTATGCGTACCTTTTAGGTATAAATAGTTTAAATTTGCTTAACAACATAAACAGAGGCAAGAGATAATAAAGATAATGGTAGGAAGGAAATATTGACTCAACTTATGACAGCACTAATAAAACTTTAGTTAATTTGCGTTATATTTTTGGTGCCACTGTGCACACATAATAATTATATTCAATGATGGCATATAACGGATGGCGTAGTGATTTAATTGGTGGCCTCGCCAATGCCACCTTCGCCGGTTCGAATCCTATTGTCTCACACTGCTGGACACTGGCCTCTTCGCAGTGTGAGGACACATGTGGTTGTTCCGAGTCTGGATGTTCTATGTGTCCGTTGTTGGTGTTAGTAAAGTCACCCGCGATACAGGAATATATGAGTAATTCCTATTGCGGGTGTAGTATCATAAAATAATAAGTTAATAAATATAGATAAACCTAGTAATTGACATTATCCTTAGTGCTTTCGTATAGAGGTAATGTAACGTAATAAGATGGTTTCTCCAAAGTCTTTATGCTAATGTTTCTCCTCTCGCGAATTTGAATACGAGCTCATAAGCAGAGCTTAACTAGTGTATGCCAGACGTAATTGGGTTATATCCTATCTGGTTATTGAATTATACACTGACTCACCTGCTAAAGATGCGTGTGCAAGAATGTTTGTTAATATTTGTCATAATCACAACAATATGTATTGTATCCTAAGAAATGTGTTGTCCACCGTAGTATTTGTGTAATAATAACATGGGATTGTAGCCTTCTAACTTACTTCTAACTTCTAACGTACTAATAGCTTATCATCAGGCAGAGTGGAATTACTATAAGATTTTGAAATAATAAAAAAATTGTAGTTCCAAAAATACGATAAAGTTACTTATAGGTACGTAGATGTGCAAACAAACCAATTTTGCCTTACTTATAGCATTAGAATGTATTATTATAAGTATATCTGTAGACCATAAATAATTATGACAATCATGTCCATCTTGCCAACATTGTAAACAAAACAAACAACAATATAAAAAAAACACATGCAACATGCAAGTCACTATACCGTTTCTTTCATTTTCAATATGCTGTCGTTGAGCTGATATCCAATCAGGTCTACGACAGATGTGACAATTCATTACCTAAAAGTCAACTGCCACACTATAATATCCGCGATATAGGAATAATTCCTGTATCGCGGGCCTTTACAAATATTCAAACAATGTACACAACGAATATCCAGACTCGGCACAACCATTTGTGAATCACACAAATTTTTGACCCGCGTGGGGCACCCACAATACTCAGCGCGGTGGTAGACCACTACGCCGTCCGTGCAATCAATGTCATCTCATTGTGTAAAGACTGTAAAGTAATGTATGGTGTTGTAACTTGCAGGCGAGGAAGTGCAGTTACGGTGCGAGCGCTCGCACTACGGCTACGGCGGCGCGCGCGAGTGGCGCGGCCGGCGCGGGCACGTGACGCGGCCGCCGCGCCGCATCGCGCCCGAGCGGTACCTCAACGGCTCCTGCCCCTTCCAGGTCAAGTTCACGCCGGATGACTTGCTCAACGGTCAGTACCACATCACACAATCAAAAATCATAATATCTTATTCATTTAGATCAAAGTAACACTTATAAACGTCAAGGTTACACTAACTTAACTATAATATGTGTACAATCGTCACCTTAGTAGTAACAGACTTGCAAAGTTAGAATTTATGTTCCTATGAATTTATATTTACCTGCCACGTTCAGCAAAGCAAGAGCGTAAAACCAATGAGAAATGGGCAAGAAACTCACGGCCACTATTTTAATCGCCAATTTTACTATGTTCCAATGTTACTTATTTTACTAATTATATACACGCATATGTACATACTCATAATCCTCACATACAAAAAGCATCGATCTTCAACCATTGTATTCAGAAAGCACAGCTTACCGTTAAACAGTAGTACAAAAAATAGGTAATACAGTTCTTGCAACTCACGAAGGCGAGTGGGCTTTATTTGTGGTAAACGCGTAGTTGGACGTGTACATGCACAGTGCAGTAGTATGCGTGTTGGACAGAGCGGTCAGTTGCGAGCGACACTTACACACACACCATACATACATATATACACGCGTTTACCACAAATAAATCCACTCGCCTTCGTGAGTTGCAAGAACTGTACTATCCTATATTTTAAACGTGTTGGATATCGTTAATAAATTACAGACAACACGTTTCGCCGAAACAACGCTGTGAATAATAAATGGTTTGTCGTTTCGATTATACATTATTATTTTTGACATATAGTTTACCAAATTGCCGGAACTTTACACAACTGTCGTAACGCAGTAACTGTGTTACTACTCCTACAACGATTTCATGTAAGAGGATTGGTACTTTCCCGAGCAACAAGCAGACTTATTTTAACCGTGACTAGATAATCAACAAGATCGGTTTTCCAAAACTGTCAACAAATCTAATCAATAATCCTTAAGGAATTGCTAAATTTAATTTTGGTCAATGCGATTCCTAATGACAACTGGAAGCATAATTAATATTGTTAATTTTAATATAAACATTTCAAACAATATTTTATTATTCAAGGTCTTGTCCAATTAATATGCCTGTGTAAAGTGTAAATATAGCGAGATTCACGAGGCATGTGGATGTTTTTACGTATAAACCAGACTGAAGCAAACAGTCAGATGTCAAAGACACGAGCAATGTCCATTTGCAAATAGAAGTCGATTTTTATCGATGAAATATGTCAAATTACACCGATATTTTTGAGGATAAGTAACGAACTTATATATAATTATAATTAAAATTATATCGATTTATTTGACTTCTCTAGCTTAGGGCAATCACATAAAAATACTCACGCCGCACATCATCATTTTAATTATTATGCAGCACTAGTGACTGTTTGTCGTCTACTTATAGACAGTCGCCTTATGCGCTCATGATGCTTACTCATAGCGTCGCCCCATGATGCGTGTGTGGCGATGGATTCGCCATGCTTTATTACTAAATCTCTGTATTTATACAATTTGATTGTTTCAAGAAAAATAATGCCATGTATTTTGACACGATTTGGTTGTAAAATTATTTACTCCAATTTAAATTGCAAAGCAAATAATCTAAAAATTTCATCTGTATGCTCTTAACTTCATAACAGCTAGTCAATTAATTAAAGTTGTCAATAAGGAAAGTTTATAAATTATGTTTAATTGAATACCTTTGATCATGTCACTTCACATAACATTTGGAATTATGAATGCTGAAACAGTACAAATATTAGACATACATCTTATTTTCTTATGCTTATTAAACTACTAGCTGTTACCCGCGACTTCGTCCGCGTAGATTTTAACTAAAGTGTTTGTTCAGTGCCCAAAGTTTACGAAATCTTAATATTTCAGTATTCTGCGTATAGAAATACCTATGCTAAAATTAATGTAATTCTTCTACTTTGACTCGTTTTTTTTTTATATTGGATGTATATATGTATATTATTATTTAATATACATTTCCCTATTTGTATCGAAAATTATTCACTATTTCATAGGCTTTGATTTTTCTCCGCGGGTTCCTTACTTTTCAAAAATAAAAGTAGCCGTACAGCTAGTGCCTATCACATCTGCCAGTGAAAGTCCCGTCAAAATCGGTTCAGTAGAGACAAACAGAGGCTTTGATTTTTCTCCGCGGGTTCCTTACTTTTCAAAAATAAAAGTAGCCGTACAGCTAGTGCCTATCACATCTGCCAGTGAAAGTCCCGTCAAAATCGGTTCAGTAGAGACAAACAGATGGACAAAATTTAAAAAAATACATGTTATAGCTGCCTTAGATGGTTTCATATGCATTAGGTAAAAAGCTGTTATTTTGACATTACAAAAAGACACTTCAATTTTATTTATTTGTATAGATGTATAGATAAAACGGAATAAACGCAAGCGGCGTTTATTCTGCAAAATATCTCTCTCGTTAGCGAAATACCCTACTACGCCTTCTCTGACTTATCCGACTTCGGCAAAGCCAGCAGAAAAATCTATATATCTATGTTATACTAAAATTTAAATGTAGTTTTCACAAAACAAATTCATGTAATTTGTCATAAAATGCAATATTAAAATTTGCTTAAAAATAAAACTTTGCAATAAAACCGGCACCTTACAGTCATTGGCATATGACTAGAAATTTCTTATTATCAATGAGAATATAGTTTTTAACACTTAACTCCTGGAATCGGTATTTTAATCAATGTAAACAGAGAGCCGTGTCAAAATGTAAAATTTTATGAGTATAATAAAATCAAGAAAACAATCATTTTTAAGGTATTTTAATAAAAAAATACATTAAAATAATAAATTAATAACGAGTATGACCTCCCCTTGCAGCGATTACGGCATGTAATCGTCTTGGCATGCTTTCCACCAGGCTTTGCTTGGTGTCCTGTGGAATGTGTTCCCATCCAGCCAAGATCACACGTTTAAGCTCCCTGATGTTTTGTGGAGGTAGTTGGACAGATCGTACTCGCCTTTTTGGGAGGTCCCAGGTGTGCTCAACGGGAATTAAGGTCGGGGCTCCGCGCTGACCAATCCAAACAACGAATACCGACCTCTTGCATATAAGCATCTACGTCGCCAGAAGAGTGGGCCCGAGCATTATCGTCCATGTTAATGGCATCTTCACCAATTACAGTCGGTGCGGGTTGTGCATGTTGACAAAGGATTTCTGTTATACACCTTTGCGCATTTAGTGAGCCATTTTCAATGAATACTATCTCGGTACGGATAGCTGGAAGTTACGCCCACCTAAAACATTATGAATCCTCCACCATGAGGGGTGATTTCTTCAAAACATACGTCGGCATAGCGTTCTCCTGGTCTCCGTAACACTCGCCGACGTCGGTCCTCACCATTCAGACAAATTCGAGCCTCATCGGAGAAGAGTACGCTACTCCAGTTACCTAGTGTCCAAGATAGGAAGTTTCTAGCGAACCTCAATCGAGCAATCAGTGCTCACGAAGTAACTTGGGGGCCCGCGCTAGTCGTCGACTGCGTATATCAGCCGCTAAAAGCCTTTTCCTCACAGTCCATAGGCTAACTTGTAATCCTCGTACCTCTTCAAGGTTTCTTTTGATGTTTATGTAACTGCATTTGCGGTTCCTCAGCGCCTGAGTCACTAAAAAGCGGTCGTATCGTAGTTGTGTGCTACGTTTTCTCCCAGAACCTTGCCTTCTTTGAACGGAACCTATCTCTTGGTATCGAGTCCAGGTTCTTTTGTGTGTGGACGGTTAAACGACTCACGTTTAACCGCTGTGAGACGTAACATTGGCTACACCTCTCTTCCAGCGGCGCTATAATTTTAGTTTTAGTTGCCTGATAACCTTTTAACCGCAATTTCACGAAAAGTTAGTAAAATGTCAAAAACTGGTAAAGGTAATATTGTTTATTTAAAACAAAAGTTTCGAATTTGGAATTAACTTTTTTTTCATTCCCAGTTTTTTTTTGTTTACTTGTTGAAGCTGTGACGCATACCCCTCCGCGGGTGCGTGCGGAGGGGCTATCGTATGGATAGATGGTAATGATGATAAGAATGGACTTCCCGGTAATACCGACTAAACCTACCACGGTGTTCCTCGACAGAACCGCAATCAGCGGGGCCGCGCGAATCATTTTCACTTGCAGTCGCGAGCCCGGCAGGCCACTACACGATAAGAGTTACCCTACCCTTTGGTCACCACTAGTTTTAAAATCCCTACTGAAAAGGTTTGGTATATTTTTGTGTTCCAGGTTCTAAATGGGACACATTGTCTCAAGAAATTTGGGACAAGTTTATAAAGTCACAGCAAACAGAGGAGACCTTTAGAAAGAAAATGAATCTTTGGAGATATCTTTTCATCACTATCAAGGTATGTATTATTAAAAAGATAAAACTCTTTTGTGTGTGCCAGTATCTTGGACGCAATGAAAAAGCATTGTATCTTGCATGGAAAACGATCCCGACTGTTCTGATATAGGCGGTATTAAGGGAGTGCAGAAACATGTTTAATTTTGAAGATACATATATCTGAATTTATGAACTACCCAAAGCAGCAGAACGGACGTTTGCTTGTGTATAAAATCAATGCGTATTCTATCTTGATCAAATCTCCTGACAGCGCACTAGGACCAAGTTAGTGCATCGATTAGGACAATGGATTGTCGTTTTTTTTATTCTACTAAGGTAGCAAATAAACGTACTATTTACATTATTTAAATGCGTTTTGTATATACATGATGGAGACCTACCAATATCCCGCTTGAGTAACTCTTTATCATCAGTCGAGTAGTTACCCCTGTATCATTCGTGTTGTTTATCAGGAAGACATGTCTATTGACAGCATTGTGCTTGTATAAGCAGTTTTATAAAACTGATGAAACTGACTTCTCCCAGGTTGCTCTAAATTTGACGGAGACTTTACTTCCCTTTTTCTTCACTATAATAATACTCTACAAGTAAATGTTGTTTCAGACAATATTTCCTCGTTACGGTCTTTACGTGGTGGGCTCGACTATGTCGGGTTTTGGGCTGGACTCTTCGGACATGGACCTTTGCCTCTACGTGCGGCCCGTAGACGAGCTCGACCCGCGAGCACACGCGCTCCTGCACCTCAACTACATTCTCAGCTACATCAGGAGCTTCGATCCTAGTGAGTTATCGTAACTGTACGTGCGGCCCGTGGACGAGCTCGACCTGCTCCTGCACCTCAACTACATACTCAGCTACATCAGAAGCTTCGACCCTAGTGAGTTATCGTAACTGTACGTGCGGCCCTTGGACGAGCTCGACCCGCTCCTGCACCTCAACTACATACTCAGCTACATCAGGAGCTTCGATCCTAGTGAGTTATCGTAACTGTACTTGCGGCCCGTGGACGAGCTCGACCTGCTCCTGCACCTCAACTACATACTCAGCTCTATCAGGAGCTTCGATCCTAGTGAGTTATCGTAACTGTACGTGCGGCCCGTGGACGAGCTCGACCTGCTCCTGCACCTCAACTACATACTCAGCTACATCAGCAGCTTCGACCCTAGTGAGTTATCGTAACTGTACGTGCGGCCCGTGGACGAGCTCGACCTGCTCCTGCACCTCAACTACATACTCAGCTACATCAGGAGCTTCGACCCTAGTGAGTTATCGTAACTGTACGTGCGGCCCGTGGACGAGCTCGACCCGCTCCTGCACCTCAACTACATATGTGACTACTCAAATCTTTTTATTTGTTTGTGTTATAGATGCGGAGCTGATTCAGGCGAAGGTGCCGATCCTGAAGTTCCGCGACTCACGCAACGGCTTGCAGGTGGACCTCAACTGTAATAACGTCGTCGGCATTCGCAACACTAACTTGTTACATTGTTACTCAAGACGTACGTGTCTAATTATACCATTTAATTTCAAACATACACCTATAGTCGCGCGTCCACGCCAGATGCTGGCGCGTGGCGCGTGACTGCTTAGTGTTTGTGGACGTGCATCAGGGCTTCACAGGTGAAGTTATGTGCGGTACAGGTCTAATACATGTCCAGGATTTACACTGACTGACTGACGACTAGCTTTTATATTGTAGGTCCTCCTCAAATCTCGTGATCATCAAAACCCAGACGCATGTAAAATCTTTATAACAGTGTTCCGATTCTAACTGGTGGTTGACAACCGGATAACTACTACAATCGAAATGCGCGAAACCCCTTCATTCCTAATCTTTAGTTTTTAATAATATATAAAATCTGTGTTTTTAGTCGAGGCAATAACTGATTGATGTTCGTACACAGTGTAGATATAGTCAAATAACGCAGTGATGTTGGTATGTGTGGCAGTGGACTGGCGCGTGCGGCCGCTGGTGGCGCTGACCAAGCTGTGGGCGCAGGCGCACGACATCAACGACGCCAGGCACCGCACGCTCTCCTCCTACTCGCTCACGCTCATGGTCATACACTTCCTGCAGTGTAAGTGTCACTTGATGGTTTCTCGCCAGATTCCCTATGGGGCATATAATACAAAATATCTCCCAATAGAGGTTCTGCCTAAGGTTACAGGAATGCGAATTTAACAAAACACGTGTAGCAATCATAAAAGTAGACGCAGTGCATTCTGCTAGCGTCTACTATGATCATTGCAAATTTTGGGGATTTCTGCAAGATCCTAGTACTAAAAGTTTCATTAAATTAACATCGCTATAAGATACACTATATTATGCTATTTCAGTGTGCAAACTTTGTTAGCGCGATGCAGACTAAAATATGTATCGAGTAGTGATGTTTTTTATTACAGCGCCATCTCTTAGCGTTAGTTGTAACAGTTCATTATTGTATGTATGGGGACAATATTACAGAAGATAGTAAGAACATGTCGCATATTTTATATCGCAGGCGGCACGTCCCCGGCGATACTGCCGCGTGCGAGCGAGGCGGGCTCGGAGACGCGGCGAGCTCACAACCGCACGACGCTCGCCGAGCTGTTCCTGCAGATGCTGCGCTACTACGCCGACTTCCCGTGAGTAGAAGGGTGGAGGCGCGGCCGCGTTGGCACGAAGGGTGGTTGACAGCGCTGTGTCCGCAGGTACGACAAGATGGCGGTGTCGGTGCGCTGCGGCGCGCGCGTGCCCGTGGCCGAGTGCCGCGCCGCGCGCGCGCACAAGAACGACCCGCACCAGTGGAAGCTGCTCTGCGTCGAGGGTGAGTGCCTGCCTCCTCGCCGCTCGCCGTAGCGTGGGCGCTTCCAGCACTAACCACTGTGTTGTCGACAGAACCGTTCGACCTGACGAACACGGCGCGGTCGGTGTACGACCCCGACACGTTCGAGAAGATCGTGAACACGTTCCGCGAGAGCCACCAGCGGCTGGCGGCGGGGCTGCGCCTGGCGGACGCGTGGCCGCAGCGATGATGCCGCGCCGCCGCGCCGCCGCCGCCGAGTCCACGCCCCGCGCCGCCGCCGCCGAGCCCACGCCCCGCGCACGTCGCGCTCACAGAACTCTCTACGTTGATATTTGACAAATTGTATAGTTTAGGACCTCTGCCGCGGTACCTACTCTTTGTGAAGTGATTTCGCGATTTAGTGTGGATCCCTAGAGAGCGAGTGCTCGCGGACGCGCCGGCAGGAATCGCGACTTCGCTCCGACGAGTAGCTCAGTGTGCTCGAGGCGTAATAGAAGTGCCACTATGAAAATTATATGTTTACATTCCATAGTGCCATATTTGTTAGATCGTTGGCTTGCTCCTGAGGTGCGGCTGTTACTGTGATGTTAGGAAATGCCGCTTTGCCGGACCGCAGCCTTCCCCGGTGAAAATAGTGTAGCGGGGAATCGGCTCGTCCGGCAGTAGTGTAGGTACGAGAAGTTCAGTTTTGTCTAACTGTAGTCAGACTCGGGTCTGCCAACATCGGACGCGAATCCTGCGCAGGTTGCGGAACCGCGTCTACTCCTTATTCCTATTTTTTGAGAACAGACAAAGCAGGCATGCAGCTTTTTCTGTTCTCACTAGACTTATATCACTTTAAGCTTATATTTTATTTATAATTACTTTAGTATGATTTTAAATGTTTAGCCGGAGTATTCTCCCTTGATTAGTGATATTTATTTATATCTTAACTATTTCATATAAACTCAGTGCTAACTTAATATGAACCGTTGATCGGTCAATTAAATAAATAGAGGTGTGATCCTCTTTAATGTCACAGTAAAAGCTGTACCTCAGAGCGATCTTATGTTTTGAATAATTACGGACACAATATGCGGTCAACATACGGTATTGTCAACCACAGTTTCGAGACACAGCGCCTTCGAACATCTTAATAAGGTGCATTATCAGTAATACAGTCACCAGCTAAAGAAATATGAAACAATATCTTTATTGAAATATTAATTTTTATTATTAAACTTTTTTTATATATTTTTTTATTAAACTTAATTTTTAGCAATAATTTTCTTGCAGTTGGCTGTATTCAGAATGTCATTGGGCTTGGTTTCAAAGGCACTGAGCATTAGAGGCGGCTTCGCACTGAGCCCACGCCTTTGTCGAAATCAAGACCATTCGTAACATTGCAACAACAACGTGGTGATTTCAGATGTCGCAAAAGTCTCAATATCGACGCATTGTTGTTACTCGAAATACTGTTTCAACGACTGAGCATATTACTTTATCGTTGAAACTGAATTCCGAAACATTCAGTCAGTTATCTCGATATCGCTGTAAAAAGAAAAAATATGAGATTGTTTCGACATCAAAGCGATTGAGAGTACTCAAGCCACCGTCTCGGAGATGAAGCATATTAAGAGTATTTGAAACATTGTCTAAACATCGAGGCGAAGTCGTAGCATTCGAGATATCTTCTCGATATCAAGAAGTATGGAGAGTACTCTAAACATTGTCTCAAAGTCGATGCGTTTTGAGAGCACTTGAGACGCTGTTTGCACATTGAGAAGTATTTAGAGCACCCTGGAATCTCGACATCGAGGCGTATTGGGAGCACTCAAGATTTGCCTTGACATTAAGGCGTATCGGGAATATTTAAGGCACTATCCCGACATCGGAATATATTGAAAGTACTCTACATTTCCCAAATATCGAGGCATAATTATAGCATTTGCGTCGTTGTTTGCACAACAAAACGTTGCGATAATTCTGAATATAGTTACGATAACAAGGCGCGTTGGAAGCAATCGAGGTATTGTCTCGACAACGAGGCGTATTGAGAGTACTCAATGTTCCCACGTGGAGGCAAATTGTAAGTACTCCAGTCATTGTTTAAACACCGAGGCGTAGTGAGAGCACTCGAGTCGTAGGCTCTACATCGAGGCGTATTGAGATAATTCTAAATATTGTCTCAACATTGACGCGTATTAAGAGTAATCGAGGCATTGTCTCGCCTCGAGGCAATATCTCAATCAAGCGGGCTGCCTCTAATGAACGTTGCAAAGACATTACATTCTTGATATAAAAAGGCATGGTTGTAGAATCAGCGATGTAGATAGTACACTATGTGAATTGTGTGTTGGCAAACATATGTCCTTACCGCAATATCAACAAGACTGAAGTATAGAGTTTGGAGTCGAGAAGTTAGTCATCACAATATATCAAGTTCACTAGTCGATAGTCTGTTTAATTTCTGTGACTAATGCGATCGTCGCAAGCGAGTCGTTGCGCTGCCTCGTCAGGCGTCCTATTCGTTTTTATTAAATATTTATTATTGTTTATTTATAAGTTATTTAATAAATGTAAATAGTAAGAAATAAAAAAATACATAAATATTCATTTTAGGGTCGTGTATGGTTTTTATGTAAATAGTATTTTTGTGATGAGGAAAGAGTAAATGACAAAAAAATATATATTATAGATAATATGCAGGTATGCATGCTTTGCGTGGACGAAGCCAGGTTCGCTACGCACTATATGTGGGAGAGCGTGAGATGGGAGCTACTAAATTCCCTGTGATACTTTACGAAAGATAAATTATATTGGTGTTTGTGTACAGTGGTTGATGTTGATAAAAATTGTTTAAAGGTGCTACTATTAAATGTTTATGCTCGAAACGCGACGTTTGCAGCTCAATAGCCACATGTAAATTACGCCTAAGATCTCCGCCGCACTCGCGGTGGGCGGGCGATGCGCGGGACGCGTGGCCAGCTTAAATATTCTCCGCTCCGTAAGTGGCTACTAGTTCGTAAGTGCCTGACCGCGCTTGCCACACATCGCTTGGCTCGACGTTCGATTATTTGTATCGAGTTATCACTTCCAACATGCGTAAAATCGATTGTTCCTCCGCTCGTTTCTTGTTCAGAAACGGACGCGTGCGTAAAACTTAAATATGGTGCTAAACGATTGTGTTGCCTTATATTTGGCGCTGAGCTACGCTTATATATAATGTAACTGTTGCTAAGATATCCTAAGATTATTGAAGGCTTTCATACAAGAGACAGAATGTGACGTTTTATAATATATATTTATACATTGTTATCACTGACCGTTGATGTAAGCGTATGTCGATTCGAACACCGTGTTTGACTAGAATATGGTATATTCATTCGTCCAACTAATGTTTCTGAAACTCGTCAAATTAGTAGTGGTAACGCCTTCTTTAATCTTCTCTCGCTAGATAATCGAATAAGTAATGTACATGTTTATTATCGACATGTTAATTTATCAGTTTTCTCAAATTGAGAAAAGCTTAAATTAATATGTTATGCTATTTGTAATTGTAATGATCCAAAAATCATGTATCAGTATCGAGATCACGTCAAAATGTACTTCAAGCTTGACGCTCTCTCACTTTGCGCGCGTATAGTGAGAGAGTAGCGAGTAAAAGCATATTTTGTCGCGGTCTTGAGCGAGAACACCAGAATTCCTAAACAAAATGTGAGGATACCAACAATGCATATCTCTAAAAGTAATACAAAGATTGTATAAAATATTACCTACACGAGCTAGGAATTCTGTTACTAGGTACTGCTCTGTGATGCACGTCACTATGAACTGACAATATTATTATAAATTCATTTTTATTTACATCGCCACAAGTTTATACAGCTTTTTTACGCATGAACTCGAATCAAAATTCTGTTGTTTATCAAAGTTCATATAATATTTATACGGATTTTTTTCTAAAATAATATTAGACGGATAAATGATTAGTAAAACGCATTATGTAGTTGTATGTTTCTGGTTAAGAATCGGCATCTACCGATATGTTTTCATCGATGCCTCGCAACTATTGTTTTGTTAAGTTTACAATAACTAGCCACTAGAACTAGATCTAGACTAGAAATTGTTAAGTTTGTTTTGTAATTTTATTTGTAACGTTTCACCATCTGGACGTTGTCCCCCATAGCCCGAAGCACTGACACTATTTGATGTAATATATAAACGCCTGGCTATTTTATATCGCGTTATGTATAAGTTTTATAAAGATTTTACATAAGAGGCACTTGGCCGCGCTGAATAATTAAAGTACAATAAATAATTTTAACATGTTATATATATAAGAAAACTGATTAGAATTATAAAACAAAAGTGTCTCTCAAAACTGTTTAATTTTTTGAAAAGTTATAAAAAAATTCGACACTCAAAGAGCAAAAAAAATATAAAATTGAACTCCTAAAAAAATAAAACCAAAAAACCAAAAAAATAATAAAAGATTAAAAAATAAAAAAATACAAAAAAATATGTAAAATTCCGAGAAAAATATTTTTATTTTGACCTTGTCAAATTTTAACGCATGTTTTGTTTGGCTTCCACCTGCCTCTTAATGAACTGTTTTTTTAAACAGATTATTAAAAATCAATGTATCATAAATGCTTTTTAACCAAATAATATTATATGGAAATGTCAATGTCTGAGGTTGTTTTGAAAATAAAACTAACTGTTGAAGATATTGCACGTTAACATTTAACTATGTATTATTGAAGAAATTATTGACTAAAATAAAAAAAAAGTTTAATATTATTTGCCCAATAAATAATCTCATGTTGTAAGTATGTATTGTAATGTAATAATATTTAAAACTTAAAAAAAAAAACAGATTTGAGCTAGTTCCTCGCCATTATTGCTCAAACGCCAGGATACTTCTTGTGTAAAACGTTTCTGCAAAGGCATGTTCTGGAATAGCTAACAACCTTATCAACCAACGCCACCGATTAATCAAATGACTGTTAAAACATTTAAATAACAAACAATATAGTCTCAACGTCTTGTTTACTCTAATGGGTCAAAATATTAATGCTAATTTTACTCTTTAAGTCGCCGATTATACTAATGGATAAAAGGCAACGTTACCCAAGCGTCATTTATTTGGATACTTTTGAACACAAGTTACAAAAAATAATTAACCAATCAAGGATCCGTGCAACTTATGTTACTCCAGCGTTTTCTGGGCTGTATGACCGAAGACGGTGGAGCGACGTGATAACCATTTGGCGCAAGAAACACAATTTGTGGTGATAGTTGCATATATTTAATGAATGCGCCATAATTTACATTAGCGTAGCAATTAACATGCTAAAATTGACGCTTGGGCTTTCAGTCATTGATGTAAAATCTTTATCATCTGCCTGAGTAAATAAAAGAGATATGTATTAGAGTAATGCAAACAGGTACATTTTTGCGATATTGGAATCTATTTGGTTTCGGAGGACAAATGAGTTGTTAATATATTTAGAACGAGAACTTATTTTTATAACGCGAATCACATAGGTTTCAATAACTACTTTGGCAACATTTGTTTGTGGGTTGAGGCGGTTGTCAGGGGTTGTTGATTTAAGTGAGTGCAACGCTGGCGCCAGAACACAATAATGTTAAGTGACGGGCTATCTTGGGCCATTGTTGTAAAACCATCACTGCCACGGTAACGTCCTATATTTGTAAGGATTGGCAGTTAAAAATATATTTAATGCAAATTTTTAGTTTGAACCATGGTAATAATGATCTCCTTGGCAGTATATTTCTCACATATTTTTTGCCCTAGAACATAGTTTGAATTTAGTTATGAAACATTTAAAGTTGTTATATATATATATATATATAAATATAATATATATATATATTATATCCTCTATAAAACGTACTTAATTTCGCAAATGGTTATTTGTGGTTCAAAGGAATAAAATGCAAAATTGTTTGTTTACTGTATAAAAAATAATTTATTTATATTTTGTTATCTTATGATGCCTAGTTTAATTACGAACATATATAATTATCAAGTATGTATTAAATTGTAACTATTGTAATTAACTGTATAGCGCCACCGTGTATTATATTTTTGGCCTTCAACGGCCTCTTTTGTAAAAGTATATTTTGTCACATTTTTGACTTTAGCCTTGTTGCATTTTATTTTTATTGAACACAAGCAGATTTTTATCTCCATATTGTACAAAGAAATTATTGTAAAGAAAATATTCTGTAATAGTTAAATATATACAACTGCCAAAATACAGTGTATTATTTCTTGATTTATCCTCACCAGCTTCAGTAATACAAACTACGTATTTGATGTTGATCTTGATCGATTATAATACTATACTTACCTTGATCGATTATAATACTATACTTACCAGCCTGAATTCGAATCGAAAATGAAAACATTTCTTGTACCTATAAGTACTTATTTCTACTGAGGCTGAAGTGCAGCTCACAGCTGAATTTAATTAAAGTTAAAATACATAACTTGCTGATATTCCGAGCATAAAAATCTCTGTACATGCTGCAATTTGTATGCCGGCAGTCAATATATATACGTACGCAACTGTATGCCGCGTCGAAAATAGTGTGCTTTACGAATGCTCCACCAAATTATCCGAACAGAAAAAAACTTTGCCAATAAAATTGGCAAATATCTTTTCAGAAGCACCGACTAATTCTGGCAGTTGTGTGACTAATTTCGACCAATTAACGACTAATTCACTACGTAAAGATTTCCAGTTCATAGAATATATAAGACACTATTCCAGTTTGCGATGGTGGCTGTGCCAAGATGAGCCATACTTTTTATTTTATTATCTGTATTTACCTTGAGTCAAGATATGTCACAGTTAATTTGAAATGGAAACTTCAACATTGGTTTCGTGTGTAAATTCTGTAATTTTACGACGAAAATCAGGACTGCTTGTATATTCCTTTAATAACGTTTGCAATAAACCTGCTTTCCTTTGGACACGTACTTTTTTGCTATTAAGGGCCGGTATCCACCAAAGCGGAGACGAGAGGAGATGTGTTTGAATAAACCAATCCGATTTCGTTATTTCCACATCTCACTTAGCTTTGGTGGAAATGGATCAAGCGGAGAGGAGATATGTCTCATTTTTCTATAGAATTTTGTGCGGCGAGCGAGCAAGCGGCCCGGCAGAACTGAGATGTGTAGTCGGGCGTCATTCGATTGACTGGCTTTGAATGCAAGCGTGTGTCGTCCATATTTTTATATTTTCAATTTGCAAAATTGATGACAAACATTTCATTGAAGTGGTTAAAAAATATCCGTGCCTTTGTAATACACTTTTAAGCACTTATAAATGCACTGATGTTAAAGATGCAACTTGGGAAGAAATTGTGAAAGAAACTCATACTCCAGATAGTTAGTGCAATTTATTTTGCTAATAATTCCGATTAAGTAATGATGCTATACGTGTCTTGCCAAGGTACAGTGCCGTGATTATTAAAATAGGCACAATATTTTTCACGAACGTTATATCCTTCATTTACACCGACATTTTGTGTTTCTTGTTCAATGTTTGTATCGGCGAACATATTCGTGTCACTATCTGTCACACAATTATCTAAATAACTGGGCTGTTTGTCAATCAAATAATTATGTAGTACGCTGGTGGCCTTTATTATCCTGTCCACTGTTTCATTCGTACATTGAAACTCTCTACGATATACGTACCACCTTCTTGCTAATATCCCAAAAGTAGCTTCGACATTGCGACGGGCTCTTAGAAATCTGTAATTGAAAATCCGTTTTTAGGAATTTAGGTTATCCCGTGGGTATGGCTGCATTAAGTTGGGCATTAATGGATAAATTCGTCTCCGATAAACACAAATGGTGCTGGTTCACCACCTTCGTACAAAGGTTGCGGCGTTGGCAAATTTAGTTTATTTTCCTGGAGACGTATTAATCTGCCAAACACACTATCGCTCAGAATACCTCCATCGCTGAACCTCCCCATAGATCCGACATCCAACATAATCATTCTTCGCTTGGCGTCAGCTACAGACATCATCACAGTTGAAAATCTGTGTTTATAATTAAAAAACGACGACCCAGACCGTGGAGGTGCAAACATGTACACGTGTTTACTATCTATGGCACCAACAGTTTTTAAATTGACAAATTTCTTCAAATTCTCTAGCTATTCTTTTCCAATCTTCCGTGTTACATTCGGGCATTACCAAGGTCCGCAGTTTAGACCATAAAACATCACTAACATTAGCCACAATTCTTAAAACAGTTGCTGTACCAACTCTGAAATTTTCTGCTATGCTTGAAAATTTTGCGCCCGTTGACATGTACCTGTAATAAAATAAACATTTAATAGAAAAGGATTATTCGTTAGCTTCAGAATGGCTGGTTGCCTATGGACCTTGGCGAACATACTTTCAGAGCCGCTTGCCATAGGTAACCAGCCATTCTGACGATGGCGATTATCCAAATATTTTGATAAAAATACGAAAATATTTTTTCATAGTAATTGGTCAGAATATATCCCTCCCCCACATCTTCAGACACAGATCCACACATCCGCACCTACACACCACCACATCCTCATTTTTCTCTATTATGTATTAAATTGAGGCTTTGTTTTCAGTTAAAACTGCTAAATCTAAATGGAAAAGGCTACGGGATAGTCACCGAGATGCATTGAAGAGAAAATGCGACCATATATAACATAACATAGCGATAGTGATCCCAGTACACCACAACTGAATTCCCCACAATGTTCGGAAATATCAAGTTTATCATCTGCATCCCAAACAAATAAAAGAAAATCGAATGAATTACAGATCTACTTCAGCTAAACCAAGAAAATCTCGAGAGATTGCAAAGAGAACGAGAAGAACTAAAAACAATGAAGAAAGCCTAGATGACATGGATAATTTATTTCTGTCGATGGCACTAACTTAAAAAAGCGGTCACCTTTTCTTCAACTTCAAGCAAAGCGTAAAATTGTTAATATAGTTTTGGAAGCTGAAGAATTTGAAATACAGAACACGTGGTACCAGAATTACGGTTATTCTTCAGCACCAAGTACAAGTAATCAAGATAATAATGATAATAGTGCTGCAACGGGTATAAATTCGGTGTTTGAGAGCGGTTTTACTTCAGCACCGAGTACAAGTGCTCAAGGCAATAATGAAAACAGTGCTGCACTGAGTATACATGCAGCCTTTGAGAGCGGTTATACTTCAGCTTCGAGTACAAGTGCTCAAGGCAATAATGATAATAGTGCTGCATTGGATAAAAATTCGACCTCTGAAGGTGGTTATACTTCAACAACACAAGAAAATTGAAGTGATATGACTGAATTGAATTAAATTAATTACCTAATATGTCTTTGAAACGTTAATTTGATATTTAATTTTCTGTATTCTATAATAATAAAGGTGTGCGTAGTGCCAGCGTTCATGAAACAGTTGGAAGGTCTAGACTAGTCTAAAAGAACTCTGCCCAAATTCTGCTCAAATAGTACCACAGTCATATAATCAATAACTTTTTTATAATAATAAAGACATAATTTGATTAAAAATAGTTTTTCTTACTTCAAGCAAATTGCTAGCTTCTCTTCTGTTCTGATGGCCCTTCTGTAATTAGTGTCTTGCTTTTGGATATACGGTTCAATCAAATAATGTAACTCGTAGAAATTATTCCTTGTTACCCTGTAAGATTTTTGAAAACTTTCATCATTAAACTCTTGAAACAGTGTGGCATATTCGCCATGACTGTGACATTTTATATGGTTTCTTATCCAGAATCTATGTTGCCGTCGATAATTTAAATATTGAAGAATTAATTGTGTTTCTTCAACCTCTAATTCTTCTTCCTCAAGCAAATTCAGATATAACTTTCAATTGTAACGCCATGACGTCTTCCTTTCGTAGACAGAACTTGACTGGTTTCGTCTCTCACAGCTCACATCTCTGCTACACAAAGCTCACATCTTCTCTCCGCTACACTTCTCTCCGCTTTGGTGGAAATAACCTGCAAGCTTGCAGGTCTCGTCTCCTCTCTTCTCTGCTTTGGTGAATACCAGGCCTTACATTTTTTACTGGACTGAGATTGCCTTTTGCAAAAGTGGATCAGAAGTAAAGAAACAGAACGTCATGTTGTGCTGCTGAGTATTTAGTTTATAAAATAGGTATAAAATATTAAATTTGCAATTGTTGAGCTTATCGCCTTTGACAAATAATGATTTTATAACAAATCATGTAAGTAGAAGAATAAAATAACTATACAAGTTAAATCAGTATTTCATTTATCTAAGGTTTATTTATTACTTAACTATAATATTGTCTTCTATTTACGCGAATATTATTCATTGAAATTAAACTGCTATATACCATCCGTCAAGTGCCAACTACCTTTACAAGATGCAGGGGTCTATAAATAGATTGTGACTGCGGACTCTCATACATTGGTCAAACCAAGAGAAACATAGGCACCCGCATAAAAGAACACATAGCTGATGTAAAACACCAACGCTCGTTGAAGTCTGCTGTGTGTGAACATGTGCAACAGGGGACCAACCACTACCTGAGATTTGACAAACCACAGATTCTCGCTAAAGAACACCGATTCCTACCAAGGATGCTTCGCGAGGCTATTGAAATCAAAAAACATCCTAATTTTAATAGAGAAGATGGTTGGAATGTACCACCAGCTTGGGATCCAGTAATAAAAATAGTCAAACCCAAGAAGAAGCAAACCACAGCTAGACTTCATGATACTTTGAGCTCATTCTGTCTGTCTGTGCGTCTGTGTGCCTGTGGCTCGCTCGTCGTGTGAGCGCGTGATAATGCAATAAATTAAATTGTTTTATTTATTATTTCTATATAATTTTGTATTGTATGATCTGTGTATTATATTATCTGTGTCTGTGTGTAAACTGAATATCATTCTGTTTTTATATATACTCTATAAATTATAATTATTTTTTTTCTTTATATATTATTTTTTTTCTCTGTTTATAATAGAGATGGTTTTATATGCGTGAGTCACTAAAGGACCCAGTTGAAAACCAGCGTCAGGCTTTCGTCTGACACATGCTGAACTGGGCCCTATTTGACACTACTGTTATTGACTATATTTTTTGTTCTCGTTTTGCTAAGTTCATCTTTGTACCTATTTATTTTTATTTTATACTTGTTATTATGTGTTTGTGGTACGTGTCAAATAAATATTTTTCTTTTTTTCTTTCTTTCTTATTCTGCGTAAATAGAAACACCAATGATTAAATTATGTTCGGGTACTTTGAAATAACTACACTGGAACATTGAGACAACTGCCATCTTAGTCTCCCCGTGACCATGGCTGCTGAAAAGCAACCAAAACGTCGGGGAAAGTGTAAAATAAAAATAAATTAAATCTAAATAGTTTAATAATAATTTAATTAGCTTAAAAATTAGTAAAGTTTAATAGTAGTAGTAGTGTAACAATTTTCTAAATTTTGTAATAAAGTGTCAAATAAACAACGCGATAAAATCCGTATATAGCAGTTTAATTTCAATACTTAACTATAATCTTAATAATAGAAACTTTACAGTATTCTATAAATTTCGGGTATTTCCCTGTCCTCCGATCCGAACCCCGATTAGTAGGAGGAGCGGGAACATTGTTCCCCCATATCTCCGATTAAACTTCGTATGTATAGTCTAGTGGACAATATAGGTAAATTAAAAAGTAAATGAAGATATAGATAAATAATACCTGTAGGTTGAATATACATTATAAATGACATTCGGGATATGTCCTGAGGCTTATGTACATACGCACAAGCAACATATAAGTTTATAAGGAACCTGGAATCGATCGACTAGTCGCGCCGAAACCAAGCGACGCGCGAAGGTGATCGAATGGAGCATCATACGTCTAGCCGCGCCGAAACCATCTCACGAAATGGCGACGCGCGAAGCTACCATCTGTTTTTATAGTTGTATAATTTATACGCACGCAGCACGCGTAAGAAATGCCAAAAAATCCCTCGTAAATGTTAGAATTTTGTTTACTTGTCGCCGATAGGTGTAAATGATCATTGTACACATTAGTGCTAGCGATACTTGTAAGAACAATAAATGGTATATAAGAAGGCTTAAAATTTTTAAATATATTCTCAGTTGAATCAGTCTACGTGTTTCAATATAACCCTTACGGTTACCAGCTACGGACCTGGCTTATGCCTGCCGGCTGATCAACAACCCTAATGGTTACCCGCTACGGACCTGGCTTATGCCCGCCGGCTGATAATGCGTTAAATTGGTGACCCCTGACCTCTCGTCGTTCTAGTGCTGTTATAATATCGGTTCACTGAACCGACACCCAACCTCTGTTCGTTTACGGCCAAATCTAGAACGTACGAATACGCTTTATCGTCATGGCACGCAAGAAAAAGCTGAAGAATTCACCGACAAGCAAGTAACGACTCCTTTCCATGGTGATATCGCTACGATCTCACTGCCTGCACGTCTACCACCATTCTGGCGTCTGGCGTGTGGTTCACACAGTTTGAAGCTGCCGTCGCCGCTAGCAAGATTGGAGAAGACCAGAAAATCAACCTCGTCGTTTCATTGGTAGGTTGTAGCGACCTCGAACAAATCGGCGACATCATATTGAATCCGCCATCGACCAACAAGTATATTACGCTACAGAACAGACTGATATCGACGTACTGAGAATCAGATCATCGTCAGCTACAGAAATTACTCAGCGGTCTAGAACTCGGCGACATGAAACCTAGTCAGTTACTACGTAAGATGCGCGATTTGAGTGGTAAATTACTAACTGACGAAGCTCTGAAAGTTATGTGGCTCAACCGATTGCCCACACAATTCCGCGCCGTACTCTCCATGAACACCGAATCGTCCCTAGAATGTTTAGCCGTGATGGCCGACAAAATGGTTGAACATTTCGAACTAGCAACAGTCGGCGCAGTCCACACTACAACCTCTACGCCGGCGCACACATCAAGCCCGTCGTGTCTACATTGCCCAACTTACCCAACTACAGAAAATCTACAGTTCGACATATTACGCTGGAAATCGCTGAGATTCGAACCAATCAACAACGTGCGTCGTATCAAGTTGACATATATTATGGGTAGCTAAATTAAACAACAATGATGAAAGAGGATCACCTGTGCTAAGCCAGTACCAGTCCATCTAGCATCTATCACCACCGATTGTCACAGCGATTCCTTATAGTAAGACACCTTGAAGATAAAAATGACCAAAGATATTTACAAATATAAGTTCCTAACCCTAAATTGTCTAAAATGCGTAGCATATTATCAACTAAAACATTGATATAAGCATTACCAACATCAATAAAGCATGCCACTGTAGGCAATTTATTAGAAAAACCAATCTGTATTTAAGTAACAATTCTGGTTAAATTATCTATTGTTGACATTCCTTTACGGCATCCCGTTGTGTGAATCGATAATATTCTTTTATTTTTTATATACCATTCGATTCTTATACACGATAAATTATGAGAGATTTTGCAAATACATGATATTAACGAGATTGGTCTTAGTTTGAGTTGCGCATTTTGTATATTCCCAGCTTTTGGTATTGGAATTATTAAAATAGTCCGCCACTGCTTAGGAATAATACTACCTTTGAATATGTTTATGTATATACTAAGTAGAAACCTTTTTACTATATTGGGGGCATGATATATCATAGAATAAGTTATACCATCGCTACCCGGAGCAGTATCTTTCTTTTTAATGCATATACATAGTCTGGTCATAAGTTCTGTCACACAATAAAAACTTTTGAATTTAAAATGCTGGCCACAAAAAAGTTTATTGAATTCTAATTTTGAATTTTTCATGAATATAAAATTGTGTGCTTTTTAGAATTTTACTCATTTTTAAATATGGAGTGGACACTTAAAGGAGACCGTGTTGCGGTTATTGCGTTGCATCGTTGCGGTTACGCGCCAAATCAGATTCTTTACATATTCGTCGTACCATCAAACGATACAATGAAGACTCTAGTGTAGATGACAGGTCAAGAAGTGGTCGCCCTCGCTCTGTTAGGACTCCAGCAGTGGTAAAAGCTGTGAAGGCGCGAATTCAAAGAAATTCCATACGTAAGCAAAAACTTTCGGTCCTTCAGATGGGTTTAAGCAGAACCACGGTGAAAATGGTGTTAAATGAAGACTTAGGGCTTCGGGCATATCGAAGAAAAACAGGACATCGTTTGGACGCTCGTTTAATGGACCTGAGGTTGAAGAGATGTCGTGCTTTGTTGAAGCGGTACGCGGGAAACGAGCATCGGGAAATTCTTTTTCCGGATGAAAAAATGTTTAATGTGGAGGAGAGCTACACCAAACAAAATAAGGTATACGCACAGAGCAATGAAGAAGCGAGCAACCGTGTTTCGCGTGTCCAACGAGGCCATTTTCCATCCTCACTCATGGTTTGGTTGGGAGTCTCTTAATTAACTGAGGTACATTTTTGTGACAAAGGCGTAAAAACGAATGCAGTTGTGTATCAAAATATAGTCCTCACGAACCTTGTGGAACCTGTTTCTCATACCATGTTCAATAACAGGCGCTGGGTATTCCAATAAGATTCTGCGCTAGCTTATAGAGCGAACAACACTCAAGACAGGCTGGCGGCGCGTGAAATTGACTTCATCCAGCACGAAGACTGGCCCTCCACCAGTCCAGATTTGAGTCCGTTAGATTATAAGATATGGCAACACTTGGAGGAAAAGGCCTGCTTAACGCGTCATCCTGATTTGGAGTCACTCAAGGCATCCTTGATTAAGGCAGCTGCCGAAATTGACATGGACCTCGTTCGTGCTGCGATAAACGACTGGCCGCGCAGGTTGAAGGCCTGTATTCAAAATCGTGGGGGTCATTTTGAATTAACTTTATTAGCATAAGAATCTGTGTTTTATTAAGTTCATTTTGGTATATAAATGTTCACATCAATAATAAACATAGGTCAATGATTTCATATTAAGCATGTGACAGAACTTATGACCTGACTATGTATTTAATTCCTGTAAAGTAAAGGGGGATTCTAATAACTGGTTTTTTGATTTAATAATAGGAGGGCAATTTAAAACTGTCTGGTGTAAGTGTATTATATAAGAAGTCCTTTTGTGCTTTTTCAGAAATACAAAACTGATGCTTTCGATGGTTTTTAACCATCGCATCTTATACATGTCTGAGGCTGATGTCTTTTTATTAATGGTTACACAGAAATTATTCCAACTTTCCTTAATTTTATCTTGAAGATTTTTATAGTTGGTAGGTGTGGGATTGTTTCTAAATTCTTTAAGAGCTAGACGTCGCATAGCCACTGCTCTGGATACCGTTGGATTCCAATATTCTTTGGGTTTGAAATTTGCAAATTGATTTGAACATATTCATTTCAAAATGGTCGTTTAACTGTTGAACATTACTATTATCTAAAGAAAAGTCACTAAAATAATCCTTAAGAGCAGACCTCACATATCTTCGAGATTATTATGGAGAACTCTCAGACATGCAGGCTACCTCACGATTTTCCTTCAACGTTAAATCGAGTGATTATTAACTATTTAATACGCACATAACTTCGAAAAGTCAGAGATGCGCGCCTTTGGATCGAACTCAAGACCTCTGCGTGGCAACTTATATTTATAACAGTTAGCTTTTTTAAAATTAAACTTCTCAATATTATTTATATAATTTTGTCAACTGGAATTGATTAACGTCTTAATAATTAAATGGTCACTACCAAGATTTTCGTTGCCAATCGGCACTAGCAACTATATCTGATGGTGCGAATGTGACATCAGGTGAACTATTCTGCAACTGTCCGTTAACTAATTTAATTCTAGTTGAGTTTCCAGTATTTAGCGACGTGAATTCATACTCAAGTGCCAAGTCCCACAACTGTACACCCCTTTAATCTGTCTTATAAGACCCATTGGTATAGTGACCGTTAAAGTCACCTCCAATTAATATCTTTTTACTCACTATAGAGAAAAGTTGGTCCCAATCTGCCTGTCTAGTATGAACAGTGGACAGTATATTGATATAAGATTATGTAAATCATTACAATTAGATATTTTACCGTACTAGCAAAATGGAACATTTTTTTGATTGCATTTACTTATGTACACATATAGCTACACCGCCATAATTGTCGTATCTATCCTGTCTATAAATGCTAGAACCCGGTATATGTACTTCACGCTCCATGTTAAACCATGTTTCACTGATTACAGCTATATGTTTTTTTTCTTGACTTAAGAAAGAGCGAAAACTTAATAACTTAGGCGATAAACTTTGAGCGTTCCATTGAAATATTTAAATCGTATTTTTAATTTTTCTGTTATCCTTTATTATGTAAACAGAATAAAAACTTAAAGAGTTCGTTCTCACAAAATAGTGCAAGAGTTAAGAAGATTTTTAGCCATGATATAATTCTACTGTAGCTGCCTACCCCGTCAAGCCGAATACCAAAATTTACTAAACAAATAAATACCTACACAATAGCAAGAAAAACAACAAAACACCTATACAATGGACACATGAAGCTGAAAAAGTCTTCGAGCAATGCCGACAAGGCATACTAGAGGCTACTATATTATCGCACCGGATACCTAACGCTCCGTTATACTTACTAACCGACGCGTCTAACACTAGCCTCGGCGCAGTCCTACAACAGAAAATAGACGTGTGGAAACTACTCGCCTTTTACTCGCTGCTGACGCGTTATCACGTATCGCGGAACTACTGAACGCAACGATGGACTACAAGTTATCTCAAGAACAAGAAACGGACGCCGGGCTACGTGATTGCATGAATAACCCCAGACTGAAGTTATCCCGCGTAAAACTACCAGGAGTTAAACGGCCTATTTGGTGCGAAACATCGACAGCGAACATTCGACCATACCTACCATTGCCTTATCGTGTCGCAGCCTTCAAAGCACAACATGAACTAAGTCACCCCGGCATTCGTACATCAAGAAAAATAATACATTAAAGTTTTTCTGGCCATCTATAAACAAAGATATAGGTATATGGGCCAAGGCGTGCATCAGCTGTCAACGAGCGAAAGATCATCGGCACGTCATTAGCCCGCTCGGCGAATTTCAACAATCATCCCGTTTTGAATACCTGGACGTGGACATTCCCCACTCAAACTTATTCCACCTATTCAGAGCACGGAGAGGCTGGTAATCTGTAATACAGGACCTCCTAGTACAGAGACCAGTCTCCCACACATACTATACATTCGCTGCTTTCTTGTATGGACTGTTTGTTTATGTTGTTAAATATTATGTACTGTGTGAGAGAAGAAATAAACAAATTATTATTATTATTATAGTTGGGCTCCTCCCGCCATCAAATGACTATAAATACTTAGTTACTATGATACCTACTCGTGACGTCACCGCCGAAATGGTCGCGAAGGCCGTGTACGAGGGATAGATATCGCGTTTTGGATGTCCCTTGCGACTTACTACAGACCAAGAGAGACAGTTCGAAACGTCTTTATTTCAAGCTTTAATGAAGAAAATAGGCGTCACTCGAATACTTACTACTGCACTTCACCCGCAAGCTAATGGGAAAATCGAACGATCATATCGATCTCTGAAAGCGGCACTGATGGCAAGAGCAACCGATAACAGATGGATCAATGTATTACCTACAGTATTACTAGGACTTCGCACCGCCCAACGTGAAGACTCAACCGTCAGCCCGACCCTGATGACATACGGATCAACAGTACGCGTCCCATCTGATTTCTTCGCACATTTTAAGATAATAAAAGTAGACAGAGAAAGCTTTGAATATAAAAGTGATGCGAATATTGCTAAAATCGTGGCGCAGGCTACGGCGTACTGCGAAAATACCATAAGAAATGTGATAAAAGCGGACAATTCATCAACTGAAAATTTGGGCCGATTGAAATTTAATTCGCCAAGAAAACCAAAAGTTATAAAGAAAACATGTTGTTGATGATTTTGATTTAGGAGTTATCAGAAGAAAAATTCATCAGTTTTACGAATTTGAAAAAAGAGTGCCATGTGTCCTTAAGTTACAATCAAGTTTAAAACAAGATGGCATATTAAATTGTGGACGAGAATTTCTAAGAAACCTTTTACACACAGTGGGTTACCGTTTCCAAAAATGTAAATCGAAGAGACATCTCCTTATAGAGCAGCCTAATATTACAGTGTGGCGGAAAAATACTTGACACCAATCAGAAATTACAGAACGCAAAACCACAACATATATTTCCTTGATGAAACATACATTAACGCCAGTACCATGTCAGCAAATATCGTTTGAACCTGGAATTCACGCTGATATCGGAAAAGAACGGCATTTGGTAATTCTTCAGGCTGGATGTTGAAATGGCTCGGTTGATGGTGCATTGACGATATTCAAATCAGATGCTAAGACCGGCGACTATCATGGAGACATGAACGGGGTCTACATTTTATAAGTGGGTAGATAATATAATATAATTTTCTATTACATACACACAACACCATCTAGCCCAAACTAAGCAGAGCTTGTACTATGGGTACTAGACAATGGATAAACATACACATATACTTATTTTTTTGTGAATACATACATATTATACATAGAAACACCCAGAAAAGATGAAACGTTAAAAGATAAGTTGCTGCTGAATTCTGTATTTGTCATGGACAACGCGTCTTACCACAGCGTTCAGGTTGACAAGAAGCCAACCATAGCAAGCCTCAAAACTGAAATGCAGAACTGGTTACGGCGCCACAATGTTGAATTTTCGGAAGCTATGACAAAAGCTCAACTGCAACTTCTTATCGATAATACACCCAGCCCATGTGCAGAATTGATGAACTCCTGAAAGCCCATGGACACTGTTTTACGTTTACCGCCGTACCATCCAGATTTGAATCCCAAAGAGTTAGTCTGGGCTGATATTAAAAACAACATAGCCCAAAACCATAGATAAAAAGATAAACTTATTGAATAAATTGTTTTCAGTGTTCACAGCGGCAAAATGGCAGAAATGTGATGATCATATCCAAAAAAATGAAAACAATTACTGGGATCGCGATAGTAGATGATAATATTATCGAACCATTAATAATAAATTTACAGAACGACTCTGATTTAAGTTCCGATGGCGAAACGGAAGATGAAGTTGAAGCACTCTATGTCCGAATAACTGTAGTTAATTTAGTAATATATCTTTTATATAATATTGTCTTCTATTTACGCGAATATTATTCATTGAAATTAAACTGCTATATACGGATTTTATCGCGTTGTTTATTTGACACTTTATTACAAAATTTTGAAAATTGTTTCACTACTACTACTATTAAACTTTACTAATTTTTAAGCTAATTAAATTATTATTAAACTATTTAGATTTAATTTATTTTTACTTTTACACTTTCCCCGACGTTTCGGTTGCTTTTCAAAATTTTTAAAAAAAATTAAAATTAAACAATCCACTTGAATTTGAATTATAGATTTAGTTTTTATTCATTACTTGTCGTTTTCATTAAATATAGGTATTTTTCGGTTATACAAATTTAATTAAGTAACTGTAATATATTATAGATAGTTAAAGAATTAAATGAAATATTAGGTACACTGATTTAATTAATTCCTTATCATGTTTAATAATTTAATGGCGTGTAAAGCCTGAAATTATTATACAGAGAACTTTAATAATTTCGGGGTTTACACGCCAGTCGTACCTTAAAGCTTTAAAATATTGTAAACCGATATCGTAAGATCTGTCCGACAATATCGATCTCATGTGAACTCATGCTCTTTTTTCCTCGGCCCCCACCTCACCGCGCTTTCCTTAGGCGCGGTACCTACAGCGGTTTAGGTCAAACTATAAATCAAAACTGGTACACCACTTTCTTGGCCGACCGTACCAGTTGTCAAGGTGTCAGTCGTGCTCCAATGTTAAATCGCCATCAGAAGTGGATTCGTACGATATCATGAGGAGACATCTGATGCATCGTTGTTAGAACAATTTACTTACACCCAGCAGGAAGAAGAAGAAGAACAAGCAGAAGAAGTACAAGAAGACGAACGAGAACTAGAAGAAGAGGAAGCAGAATTATCAGATGATTATGAATGAGACAGATAATTTTACCTAATTTATTAGCAATATTACCAGTTTTTACATAACATGTCCTGTTTAATTCAATACTATTTAAAAATAATATTTATATTTAGGATCACAATAGATTGTGGAATCTGGGAATATCGGGGAATCCACGTTAAAAAATAACGCGCCAAGTACACTACCTCCCAGGTGGCGTGGAAACGTGCATATTATGAATACAACTTTTCAACCATTATATCATAGAAACGGTTACGTTTAGGAGAAAATTGTAGAGACAATATTCTTATAGATAATTGCATAATCTACAATTTTTGTCTGACTAAAACTTAGTTTGGCTAAAAAACGCAAAAAACCCGTATTTGCGAACTTTGACCTTGAATAAATTATTTTGCAAGTGTGGGATCGATGGCGACTTTTTACATTTCATTTATAACGGTGTTCCGAACATATGTACTGTTACGCCCAGTGCCATCTCTCGGCATTGTGGGAAAGACTCGGCAGTTCAGTCTAATAATTTATTACACTACCATCTATTGACATCTTACGGAATTACGTAGTGAGTACGTAAAGCATAGAGAACGCTGGCACTTTCTCGAATCATCGTACTGTTTACATACCGGGTATAGCGTGGACATGTTATGCGAAGAGATGATACGTATGTAGGTAAGCAAGTGATGGATATGAGGGTAGAGGGACGGAAAGGGAGAGGAAGGCCAAGGAAAAGATGGATGGACTGTGTGAGGATGGATATGAAAGGAAAAGGGGTAAATGATCAGATGACGGGTGACAGAGAAGTATGCAAGCGAAGGACATACTGCGCCGACCCCAAATAAATTGGGACCAGGGCAAGAGAATGATGATGTATAGCGTTACTAGAATACTCTAGAAACGCTTTAACCGCGTATAAAAAGGGAAGGCCAGCGCTCGCAGAGACAGTTATACTATCGTAAGCGGTAGTGTTCATCGAAGCGAACGGAAGCGGAAAGTTTGAAGCAGTTACAGTGGAAAAGTGTAGTATAGTGTGTGTTTTAAATTTTTGTGTTTGAATAAAACGTGTTTTAGTCGGTAATATTGTTTACATTTATTATATTAGCCGTCGAACCCAGCACGTAACAGTACCAATTTTCAGCTCTATGCGAATTATTGCACTTTGACATGTCTACTTTGACCGGACTAATATACGACTCCGGCGGTTAATAGGTTAAAACACCAAACATGTGTAGAATCAATTAATAGGTCACGTTACTGTTGGCAGTAATGATTAAAACAACATATTATTTAGTCATTATTTTATTGACATTAATCTCCAAAGTACAGTTTAAAAGAATACAAAATAAAAAAAATTGGTTTCACAGAATCTAGTCCAAAACTTATATTTTTTAATAATCTATCTAAATTTTAATAGGTTATTTCACACAACCCTACTTTATAATAAATAATATATTAAATACATCACACCGAGTTTAAATTTTAATCTATCATGGTGCGATATGAATTTTGACGTCAATTATGTATTATATAATATAATGTCCGTGCGTTGCAGTTACTGATTCGTATATTTATATTTAGTTTTCTTTCTAATTGTAACATTACTTTTTGAACAGCAATAAATATCTAAACGAACCACAAAGATCACGCGTAAATAAGGCATTAGTTATTGCGATTTTGATGAGGTGTTTACAAAATTGTTTAAATCACATTTGAGTACATTGCGTGCACACACACGCGTGTGGTTTATGTGTGTCGTCAAACATGTATGAGCTTACGATACGGCTGTCCTTAATGCCTAGACCACGAAATATGATCTCATTCTATATGACATAATAAGATATTTAAAACAAACAACAACGCCAAGCTTGATGTTACTAGCACACGATGCAAAAACGATTCTAATGCAACATCTCTCATCTTTTATTATAGGTACCTTGAAACCGTTCACAACAGGGTCAAAGCATATTCTTTATACCAATTCTTGGGAGACCACACTTTGTATACAAATCGCCACTTTAGGGGCGGCGTATAATATACATACACGAAAATATACACCTTACTAAACTAAGAAATATAAGGTAATCATATATTAAAAATAAACTGCATTGTCGCAGGATAATGTACCGGCACGCCTTCATGCAGCCGCCGGCAGGAAAGGAACTAAATATGAATAAAGTCAAATACTGTAACTTTTTATACGCACTACGACGACTCGCCGCTTGTCGCCGGCGGAGTGGGCTGCGCTCTGCGCCCGCCACAAGTCGACGCTCGTATACGATCGACCGTTTATTCAAATCGCTATCCACTCTTTGACAATTCCTTCACAGCTTGCAGTATTAGTCACTCGACTATCCCTGTCGCCCTCGCGTAACGCTAACACTACTTACATTATATAGAATAGTCTAATCCTAACTAATATTAATCACTACTGTTAACCGCGGCATTATATTTATGTGTACTAGTTATATTTTGGACAGATCATCACCACGAGTTTGTGTGACCAAAAATATGTTTTGTGTAAATCATACACAGGTTTATACAAAAAATATCAGAGATTGATTCGCACACAGTAAATAAACGTAAAACAAGTCAACGCCTCTCGCTACTTCTGGTTAATTGATTTTCTTACAGTGGCAGGTTCTAGGGAGTAAATATTAAAATATGTTAAAGAAAACGTAGATAGAAATTTGTTATATTAGCCTAGAACGTGTCACTGTAGAACATCTGCTCTCTCTCTCTCGCTGCTACAGTAAGAGAGGTGTGTTGGTGTGCGAGCGCGGTTATTTTTTGATGGCCACGTTTTCAGACGCGTCCGTCTTCTCCTCTGTCTTCACCACCTTGCCTTCACCTGCAAAATGCAATATATTTCGACGGTGAGCGGAGATCGAGTAAAACTAATTGTTAATAAATATATATAATATAGGTCAGAGTGCCATGTCGTCAGTGCGAAGGCTCGGCGCGGAGAGCATCGTTCAGCCTCGAATAACTCGACACCTTCACTAGGTCTTCGCGCTGAGCCTCCTCTACGACTCGTCATCAGGTCTCATCATAAACAAGGTATTTCCTTTTATTACTAATTACAAATAGTTCAGTATATAAGTTACTATATTTTTATGAAATCAATTTATCGTATTCTCAAAGTGCTAAGTTCGATGTTGCTTACATTTACACGATAACAGCGTTTTGAACAAGTGTTGGCATCTAGGCATTTCGCTAATATGTTTCTACATATTATGTAGATATATTTTATAATACCTTATTGAACATAATATAATAAGTCTTAATTTGTACCGTTTGGTGTATCAGCCTCGGTGTCGGTGTTGGAGCGCCTGCGCTTGCGGGGGAACTTCCACGGGCCCGTCGCGTGCTTCAGCTTGGGCAGCGGCTCCATGTCCAGCACCTACATCGATACAATACGTTAATTATTTATATATTTAACAAAGTGTAGACGTCACACTGCACGCATTAGTACTCGTACATACCTTGTGAATCTGCCTAAAGGCAATTTGTCTTAGGAATTGTTGCGCCGATGCGGTCAGATCCTCACGTTTCTGCGGTGGTAGGTTGCCCAGAGCGTCCTAAAAAATATTAGAATGATTGAGAAACAAGGCGATCGAGATTTAGATAGGCGTTTGGAGGCGCGCGCATAGCGCGTAGCGTGCATACGTACGACCAGGTCCTTCTCGCAGGGGTCCCGCAGGCCGGGCCCGTGCTCCAGCAGCAGGCCGCCCGCCAGCGCCTCGCACACGCGCCGCAGCGCCTCGCCCGGCGACAGCGCGGCGCCCGCCGACTGCATCACGCCCGCCACCAACAGCTCCATGGCCTGCGCCACACGCTACAGCTTACTAACTCATGTCATTGCTCCACAAATATAACCATTTCCCGTCTAAGATACACTTTTACCTTAGTGTGTATTTAACACATTTTAATATAAAGCCCTAATAAATCAATTACATTTAGACCTTAACATATAACACTTATGACATTGTCACTAGAAACAGGCCACAAGACATAAACGCTCTAACGTATCGTGGATCATTGCACCGACCATGAGCAGCTAGTGCTACTATGCATCAAAAGAAACGGCATTACCCTAATTATTTTTACACAACTGTGGTATATGCGAAGAGTGTCAACACTAGGTATGGAACATTTCACTTTTAACAGTCAAAAATCATATGAAATGATTTTTCAACAGTCACATTTGCTACTTCGCTTTACTACGCCCGCTAAAAATCACTCACAGTATGAAATCACAAATTTCCAAAGTGGTTACCTATACTTGAGGAATACAGTTGCATCGAGTAAGCGCGACGCCTAGTGAACGATTACAGTGCATGGTAGAAAGAGACAAACATTATTTTGTTAATTCGTATCTATTACCGGCTCATCGCATCGCCTCGCGTGGTGACGTATTGATGCACTATGACCTTGATTAGTTCGAGAGTACATACAAATATAGTCCTTACTCTCATAACATTATAAGACTCGCTTTTCTCTGCAGTAAAAAGTAGCAGGTCGCAATTTCGCAGTGTTTGTTTACATTATGATTCTATAAGAAATTAAATTTCACAGTACGTGTTGTACGTTGTACTTGAACGCGACGTTCGTTAGGTTTTATAATTGAAGTTAGAATTACTGTTAGTTACTCGTAGGTAAGAGATTATTATTAGTGTAAATAAATCTTCATGTTAGTTTAAAATTGTATTAAGTGTATATAAGTTAGGTAGTAATAATTATCTCGATGGTGTAGTGTTTAGTGTAACTGACTGCCACGCCTGAGGTCGCGGGTTCGATTCCCGCACAAGTCAAACATTTGTGTGCATAAACATGGATGTTTTTCTTGGCCTGAGTGATTCTACGTATAATATGCATGTATTTACAAAAAAAAGTGTAAATATATGTATGTTTATCCATTATCTAGTACCCATAGTACAAGCTCTGCTTAGTTTGGGCTAGATGGTGTTGTGTGTATGTGATAGAATATTATTATTATTATTAAATTAGAACAATGAATGCATTGATTTGGAACTACTACTTAAGAGAAACGAGCATTGCACTGTAAGGTACGAAAGTAAAACTAGCTTTTATTATATTTAATTCATTAGGTAGTCTTATGCTATAATTCATATTTCACACTGAAGAAAATTGTAGTAAATGCAAAGTTACTGCGACTCGGAATGAAAAATCATTGACTGTGAAATTTCACCTGTGAAATCACTGTGAAAAAAATTCGTCATTTCATTGAATGAAATGAATGAATTGTAGCAATCATTTCCATGCCTAGTCAACACATTAAGTTTTTATTGGATAACTAGGACAAATTTTAAGTACCTATTTTTTTTAGTTATTCGGGTCCAGAATCGAGTACTGAATACCCTCCAATATGTCCAGTCTTTTACCAATCACCCTGTATAAATCTTCTGTGCGTGTGTTTGTAATTAAACTCCTAAACAGCTGGATCGATTTTGATGACAATTTTTGTGTGTTCAAGTGGATCCGAGAATGGTAAAGATTTTTTTTTTTTTTGTGTGTACAGGAAACGTCTGTCGGGACAGATAGTACGTAATTTTTTAAAATTTTTTAATAAACTTACATATGGGTTGAGCGGTGTCCAATTGGGTATACGACGACACAGATCCCTTATGATGCGGATGATGATGACACACGACTGCAGCGTAGCGGCTCTAGCCTGAACATTAAACCGAAGTAAGCGCGCGAACATTCGCGACGGGACCACTCCCGCCGCGAACACAAACCATTTATTGCTCCACTCTCAGCTTTACTTTATATATTACGGATACTCATTGAGCAAGATAAGAAACAGAGCAAAAGAGCAATAAATGTAAAGAGTTTATTATTACAAACTGCGTTTCCTATCGTCTATCCTCCCAATAACGGCTACATAGTGCGTGGAAACGCAGCTTTGGGGACAGAAGCACTTGTAGCCACATGTTCATGGGAGTTAGATCTGATCTCACTTTAAACATAAAGTACTACTAATTTTGATGGTGAAATAAAAATAAACATGTGACTAAAATATCTGCGCGCATTCCGCATTCGCACATAACTTAAACAAATGCTTCGATTAAACTAGCTCGATGGCAACACAACAAGTGAATAGGGTGTGTGCGACGTGCCGGAATGCGCGCAGCAGTGTAAATGTTGTAGCGAATGTACCTGGAACCACTTGGCGTGCCGAAGGGCGGCCAACGCGTCCAAACACTTCTGGCGCGGGAGCACATCCTTGTCGTCTCGCTTTATGTCGCCACCGTCTAGCGACAACAACACAAAGGGTGTTTGACCATCAAAACATCGACGAAAACGGGGCAAACATGAGTTGTACACCCTACGTGAGCACTAAGGGGGTTTGCGTGCTACTAGCTCAAGGTAAGATTGAAAGCATCTCGCCAATCGCACCCCGATATAGCACGCCTCGAACAAAAAGGACGCGTGCCATGTTACGAAAGGTAAATGATTACTTACTAACGATCTACGCATCGAACCCAAAGCACGATTCCAATTCATCCAAATTACAAATAAAAAGTTCGATTATATGATAATAGTAATCCTAATGGTTCAGGGTTTGATAAAAAGTTGTAAATAAAAATAACAGTATAAATATATAATAAGAATAAGTAATAGGAAAAATATGTTTGCTCCGTTTCAGTAGAGTGATATACCACTGCGGAGTCAACGCGCACGTGATATATCGTAATAGATGATCAAAAATCCTTTTCTTCTCGCCGCATCTTACCCTACTCACACCTAAAAATAATCATTCAACACAGTGCCCGACGCGACACGCGCCGGGCGGTAAAACTTTGAACAAATTATCTTTTTTCATCACACATTATCAATTGAAAACAAAATATATTTCTTAAAATACATATACAAAAAATATAAAATATATTATACCACAGATTAGATAGTTTGTTCTGAGCGTTCCTCCGCATTGCTGGAGTAAAAGTGACGATTTCGACAACCAATTTCATAATTCCGTCTTAGTATCGTCAGCGGGCTAAGTTTTGGCTAGAACAGCAAGATGGCCTCGATAGATCAGAGTGAGAGTACAGAGAGGTGTGTAAGTGAAATTGGCGAGGTCGATAATCGCATGGCGGGGCCTCGGCCGGCACTGACCTGCGGGCTCGCGCATCACGGCCGACGTCAGCGACACCAGCACGTTCACCGAGCCGTCCGACACCTGCACCGCACCCTCCGCCGGCAGCAGCTCCACCTTGTACTTGGGCTCCTCGGCCGGACCCTGCGCACACACGTCGGTCACACACGGTAGACACGGTACAGGCACAGCGGGGCACTGCAGCGCCGCGACACTCACCTTGACCTTGGCCAGGTGCGCGGGCAGGTCGGCGGCCACGCGCTTGAGCAGCGTGATGGTGGGGCGGTCGTGGCACAGCACCACGAGGCGCACGTCGCGGTCGCCCTTGAGCAGCAGCCCCTTGGCCAGCAGCCCCACGCGCATCACGCCCTTCAGCGCGCGCGCGGCGCCGCCCGCCTCCGCGCCGCCCGCGCCCTCGCCCTCCGCCACGAACGAGAACCTGCGGCGCAGCGGCTCTTCATAACAGTACACACCATACACCTCTTCTCTACAGAGCTTAATGGAAACACTATGTGGGTCTGTGTGTCTGTCTGTTAGTGACAGGCATAACTTCGGAACTACTGGACCTTGTAACTTGGTGTGCAGACACCTTGAGGTCATACCTCGGTCGAGTTTGACTATGGGCCCTGTGGGTCAAAAGACCCCCGAGATATAGGGGTCACAAGGTCACATGTATTTTAATTGGCAAAATATTTACTTGTAACTTGGTGTTCAGACACCTTGGGGTCATACCTCGGTCTAGTTTGAATATGGGCCCTGTAGGTCAAAAGACCTCCGAGATATAGGGGTCACAAGGTCACATGTACTTTAAATGCTTTTACATTTAATACGAAGAGGTTGAATCCTGGGTTTTACACCCATCTCGTTCAATTTGCGAAGTGTAATTGCTTCAAAAAGGTAAAATATACTAGCTTTTGCCCGCAAAATCGTTCGCGTGGAATTTAGAAGTAGGTGCCTATCTATATTTTTTTATTCCTTGTAACATTCCACGTAAAGCGGACAGGTACACAATTTTGATGTTTCCGATTTTAGTAATATTTGGTTATGTTATACCTATGTATATACTCGATCCAGATACTAAATGTTTTTTACGGTAAAAAGACTAGTTAACGAATCCTCTAATTCGTTAACTAGTCTTTAAAAATTTTACTAACCGGTGGGTATGCGCTACTTAGAATCCCATTACCCAGTTTTAAAAAGTTACAATAAAATAATATAATAAAATAATAATTACATTAATCATTTGTAATTGATGACGTTAACACGTTAATAACTTTGATTTTACCTCATTTCTTTATTGTTTCTAATTACTTGTCCATGACGGATGGTACTGCAAATGTCGTTTAGTTGTTTGTACGTAACTAAATATATAAATGGTAGTTGTAAACTCGGATATTTATTTGTTTTCTAATGCATTATTAGTTGTTGAACGTATTCTATGCATTTTTTGTTTCATTTCCAAAAACAAAAGTTTTACGACAATGTGCCTCGTATAATGTGAAATACGTCGCAAGTGTTTCTAATTATATGTCCACCTTTGCATATTTTTTTTTTACTTGAATTTCACCATGTTCGACCATTTAATTTTTATTTAATTTTATTTCTGAAAATAGCAAGAAGTATAGATATTCCTTGCCAAGTTTCATAATGGGCGTAGAAGTCGTTTAGGAGCTAGACCAGTTACAGTTTCGAAGCGAAGCGGCCGGCGCTCCTCGGTGGGATATTTTGGATGAAGGCGCGGCATAATTCTGTAACTTTTTAAGTAACAGTGATATCTTAATACCCTAAATAGTTAAACACTGTGCGCACTCTGCCCTCTATCTCGAAATTGGTTCAAGATTTTATACAAATTTATAGCTGACTATCTCTCATGCCAAGGTGAAGCCCCTAATATTCCTGGACTATAATAGAAGTTTGGATCAAGATAAATACCTATAGAAAGACGTGCTATAGCTTTCGGTACGCCGTGCATTACACCCAGTATTATATTAATGCAAATCTCTTTTAAAATCAATAATCCACGCGGATATATAAATAGCCTGTTTTTAAAAAAGGTATACGAACCAAATTATGACGTACCTAACTGTTATTTAAAGCATCAGAGATAAATATTTACATTTTCTTATACCCAACATACTATATTAGTAACAACCGATTTCGATAGTTTTTAAAGCTATTTGCTGCGTACCAAATCAAATACTATACGTATTTGATTTTTACTATATAGCAACTACCCTATTCTCGAGAGTATAAAGACGAGAAATAATAAGTAGCATATCCAATGTTAACCTAGTACTCATCTACATAAACTACGTAATACGTTCAATACGTCTGCCATTACTTCTACTTGAAACTACGCTTATCAATCCTCACCACCATATTTAACATAATCACGTCTATTACTAGCCTACAGTGTAATTCCAGCTACGTTTTTAAAAAACTATAAATTGTGTTTCGTTTTATTCTAATAAATGTACATAAGCCTCATTTCCAACTCGACAGATTTTTAACTCTTCAGATTTGCAACTTGACAGACTGTCATGATATTATGTACAAGCATACACATTTTCTTATTATTTTTTATCATACATCATTCAAAAGATATTTGCCTATAGCTAGATTTATAAATGATGTTTATAAATCTCGTTAAAGGAAACCTACAGGTTTATTATTATTGTTGACAAAATTATATGCAGAAAAAATTAGATTTAATAATATCATATTCTATCACATATATTAAAATGGATGAAAATTGTTAAATAGTGTTTATGGAGAGTCAGAAGAAGCGTAAAATATTACTACGCGATGGTTATAAGTACAATTTTGTTTTGAAAAATAAGTCGGAGTGAACTAATTGGCGCCACGTTAAACGAAATAATAATAATAATAATAATAAAGTTTATTTATTTTCTTTCACAAAGGTTAGGTACTTATATTAGGTATATGTTATTATGACATTAATTAACAAGATGTACCTTTGTGAGAGACTGGTATCTGAACTGGGAAAATCCTGTCAGACAGATTACCAGGCTCCCTACATACATCGGAATCACAGATAGTGGAAACTATGTGAACTATAAAGTGATTGAACTAATACTAAGTAAAATAAATAAAAGTGACGTTAAACAAATTTAAGTTACAAATATTAGTGTGTGTGTGTGTGTGTGTGTGTGTGTGCGTGCGTGCGTGCGTGTGTGTGTGTGTGTGTGTGTGTGTGTTTGTGTGTGTTTGTGTGTGTGTGAGTGTGCGTTTGTGTGTGTGTGTGTTTGTGTGTGTGTGTGTGTGTGTGTGTTTGTGTGTGTGTGTGTGTGAGTGTGCGTTTGTGTGAGTGTGCGTTTGTGTGAGTGTGCGTTTGTGTGAGTGTGCGTTTGTGTGAGTGTGCGTTTGTGTGAGTGTGCGTTTGTGTGCGTGTGCGTGCGCGTCTGAAAAGTTACAAATATTAGTGTGTGCGTGTGCGTGTGTGTGTGTGTGTGTGTGCGCGCGAGTGCGTGCGTGCGTGCGTGCGTGCGTGCGTGTGTATGTGTGTGTATGGTTGCGCGCGCGCGCGTCTTATGTGAAAGAGAGTGTGTGTGTTGTGAGTTTATGAGTGCGTGCGAGAGTGCGTGTGTGTGCATGGATGTATATTATGTTTATATCAATGTTTTCAGAAGATTTTCTGTTGCATCGTAACTGAGTTTGTGTAACCATTGGGAAATAATTTTCATGCATTTATTTTTCGGAAGGGAATATATTTCAAGGGCTGAATTGATGTTGTTATACAAATGACTACCCAGAAAACAGTACATTTTGTGGGACAGGCTATTTCTATATAGAACAGGTGGACATATTCTGTTTCTACGTCTCTGTGGGTGGTTAGATGATATGAAATTGATCTCGGAATGTTTTTTTAGTACTGTATAGGGAACAGAGTTGGCGAACTGTTAGTACATTACAGAAACTGTATAATTCAGATGTTGGATAATAGAACGGGAGGAAGTGTGATACTTTTAAAACAGCTCTTTGAGCTCGTTCCACTGGTAGAATCAAATACTTTGCAGCCCCGCCCCACACTGTGATACAGTACGTGAAGAGGGACTGACATAAAGCAAGATAGGTCATTTTAATTGTGTTTTTGTCAACTACATTTCTGAGGTTCTTGAATACATAAATCAATTTTAATATTTGTAGTGCATCTGTAACATTACGCGATGAAAAATTATTGAAGCAAGCTCCCGAGAACAGGGGGCAAAATTTAGCGTATAACATTTTTAGTGATTTATCCCAACTATTTTATAATCTTTGCTTTCCTTTTAGTATTATTAATATAAATGCACATAAAAAACAAAACTGGGTTTCGCGTGGCGTAAAGACGTGTAGCATAAAAAAACGATACCTCTTATGGCAGTATTGAAAGACCCCTAATGTTGTTAATAAAAAAATATTTCTAGAATATTCTAAGAGGTACAAGAAAATAATAAAATTGACTCGACGCGTTGAAAACGCTTACTCCATTAATATGTCTCGGAATAAAACAAAAACGGCTTGGAGTATGATAATTCAAAGAAAAATATACCACGTGAAACAATCACTAGTATTAAAACGCATAGTGAAACTATTACTGATCCAGTAGAAATATGTAATGCTTTTAATAGCTATTTTATTGAGAAAATAATACCCAAGGCTGCTCCGAATAAGATTCAGTACTCATCATATTTATCTTATAGACCAAAATCAATGTTTATGAAGCCATGCACGCCATTTAATGTATTGCAGATTATCAAAAACCTTAGGAATACCAATAGCGTTGGGTATGACGGCATTTCGACAAAGGTTATAAAATTTGTAGCAAACAATATCTGTCAACACATTAGTTAAATTGTAAATTTGTGTTTTGACTATTGAGACGGGAATCTTTCTTGATAAATTAAAAGCAGTGATTGTAAAACCTCTGTACAAAAAAGAATGTAAAGAAAATATGTCAAACTAAAGACCCATAGCTCTGGTACCTATATTCTCAAAAATATTCGGGAAATACATACACAAGGAAATAAACGCATGTTGAAAAATATGACATTCTGGCAAAAGAACAAAAGGGCTTTCGATGCAATAAAACTATAAATATGGCCATATATAATTGCCTAGATATTGTAGTGACTAATGTTGACAATAGAATACCTGTTTGTTTTGTATAATATGGATATGGCGCAGGCATTTGATTACGTCGACCATGATATACTTCTGTACAAATTAAATGCATTTGGTATACGTGGTAATGTTTTAGGATTAATTGAATCGTACCTGAAAACCGTATACAGTTCACTGAAGTTTCTAGAATAAATATAAAAACCAAAAAGAGGAAATATTTCATTCTGAGGCACGCAAAATACTATATGGAGTTCCCCAAGGTAGAGTGCTGGGACCATTGTTATTCATTTTGTACATAAATGATTTACCTAACGCTACTAAATACCCTACTAATAGCCTTATTTGCAGATGATAGTACAGTAACTATTAAATGCAGTGATAAAAACACCTATGAAACAGATATAAACAATGCCTTAAATTCGGTTGTTAGTTGGCTAGATAGTAATAATTTAAAGGTTAACATTAGTAAAACATTGACCATGCATTTTAGTCAGCGTACACAACATTTGAACGATTTAAATGTAAAGAAACAGACTGTAGAACATTTTTAGGATTGACCATCGACAACTGATTGAATTGGAAACCGCATATACAGAAATTATTATGCAAGAGGATTAGTAAATCCGCTTATGCTCTGCATGAACTAGCAAAAAAGGAAATGTAAATGCCCTTCTAACTAACTGCGTACCATGGTTTAGTAGCGTCGCTTCTCAGGTACTTATGGAATAATTTTTTGGGACAATTTGATAAATTAAATGATGATCTTTAAAACACAGAAACGATGTATAAAGTCAATGTTTGCCCTAAAATCGACAGATAGCTGTATGCCATATTTTAAGAATTAATATAATATTTTGTCATTGCCTAGTCTTTACATATACGAGGTAGCTGTTTTTGTCAAAAATAATTTACACTTATTTGAGCTAGCTTCTAAAACTTTGAATCGCCAGCAAAGAGATAAAAGCAGACTATGTATGCGTCAGACAAAGACTACTTTAATGCATAATAGTATCTTCGCAATGGGTTCAAAAATTTATAACAAAATACCAAGAAATATTAGGGTAGCAAATGTAGCAAATGTAGAATATTTAAGCAAAGGTTGAATATGTTATTAAATGAGAAATGTTACTATAGTGTCGCAGACTTCTTGTCAGATAAATTTCAATCGTTTTATAAATATAATTTTGACATTTTAATTTAATTATTTTTACTTTTTATATTTGATATCATTATTCCATTTAGTAAATACTCGACTTTATGACATAACATTATTAATTTCTATTATTTAACCTTGTGACATTAATTTTGATTATTATTTTATATTGTGTCAACCAATTTTATATGCACAGTTTATTATTTATAAGTACCTATACCTATTACAATGCTTATATTTATTATTTGACACTTTTAATGGATTACACAAATAAGATTTGCACACTTCTTTTGAGGATTAATTCAGCATGTTCTATATTATATACGTAGGTAATAACTCTGGGTAGCGACTATGTACCAACTTTATGTACCTGAGTTTTGCAAATAAATGTTTGATTTGATTTGATTTGAATTGAAACAATCTTTTTTTAATAAAATTTTCTTTTTGTTGTACCTTTGTGATAATGTCATGACAGTCCGTCGAGTTGCAAATCTGACAAGTTAAAAATCTGTCGAGTTGGAAATAAGGCATAAATAAATACATAATATAGTAAATTTTTTTTTTGGATCTTGTACTAATTTTCGGGGATCAATTGAACTACCCTACACAAGTACTTTAGTTTAACAAACTACGACTTCTCTTGACTCACGGGTTATCTTCAATACTCATTGGTTCAATCTTAAGGTTTATTCTTCTCCAACTAATGGCTCCACTGTATAAAAGTGTACCCAAACAATGTACCAAAGGTGCAATAAAAAAAATGTAAATAAAATTGTATCTATAAAGTTATAAAATGTATGTAAAAATAATATTTACTTATGTACTCACAATTGGTTATCGCGCCCATCCTCTTTGCCCTCGGGTTTTTCGTCTTTCTTATCTTCAGTTTTGATCGTCGGTTTGACTGGAGTCTGTCCCTGTGGACATAAGAATATTAGTTAGGTTGGATCGTAAGTGTCGTGTGTCTTGGGCTTGGCGTGGTCACTCAGTGTGGCTAACGGCGCGCTGGATGTCCTTGAACTGCTGCTCGGCGGTGTAGATCTGTGTCGTGTGTGTCGGGTGTACGGTGACGTGCACAGGGCGCACTGACCTTGGGCTTGGTGTGGTCGGCGAGCGCGTCGTAAAGCGACTTGAGCGCGCGCTCGGTGTGGCTGACGGCGCGCTGGATGTCCTGCAACTGCTGCTCGGCGGGTAGATCTGTGTCGTGTGTCGGGTGTACGGTGACGTATGCACAGGGCGCACTGACCTTGGGCTTGTCGTGGTCGGCGAGCGCGTCGGAGAGCGACTTGAGCGCGCGCTCGGTGTGGCTGACGGCGCGCTGGATGTCCTGCAACTGCTGCTCGGCGGGGTAGATCTGTGTCGTGTGTCGGGTGTACGGTGACGTGTGCACAGGGCGCACTGACCTTGGGCTTGGCGTGGTCGGCGAGCGCGTCGGAGAGCGACTTGAGCGCGCGCTCGGTGTGGCTGACCTGCAACTGCTGCTCGCCGGGGTAGATCTGTGTCGTGTGTCGGGTGTACGGTGACGTGTGCACAGGGCGCACTGACCTTGGGCTTGGCGTGGTCGGCGAGCGCGTCGGAGAGCGACTTGAGCGCGCGCTCGGTGTGGCTGACCTGCAACTGCTGCTCGCCGGGGTAGATCTGTGTCGTGTGTCGGGTGTACGGTGACGTGTGCACAGGGCGCACTGACCTTGGGCTTGGCGTGGTCGGCGAGCGCGTCGGAGAGAGACTTGAGCGCGCGCTCGGTGTGGCTGACGGCGCGCTGGATGTCCTGCAGCTGCTGCTCGGCGGGGTAGATCTCGGCATGCTTGGCCAGCACGTGGCGGTCGTCCGACGTCTCGGGCCGCCGCCCCACCGGCCCATACGGCATGCCCATTCCCTACACGCAAGCAATGCTTACTTTACTTATGTCTTATTACAAACTTGTACTGTATTAAAATTAGAAACTATATTTTTATTAAGTTGATGTAACAACTTAAAACAAATTGTATTAAAAAAATTGCTACTTACGTGATGATGATGATGCATCGGTGGCGGCACAGGCCCGCGGCCCCACCACGGCTCCATGCCGCCCTCCCAGTACATTCGCTCCTCCTCCTCCATTCCCTATGGCACAATCTATTTTTTAATCCTACTCAAACCTAACTAGAACTTAACAAATGAGTATGTAATATTGTTATGTAATACTTACATCGTGCATACGTCTTCTTGCCCATAGTTCATCACGCACTAACATGCGCTGCGCTTTAGCCTCGGCCAGCTTACGTTGATGCATCGATGGTTTAACTTTCACTTCCAGATCTGGTTGCACCTGCACAATACATTATAATGTCACTCATTTGTATTGATTTATGACGTTGTCTTGTATGTTAACGATGTGTCCTCATTAAAAGCTGTAATCATTTGACGCACGGAGCTCTTGGCAGCCACGTACGACCGCCAGGCTCGACATGCGCCTCAAACCTTTTACTAAGTAATCACTGGACTGACGGGCGAGGGTGTGTGATGGGAGTGACGAGTGTCGGCCCTGCGCTTACCTTCTTCTTGTACTGCAGGCGGTGGCGGCGGCCCTTCATGTGCATCTCCTTGGCGTTGGGGTCGTTGAACTTGCAGTCGCACAGCTTGCAGTTGAAGCTGAGCGCCTTGCCGTCGTCGCCGCGGATCTCCTCGATGTAGTCCTGCCCCACGGGCTGCACCTCGGGCTCGGCCTCGCCCTCGTCGTCCTTGTCATCGCCTTCCTTGTCTTTCTCGCCTTGGAGTTGTTTATGTTCTTTGGTAGATGCACTCGCTACTGTACTGAGCCCCCCGGACGCCACGAAAGCGATCTTGGGCGTCCCGGCCACCGTCTTTTTGGCTGATTGATTAGAAAAGTCAAGTTTTCTCTTGTTACACCTTAGTCAAGTTTCTTTCTTTTATTTGACAATGATATTGGGCCCTTTCTACAGATTTTCGTGTCCAACATGGATGTTTGCGTAATTAAATACTTTCGATGATGGTTATAAAAAAGGCCCATAAAACACACTCCACATATCTGTACTCGGTGCCGAAATAGTAAACGTTGAGAAAATTTGACTTTTGCAAATCCAGCTGCCAACTAAACGCGCGTTTTTATACAGATATGGCGTTGTGGCGAAAACGGGGTCAGCACAGATGCGGGGCATCTCACAAATATGTTCTCCGTACGAATACAATCGTACCTGGAAAGCATATCTGATACATACTAGTCTAGTGATCGATTGAATAGTCTCTACAAGAAAAAAGATTGCTCGAAAAATCTATACTGAAAATAAAGTAGGAATATAACATAAAATATGGTTTCGATATCTTTGAAATTTTAAGAAAATGAAATAGGGTTGTCTAACTGAAGACACTTAAAAGTAAATGTACTTTCATATTTTCTTTTTAGATTTTAAGCAGTATTATTTTGTTTGTGATTTATATATGTTAGCAATAAGTTACCAATAGTAATAATTAAACATATTCATTATGTTTTAGCAGATCTCATGTATTGGTGTTACTTTGGTTTACCTTGGTGTTTATTATGACTTCAACTGTCAAATTTCGGGCAAGAGGAAAACTCTAAAGCTATGGCAATTGTAACATGATAATGATGAATTAGAGATGTGATATGTACAAGCAAAGTGGCATGGTACCTTGTCCGATCTTGGTGGGCTCGGTGGAGGGGATGGGCTTGCCCAGCATGGTGTGGAGCTTGACGACCTTCTGGTGCTTGATGCCGCGCACGTGCGCCGCGTAGGCGTCGGCGCCCGTGCACGTGACGTCACACAGCTCGCAGCGCAGCGCGCCGCCGCCGGCGCCGCGCGCGGCGGCGCACACGGCGCCGGCGGCCGCCAGCTTCACGGCGGCCTCCTTCTTCTTGTGCTTCTGCCCCTCCAGGTGCTCCTTGTAGGTCTGCGGGCCGGCGCACGAGATGCGGCACACGTCGCAGTAGTGCAGCTGCTGCGCCTTGGGCGGCGGCTTGGGCCGCCGCGCCTGCCCCGCGCCCACGCCGCTCTTGTTGTAGTTCTTCCAGCCGCTGCACGCCGGACGAACGTTACTCACTATAGCTCGCTTCGAAGCTAGCTATAGGTAGGTGGTCGTAGATAGTTAGTACAGTAGTACTATCTACGACCACCTACCTCGACTAAAATTATAATTTTAAGCAACTAAGCTTTAACAAGAATGCAGTCCCCAGACTGACTGAGACTGAAATTAAACTATGCAGCAAATGTGCACAAATTACCTGCGAGGTTGCAATTCACGAAATTTTGCATACTTTTAAATTTGTATAATTGATAAAAATATGTATTAGGAACATAGAACAACTGACTGTTTAATTCGAATGAATATAACGATAATACAGTAGTAGTTACTATAATCATACTGCATACATCTACACACACAACGTAAACATTGTATGTATTGTTGACAGAACTTTGCATGTATTCATTTGTAATAATCGTAACAACACTTACGTTCCGCCGCCAGTTTTGTTCTGCTGAGCAACGTACATAGTCGCTGCATTGTAGAGAGCTGTGTCGTATGCAGTGTTGCCTCTATTAGTTGATTCTACAATACAAATTTCTTAACATAAAAGTTTGGACATGTCCTTACCAATAATTGAGTACAGGTTTTGTTACAAAATAGGATGAGCTACATTAACATCTCATAAAAAAAATACATTGCATGCAGAACATGACAAAGGTATTGCCTCTCTCTAAACTTATACTCGACCATTTAATAGATTTAAGATATGGTGGTATAGCTTCTGAAATATATAGTACTAAAACAACAACAAAAATTATAAAATCGAACTAGATTTGGTTATAACCAACACTACCAGACTATTGTCTGGTAGTGTTAACAATTTCATATATCCATTAAATATAATGTTCACAAATATACATTAAACCTGCGTAAAATTAAAAATAATTTACCCTGTGCAACAAACTGTGTGTCTAAGTGGTCTAGCGTCTACGCTAGACCACTTAGACATACATACGTCATCTATGACGCTATGCTTTTTTTTGTTGGGAAAGGAATTTAGGGGATGGTTATTAAAAAATCAGGATTCAGATCCACCATAGAATGACTAGAAAAGCTGTAATTAAATCTAAGACCGGTACTCACGCTTGGTCTGCGCGGGCGTGGCGGTGTAGGCCTGCGTGGGGTAGGAGGTGGCGGCCGTGGTGGCGGTGTACACACCGCCGTACGCCGCCTTGGCGCCGCCGCCCCCGGCGCGGCCTCCGCCCTGCCCACCGTACTGACACAAATATTACACCAACTCTTTTACAAAGCTGTTTATGGCAAATATAACAAATACCCACAATAACAATCTTGCGATTATTTGCATTTTATGCATATAATACTTGACTGCTTGTGGTGTAAGCGAAACTAAGTTAACAGGACAAAAGTAATTACTTAATCGGGGTTTTATCAGATTACACCTCGGGGCGGAACAGAGTTACAACAACAAATAAGTGCAAGCTTTTAGTTTTTTTAAAACTTAGGCACCGCCGGTCCTTGCTCCTCACTATAACAAGCATTTATGACAGCTTGGGAAATGGATTGAGTACGGGCAATTGTAAGCTGTGTCAGAGGTTATTGGGTATAAGAAATCTGGTTGCTAAGAACTTTTTTGAATGGTAAGGTGCTAAAAATACACGAATAAGAAACTATGTGATGTTTTTGGGCAGGTTATTAACAATGAAAACTTTGTGTTCTATATACTGAATTGATTGAGTAGTTTATACTATAGTCCGTTTCAAATATGAAGTCCCATTTGACAGATGATCTTTGAACAGCAATAGTGAAGAGACCATTTCCATCGACACATCACGAAATCGATTACCGACTAACTTTCCAAATTGTAATCGTGATTTTAGAATCGAAACTGAAATGATAGAAACAGAAAAACAAAAAAAGAAGTCCATCCAAGTATGACATATCGAAAGAATAGTTGCATCAAAGGTTAAATGTTTACTTGTAAAAAAAATCTAGGTTTATCCTTGATTAATTCCTAGTGTTAATACTAGGAATTAATCTAGGATAAGCCTATACTTACTCCATACTTAGTATAAGTGTAATTCAAATTCATTTTTTGAAAAAGAAAATATATTAAGGGTTTTCAGAATGGGATTTAAGGTACATTGCAACGTAATATTAAATAATACCAAATATGTAAATGTAAAAAAGTATATCATCTTGGACAATTGATTTCACCTCAAATGAGTTAGATTTTATCCGATTCAGTAAAATGTCATTTTATTTTCATGTTTAAATTATTTAAGATTAATATTAATAGAAATGATTAGTTCATTATGTTTGTGAAACAATTATATCGTGTTTTTGATTTAAAATTATTTTTAAATAGTCTTTATTACCATAAGGCATAATTGTTTATTTTAGCAATCCATATGAAATGTGCAGAGTTAGGTGCTATGAAGTGCCAAAGGGACTTCGTATTTTACAGACTATAATTAAGAGAGATTGAGAATTTATACAATTCCTCATAAATTAACTTAAATATATTTGGGTTTGCCAACAGAAAATATATAATATTGCAAAAAAATATATTTAAACATAAATCCCAACATTTCTCAAAAAGTTGTGTCTTTAACCAGGTGTAATACTAATGTATTCTTTAAAAGCAAATGTAAATAGTAAACAGACAACATATTAACAATATCAGTTGTGTTTATCCTCATACAGAATAAACAAAAAATATCTAAAAGGAAAACCATTAAACTTCCTTAAATACATATTCGAAATATACCTACTTTTGTAGAAATGAACAGCATAAACTATTTACAAAACAGGAACTCCCTATCAGTTAATTGTTAGTCATATAAATTGGCAAGCATCCAATATGAATAAATACATTTTTTTGTGCTTTTGGCTACAAAGTCATCAATTATGAGAGATATATGATTTGGTATGGTATAATATTTTCATCAGATCTATGAATTTAGTGTAGTAAATATTTTACTTGTATAAATTTACTTCCTATGTAATGAATGTAGTAGTGGTTCATGTCTATATTGGTGTTGACATTCGCAATAAAATGTTGGGATCTTACAATATGCATGCCAAGACAAAGATGATAATAATAATAAAATTCAAGTCTACTTCAAATAAATAACATGTGTATCTCTGAATAATTAGGTAAGAACTGAATCACACCCACAATTCACTAGTTATTTTTACTTAATAAGTGAGCTTTTTCAATAGGGTGAGTGTATTTCCATCTAATCGTCATTCGACATTTGGTGTTGCTACTTAGAATCTCTTTAGCTGGAAAATTTCTTATTGACATTAGGAACCAAAACAAAATTTTTGTTATTATGTTTGCCAATCTTTAAGTTTGGTTTGACCCACTATATCAAAATGTAGTGCAGAAAAAAAAACATGTATGCATCAATGCATATTTTTAAAAAGGTTGTTCTATAAATATGTCTGAATTTATTATTAGAAGTAAGTACCACTTTACAATTAAAAACATTTTTGAATCTGTACAGTATGACAAAACAGACTTTAATAAAAAGCACTTCACAATCATAATGTAGATAATAATGTGACTAATGTAATAGTTAATAAAACATAATAATTATGTAGTTTTCCTATTGATATACAATGGACACTTGTAAATTCTCTAAAGTCAAAATCTACATATTATGATATGCCAATCAATGAAAAAGCATTGTGAAACTGGTAATTTTGTAAGCCCTTACCCTTAAAATTAAATTGAATAATAAAAATAGATCCTTGTATCACTTGCTAATCATAGTACATGGAACAGCTGATAAACTATATAGGCTGATTCGTAAAAGACTGGACATATTGAAGGAGGGTATTCAGTACTCGATTCTGGAACCAAATATCTACTTACAAATAGGTACTTAAAATTTGACCTAATTATCCAATAAAAACTTAAAGTGCAGACACTCTTCACATATACTAAAGCTAAACAAAACCACCGCCCCCGCCCCTAGCTACCGTACCCCGCACTCCCAAATTTGCACCTCCGCCGTCCTTTTCTTATCAAAAGTCGTCATTAGTTTCGGTAGCGCGGCACGCTCGACAGCTGTGTGCGACGCAGCGACGCGGCGACGCGCGCAATGTATACATTTTATGGATATTTCATACAAATTTTCATAAAGATTTTCTTAGCAGGTTACACAGATATTATTATTTTATTTTTTATATGTTATCTCTGACCATAGATTATCATGTCCTTAAGTATGTACAATGTTATCCAGTCACACTGTATAATTTCATTTAGGAATGTCAAATTATGATTGAAAAATAATGCTCAAAGAAAATAAATATACCACACGAAACAAATATCATATTTATAAGTAACAATTACTAAAAGAGAGCAAGATCTTTGTATTTCAGTTTTTGGGACTGTAATAGGCTAGGAGAAATTTAAAATAAAATGCCAGACTAAATCAGAGTTTAAATGGCAAAATACATAACACCTCAAATCTAGCCTAATCATGTTATACCCCTAAGTATAATATTTGAAGCAACTGACCTGTGCGTAAGTGGCTGGTGTAGAATAAGCAGGTTTGGCAGTGGTGGCATCATATGTTGGTTGTGGTTGTGGTGGTGCTGCAGTAGGATACGCTGCTGCAGCTTGCTGATAGTATGCACTCTTGCTTGCATCATAGGCCGAAGCCGCTGCAGCTGCAGCGTGGGCGTGTGCGTGCGCCGCTGCTGGTAAAACCACACCTGTTACCAAATCGCCTACTTACTACCACTCCACAAGTAGGCTGATTATTATACTACTTATATTAGTGGGTAACCATTTTAAAATGAATGATGTTTGGGTGCACATAATTATGTAAAAGATCAGGTAATTTAACAATTAAATGCATGTTTTTCAGATATGTTTTATCTACAATCTAGTAACACAAAGTAACAAATAAAAATTACTTAAGCCTTATACAGTATGTAGTAAAGCTATCTTTATGCTTATAAGGAGATGACAACACTATATAATTAGCATAAATAATAGTATTATATCAATAATATTAAAAATGGGTAAATTATTTGAAAAGACAAATGAAGTGTTATTTTGTTGTCAGATTTTCATGATAAGATTTTTAGTCATAGTAACAAACATGATTAAAGACTTAAATAAACCTACATTTAATGAACCATTATAAATCTTTATGAAGTAATTAAATAAAAAAACTGATTACAACATTTAGGATCATTCCAAATGGTAAAATTGTTTTCATGAGAAACAAATTGATTACAATGCATTGCACGTGTTGTTATCTCTAAATGCAGTTACTCATACCTAATCAAGCATTCAAAACATAGTATCCAAGCAATGTTACGTGATTGTTTTGATTTGTCAAGAGCTATAAATTAAAATTATGGGTTTATGTTCTGCTTAACTGATTTCTTGGCTCAACTGTGAAGTTGAGAATTTTACATGTAGATATGGTTATATTCTCACTCAACCAAACCACTTCAATGTAAAATGTTATATCGTTTCTGTAACATCTATTCAGTCTGTGCATCCAACCATATCATTGTACAGTTATTGTACATGTATCTAACACATACATCAGTGAACACTCAAACCAATTCTCATTTGTAGTATAGGCCAACGTTTATGCCTATTCACAATAATTCAATTACGCAAATCACGCTGCAGTGATATTGATTTTACACACTCATACTTACGTAGATAAGTGATTTCTAGCATGTTTATTATGTAAACAATTAGAGGAAAACAAAATTTGAAGCTTACTTAGAGAGGTGGACGTACCTTGAGTAGCGGCTGCTGCCTGATATGCTGTATCATATCCTGTGGCGGCCGCACGTTGAGTGCCATAAGTAGCGGCCGTCGCCGCTGGCGCTACGGCGTACCCAGTCTGGCCACCATATGCTGCACTTGCAGTTGCCGCACTAAAATGACACCAAACTCATAAATCACACAAAAATTCACAATTCATTCAAAACTACACGATCAATACAAATCAGACGCCATTTTGATTAGGACAAACATGAGCACAAGGCGCATCCATCACGCCACTTTCATATTTCATTCGTAACTTTCACCACAACTATGGTTAAATCATTTTTGATATAAATAACTCACCCATATTGGGTTCCTCCATGAGTAAACCCGAAATAATTATTCGCTGCCATCATTTACCAATTTTCCGCGTCGAAACAACAGACGCTTCAAAGCGGAAAAGACCGGCGTTTTGTTTGTCTTTGATAAATATGGCCGCCAATTTCATTGATCAGTGCTGCCAGTTACATATGTTCATTGAAAATGAGAAAGTCTATGATAATACAAAAAATGTTTTGGATTACCTCAGAAAATGACAGACATAAAAATAGTAAGGTTTTTGTAGTGGTTTAGAATTATAAATAAGTGAAGTGGATTTCATTTATTACGACCAGAACCAGAGACCCTCTGTATTGCAGTCTATTGGTCTCCCCACTAAGCTATCGCTGCTTTAATAAGAATTTAAAGTATACTTATAGTACAAAATATATCGCTATAGCGACTTTGGATCCAACGCCGAATTCGGATGTAGCGACTGTTTTTAATGAATAGTTTGTAACAAATTCTTAGAAAGCCCACGCCGATTTTGCGACCGGAGTCGGCCGCCAAAGACACAAAGAGCTTTCTTATCTTTTGTTTACATCCACACAGATGGTCAGCAACTGTGGTGTTACTTTTTGTTTATAGATATTAGCTGGGTACGTAGATAAGCGTGTACGTTTCGGAGTTACAGGGGAATGCCAGTATTACGCCCAGAGGTGCACAAGAAATTAGCTATACTAAAAAATAATATTAATATTTATACTAGTTTTTCCTTGTATTTATTATTCTGTATAAGTCAGTAATATTTTCTAAAAATATTAAACGTACTTGGAAGCAAGTACATTATTAACGTGGAAAATGTTGCCTTTACACAAAATATTATGTTGACAGGTAATTAATCGAAATAGTAATTTACCATTGCTATATTATACAGGATGTCCGGTAATTAATGGATAACCTTGAAATGTCTTATAGAAGAACTGATGGCCGTCCAGAAAAAAAATGAAAAATAAAAACGAGCCTAACTACTCCTGAGATATGTTTTTTTTTTAAATTACCATATTTATCTTTTTTGTACAATTCCACCATAAATGAATGAATTCCATTGGTATTTTGTTGTTTTATTATTAAACACTAGTCTCTAGATCTCAATATTATTCCATTTTACCAACATTTAGCTCAATGCACCCAAGTAAAATTTGTTTATGCTAGCAACACAAACAACCATAGATATTTTGGGATAAACTTTTAATTTTATTGATGCATTCATGATAATGAAAATTGATGAAAATATGCTTGATAGATATTCTTTATACTTATGAACTTTGTTCTTGTCGGGGGAGTATACACCATCTTACTCGATTTTCGGCCAATACCTTGACCTCTTTATAAGACATGACCTTTGCCTTGTCTTTTATTTGATCTATGAATGCCCATCTAGGTCTGCCCCTTCCTCTCTTGCCTTACACTTTTCCTTCTTTGATGTTTTTTATAAAGTTGTAATGTCTTAGGTGGCCAAACATCTTTCCTCTTATGTTCTCAATAGTCGTCAATATGTTGCGTTCTTCTTGGACATGGCTCAGTACTTCCACGTTGCTTTTCTTTTCTGTCTAGCTGATTCTTTCCATGCGCCTCCAGCACCACATTTCGAATGCTCCAGATGGACATACATAAGCTTTATAAGCTGTTTTCTTATGTTTTGCAATTTTAGATTGAAGGTGTTTTTTGTTATTACTTAAATACTCTTTTGGCTATTGATATTCCGGTTTTAATATCTTGAGTGCACTTTGAATCATTATTAATGAGGCTTCCTAAGTATTTGAAGAATTTTACTTCTTCTATTTGGTTATTATTTAGCGTGATTTAATCATGGACGGTTGGTAAATTTCTGGAGATAGTCAGTCTTAGTTCTTTTAGTATTTATTTTCAGGCCAATTTCTTTAAAATCTTGTCTATATTATTTAAGAGTTTTTAATTGGTTCTTATTTTTAACTAATGTCATCTGCGTATCGTACGAAAAATATGCGTTCTCCTCCATGTTCTGATTGTACTATTTTACCTATTGCATTTTCTATAAAAATATTGAAAGGTTATAGAGGACATCCCTGTCTTACTCCTTGTTTTATTTTTGCTGTTGCCAATTAATTTCCTACTTCTATTGTGGTTTCTTGATTTTTGTAGAGTTTGTAAATTATTCGTACATCCCTGTAATCTACTCCTGTTTTTTAGTGTGTCCATCATCTTTTTCCAGCTTACTTTATCAAGCGCTTTTTCTAGATCTTGTCTAAATCTATTTTTCTGTTGCTAATTAGTTTGATTGCCAAGATGGCCTCACGCGTGCCCTTTTCTCTTTTGAATCCATATTGGTCTTTACTAATGTAAATAAATTTATGGATAATATTAATTCATATTTTTAAATTAATTATAATTGAATGTTAGGCGTTCTGTGTTCTTTACATTTGTACGTGTTTAGTTTTTTGGGCAGCATCACTGTTTGTGTGGTTTGAAAATCATTGGGGATACTGCCTGTGCCATATACATATAATGGATCAATTTAAATATTTAGTGAATAACGGGGTCACAAACTGCGTATTTTATTAATTCGATAATTAATTGATCTACTCCTACTGCTTTTTTATTTTTTATGTTTTGCAATGCTTTATCAAACTCCTCTCGTTGATGGATATTGTGTATGGAAAATACGTAGGCACAGGCGTCCGAACTTAAGGAAATAAAGAAAAGCAGTGAAAGAAAGAAATAAAAAACCGTAGTTGTTTATGTGGCCGCCTCGCCACTACCAATACGCCAGGTATTCAAATTCCACAAGGGACAATAATCTGTGCGATCAACAAATAATTGATCCAAGTCTGAGTGTTCTTTGTGTCGGTTGTTTGTAAAGTCCCTGTGATACAGGAATTCATTTTCCTAATGCAAGACTGGTCATTTTGGCAATGAATAACAACTGATTATTAAATAATGACTTATTATTAAATAATTAAATAATTATTATAACGTAGATAGGTACCTAGTAGGCTATGGTAAACTAAAATAAATTATAGTCTAGTAGGAATCGATTAAGCCGCTACTCACGACCTCTGCGGTCGTGAGTTCGATTCCTAGACACGCATCTTTAAATTTTCACTTATTGCTCGCCTTGACAGTAAAGGTAAACATCGTGGAAAACTGGCATTTTCAGACATGCAGGTTTTTTCACGATGTCTAAGGAAACTCTTAGGAGTTCTACAAAATTTTCTTGAAGATTTTTGAATTCTGCTATCTGCACTGCTTCAGGGTATGACCTCACCATTCCCACACTGAGAACAAGGCAGTGCCCAGCAATGGGATAGTTTATAAACTGAGCTGATATTATTATTATTTGTTTCTCTTCCATGGGTATTTTCCTAGTACGTTAGAAAAAATCCCAGCCCTTTGGGAGGCTAACACAGGGACATGAGTCCAGTGTGCAAAGGTCCTTTAAACTACATTTTAATAAACAATAAAATTGCCTGTATGCCTACCTTAGTAAAGTTTGCATGCCTTATTTAAATATTTATAAAATGTCACATGCATCTGAACTTTGAAAGCATACAATTATTTTTAAGAGTATGAATCAGGATTTAAATATTTTTAAAAGTTCATAGAAGCATTATTTCTTTCTATGAACTTTATTTATTGTCTATGGTAGTGTCTTGATGTTGACAATAAAGGAATATTTCCCAAGTGTAGATTAGCACAACCTTAATTAAAAGCTACATAGTTTTATTAGTTTTAAGTTAACTTTTGTTGGAATAAGAACTACCTATATGGAAATGGAAAAAAATAAAACATTAAATATAAAAGTATTTAATTAATCTGAGGAAACAGACATGTTGTTGTTTGCATAAATCATGTTCCTGCATGCTGCTGCTTGTAAATTGTGTTCTCCTTATGTCTAGAAACTTCTTAATTTATCCCAGTAATAATTTGAAAATTATTGTTAATATATTCAAAATGATCAGTGGAACTGTAAAAAGAAAAATATTTATGAGACTAAGTTTACTTTAACCTTACTTTTACATCATACTCACTTCAATAGCCAGAATGTGGACACAAAGCTCACTTAGGCAACGTGAGTATTGGCCCAGTATTAAAATAATAAAGTATATCATGTTGTAGGGACACTTACTTCTGGTAACTGTTCTGATCGACCTGACTAAATTAAGAATTTGAAATTTGACTGATGATTTGTCCTCAAATCCTTCGTTTTGATTGTTGGCTCCCCAGCCCACTGAAACCGCAATGTTTATTTACCATTTAAAAAAAATCACTGGCTTAGAAATTAGTCCAGCATATGAGAGACATACAATAGACGTAGGTGAAGCAGTTCCCTACATAAAATTAATCCGGTGCACGATAATTAAAAAATATACCTACATAATAATGTACTTACTTTTTTGCATAAATCTTTCTTCATGCAGCACGCATACTGCATTCAAACACAGCAGAGACGCCTCAAATAAATTCCATAAAGTCAGCATTTTGATAAACTTTATAATAAATTAGTATTTTGTAAAGATATATTACAATTTGTTATGATAGATAATGTGACAGTGACGTTAACATGACAAACAAGCAAAATTGACATGACGCCAACTTTTGTCTACCATTCCGATTTACGGCAATTACACATTTTAAAAACTAACTCGTAATAGGTAGGTACCTAATATTGGGCGGCTTGAACAACTCTTGAAAACAGGTTGGCCACTAACGACACTAAAAACAAAACAAAAGGTACCTAATATTATTATAACCGATAGATATAAAGAGTTACAACTAAACTATAGTTCTACTTAATTAAGCAACAATATGATGTCATAAAAGTCACTACCTACTGTATCACATTGTGCATCGTAACATCAAAAGCAAAATAAAATTGTTTTACTTGGCAATTGGCCATTTAGTTAGGTACTTAACTAAAGGTAAACAATCCTGACGTAACTTTTTAATTTTACACTAATACATATTAAAAAAATAAACTACTGCTTAACTGATTCCGTGCGGAGGTCTTTTTAGCAATCTTTAGTGCCTGGCGTCAAACAAAAATTCCGTGATGCCTCTGGGGCACCAAGCGCCAGAGACTTTGATGATTCCCCTGGGGAATCATCCGCCATGAATTGTAACTTTTAGCTTTTTCTCGTGTTTCCACTTGTTAAAGAGTCATTTGCCATTGTGTATCGAACGTACGCGGTCAGTAAATTCCTCCAGAGCATTTAAAAGTGACAATCTGTGTTTTTATGGAAATGGATGGTAAGTGACTAATTTCTATTAGGTGTTGTAAACCTTTTTGCATTATTTTATGGATTTATTAATTCAAAAGTGTTATATAGAATTTGTTCACGTACCATTTGAGTTTGCAGCGATTTGATACTTATTTATAGTTATATGTTCTATATTCCAGTGTTTTGTAGGGAAACAATCTTACCTATTGACTACACAGAGACCAGACACAATAGAAAAAACTATTGTTCGCGGTAGCCGGCTACCGCTTGGGGACTTAAGGATTAAATCCGCTATTTTGATGGTAACATTGTTTCTCTACAAAACACTGTAATATAGAACATATAACTAAATGGGATGTCTTATGGGTCCAATTCTAATGAATCAAAAATATTCTACTCGTACCTACAAACACTTAGGTACATGATTATGAAGTGTTTTATTTGGATAAGATTGTAAATGTATTTTTATTGATAAAAATATCTATGTCTAACTATTTAAAAATGTGGATTTTTGTTGAGCGTTTAATTGACAACCTTTTTATTTTGTTGTAGAGTTACCCAGAAAAAAAATGAAATATATTCCTCAGTCAGAAGTCGAAACTCAATGCGACGACGACGACGACGTGTTTTATGAGAATTCACAAACATATGACGATTGGGAACCAGAAGTGAATAAGGATAGTGGAACTATAAAAAAAACAACGAAGGATTGTGCAACATGCACAGAAAAATTAACAAAAGATAATTTCACGAACACCGAAAAGACCCTGGAAGAAATAGATGAGCGGATTCCAACAACTATTGATTTGCATGGTTGCAAATATTTTGGACAATTCGTGTCCAACGAATTGCTACGATCACATCACGGAAATCACGGAGTCCAAGTGCACAAGCGAATGTCGTCGATAATATAAGCAGTAAGATCACGTCTGTTTAGAAAGGGTAGCAAGACAGAAGTGCGGGGTGAAAAATTATGCGCCGCGCCGGCGCAAGCAATTATGAACGGTGCGTAGTTTTAAACAATAATCAACCGTATACGCAAGGGCATACGGAACTTTGTAGGCGAAAAGCCGGCGAACAGCGCAAAAAAATGGGTAAAACCCATTGTTTGTTAAGTCGTCGATCCGCCCCGCACTCTTTGTAACCCCATCATGTTTTGAGGCAAAAATGAACCTTATGACAAAAGCATTTGATTTTTTGAGAAACATTCCAGAAAGTTGACTGTTAGAATTATCTAGTGATTAACGTTGCAATAATCAATAATAAAATGTGACTCGACAACTTGGTTTACAACCCCTGAAGTCTGCTAATTTACGAAATTACTTGAAACGAACACTGTAGGCATGATATGGGTGACAAATAAAGACACTTTTATTTACGGGACTCTTTTGACAAATGTCGTTTTAGCCGATTTTTTTATGTTTTAGTTTTGTATCCTCTCGGGCACCATACGCCATACGCAATAGATTTACATGGTGCCTGTGCGGCATCATCCGCACGGAATCGGTTAAACTAACGTTTCAATTGATTTAGTAATCGTTATTGTTGTATTTACATAGAACTAATTTATTTTTTTACTTTTAAACTGAGCAGCATTTTATTTTTAAACTGAGTTTTTATTGAAATTAAACTGCTATATACGGATTTTATCGCGTTGTTTATTTGACACTTTATTACAAAATTTTGAAAATTTTTACACTACTACTACTATTAAACTTTACTAGGTAATTTTAAGCTTATTAAATTATTATTAAACTATTTAGATTTAATGTTTTTTTTTTTTTACACTTTCCCAGACGTTTTGGTTGCTTTTCAGCAGCCATGGTCACGGGGAAACTAAGATGGCAGTTGTCTCAATGTTCCAGTGTAGTTATTTCAAAGTACCCGAACATAATTTAATCATTGGTGTTTCTATTTACGCAGAATGAGCTCAAAGTATCATGAAGTCTAGCTGTGGTTTGCTTCTTCTTGGGTTTGACTATTTGTATTACTGGATCCCAAGCTGGTGGTACATTCCAACCATCTTCTATATTAAAATTAGGATGTTTTTTGATTTCAATAGCCTCGCGAAGCATCCTTGGTAGGAATCGGTGTTCTTTAGCGAGAATCTGTGGTTTGTCAAATCTCAGGTAGTGGTTGGTCCCCTGTTGCACATGTTCACACACAGCAGAATTCAACGAGCGTTGGTGTTTTACATCAGCTATGTGTTCTTTTATGCGGGTGCATATGTTTCTCTTGGTTTGACCAATGTATGAGAGTCCGCAGTCACAATCTATTTTATAGACCCCTGCATCTTGTAATGGTAGTTGGCACTTGACGGATGGTAAAAATTGACTTATCTTCGTTGGCGGCTTGAAGTATGTGTTGATTGAAGCTCGCTTCAAGATGTAGCCAATCTTGTCAGTGACACCCCTTACATAAGGCAGTATAGCAGGCTGGCGCTCGACTGTGGCTGGCTTTTCTCGGGATCTGTGACAGCGGCTGAGTTTTTAGATAAAAAAGACACATCAAGATTGTTTACCTTTAGTTCTGTACCTAACCAAATGGATTATAGGTATGTAAATATTAGAGAACATAACTCAACTCACCTTGAAGATGTTTTTTTACTCGGGTTAGGTTAAGTTCACCACGCTGGCCTTAACTTAAAGAATTTATGGAGAGCTCTCAGATATGCAGAATTCCTCATGATGTTTTTCCTCACCGTTAAAGCGAGCAATAGTTAACTATTAAATACAGACATGACTTCGAAAAGTAAGCGGCGTGCGCCTTGGGATAGAAGTCGAGAATTCTGCATCTGTCATTGCTGCTTATTCACTTCTTTTCTGGCTGGATAGGCAGTATTGCAAACCGCGTCATGTAATAACCTTGATGCCCCGCATAGGGGCCCAGCATGACCACGCTATGCTATGTGACCATAGCACCCGTGCTGTGGTCTTGGTTTAACTTTCAGTTGGACTTCCAGTCCTGATAGTTAAACCAAGACAATACGGAAGATAACATGTATCAAAAATCACTCTGCGTTGCTTATGGCCAGATCAGTTGTGAGTGAATGCTGTACAGCCAGATGACCAGCTTATCCTTTAGTTGGATCACAAAAGTGGCTTATCTATCCATTAATCCTTTCCCACCATATTCATGGGCCTCCTTAAATCGAAACGAAATTGTCGATGTAGGAAGGGCAGCATCTTGAGTAATAAGTAGGCTATGTTTTAATAGCCTACTACGTGAGCGACGCAATAGGATTAAATATAGTCAATGTTTTAATTTTAATATATGCATGCGTACATGCCAACAAAAAAGATGTTCAACTTTTCTTACGGGATCCATGCTTACAGAATTTTACAACTAAACAGAACGGTTAAATGGTTATCGATAATAAATTAATAATCAATTCATCAACTGTCATCACTGTCAATATGTCATGCCGATTCAGTTTCAGACTCCACTTCAGTCAAACTTTAGTATTCACTATTTCGCCCGTAGGCCCTGTATTACTTTACTCCCTATGTATTACTTTTCTGAGTATAAGTGTTCTGTGATTACTTTACTTTTTGCTTTAGTAGGTAGCTGGTACTAATCAACTAAAGTATAAAAAGTAAAACCTTAAACCAGTGAAACCAGTTGAATCCCTGTGTCGAGTACAGTGCCTATCGGTGTTTGTGTTCTGATTACAGAAAATCTTAATTTTTCGGATATTGAGAAACAACTGAAGAGGGAATAGCGGTACACAACCTACAATTATGTCTATCGCAGACTCAGAGGAAATGTCGCGATCCAGCAGTAATGTTGTTTATTTATTTATTATGACGATTGCCATTGAGCAAGTGTTGTAGGTTCGAACCCCACTCGGGACCAAATTTGGTGATCGAGTATCGGGAAAATAGTTGTTTCGAGTCTGGGTGTGTCTTGTGTCCGTGGTTGGAATATGTGTAAAGGTCCTCTGACACAGGAATTACTCAAGAAGCGGGATAACTAAAAAAAATTTTTGGTTGTTTAGCAAAAGATGAGCAAGTGGGTTGGAAATTGGGATCAATGATATTATTAACTACTATTATAGATATGTGATAATTCACTTTCATAGTAATGTATATTGAAAGTCGAATCTATATAATTTTGTCATTTCAAAAAGGCTAACATGAAAGAAATAGCTAGGATAGAATAGAATATATTTTATTTGGTTTGATTGTAGGTACATGAAATATGGATGTTAACCAGATATCTGATCCTTATACAATCTCTACATATAATAGGCATGCAAATATTTAGATGATAAATTAAAATGTATCAAGAAATAAACAATAAATAACCAAATTAATAAAATTCGAAACTAGTCAACTAATTAGTAAATTAAATGTATGGAATTACAAATAACATTAATAATAAAATTATAAATATAATGGTGAATATCATTATGTAAGCAGTAATAATTAAAATTAGAAAAATAAATTAAATGTCAAATAAGAGTAAGTAATATCAGAAACTAATAATCTAAAGTAAAGTTAAAGTTTATCATTAAAAAAGTCATTTATTGAATAATAACACTTATCTAATATAAGTGCAGTCAATTTGTTTTTGAATGTATGTATTGTACCATTTTTTATTGTGTTGGGTATTTTATTATAAATGACGGGCGCCATACCGAAAACATTTTCTTAAGTAAAGCGGTATTATAACCACCAGCTTCACCAGCAACATATTTGCATCATTACAATGTGAAATTTGGTTTACTGAGGTAATATTTTTCTTTTGACTAACAAGAATGTGATCTGTCATATATATTACATTAAACCAATAAATAACAAGCTTGTTGGCTTTGTCCCATAAGATATTATTACATAGTGATAGATTACAAGTAATATTTTAATATTTTTGCATGTGCCAAACCATCATTGTGGAAAACTATAGCAAAATGTGATTTAATTTAATATAATATGTAAGATGAATATTTCTTTTATATTTATCCAAATATTTAGCTTAGTTTTATAAATGTATAAATTATAAAATAATATATATATTTTTTTAAACATATGGCTATTTGTTTAAAAAAACAAAGAATATTCAGTCCCTAAAACAACTATTTGCCGAATTATCAATTTTGGGTATTCCATATGATTTTTTCATCTTATTTGATAAATTTAATATGCTTGTGGGGAATACAAAACAAACTGCCTCCTAAACTAACCTAACATTGCAAACCTGCTAACACAATATTACGCATTAATTATAGTTGGTGATATCATAACAAAAACCTATTGTCTACAATTTACAAACTTCCTTACAAACTGCCACACTGTTGGGCACCAGTCTGTGTGAGAAAGTTTAAGCTATACTCTATCATGCAGTTTGTCAGACTGCCCAGTGCAGTTTGTCAGACTTTATAATTATCTTTAAGAATATTAAAGAGATCAGACCTGCAGATTTCCTTCACCATTAAAGCTAGTGGTAGTTGACTATTTAATATGCATATGATTTTGACAAGTTGAACTCAAGACCGCTATGTGGCAGTGCAAAGGTCACACTAGGCTAAATACATATATATTTTCAGATGAAGTATCCTCTCCAGGAAGCCCAATGAGTGAAATGAGAGATATTTCTGTTGATAGAAGTGAGAACTTGTTTTTTGATAACAAAAGCCAGGACACAAAGTCAAAAAAAATTGATTCAAATTCTGAGGTTGCCTCAAAAGGAAAGAAAACTCGTAAGAAGCCAAATCTAGGTGACGCACATGGCCCTATTGCAAAGTTGGGGAATGAACCCCAAGCTTCAACTTCACAGGAAGATGTTAAACTGGAATCATCAATTGCATCAGATATATATTCAGACCCACAACCATCTACATCTAATAATGAGATAAGTGAGTCTAATTTGATCTTGAACAGAGAATGTGTTAATCTCTATGCCCCTGACACGGGACCTGAGATGTACAAAGTTCGGGGTAATCTGATAACAAAACCGATTATAACAAAAAATCTGCCTAAAGTGTTTCAATATTTGCCAATTCATGGAAAACCAGATGCCGATACAACCTTACCGGAATTTTACAGAAATAAACTTAGGGAATATGTTGGTTGTGGTCTCAATGAGGAAGAATTTAATGATTTGGAAAATTATTGTAGGTGAGTAAAACTGCTAAGTACAGGACACAGCATTAAAATGATTTTTCTAACTATATGTATATATACTTGGCAAATGCCAGTAGTACTCATAGTACTCATACCTTTTCCAAAGGCGTAGGCAGAGGTATATTACAGACACATTTTGGTTACTATGATTTTAGTTCTCTTGTAATAGGGGCAAGGCTATTGCTGTACTGAACTCAGTTTCAGACTCCATGCTGCTATTTGCTATGAGTTTGTTGACAGAAAAACCCAATAACACTCTAATACTGACATCAAATGTGAGACAAAACTAAACAATCTTAAATAATCTTTGCCTTTGCAATGGGGCTGACATAATAGTAAGCTAGACTATACAGGGTATCCCAGAATATGTGAATCAAATTGTAACGGGAGATTCCTTAGGTAAGGACCTTACAAATGTGACAAATACAAAAATATAAATTTATGACCATTGTGTAAAAATAAAATATCAAAGTTTTAAAAAGAAGTACTTAAGACTTTTTCAGACTTTCAACTACAGGTGCTTCGTTTATGGCAAATTTTTTTTACTTTTTATTTTATATATTATTATTTTGAAATTCTTGCCTTAATTTGGTGTATTTTTTTGCACTTAAGAAAATCTTGTTTGTTTGTTTTTGTCGTTTCGCGTCATAATTTTTTTATTATGCGTTCTGTTTGATGTCCGAAGTCCATCATGAGAGTACATCCTTTACCTCGCCAGGTCGCTAGATGTCGCTTATTTCCGCTTCCTAGACGCACCTACAGCGCCCTCTATCATTTCCGGTAAACAACTAAACTTCTTACCAAACACAAGCCGCCATCTTTGTCATTGTTGCGTCGTTTTTGAACCGAGCACATGGTCGTTACGAAAAATTCTATATAATTAGAATATTAGATTATTCTAATTATAAAGAATTTTTCGTTTTCTAATTATAAGTTTTAAATTATTTTAATTATCTTCAAATAAAGTAATTTCTAAAAGTTTAGTTTGTCCTCCGTTACCTTGACTTCTTAAGTGTTAAATATGAAGAGATAATATGTATAATATAAAGAGGTTGTCGCGCCTACTGAAAAACTTTTACAAGTGTGGATAGTTCATCGGATTGTTCGTCGGATCAAGAAGGACCACCATGGAAACGCCAAAAGCGGTCCAGTTCGCGGATCTGGAAGAAAGATTTGACTTATTGTCACAACAATTAGTGAGTCATTTGAACAATATTTTAACTGTATCACTTTTAAACGTGCAAATGATTATCTAATATCAACAGCATGCCACATACATCGAATTCGTTGGATAGTTCGCTACCAATATCCAGTGAAAAGTTTTTATGTCCACCTAAATTAGAAAATATAAAACAGAGGGTAGAAGATCGGGATATAAAAATAAATGACTTTACAGAGTATTCAGCCGCCTGAATACTCTGTAAAGTCACTTATTTTTTGCATTTGTTGGATTGAAAAGAGCCCAAGTTTTTTGAAAGCGTCTCTGACAACCGTTTGTCTGAGACGCTTTCAAAACACTTGGGCTCTTTTCAATCTAACCAGATCAATATGGAAGTTAATAACAGGTCTCAGAATACCATTCAACAAGACGCCGCCATTAATTCTCCAAACTTTAGATGTTTTAAAAAAGTATCAAACCCTAACATCACAAGTAATGTCAACCGAAATTTTATGTAGTTAAAAGTCTTGGAGCTAGTCCCTGACACCGTCTTTTATCTCTCCTGTATTCATAATTCCCAAATCCAACAGATAATGTCGAACCATATTCAATCTCAAGGCATTAAATCAGTTTATGAAGTCAAAGCATTTCCATCTCTTCCATCATCATGAGGTGCCCAATTTTCTACAAGGAGATTGAATGGTGAAACTGGATTTAAGTCAGGCCTATTATCACCTGCCAGTAAAAGATCAACACAGAAGGTTCCTCCAAGTTAGCTATCAAGATCAACTCGTACAGATGACGTGTCTGCCGTTCGGCTTAGCAGCAGCGCCGCGGATTTTCGGCTCGGTAACGAACTAAATGCAGAAATAGTTCGCAAGAAAAGACTACGGTTAGTGGTTTATCTGGACGATTATTTGATAGCACATCAGGATAGAAATACACTAATAGCTCATGTAGAAATCGCAATACAGTTTCTGGCCAGCTTAGGTTTCTGGGTCAATATGGAGAAATCGGTAACGACACCAACAAAGTCAATCGATTTTCTAGGAGTGGCATGGGACACCAAATTCGTCACGAAGTCCCTATCCTCAGACAAGATACAACGAATTCGTTAGATGTTGCGAATCCGACTCGCGGCCGGCAGTTGGAACCTAAAACCGGCACAACGCCTAATAGGTCATCTCAACTTTGCAACTTTCATTATCGACGGGGGAAGGTTGCATTGCCGATTACTGTAGCGAGACAGCAACAAACTCAATCGCCATCACAAGTGCCCGCGATCGCAGATTCAGTATCTAGAAGAGGTACATTCAGAACTGAACTGGTGTATGGAGAATATCAGTCAGCAATCAGCAATTCATCTCCAGAGAATGCCCACGAAACACGTCATCACCGACGCGTCGGACATTCAATGGATACTCTTGTGAACAACGACATGATAAAAGGCCGGTGGGAGAAACATCAGACAAAATGGCATTGCAATCTGAAGGAAATGTTTGCTGTGATAGCCGCTATATCAGCTAAAGCAATGTATCTCCAGAATTCGTCAGTGATTTTTCAGAGCGACAATAAAACAGTCGTGGCTTACATAAAAAACGAAGGAGGAACCCGATCACGTCAACTGCTAGATTTGATCCAACAGCTGCTGAACCTTGTGGACCATCTCAACATTGTGCTTTGCTCTCACCACCTACCAGGGCTATTCAACACTGAAGCCGATCACCTGTCATGAAATCGCACCGCCGCCGGGTGGCACCTAACAGACGAAAAAACATCAAGACTGTTCAGCATGTGGGGCACACCAGACCTAGACCTGTTCGCGTCACAGACAGCTCATGTCGTAGCAAACTATGTTACGCTAGACTTGTCAGACTCGAACGCCTACTTTCACGACGTGTTCAGCTGATCCTGGCATTACCGACTTGCATGGCTGTTCCCGCCGCCCAGTCTGATAACCAGGGTACTGGATTACCTAAATTCAGCCTCAGGTCGGTATATCCTAGTAGCACCCAAGTGGAAGAAGCCCTTTCAGAGGCCAGATCTGAAGGACCGTGTTCTGAAGCGTCCGGTGAAGCTCAGAGATACCACAGGCACAAGTGTGCAAGTTACACCTGGAAGCTTCGCTCATTTCGGATGGGATGCTCTGACAGATACGTAGACGCAGCAGGAGAAGCAATTATTGTCATCATGTTGGAGACAGTCTACTATAAAGACCATTTGGTGTAGATGGTTGAGATTTTGCCAAGAGAATAGCATTCATTTTCGTTTTCCGGATACATCAAATGTAGTTAGGTACCTCGGTTATTTATTTTCGACGGATGGTCTCTCTTACCGAACAATTCTCGTTCATAAATCGGTTATTGCATCCGTTTGCGAAGCGATATCTAATGTAAAAATTTCAGCTAACCCAATTGTAAAACACATACTGAAAGCTATTTCCTTGGCAAAACCTGCGCCTCCTAAATTACCGATTTGTGACGCAAGGATTTTGATTAGATCGTTAAAAAAGTACAAAATTAATTTGGATAGTTTATATCAAGTTTCCAGACACACTGCGGCTATTTTATTATTATCTTCGGGTCGTAGAATAGATGATGATGATCTTACTCTTTTGCATATTGATAGGCAACATTTTATAGATAACACTGATTCTGTTACCTTGCACCCTGTTTTCGGGTCGAAAACTGACTCATCCTCATATCAACAATCTAGTTGGACATTTTATCCGCTCCTGACAAAAGCATCGATGCAGTATATTGGTTACGCACTCTTGTAAATATGTCACAAGGAACTCTGGGAAATATTACTAATTTAGCAACTAAAAGCCCTACAAGCCCAGCTACTGCAGCGATGATTGGTGGTTGAATGAAGCGTGTTCTCGCTAATATTGGTATTCATGCGTCAGCTGGAAGTTGTAGATCGGCGATCTCATCTTTAAATTGGGTAGAAAATTATCATATTAATGATATCCCAGCTAAAGCAAATTGGCAACATGAAGGTACTTTTAGAAAGATTTACCTAAAACAAATCAATAATTCTAATAGTAGTAACGTCAGAAACATCTCTGTCCCAATATTTTAAGCCTGATTAATAGTAGTTGTATAGCAATAGGTTGAATTATGCGTACCATAGTCAATGTACATTTAAGTTTACACTATACATATTGTTAGATTCAATCACATTGTTGATTTATACGCGCCTTTGTCAATGTGCATTTAAGTTTACATTAGACATGTTATTATGTTCAATCACATAGTTGATTTATACGCGCCTTACTCAATGTGCATTTAAGTTTACAATTAACTATATTATTATGTTCAATTACATTGAATACCTACTAAATTACCAAAAATACAAGCCACCAGGAGATAACAAACACTTTCTCATAATGGACTTCGGACGTCAAACGGAACGCATAATATAAAAATGTTACCTTAAAATAAAAGGAGAAAGCCCATTCCAGGGCTACTAGTGGACACCAGAATAAGACTTAAATGAATTGTGCATTCATTTAGATAGAAAAAATAAATAAAAATGAATACGATTTTAAGTTATGTTATAACGCCGCCGAGTCTGTTACCAGTTCTGTATTAAAATGGGATACAACCTGCTGATAAACAATGAACTACAAATAATATAACAACAGGTAATATTTTTATATTTATTTTATTTAGCACATTTGAAAGGTCCTTACCTAAGGAATCTCCCGTTACAATTTAATTCACATATTCTGGGACACTCTGTATAAAGACTCATAAAAAAAATCCGTTGCTTTAATATTATAAATGCCTAAGGTCGTCCGCTGCGTGTGCGCGGGTGCACAGACCACGCGGGCGCCCGCTCCCTAACGCAGCGCACGGCCTAAGTGAGTTTGTTTGTTGGTCTCACTTTCGGCAGTAGGATATATTCATATACTTTTGTCCCAAGAAAATTCTATATTATATTATAGTATATTGTATGTATTTATCCAAAAAAAACATCATTTTTATTTTCAGTCCTGAGCTTTTGAAAACTGGTAACGAAATAAAGATGCAAACAAGTGTTCCTGTCATGGGATTGTTGAATGCTAACATATTGCATAATAACTTCACCACACCGGAGCTAACTGGTGACCCACCGAACCTGGCCATTCTCAAGAAGAATAAGCTTAGAATAGAAAAGGATGTTAAGGGACTGTTTATTAAGAAGCTCAAGTATAGAGGTGTGAGGGTTTTACCTTTTGCACAAGAGGTCAGTATTAATATATAGACTGTCTCACTCCTGGCCCCAAGCCTCTTCTAGGTTGGCTGCACGCATGGTATATTGGTTTAAGTCGTCGCCTCGCCACTGCTACCACTACGAGTGTTGTGGGTTCAAATCTCACACGGGACGAACATTTGTGTGATCCACAAATGATTGTTCAGAATCTACATGTTCTTTGAGTCTTTGTATTGTCTTGTTAGAATATTGTAAAGTCTTCCGCGACAGGACTTAAAATTATTGCTCGCGGTGTCTTTTATAATTCGAAAAAACTCTTATACAACAGCTTTGTCCGTCCGTCTGTTCGTCCGTCTGTTATACAACTTTCAACTCAAGAACCGTAAGAGCTAGAGACTCGCGGTCAACGCCATTCGAATCAACATAGTTGATATAACCCGATATACCTCTGACCTCGAAGTCACGTGGTATCACGTGACCTTTGCATATTACTTGAACCATTTTAACGAACTCTAAGATTTACGGCAATTCACTGCCGATTCTATATTGTTTCAAAAAATAATTTTCAGAAATGTTAAGCTTAGGTTAGTCTAGTCCACCAGGCTGTTGTGTTTTTGTACAGCTTTTTTTTCTCTTGACCTGACGGGGTCTGTTCCTGTCCATTAAGGGCTACGGGTTAGGTATCGAACGGTGGTTTGCGTCAGACCGGGCCCACCATTTACGAAACACGCGGCCCGGTGCATGTTGACAGACTTTACATATCTTCGAGAACATATGCGAAAGTGCAGACAGCGGTGTATTATACCCACATTTAGCTAGCCATTTATAGCCAGTTATAGGTCTCTCAGGCGGCGAGCCTGGCTATCCATCAATCGAGATTCTGCTGCTACTGTTCGACTGAAAAAGTGAATAACACTTTGCCCGAGGTGGGTATCAAACCCCACTACATCCCCAGCAGCCGTATTCTCTATCGCTGCACAACCGAAGCTTATTTTCTATTGTATATTATTTCAGGACAGTGCTGAAGATGAATTTTGTCAGAATACCCGAGCATCATCGACGGAGCCAGATGTGGAGTTGGACCCTGGTGTAGATATCTTATACCGTGTCAGGATCTACAGGCCATACACCTATAGCATGGCAAAGGATCGATTTGTATGTGTATTTATCTAGTTATTAATACGTAAAGCAAAAACTTTGTACCCCTTTTTACGAAAATTGCGCGGACGGAGGAGTATGAGTAGGAGTATGCAGGTGCATTTCCCCACGTGAAAAAAAAAAAGGACTCCTAGAGCGTCTTATTTTAGCTATAATGTTCATAATGTAAAATCGGCGGTAGCTCAGTGTACAAATGGCGGTAGCCCATTGGATAAGCGGCGGTAGCCCATTGGATAAGGCATTGTACTTGCGATCAAGAGGTCGCGGGTTCAAATTTCCAGTGACCCAGTCATAACACAAACGTGCTTATAGAGGTTTAAATGGATACAGTGGCTAAAATTGGGTACAATACAGGTAGATCTGACAATATAGGTTTTTTTTTTTTAAACTTTTCTGTATTTTTGTCAGACTCGGTCTCGCCACTCGGTGTTCTGTTGCGACGTGTTGCTGACGGGTCGGCACCAGTTGACGGCGCTACGAGACCGCTTCGTGTGCCACAACGACTTCGACTTGCGCGTCGATGTCTCCAACCACCCTGATGTACTGCCTACTGCTAAAGCCAAGGTATGATACGTATAGATTGTCTATTTTATTTGGCCCTAGACTTGAGAAAATTGATAGTATGTTACGATCGATTTTATAAACATAAACCAAATTAACTATTTATATAAAATCTATAATACTAGACTTTGCCTGCGGCTTCGTGTGCCTTAATGTAGATTTTGTCTATAAAAAATCCCCCGTGAACAGTACCTTTTTCTGGATAAAAGGTACACTATTTCCTTTACAAATTTTCATGATGATCGATCGAGTAGTTAAGGCGTAAAAGCGTAACAAACAAACTCACATTAGCGTTTATAATATTAGTTAGAATGTATTTATATCACAATAATTGATTTAATATTTGGTGGTTTTGCAGGAAGTTATGCCGTCAGGCTTTCTGTTCATAAACAATGTGTTCTACGTGGACACGCGTGAAGGTTGCGTCGACTGCAGCGCCGCCATCCGCGAGTGGGCCGTGCAGCGGAACATTGGGGTGTTCCCTAAGAGGGACATGTGCCAAGTGCGCCTACAAGACCTGGTGCTGAAGTTGGGATATCCTGAGGTAAGACAAATAGTTTCTAGTGGCATTTTGATGATTTCCTAGTTCTGATTTAAGCCCATAACCCGGTACCGGTAACGTTTTTGTTGTATTGTAAATAAGCAGTCCACGGTCTGTGTGTGGTGGTCTTTACTCGCAGTTTAGTTCGAGTTAATGGTGAACTGGAGAACAGTATTTACGATACAAGGATGTAAGCGCCATTTAATGGCAGTCAACTTGTCTCCTAATTTATGAGCAAAGGACCATGGGCAAAAATGTATGAGCACCACCTACCAACACAAATGAAAGTGATACCAATGTGTTCCTAAAGTATCCACTATTTGATTAAAATCTTGCTTTTTACATAAATCAGTGGGATATCAATAAAAAACAATTTGTAACGTATATTTTCATTTTTAACTTGTATGTTACTTTAACTTTACGGTTATATTACAGAACAAACATATGATTTAGTAATTACACAAAACATATTAAATGTATTTTCAACTGGTAGTTATACTATAGAAAATATATACTAAGGTTCGGGCGACTACTTGCCTGCCGATAACGTCGCGAGCGGGGGCGGGGTATTTTGTAACCGCTTATGTATTTTTTGGATGAATGGATGTTTGTTACTCTTTCACGTAAAATCTACTGAACCGATTGCGACAAACTTGTATGTAGATAGCTAGAGACCTGGATTCACACATAGGCTACTTTTTATCCCGATATTCCCACGGCAACGGGACTTACGCGGGTGAAACCGCAGGGCGGAGCTAGTGCGTAAATATTTGTATAGACGTTAGATACTATGAGAACCCCATGCGTTTGGGTAACGTCCTCTCCTCTCCTTGGGCTACCTCAAAAATCGCAGTGGCGTAAAGCTGTTAATGAACGCAAACGATTGTGAACGTAGCCGATTTGAAAATATTGAAACTCGTCTCAAGCCCTAAAAATAATTATTAAGTCTATAACTTTCACAATGTTGTATTATGACATTTATGACCTATATCTAATTACGTGGTTTCTGTACATATTGGAAGGTCATTTTAAAATTAATTTGTATTTTGAGATTATAATTATATCGCCTAAAAGTTATATCGCCTAGTGTCTGCTTCATGTATTATATATCATTGGCAGGTTTACGTACACCAAGGCACCTGCGAGCACGTATTCTTATTCTCCGAAGTGCGCCTCCTCAACGCGAACGACCCGCTTCGCTTCTCCAACTACCCGTGCTCAACTTCCATTGCGCAGAACCAGACCGTGTACTGCACGACTTGTGCGGAGTTCAGCGCCAAGTGGATCGTGGTCGGTAGCGAGAGAGTGCCCTTCGACCCTGCGTTCTTCTGCGACTTCTGCTTCAAAATGTACATGTATAAGGACGGCTCGAAGATAGGCGATTTTAAAGCTTATCGCTATAGAGGTAACGCTTTGAATTTGTTGAAGCCACAGTAACGTTTCGGCAATTTGAAGTTGGAAGCGGTTTTGATATTCTGTATTATTATTTTAAGTGTATGCGAAAGTTATGCATTGAAATTAAACTGCTTTAAGCGGCTTTTGTAATATTACATTATTTTTATAATATAACATTACATAAAATTTTACAACATTAACATACTATTACATTAAATTTTAGAATATTAACGTAACACTACATGACATTTTACAACATTAAAGTAACGTAACATTACATTACATTATTTTTAAATTTACAACTGCGGCATTTTGTTTGCGGCATTTTGTTTGCGGCAGTCATTTTCTCGGGGACACTAAGATGGTGGTCGCCTCAATGTCTCAAAGTATAGTACTGCGGATATTTTAAAACAATTATACGACATTGAGACGGCCGCTGTATAAAGCAGTTTAATTTCAATTAATATTTTAGGCTTAAATTTAGCCGTGTAGTCTGCTATCGATCGGTAATAGTTGACGTTGGTTTTCTTTAATAATGGTACTTCCAGACTTTATATTCGGTCGAGTTTTCACTTTAACCGAGCGGTACATTTCAGTCTTTACCGCGATCGTTAGCAGATTGTATGGAATAACTAGACTGTGTTTAATGTATGTAGTGTTAAGTGTATGGTGATTTATTAACATTCAGGTGTGTTTTTTATGGTTTGGTTGCAAGAGGACTAAATATTTACCTAACATAGTTTGCATTTTACAAAAATATTTGTTTTGACTGTAGGCGTAGCTTATGCCTCTGATTTTTATTCTTCGTCAAATATACCGGGATGAAGGGCAATTTCTTTGCCGCAGCTGTATTTGTTAAAAGTTTTTATTTCGCTTTCCTTGGTAACGTTGCGATTTCTTTTTCGTTATAAATTGTATTAAGCTAAAGTCCGCGGCAGTCCGTACTTGCAAAACGTTTGTACGTTTTGCAAGTACGGACTGCCGCGGACTTTGGCAATACTTATCGGTTTCGAGCGCTCATAGGCCAAAAGTCACCGCAAGAAAAATAAAACATTGCTCCTGGTATGGCAAGAATCTATAGATTACAATAACTGCATGCCATCGGACGAGCAATATCCGTATTATCTAAACATAATTAATAATAATGGGACGGAAAGGTTCTGGCCACGCGCCAGAAGACGCAGCAGGGGTAGGTTACAAGGACCTACGACCTGGTAAGGGTCGCGGGATTCGGTTGGATGCGGGTGGCCCAAGACCGGTCTGTGTGGAAAATCTTGTGGGAGGCCTATGTCTAGCAGTGGACGTCTTTCGGCTAAGATAATGATAATTAAAAAGAGCCAGCGGCTTTTTGCACGTTTTAAGTTATCTCTAAGTATTGCACAGCTTAGTGTTAATATAATATAGTCACACTATAATATAGTTTGTACTCGAAGTCGTTCCATATATTTGTAATTATTATATAAGCGGTTGACATGTATTATAGTAACATGTCAATCGACTAGTGTTAAGAGTAGTAGAAATAAAAATCCTAACTAATTGGTATTATAAATGCGAATGAGCTTGTTTGTTACGCTGTCACGCCTGAACTACGCGACCGATCTTCATGAAATTTCACATACTCGTTGTATGAGGTACAGAAAAGGACTTAGAGGGCTTTCATCCAGAAAAAGAACTGTTCCCGAGGTATAGAAAATTGACATAACATATCATTTAAGCAAACAAAAATCTTGCCGCGGAAATCTTGGACATAATAATTTGCAAAAGTTTATGTGAAATATTTAAGTATTATATGCATAGTCGCATGAAATAAGTTTTTATTTTGCGGAAAAACTTGAATAAGACGTTGTGTTTGTATGTTCTATACTTAACCCAAAGATAATTCAGAATCTAACTAGATTCTGCATTTGAAAGTTATTTGTAACATTTCCTGCTTTTTATGTATACCTTAATTTTTGATTAACCTGTCATTTGTTACGTTTATATTTCGTTACGAATACAAGAATTAAACAAGTACCTTAACAGATAGGCCTAATTACATGACGCGTTTTTCTGAAGATTACGAATATTATACGAATTATTGCCATAAATAAAATTAGTTACTTTACAATCTTGATTATAGTGCCAAGTTTTAGATATACTAGTAGTAGTAGGTAAAAAGATAATTAATTTCAATACTAAAGTTTAATATGGTCACTATATTTTTGAGTAAAATGTATTTTTCTTTAATCATAAGTAAAAACAATGGTTGTCTCATTTTATTAGGATTGATGAGAGGTTGTTGGGTTAAATAGAGAATTAAACGTAACTCTAAAGGTTACCTCGACTTGGTTAAAGCTCAGACTTTCAAATCATTCTGACCTTAAGACTGCGCCGAGCGTAAGACAGATAATGACAGAGCTCGTGCGGCGCATATTCAAATCGGGGCGCGGCCGCCGTAGTAAAATTGTATGAATAATAATAATATTCTACCACATACACACAACACCATCTAGCCCAAACTAAGCAGAGCTTGTATTATGGATACTAGACAATGGATAAACATACATATATACTTTTTTCTTGTAAATACTATATATTATACATAGAAACACCCAGACCAAGTTGTATGAAGTATGAAGGATTTGAAGTGCTTTTTTGATACATATGTATCTTTATTGTCAACCAATAACTTAAATATTTGGAACGGACAAATTGTAATATAACTATTTATGTTTCGTTAAATTTTTTACACGGAGTAATTGTAAACACATTGATTGTTATGGTAAATGTATATTTTATATTTGTATTAAACAAAAAGTGTTGATTTTATTCATTTAACTGTGACCGCCTGTTCTGGCACATTTCGCTCGGCGCAGTCTTAATTCATAGCTGGCATAATGTGGTCGTAATATAGCTTTGCCTTACTCTATGAGGATATAGGTGTAAGACTCAAGTCAAGTCCAGGAAATCTTTAAACAGCAAAACTAAGGAGGACCAACTGGCGATGAGAGATGTGTGTGATGAAGAATATATAAGGAGAAATATTGGTACAGCAGACTCTCGATAATTAGACACTCGTTAATTTGATACTCGTTAATTTGAAATTTTCTTCCGGTCCTTTGAAAATAATCGATAAATTGAATAAAATCAATGTTAATTGGTCCCCTCGGTAATTTGAGGTTGAAGGAATAGTATCTTGCTCGCCAACATGCGATAATTTGAAGTCCGGGCCCTACTCTCTATAATTTGAAGCGTTTATCATGCACAGACCTGTCGTTTGTTTACATAAATGTATTTAATTGTTAATATATAATAATAATATAGAAATAATAAATCACGAAGTTAGATCAAACTCTTATTTACTTGAGTCTCTCTCCCCCTCGTGGTTATTTAAACGCTTCTTATTTTGGACTCTTGGTCATTTGAAATTCATCTGGTCTCTTGAGTTTCAAATTATCGAGAGTCGACTGTATAACAAAATATGTTTCATGATCTTTGTATTTTTGTATTATAATTATAATAATAATATAATATTCTACCACATACATACAACACCAGCTAGCTCGAACGAAGCAGAGCTTGTACTATGGGTTCTAGACAATGGATAAACATACATATATATATTTTTTTATAAATTCATACATATTATATATAGAGACACCCAGACCAAGACAAAAATTCATGTTCATGCACACAAATGTTTGACTTGTGCGGGAATCGAACCCGCGACCTCAGGCGTGGCAGTCTGTTACACTAATCACTACGCCATCGAGGCCGACAAATTATCTAAAGTTTTATTTTTATTAAAGGTTGGTAAGACCAAAGAGGTATAACTGAGGTTCTCTGTGTCATGAAGCATTTAATGTGAGGATGTAGAAAGTGGCATGAATGCACACCTGACCTATAATCTGAAGTACGGTATGATCGAAGAATCCAAAGCTGGTATGTGCCAAGTTTTGGGTACTTCAAATTATAGCCCAGTTCTGGTAGCTGTCTCTCTAAAAACTTTTTATAAGTAAGCCTTTTTGGACTTTTGTATTTGTACACATACTCAGTCTAATATAATTTATCACCCAACGCTTTGGATAACGTGGTCTACCCACAATCGATGCAAGTCTGTCGAGACATCGGGAAATAAATAGGTGTTTATTGCTTTTAAATAATTACCAAGCTATTCAGACCCGTTGTCTAATATAATCAAATAAAACATATATTATTATATTATAATATAATATTAAGTTTGTATATATTATTTTTCTGTAATAAGCATTCATTATTTTTTGCCTCTGTCCAAGTGTCCACCACACCTTTAGCTAGCTTTGTCAATAAGTTTAATATGTTATTTTGTGTATAAGTATGCATTTGTTATATTAGTTTTGCAAACCAAAGACTGTATTTAAGTACAGAATGTTGACACACATTCAGGAGTAGAAGCGCTTTACATTTGAATGGGCAACTATATAAGTCACTAAAACATAAAAAAATGTTTATCAATTTATGAAAGAAGTTTTGTTATATTGTTGTTGTGTTGTTTATGATTTATGTGTCTTTAACTGCTACACTGTTCAAGAAATTAAGAATTATTATAGTTCTTAAGGAAAATATTGCTGATCTCGTATTTGTTAACTTATGTTACTTACTCTGTCTTATCGCTTTGTAATTTGATTTAAATACACTTTATAAATGTATTAGGGATATTACTGATCCTTGTGATGTCTTTATGTACTACTATATAATAAATAAATGTTTTGTCATTTTGTGTTAGTTTTATTTTGATCGTATCTTTCTATAGCTATTTATAATTTGACTTCACGTTAGGACAGGACACAGGTGCTTAAGGGTCATCGCTGAAGTAGTTTCAGTTCCAGCGACTCAGCCACTATGAAAAGCTGCTACTTGGCACATCGTGTTAGTTGGTAGGATCCTGGACTTTGATTTTTCCCTGGTTGAGCCCGACATACCCTCTCCGCTCCCCTGATGTCATAGAAAACTTGCGGAAATGTAATGCAAGTTAAAGAACAAAAAAGAGGTGCTGAAGGGTTAAAATGTTACTGCTTATATTATGGTTGCGAGTTCGAATCTCGCACACGACAAATTTGTGTGATCTACGAATAGTATTCCTAAGTCTAGGTATTCCATTTGTCCATTGTTTCAATCTTTCAAAAGTTCCTTATGATACAGAGATTATAACTGTTAATAAAAATAATCCAGAATAAAGAAATCCAAGATTTACCTAAAACTAACTCTCAATGGTCACTAAAGCTGAATTTATTGTTTTCGCAGAGGATTTAGTGTTACTTTTACACAGTTAATTCAAACAAACATACACCGATCCATAAAAACCAATTGCCGTGGCGCCGGCGCAAGGTAGAAAACTTGGGTATAATTTATTACGCATTACATGCACGCATAACATGTATGAATGCATAAAATTCTTATTAATCTGAATAAAGTAGTTGCATTGAACGTCGCGCTAAAGTACGTATGACGTGAGTGTTAGCGTGTTGCGCCTGATTGATACATTTATCTGAGATCAGCAGCTGATTGCTCAATCAACATGGCGCCCGCGCTGTTCACACAACGACGTGCGTTATTTATGGAATAACTTCGGTGTTTGTTGTTTTGATGATGCAACCTATATAAATTGTCAAGTTCAGGTTTGAATAATAATGTGATTGTTGGAGTATAGCAATATATAGAAAGGATGGGAGATGGACTCAATTTTGTTCCCAGAGGGGTAGACAGAGACTACGAATTTCGACATAATGCTCTCAGTGTGAGGCGGGTTAGGCCAGTCCTACAAGTTGGCCCAGTGCGGATTTGCATACTGCACACATCTTCGAGAACATTATGGAGAACTCTCAGACATGCAGGCTTGATCACGAAGATTTTCTGCACCGTTAAAGTGAGCGATAATGATCTATATAATACGCACATACTTTTAAGTCAGAGGTGCATGCCTTGGAAACTAACATACAGATTTAATAAAGGATCGTTTTTCTAGAGTGTGGTATATCAGGGGGCCTGTGTCTAGCCATTGTCTCATTTACCTACTGCTAAGTGCAGACTACTTCTGGGCGTAGAAAATTAATTATACCATAGTGGAAACTGCGAGAAGTCCTTAACACATTTCATATCAAACCAAGTAGTCGCAGCGTGAAATAGATTTCGTAAAAGTGAGATAAACGCATCGTCGCTGAACTGCTTTAAGAAAAGACTACAAATTATTCGATTTTCGGTGAGACATGTAGGTATCAGCTTACAAAACTGCTAGTGTGTATTTATCAATATAATTACAGTAGCGATGTGCACAATTGCATGCGAATGATATTGTACGCGTCGCGATATTCTTTGCGTGGTCAGAATACAAACCGCGCACAATTCGAATATTATTAATTCGGAAGCAATATTGTGCATAACTACATCTTAGTTCAATCCGCTGGTGACCGGGTTATCAAATTCACAAAGCTTCAATAACATTATGGAAAACATAGAGATACAGATTTTCTTGCAATAGTAGGTCACCTTGTCTAATTTTAAAACCTATTATTATAAAGTACTTAATATCACATTGTTTCGTAACAGCTATTAAGGATTTTCGCAATGTCACCACATTGACATTTGAGTTGTACCTATACAATAACGTCAATTAATAACTTTAATAGATTTATTTGCTATAGTTAATAATAATTTATCACAGGTACACACAACACCATCTAGCCCAAACTAAGCAGAGCTTGTACTATGGGTAGGTACTAGATAATGGATAAACATACATATTATACCTATACTTATTTTTTTGTAAAAAGACATAATATACATAGAAACACCCATGTTCATGTACACAAATGTTTGACTTGTGCGGGAATCAGACCCACAACCTCAGGCGTGGCAGTCGGTTACACTAACCATTACGCCATCGAGGCCGACGAAGTTAACTATCTACTAATGTCGACTTCATAGTTATACCTTGAAGGTATCCTTCAAGGTTAACTATGAAGTTGGTATTAACATTATGTATCTTCGTGAGTATCAAGTGATGACAGGATCGTAGAAAATGGAAATCCATTTTCTACGATCCTGTCATCAACAACTTTCGCTCACCCGTTCATTAAGAATATTGTTAACCAGAACTTATCTGTGACTTAATTATTTTTACTTGCTCAAGGAGCTGAAAATTGCCAATCCTGCCTTACCCTGATAACATTAATTTAGTCTAGTTATATATAAGTAAATTTAACCGCGTATCTAGCAGCGTCTTAGATTCATCTTTCCAATCGCTGTAGTTTCTACTAGAGGTGATTCCAATTGCCGAGGTTCATTCGATACATTTTGATATTAAACATATAAAAAGGTATAGGGACTATTGGCTTAAGCTTTATATAAAGGCCACTTCCTAGCTTTCTTTGATAGGGTTTGTGGCTTATCCTGGAGTAGGTACTTCTGCTTTCACCTAAGCAATACTTGCTTTTAATAGTTTCTCGTAATTGACGAGATCAGTTATTAGTAGGTTTTTACCGTATTTACCTATATGCTTTAATACAACATTGTAATGACTTGAACACAAAAGACAATGTCGTGGGCGAACGAAAGATTAACACAACTCTATTTCTACTCCGTCATCATTACACTTGATCGGATTGTCAGGTATCACACGATTGAGGTCTAGGATGTCTACAAAGTGCATTCTAACTGGGACAGATATATCTAAAGTACTTACAGGCATACGAGTGAATAAATACTTCTAAGAATCTTTATGATTTGTGTTAGTCTTAATGTGTCTTTGAAAACAATCAGTTCTGACATCTGATATGATTGTGTGTTATTTTTCTAGCCTAGTTTTTATAATAATGAGAGGTCAATAATTACAGATTTGCACAAGTAAATATCAAGTAAATTATTTTACATGAAGACGTTATCTTTACGTAAACTTTGAATAATACAGTCGGTTAAAATGAAGATACACCGTTAGAATTCGATATCCATTGCGCTAGTTAAATTTCTTTCAATTTTGCAAAATGCAAGTATAATCTACAAATTGTGGTTACAACACTATGTTAATTAATTAACTAGATTAAAAATAGAAAATATGTAACCACATATACAACCCTGGAACTAATAAGCAAACAATGTATTTACTGTTTTATTATGTACCTACCTTTCCAATATAATGGAGCTATATAATTGTATCCTTACTAATATTTTAAAGGCCAATGTGAGTTTGTTTGTTAAGCTTTCACGCCTTAACTACGCGACCGATCATCATGAAAATTTGCATACACTTTGTCAGCGATACAGAGAAGGACATAGGGTATATGATGGAGGACCTTTCATACAGAAAAAAGGCACTGTTCGCGAGGCATAGAAATTTATTAACAAAATGTACATTAACGCTGGCCAAGCCGCGGACAACATCTAGTCAATTATAATTTTTAAATTAATATTAGGAAATCAAGATTTAAATAATAAGTAAGTTTATTAAAGGTAAAAAGAATCAAGTATCCTAATTCTATTGGAATGTAACCAGATGTAGCTTAATAATAAAAATTAAGAATTGTTTATTTTGTGTTTAAAACAATAGCCAAGAGGCCTTTTGTTAATTAGCCTTATATTACGGATTTGAAGTTTTAAGCAAGTTAAAATAAATAATAATATTTTTTTTGTTAGTGCCTAAAAAATTATAGCTAGCAATAAAACGAAGACCATCATCGTCTTAATATTATTAAGCGACATCAGCGCCTGTCTTTTAAAAAGTTACTTTCATACATATATTACCGATTAGCTAACACAAGTGCATGTTCTTGTAAGAAAACTGCATACAAGCGCGCTACGACGCGCGCCGCAACATCGTAAGTCGTGGTTATCAAGTCATCAAACGTTCCTATTTAACCGACCACACTGACTGACATATCCAATTAAATCAAGCCCAGCGCATCAGCGAGGACTTCATAACTGTCACATAACAAACTATTTTTATTCCCGCGTAGGTGTAAGTACTTCAAATTGTATGGTAAATTGTAAAACGAGTAGGTACACATCAGGCTGATAAGTTACGGGTATTTGTGGTACGGTAGTCAGGTGCATCTGATGCTTCCGCGAGGGCGTTGGTCGTCAGGTACCTGACAGCTGTGACAAGTGGATGCATCGCTGCGATTGTACACAGCTACAATGTAGGTTAATGAGATAATACGATGACAAATGAGTGTTGTTGAATCAATTTTAAGTCTTTTATTCGTTTAGATTGTAAAGAAGCAATGTTGGATGTAAAGGTTAGTAGGTGTAAGAGGAAGTATAGAAAATTACAGCATCGATATTTGTGCCATTTGTGGACCACAAATGTTTTTGTCCCGAATAATAATAATAATAATAATAATATTCTATCACATACACACAACACCATCTAGCCCAAACTAAGCAGAGCTTGTACTATGGGTATTAGACAATGGATTATATTATTATTATTATTCTCTTTATTACTATTTTTATTCTAATTATTACATTTTTAAATATAAATATAAAAACATACATACATATTTAACAATATAAAAACTGAAACGACCCACCGGCATCGGGAACAGGGTCCAAGCTGCCGGTGGTTAGGATTCCAGAGACAGGAACCTCCTCACAATGCGTGCTGTATCTAATAGCACTGCCTTCTGCATCAAACCCCTGATCCAAGCACCTAACGCGAGCCTCTTTAGATGGTGATCGAGGCTCTTAGCAATTAGACCATTGACAGATATGACTATCGGCACAATGATTGCCGAATCCACGTCCCACATGTCGACAACAACCTCGCGAGCTAAATCGAGATATTTAATTTGTTTATCCTTTTCAGCTTTCACGAGATTGCCGTCATGCGGAATGGTGACATCGATAATCATTGCACGGCGCTCTGATCGATCTATCACCACAATGTCAGGTTTGTTGGCCACAACAGTCCTGTCTGTGATGATAGTTCGATCCCAGTACAACGTGACATGACCATTTTCGAGAACTGATTCAGCTACATACCTGTAGTACGGCACTTCAACATCTACAAGTTTGTATTTCAGAGCAAGTTGCTGATGAATAATCCTGGCTACTTGGTTATGTCTGTGCAAGTACTCGCCGTTAGCAAGACGAGAACAACCGGAAACTATATGCCTGAGGGACTCACCAGGTAGATGGCATGCCCGACAAATGTCAACCGTACCATCCCTCAAGATATATTTCCGGTAGTTATTCGTCTTGATAACTTCGTCCGCAATAGCACAGACAAAACCTTCGGTTTCCCCAAAGAGGTCACCGAAACGTAGCCAGTTCACGGAGGCTAACAGGTCTACATCGGCTCCATATAGAGCCTTGTAGAACCTACCGTGAAGCTCCTTGCTCTGCCATACATCCCTGCGATCGCTAGTGCTAAGCACTACAGGCTTGCGCCAGTTCTCTTTAGCCAAACTGAGCGGGGTGAGTCCGGTGTCCACAGCAACTACATCACGATGCATACCCACGTCTGCCTGGAGAAAGTATTCTCTGAGGTTGCACACCTCGCGGTTATGAAGGGCCTTGGCATTCAGAAAGCCTCGGCCCCCACATTTCCGCGAAATATACAACCTCATCACAGACGAACGTGGGTGATGCATACGGTATGCCGTCAAGAGTGTACGGACCCGCCGGTCCAGGGCATCCAGTTCAGTCTGAGTCCACTTAAGTATGCCAAAGGAGTACATGAGAACTGGCATGACCCAACCGTTACAAGCGCGCACCTTGTTGCCACCTGATAAAAGACTATTTAAAACTTTTTTCAGGCGACCAAAGAAACGCTCCTGCAGCGATTGCTTCATGCCAGCCTCATTGATACTTAACGCCTGTGACATACCCAAGTACTTGTAAGTATCGGTTACAAGAAGTGATCGTAGGTTAATGGAATCCAAAAGTTGTATTCCTTATTATTATTATTATTAGAATACATATATACTTTTTTTTTGTAAATACGTACATATTATACATAGAAACACCCAGACCAAGACAAACATCCACGTTCATGCACACAAATGTTTGACTTGTGCGGGAATCGAACCCGTGGCCTCAAGCACCTCAAGCCTATAACACTCGAAGCACTGGCAGCACTGCGAGGCGACTGTAATCAATGCTCTGTTCGTGAAGTTAGTTTAGTTACCACGCTAAACAGAGATTCTTAAGCCTCTTACGTGAGAAAGTCTCTTTTTGCAGAGTTGGTTAGCAATGGGTTCGGTGGCACTCGAGAGTTGTGTCCAGAAATATTTTTCTAGAAAATAGAAACCATTTGAACAACAAACTAGAAGCAATAATAGAGTGCGAGCTAACCTAATATCGTTTACCTAGCTTCTTTAAGTTCATAATATTGTCTTCTATTTACGCGAATATTATTCATTGAAATTAAACTGCTACTTATATACGGATTTTATCGCGTTGTTTAAACAACGCGATAAAATCCGTATATAGCAGTTTAATTTCTTTAAGTTCTTTAAAGAAGGTTTGTCACTACCTTCTCTAACAACCTTTGCTGACAGGAAAAGCCGAGACACCACTTTAATGGTCGATACCTTGGAATTTCAGTGCCCCTAAATCTTTACAATTATGCTTGGACAGATAGTTATATTTCTGGATTTATTGTGGGGTCTGGCAATGTTATTCAGCTGTATCTACTGTTTATAAAATCTTAATACGGAGTCTAGAAATTTCCTTGGTAAATTGCAATAGCCTCGCTCCTTATGGTGGAAATAATTGACAAAACGTGGTTCTAATACTAGATCCCTTTCAGAAATGTAGAAATATGACTCGGTGTATGCATGTTAAAACTATTACATTCACCTTACAATACAGATCGGACACATTTTTATGTATCAGATTTCCTGATTAGATTAACAAACAATGATATTGCTTGTAGATTAATATCGGTCTCGAGATTAAGCACACAAACCGCGGTGGATAGACAGAGGCCCTTAATTAAGGTTGTTGCTTAGATAAGAGTAACAAACGATGATTTGAGAGTATAATCAAAGATTGAATGAACCATAACCGTAATATTATCTGTGGAGATAAAGCGCGCTGACGCCTGTTGCTCAACGTTTTGAAACTGACCTAGAAATTATCTGTGACCAGGTAACTGAAGTTTTAAAAAACTACATAAGTAATACTGTCCTCTTTTTAACAAAACTTAATAGTGGTTATGCTAACGACTATCAAGTTTAGCTTCCTACTTGAGCTCAACCTGATGGTATGTGGTCAAGTATTTCTTGAATTATTTCTCAATTGCCAAAAGTAGTCGCAACGCATGACTATCCGAGAAATATAATTTAATTACTGTTGAAAGCAAGGAACTCTGCTCATCCATTAAAGAATAAAAAGTCGTAGCGCTATGACTAATAATAAAATTACTTAATAAGAGTAATTATGTGTCTGATAACAAAGTTATTCGCCATATTGCATAGTCTATTTGCAAGCGCAAGTGGGACAAAAATGCGAAAATATTTGCTTAATGTTCGGTGCATGGCAGAACAAACAAAGTTTGAGGTCGCATTGCTCGTCTGATGTATTATTATCTCGTGCGGTGTGCATCGCAAGCTTGATAACGAGATGAATACATCACAACTATCTTTATACAACGTGGAGCAGAAAACTGGGGCTGTAATAAGATGGATGGTAACTTAGAAAATACAATATTAATTTCAGTTGACAATTATTCGATGAACCGAGGTCAAACTATCATCTTATAGGAAACTGACGCACGGCGTTGGTATAGTAATACCATTAATGCGAGATTTGGAGGCTCTGAGGCCTAGTTCTTCTAGTCCATTCGATTATTCGACCATATAGAAAAGGAACTAAAGATATCTTTAGTTACTTTTTTGGTTGGTTGAAATCATGCTAGTGATACCCTTGGTATCACAGTTAAGTAGCCTATAGCCGTTATGGCGCCTATGAGCGTACCCAGAGCGTGTAGTAATAACGTACCATTGGGTTTGTATAAAATGACGTACCGTTCACAACTGACCGGGAACAATGGACTTTCCATTGTGTCTGCTATACGGCATTCAATGTGTTAATATAAAGACTGCAAAGGTTGCGTGGTGGTTTAAATGGTCCTCTCTCTACTGCCACTACGCCGAGTTTTGTGGGTTCGAATCCTATGCGAGATAAATTCCAGCAGTAAAACTCAATAAGTACTAAACACTTTAACCGTTCTAGTAGTCGAACACAAAACCTCGCGTTCAACAGTTGTGGTGAGCTACCTCTTAAGCTTCAGACTACAGAAGTAATCTTTATGTCGCAAAAAATGTAGATAATAAGCTAGTTAAGGAAACTCAGTCCTCAGTGGTCGTCCATTGAGGGCACATAGACTTCACGATTGAGCGCTAAGGCTGAAAAGAACTAATATTGTCTTCTGTTTACGCGAACGTTATTCATTGAAATTAAACTACTATATACGGATTTTATCGCGTTGTTTATGTAATATAGTGTAAAATAAACAACGCGCTAAAATCCGTGTATAGTAGTTTAATTTCACTGCAAAGAACTACTTTTTAATTCTTCTAAAAACGCTTATACATTTGTGTTATTTATTAACAGTCATGACTGGGCAGCTTTCAGAGGGAAAGTTCAGTTGAAGCAAGTTCTAATGTGCCATTCGTTTGCACTGATAGTGCATTGGTGTCCTCGCCACTGCCAATGCGCCGACTGTTGTTGGTTCGACCACCACACGGGATAAACATTTGTGTTATTCACAAATTGTTGTTTTGGATGTTTTTGTGACCCTTGCTTTCAGTTTAAGTAAAGTCATCTGCGACGCAGGTATTATCTACGGAGCGAAGGCAACAATTTAAACAATAATACTACCCCAAGTGGCGCACCAAGGAGGTAGTGTATGCACAATAGCTTTGTTAGAACGTTGTAGAGTTAAAATATTAGACCTAAACACTCGTATATTTTGCTTGCACAAGTGATAATGTCGGTTCTAGTCGCTTGGATTAATAATACTGAGTAAGGTGACCTCAACCTTATATGTATTGGCTGGAAACGCATCTGTAAGTGCCTAAGAGTACATCCATAAAGTGTCACGAATTAGGTGACCACGGCTATATTGTATCGTCAATCTTTATTCACGCAGGCATACACCAATAGTTTCGATGGTATGATGTCGGATTCAAAATTAGGCTACCAATTGTTGTATTCCTGTGGTGAGTAGCGTAATTAGGCTCCTAATGAAACAGTTGTATTAGTACGGACCAGCATGATCTGGACATCACATCGATTTCATCTTTAAAGCATATACCAATATATTTAAAACATATGTACGTCCAACTAATTATCTACTTGGGACCTCCGTGATCTTCTCGGCACGGAAGCTACCATGAAGTAAACTACTGACTCAGACTACTGACTGTGACAAATATAAAAACAGAATTTCACTATGGGCCACCACACAACTATAGACAATTTCGTTTGGTTGCCAACTTGCACTGCGCTTATAGAACAGTGACATCAGGTAAAGGTACATGCGTGGACTATATAAACTTGGTACTACTACACAGAATCTTCATATTATCATAGTACCTACTTAGTTTTTGCACGGTTTTGTTTATTTTACTCAAATAGGCTCGGCCCTAAAGCCATGATGTCATTCAGACGTCTCACATGTGCGAGCTCGTATGTTTAACATAAAACAAATATTATCTCATGCCTACTACCCACTGTTGCTGTTTTACTTTCAATTACATAACAATGTTTGCAGTTTTACTGTTTAGATTTGTTGAGCAATCTTGTTTCTTGAGATGCATACAATTCCTTATTAGGTGATCCACAAATAGTTGTTCGAGTGTGAGTGTATGTTTGTGACAATTGTGTAAACCTTTGTAAAAAATTGTTTTGCAATAATTATGCTAAGTAGGGAGATGTCGTTTTAATTCATGGTATGAGACCTAAAATGTAGCGGGCAATTATGAGTATTAATATGTCTGTCTATCAATCCTGTTAATTCTCATAAGAGGTATCTGATATCGACTTAACAGGCTTGAGTATCTATATTTAAGTATTTACTAATATATATCTTATCTGGATATATCTTCTCTCTTAGCCTTTATTATTCCCAAGTCACTTGGGGTCGGCTTTTCTGGTCTAACCGGATTTGACTGGATATCAGTTTTACACGGAGCGGCTGCCACCTGACCTCCGCAACCCAAAGGCTAACGATACCCTAAGGCTAGACCAGTGTCAGGATATTAGAGGGTACTGAGTTTCCCAATAACGACTGCCATAGATGTTCATGGCAGCCGGGACCGAAAGCTTAACGTGCTCTCCGAGGCACAGAGCAGGCGATAATTGTCAATCAATACGCACATAATTTCGAAAAGTCATATAACTTCCGAAAGTCAGAGGTGCGCGACGTGGGTTCGAACCCGAGACCCTCTGCATTGCAGTCTGTTGGTCTCCCCACTAAGCTATCGCTGCTCTATTTAGATAGGTAGATCTATAATTATTCCTTTTTAAACTAGTTGCCTATGACAATGCTGTGTCTGTGCATTAGGATCAACAATTTAGAGCGTTCTAAATTGTCGCCCAAAAACAATGGTTTTAAGAATTTTTACTTCTCCTTCTCTCAATTTGTGAATCTGTGCTGGCATCACGCAAAAATCCTAGCGGCTTTTGATACATTTCTACAGTTCACAGGTTAATTAGAATTCTACTAAAATATAAGCCACGTTTTATACAATTTCGTTCTGTAGTTGCAGTGACGTAGCTTGCCTTAGACGGGCCCTGTATCAATATGTGTTGAGGGGCCTAAAGGATTAAAGTTGTAATTTTTACTTACACACTTTCGCGGCCCCTGTAGTCTGGGGCCCCCGTAGCATTGATACGACTAATACGATTGATACGGCTACGCCCCTGTGTAGTTGGTACCACAAATTATGAAACGTATGTATATGCAGGCAAACTACAGTGCAATTCTGCTAAATTTGACGACCAAACTCACATCCAAGTCAGCTGTTATATATAATTTGAGTTTATCTACAGTAACCATGTCAATAACAGTTGGTTACTATGCTAACGGTTGAAGTGACAGTCGAGTTCAATTTGAGATGAGTTTTTAATAAGTCCATGTGAACGTGATATGGACGAAGTCGCCAGCAAAGACTAGCGAATGCGAATGTGGGTTTGTGTGTTTGTTACGCTTTCATACCTTAACTTCTCTACTGATCGTCACGAAACTTTACATATACGTTGTCAGGGGAACAGAAAAGTGTATAGAGTATCTTTCATCTAGAAAAAGCACTGTTACTAACCTAACCCTACCTACACTTATGCAAGCGAGGCCGCAAAATCTTGTATCTATACTAATATTATAAAGCTGAAGAGTTTGTTTGTTTGTTTGAACGCGCTAATCTCAGGAACTACTGGTTAGAATTGAATAATTCTTTCAGTGTTGGATAGCCAATTTATCGAGGAAGGCTATAAGCTATATAACATTACGCTATGACCCCACAGGGGCGGCGCAGTAACGATAAACGCGGGTAAAACCGCGGGCACATTTATATTTAAGTTAAGTTGAAGAACATTGAACGTTTATATTAATAATTAATATGATAGAGCTCGTTACTATGCGACAATTTTAATGTTGAACAAGTGTGAAAAATGTAAATGATTTTACTGAATACGGGTAGTATTTTCTTGGCTTGTGCATTTATAACGGGCTCGCTTTATCCAACAGCGTAATCCGCGTTTATTCCATGGGCACGCATAGGATACTCATCGGAGTAGAAGTATCCTATGATTTGTGATTTCTGTGTTGCCTGTTTAATCCAAATCTGCTCAATGGCTTATGCCTGATTGAGTAGCAAGCATCGTAACAGCTTCACATTTTCCATCTGCAGTACCTATTAGTCACTCCTAACATAAACATATTAGCTTATATAGTTATGTTTATAATACTTTTTTTTTATCTCATAGGCGGCGAACGAGCTTATGGATCGCCTGATGGTAAGAGATTATCACCACCCGTGGACACCCGCAACACCAGAAGGAGTCGCAAGTGTGTTGCCAGCCTTTTAAATTTTCCCCTCCTCCCCAAAGCGGGGAGGGGAGTTGGGCCTCCCGTGGGGGCCACCCTCACTAAATCGACGAAATACAACGCAAGCGCTATTTCATGTCGGTTTTCTGTGAGGCCGTGGTATCACTTCGGTCGAGCCGGCCCATACATGCCGAAGCCTGGCTCTCCCACGGATTAAATATAACTCCATAAGGAAAATAACGTCAATTTAAAATTAAATTAAAGCAATTTTAAAGTATTGTTTGTTAACATTTAACGCTTTTATCCAAAAACATCGTTGTCATTATTCGACATCCCTGCTGTGAGGCGGTTTCCGTAGCTTATAAATCCTTGTACCAAAAAAAAAAACATTAGCAATAACAGTAGCTGTGCTACCAGGCCAAGCGACAAAATGTACTGCTCCCCGACTTACCCGGAAACCCTTGAGAAGCTTGAAGCCCAACTCTCTGCAAGAATATATGGTTGCTTAAATATTCTATAAAGTTGTGTCACTTCTTTAACAGGGCGGCGTGTTAGTATCTAGTCGTTATATTAATTAAATAATTATCTAAGTTTATACTTAGGACCAGTTATGTAGCGCGAGTATCACACTCTACCAAGTATTGCTTGTCTCCGTGCTACTAACGCCAGCCTTCGTTCTAATTTAGCTTATTGGCAAACTTATCTAAGTATTATTAGCTATAAGCCTAACCAACAGTATGTTAAAAACAGAGTCATTAGACTTATGCTCTTTAAATATCGATAGCGTAAATGGGCTGATTCAGTTTACGCTAAGCAGTATGTAGGAACGGCTTTATTAGGCTTATTTATTTTCAACAAACTATATATTAACACAACATGGAGCATTAAAAGTCGCGAGAGCAATAAGATCGATGCTTTTGAGATGTGGTGTAGGCGGAGACTACTCCAGATACTATGGACCGCCATGAGGACAAAATAATCTATTTTACAAGAGCTCAACATCACAAAGCGGCTTACAACCATCTGCGAAGAGCGGGCTCTCAGTTTTTTTAGACATATCATGCGGTCACCTAAATATTGTCTAGAGAAGCTCTTAATATTGGGTCAAGTTAACAGAAAACGCGCCAAAGGTAGAATACCAAAAAGATGGTCGGACGTTATAAAAGACGTAGTAGGCGGCACCTTACAGCAAGCAGTCCACGCAGCACTCAGCCGCTCTCATTGGAGGGACATCATTTGTGGTCGCGATCCTCAGAATTGAGGGAACGAGGAAGAAGAAGAAGAATGTATTAACACATGAAGACGAAACGCACGGAGCCTTTGGTTTTGCATATTTATAGATAACATGGAAAAGAAGTGCAGAAAGCTTAGCTTCATAAAATCAAAAATGCATTTAGTTTGAGTTTTGATCACTTTAAACTATAAATACCATATTTTCTTGTCCTCTTTTGTAAACAACAAAATCATTAAGTTACTACTTGCACACTTGAGTCGATCTAAAATAAATAGACATGACAAAAATTTAACCGACTTCAAAAAAGAATAATCTAAAACGAAAAATACACAAAAATGTTAGAAATACTTAATTGCGTATTCTTGTGAATAATTAAATCATTGTTATTAATGGAGTCGTTTAGTGAATCTGAAGTTCGATTACTGATTTTATTTGTCTGAGTATGAGTAAACCTACTAAACGCGCTGCTCATATGAGACAGCATCGTTTAAATGAGACAAACGAGGAAAGGGAGAAACGCCTATCTCAAAATTGGAAATCTACCTCCAGGGCCATTTCAAAAGAGACTTGTGAAGAGCGCAAAAATAGTCTTTCGAAAATGCAGAATTACGTGAGAATTGTTTGGACAGGAAAAATCGGGATTATATACCGTTTTAATAACTTTTGGCCATAGTGCATCTCATGATAATTCCAAATACGGTTGGGATATGTTTTATTCCGGAGTTCCGGTGCCTAATGGCTTCAGCGTCATATTAAAAGTTGTATTATAGAAATAATTTTGTTATTAGCTTTTTTGTGTATACCTTGTTGAGTTCAAAATTAAATGAGACCAAATGAAAAGCAACAGCTATAAAAAAAAAACATACAGTCGATTTCTCGGAGATCGAGTTTTTTTTTGATGATCTGTAATGTCGGAGTTTAGAAGCAGCTGCTTTTTTTGAAGTCGGTCAAAAAGAATGGCTATACATTGACATCTCTAAGTTTTATTATTAGCTGCCAGTACGCTACCTATATGTTTTCCAAAACAGGCGAGTAAGAAAATATTGACAATATAAATGAGCCTGATTATAAAGGAATGTCTAGACGTCCGAAACTATCATAAATAGAACTTCGCAAATTAGTAGAATGAGCTCATTCAATAGTTACATTTGCGTTTGATAACGCTCATAGCAATAGTTAAAAACCCGTCAAGGTTTTAGATAACACAATAAGTTTAATGTGTACCGAGATAACTGCAAATTGGTTAACGCTATTAATTAATATGTGGTTCTCAACGTACGTCGATGTTTTGCAATATATTCTGTTTTGTTAAGAACTCTTTAGTTCCTTGCATGAATGTCCTGTTCCCATGGCAGTCTGTAAGCTTATGCTTACGTTCGATTATGAAGGGTTGGCTAGTATAATGGAGCATTTCTATTAGGAAATCATTCATATCAGCACGAGTATATATCTTGCTCGTTAGACGTCAATAGCCCTGCCACCCTATACAGTAGTACTGAACAAATATACGCCATTGACTTACCCTTCTAGAAAGTAGTAGTATTACACCTTTGGCTATATGCTGTAGTGATATGGAATAATAAAAAAACGGAAAAATAGTTCAAGGTTTTTTTATAGAAAGACCATGGTATATTTGAACATCACTAAAGCTTTTAATCTAGCTTAATTTATAGATACCTATATTGGAATACATCCATACTTTATGGATATTACAGTAAGCACTAAGAATGGCGGACTTTGCCATTCCATTATGATTTGAGAAAGAATTTGTGGGAGCCGTAGATAGATGTTGCAAGATTGCCTGTATTTTTTATCTTTAAATGGGTTTTGGGTCTATACAAGGACTACTTATACTAAGATATTATAAATAGTTATATAAACACACAACATTATCTAACAAATCTCTTTGATAATTCATAGGATTGTCTTTAATTTAAACGGATAGTGTTTAAAAAATTATGCTCCAGGCGAGGCTCGAACTCGCAACCCCGGCATTCCTCACACGTTATACTGCTTATAAGTACCGTGCGCTAACCAATTGCGCCACTGGAGCTATGATGACTCTCCCTTAATAATTTGATACCTAATCTGTTTGATAGTTAACACAAATTAGATATCAAATAAAAAGTGGTATCAAATATTTTATTACTATCGCACAAATTGTTATTCCGAGTCTTGTACTATATACTATATACCTACCTATCAGTTGTTAAATGATCACAAAATTCTTTGTGGCACTGGGGTTAATTTATAATGTCTCATATAGAATAACGAAATAAGTTATAGGATTTCTTCCATAACTATTTATGGAAACAAACAAACTGAAGAAATCTCACAAGACGCGCGAGATAATTAAGGCGAGGTACCGCCTAACGCTTGATTACTCGGTACCTGTATTCTGTCAACTATCATTACCAGGCAATATGTTTAGTTAGACTGTGATAATAATTGAGCTGGAATGCGATTTATAGTAATATGTAAACCTTGTTATGTTGTTAGTGGAATAATATATAAACCTTCTAATATTACAAATGGGAGTGTATATTGCATAAAAATGATTGTATGTTTATTACTCAATCATGTCGAAAGCGTTGAATACAATTTGGCAGACAGATAGACCATATCCTGGGTTATATACACATATTGCAATTTTTATTTCGGCTGCATTTGCGTAAGATTTCTACATAGATTCTAGTTACTAATAATGATTTTATATTAAAACAAGCATAAGCATGGCATTTTGTTGGACCCGTGAAATTTTTAAGGGGCTCCACATATAGTTCAATGGAGCACAACGTCCAATAGCAAAATCAGTGATGTGATAAGTTAAACCTAGACGTGAATTAAGAAGGAAGATATGGATAACAATAAGACAAGACGGATAAATGAAAATATACGACTATAATATTTTAAGCACTACTTTAATAAAGTTATTACATAAATGATTTTTAATAGCTCTTCAAATATATACATAAAATATAATGTGTATTCTTTGAGTATATTCAAATTAATTACAAGCTTTCAGTAAAGGCAGATCAATAGGACACTCGCATTAAAAAATTTTTTAGTTGCCCCATTATTATCTCTAACTAATACTTAGCTACCTCTCAACTAAATAGCTTTCAAGTCCTTGATCAGTGATTAACCTTTAATCAACAGTCTGCTGTTGTTAATTACCTGATTTACTATGACAATGCCACATTATTGTATTACTGTTTATTATCTAAATTCAAGTGTAACCACGTGACGAAAGAGACTGGTCCTCGCGACACTGGGAATCCTAGTGTGGGGTCCAGTGTTTAAATGTAACATGGACTGTATTTATATTGAGTAAATAAATGTATTATTATGTTTATCTTATCACAGGTATTTTCTAACATATCATATTAGTAAAATACCTGGCCTTTTGGGAAGCTTACACGGAGACATAGGTCCAACGTGAAATGTCTTTTTGAGAGTTTTAATTTTCTAAGGTGGGATGGAACACTCTTGTTTATTATTATTATTACCTCTTAAATATTTGAGTTTAGTTTAATAGTAAGGGTGAAGACAGAGACTTACACGGGAGCTCTATAGAACAAAAATATTTTCGAATGATTGTCATGAAAACATTAAATCTTGTAATTGGGTCAGGCAGCGTTGCAAAGAGGCTGCGGCAAACAAGATTAGATACCAAACACAAACAGTGCTGATAGGCGAGCGCCTGCCTGCTGTCTACGCTATGTGCTGAACGTGTACACCTAATTAGTAAACTAATTTATAAGGTTTAATTAATATAACATAGATTTATATAGGCGTACATCCTAGAAAAGCAAAGGTGTATTAGATCGTGTAGACTTCTTGTTCTAGGTCTTATAAGGTGAATTAATTGCCATTTACTGATTACCATTGGCCTCGATGGCGTAGTGGTTAGTGTAACCGACTGCCACGCCTGAGGTCGCGCGTTCGATTCCCGCGCAAGTCAAACATTTGTGTGCATGAACATGGCTGTTTGTCTTGGTCTGGGTGTTTCTGTGTATAATATGTATGTATTTACAAACAATAATTATATATGTATGTTTATCCATTGTTTAGTACCCATAGTAAAAGCTTTGCTTAGTTTGGGCTAGATGGTGTTGTGTGTATGTGATAGAATATTATTATTATTTATTTCTCTTTCACGGGTATTCCTCTAATACGTTAGGAAAATACCCGGCCCTTTGGGAGGGTTACACGTAGACATGGTCCCAACGTGAAGAGGCCCTTCGAGGGTTTTAATCAAAGGTGGGATGGAACACCTACAGCGGCACCAACCGCATGTCTTGGTAGCGCAGGCAATAAATGCGACCGCTGTGCGTAAGGTCTAGGATTTGATTCCCGATTACTAGCAGAACGGAATTTAGGAATGTACGCGGTAAATGTTAACAGGCTCGCCTACTATGACGTGGGTCTTAAAAGCATAGCTGGCCGAAAATGGGTGTAATAATCCTGTTTGTAAATCCCTAATAAAAATAAATAAATACATCCCCTTCGGTAATATAGGCGTGAGACTATCTTTATATATATAAATCTTCTGTGCGTGTGTTTGTAATTAAACTCCTCCTAAACGGCTTGACCGATTTTGATGAATGATTTTTTTTTCGTATGTACAGGACATCCTCTGTCGGGACAGTTAGTATTGCATATAATTCTTGGTGCAAGCCGCGGCGCGCTGCGATCGCAGACTGCAGTACCAGTGGTTATTGGGGGAGTCATTATGTTGGATCAGTCCCAAACTCACTGCGACTGTGGTGCACCCAGTCACCAGTCACCCACCTACTGACCTGTCCAGCATGTCCTACATCCTACACAAGAGCCGACCTCAACATCGCCACTGCTCCTGCCATAGCGGTCGCCACTTTCTGGGCCAAGACCATTTGACCGCAAAAGGGGACAAGAGCATTGACTCGAAAAGAAGAAGAAGAAGTACCAGTGGTGTCGCGAACCGCAGTCTCTCTGCGATTCGCGATACCACTGGTACTTCTTCTAGTGCAATTTATAGAATTGACGGAACAAATGTCGTGAATTCTTCTTAGCGTATCGTTGGCAAACACTTTCAAAGCTGCCCAGAAAGCAGCTGTGCTAGCTGCGTTGTCAGAGGTATGTCGTGTGTTGTAAAGATGTTTTGATGTTTGTCAACCACACGTACATATATTGTTGTACAGATTTGGATAAAACTTGGCCCTCAGATAGGCCATGTTTATTTTCCCCTCGGAATGCGCGCTGCTTTTCACTCGTATGGATCCCCCAGGAGTAAACCGACAGTCCTAAACTAGCATAAATATATTATGATGTTTGCCGTCATAACGAATTAATTTTGTATTATAATATATATTATTGAACTACATACTTCACGGCACCATATTTATGAATAATTTTGTCCTTATGTTTGTTCAAGACGCGAAAATTACTGAATTCTTTTGTACGTAACTTGGCCAGTTTGCGCATCACATTCCAGGTCAATATTGTGGCTATGACTCACTGCCTTTGATTAGGAACTATTTGATTAATTATAATTATGATAGAGTAATTTATGGTTATATTATTAATTTTTTTTCTTACTGTGTAATTAACAGTACCATAATATTTAGGTGTTTATTTAACTGCACAGATGGCGTAGTGGTTTAATTAGTCGCCTCGCCACTACTACTGCGACTAGTGATGTGGGTTCGATCCATATACGAGACAAAACTTTGTGTAATCTACAAATTGTTGCGCTGAGTCTGTGTGTTCTTAGTGTTGTTTGAATGTTTGTAAAGTGCCGTGCCGACAGAATTTATTCCCGCACTAGAAATAAATCCTGTGTCAGGCGAGTTGTATCAAAAAGTACCTACTATTTATCTGAAGTATTTTATACGGTATTGAATTGGCATTATGCAGCAAAAAAGTACCTAGGATAAAATTCAGTTACGAGCCCGTTTGCCCCTCAAGGTTCGCCCCCAAGTAGGTATTTGTTAGGTTTCTTCTAAAATCCACCCAAAAATAGGAGCTTCGCTTAGCGGGGCGCCGTCGACTTAATGAAAGGGGCGAAAGTCAAGGGGCGTACGGGCTCGTAGCCCAATTTCAACTAAAGGTGCCAATGTAGCAATGCTTGTTTTTATAAGTGCAGATATATCATATAAGAAGGAACACGGATATACCTACCTATTTTTACATCTAGTATAGTAGCAAGACAAAATTCTAAGATTGCGCCCATAGGAATTTCCCCATGCAGGTTAACTTGAGAGAAAAAATATAGGTCGATATAACTAAAAAGTAATGCAATTAAATAAGTGAATAAAATATATCCAAAGTCCATTTTCAGTCATTCGATTATTAGAGGTTTTCCGTATGTATAACATACATTGTGTTACGCCTCTATTCCCGAATGGGAAGGCAGAGGTGTACCCGAATGGGTTACTTCGCTTCAATCCTACTTATTATGGAAATAACCTTTTGCCTTCCGCTGGGCACAGTCCTAAACTCTGTATTGCTATTGCTCGGCTCAAGCGGAGAATCGAACCCGGGACCTCAAGCACAACATGTGCTTTCAATACCGCTGTACATACATACCGCCACTGAGAAAGTCAGTCAGTGTACTTATCTTTTTGCACGTATATACTTAATCCTAAAGCTGATCTTAAACAACAATTTATATACATAATTCATGAATAGTTAAGGTATTTCTATTTTACTACATTGTGTCGGATACACATATTTATGTCAAATTTCTTAACATTGACTACAATGATGTTAAACATTTAATATCATAGTATTTCATTCAAGATGATTATCAAAAAGATAGTAAGTCTAGAATCAAAATGAAACTCTCAGCCTAATTATTGCTTTTCTAATACTGGGTTGATTATAAGCAATATCTAAGTCTAATACTTTTAAATATGCCTACAAATTCTCTAAGTCGAACAGAAGTGCGCTACATCCACGGAGCACGTTCATATCTGTCTATATGTCTGTTTTTCAGTAGTCGAACACATTGAAACAAACACCTTACAGTTTAAAGACCGTATTCCCCACATAGTAACAAGACATTTCGCAATCTTATCTCACATTCCGTGTTAATCCTCTCACGAATACTTCTTCTTGTACGTAATCACAGAAATATGAACTCCAAAACAAATGGATCGCCTTTCTGTGTTTTATCTAGCACCGAATAACACCGTATAATTGTAAACAATATCGTCCGGAATCAAATTAAGGTGTAGTACACAGATTACTAGGAATGTGACGAGGCACCTACCAACTTTTGGCGATTGCCATCAGCGCAGTGGTTTAAAAACGTTGATAGCTTTAATGTTTTTAAAGTGCCAATGAATAAAGTATTATGGCGAACATCTAAAATGTTGAAAAATGGCAAAGCTATATTTAAAAAGTATTTATAGCTATTTTATTATGGTTTCTTTCGTTTTATGCTAGAATTATATATTTCGATTTACAATTTACTCAACCTGCTAAAAAGCCATCAAAATCAATTGCTATAACTTATTCTTATAGCACTGCATTACTAGTTGTAAGGCATATTGTTGTGTGAACTTATTTCAATTAGTTTTTTTTTTTCATTTTCAGCAGGCTTGGCAATGGGATGTTGTAAATATGACTTCAACCGATAAAAGAAAAGATTTTCACTTTAACCGTATTTGTCTTATAAAGTAAACACAAGTTAATTAGCTCCAACCATATTTGATCGGTAGTTATAAGATTATTATTTATCAAAAGTTGAACGTCCTTCCATAGTTATGTACATAGAAAGCAACTATTTAAGATAGCCAACGTAAAACATATTAAGCATAGCGTAATCTCCAGCTGTAGATGTGAATTTTTTTTATACTACATATGTTTCAAACAAGCTTGCGGTTCATCTGACCGTAAGCGTTTACTGTAATCTGTGGCCTCTAGGGACATGAGGTATATCGACCTTAGCAAAAACCTTACATAATTTTCTGTAATAACATACGAGTTACCCTGAGCAGCGATAGCTCAGTGGGGAGACCAATAGACTGCAATGCAGAAGGTCTCGGGCTCGAACCCACGTCGCGCACCTCTGACTTTCGGAAGTAATATGACTTTTCGAAATTATGTGCGTATTGATTGACAATTATCGCCTGCTCCGTGCCTCGGAGAGCACGTTAAGCCGTCGGTCCCGGCTGCCATGAACATCTATGGCAGTCGTTATTGGGAGAGTGTCGACACAATAGATCCCACTGGGTCGAAGTATCGCCGGTCTGCACTGACTGGCCCCCACATAAGATACATACATACATACCCTGAGCAAGCCAGGTCAAACGTGGCGTCACCAAACAACTGTAAATGACGGGTTTCTGATTTAAAATATGTAAGTATAAGTATGTGTATAGTTATGCTCATTGGTTAAGTAGGGTTTTCAGACCTTAAGAACGTTTTTTGTTGCTATTTTTAGGCTCTGGATTTGCTGCACGGTGACTTCATATCGCAGGTTCAGTGACTAGTCAGTAATAGGTACCGCTAGTGTAACAAGCTGCCAGGACTTCATAAAGTAAACGGTACACGGCGGGCGGGGCGCCTATTTTGCATGCATACTAACCTTGAAAAAGTAGGTATATGCTTATTACTACAACATTTTGCTAGCTTCACTTTTGGTCATACTTATTATGAATCTATTGCCTTCTACACGGCTCCGTGCTGCTACTTTAACTAACAGAAAATCAACAAAACAGTTTTCCGACGATGAAATCAAAATCACGATTGTGTAGCAAACACGGACGTAAAGTCGAATGTATACAATGGAACTATCTTCTTAGTATTACCATAATATCTAAAGATTCAAACGATAGATACGCTTTACTACGTTTAAATATTGTCGCCTTGCCGGATCTTTAAGTTGTCATCCGACACTCAGTGCGAGTTGGCAGATTTCACACATCTTCAAGAACATTGTGGCGAATAGACGTATGAATCCCTGATGAAAATAGGTCTCCTTACAATGTTTTCCTTTACAAGGAAGCGAGCGATAATTAACTATTTAATACGCACATAACTTCGAAAAGTTTGTGTTTTGTATCTTAGGATTGAACTAAACACCACTGCTTGGCAGTCCACCGAGTTATCTATCTACTTATTTAGGCCATTGTTGCTTTTAGGCAATTTTATATACCTGAATAATATTAGAAGACGACGCTCGTATTAAGGAATGGGTCTGTATTGCGTGAGAGTTCACAGATACACGTAAATTACACACCTAAACATCAATACTCTGAAATAATGTGTGAATCACAGACATGTTTGTTCAGTGTAAGAAGCAAAACCGCAGTGCCGAAGTGACCACTCCAAGCACTGCGTCATCGGTGCATTCAACTTTCAACAAGTAATTTGAGTCAATTTGAAACCCTTACTTATAGACGTCATATAGACAACATACAGATACAGCAACATCAAACTGCACTTTTTCTAAAAGTTTCTTGGCATGGCGCCTAAAATATGCAATAAAATTCCCAAAGACATAAGATCTTTGGATTTCAACAAATTTAAGAAATCTCTTCACATGTTTTGCTTGAAAAAACATATTATTCGATTAATGAGTTTTTTTATTCAGACAGTTCAAAGCACATTGCCCAATGCAGCTTCTTCAGAAAAGAAAAAAGAAAGAAGCGTATGGTCATGATAAATTATGTATAAATCATAACGCATTTTTATACTTTATATGAGTAAAATTTATCAAAATCATATATAGGATACTTATATTGTACATAATTAGTTAATTTATTCGACTTTTTATTCAACTTTAAAATGTCGTTACGGTTTTACTAATGTACCTACCTACGACTTTTACCCAGTCCATTTTGATGAATCAAAGATAAGGTTCGATACTGATACAACCGTTAAATAATTTTAACTGTCATATTTCATTGCATAATAAGTAATGATACGAGTATTTAACGTATTACGTCCGTTCACAATACAAATTAATGAATGACTTATCCAGTTCTTCATTTTACCCAATTTACAAAAAACAGTGGAATTTTAAAATATTCGCTGGCAACGCTGGTAACTTTAGTGACAAACTGGCAACACTGATAACTGTCAAACTGAAACTATTTTTAGCCGAGCGATTGCGACGGTTTGTTTCAAAAGAAAAATTGGTAATCGTTGAGATTGTTGTGCTGAAAGTTGCTTACAGCTTAAATTCGTGTTCAGTTGAGTCTCCGGATTCCTGCACGACTTTGTACTAGTCGAGAACCCATTATTGTGTCTGTGTTGTTCTCGTGGATTATGTAGAACGTTTTTACGACTACGGTCCGTGTTCTGTGCTGCAAACCACATAACAGTTTTGCCAATAATGTCACGCTGCGTGAACTGTTCCCTTTCTTTACCACATCCGCTACCCCGTCATCAAGTCGGGGCGGCAACTAATATTATGCTTGGTATATTACGATCTTGGATCCACCCAGTAACTGTAAGTATCTTCTTGACAGGTTAATTAACTAAGCTCAATATCCTTAGTAGGAAATAAATTGAACATAGGTATAAACTTACTAATTCATTATTATCTATATTATGGTTTTAGCTGACTCCGGAAGATGCTCTCTGTCAAGAATGTTTCACAACACCACAAAGAGAATCTCTTGGGACCAGGGTAGACTAGACCAGGTCTGAGAGGCGGCGTGTGTGTTCTCACGCGCGTCTCTGTGTCGGTTTGTCTTTATCCAGAAGGGGACAGTAGGAAAAAAATAGGGTAGGTATATTCGTGTAATGGCCTGCCGTTTCATACGGCGCGGCGGCGGCCCGAAACCTTGGCGGAGCGGCATGTGAAAGTGATTCATGCGGCCCCGCCGACTCTGGTTATGTCGAGGAACATCGTGATAGGTTTAGTCGGTATTACCGGGATATCTTTGCCATGGTGAGTCCGACATAACCTCTCCGTCACCCTGCGGAGAGGTATGCGTCAATGAATACCCCCACGTAAAAAAAAAAGGGTCTGCTAGAACCGTATAGTGTAGCTAATTCATATATACTGGATGTCTGTATTGTTTGTCAAACCTAGCCTCAAAACTGAAAAGTAAATTACAAAACAAAAATGAACTCCAAAATAAAAGGTTTGTTTTTATTTATTTTGAAAGTACATTATAGCTTCTCTTATATATCTAATATATGCTGCCATACTTAAATATATGCTGCGCAACGGGAGCCCTAAGAAAGATGGGCAATCTCCTTTAAATGTCTGAGAATCCGATATATTTGTAATCCCAATATCATATTAGTACCTCATATATTTATTATTAGTCTAATTTAATGATTTAATTGTAATGAAAATAATAATTAATAATTATTAAAATATGTAAGCTATTAATTAGTAATATTATTGATTAGCTGATTTTGCATATTATTGATTGAGCAGCGATAGCTCAGTGGGGAGACAAACAGACTGCAATGCAGAGGGTCTCGGGTTCGAACCCACGTCGCGCACCTCTGACTTTCGGCAGTTATATGACTTTTCGAAATTATGTGCGTATTGATTGACAATTATCGCCTGCTCCGTGCCTCGGAGAGCACGTTAAGCCGTTGGTCCCGGCTGCCATGAACATCTATGGCAGTCGTTATTGGGAAAGTCAGTACCCTCTAATATCCTGACACTGGTCTAGCCTTAGGGTATCGTTAGCCTTCGGGTTGCGGAGCTCAGGTGGCAGCCGCTCTGTGTAAAAACTGATATCCCGTCAAATCGGGTTAGACTAGAAAAGCCGACCCCAAGTGACTTGGGAATAATAAAGGCTAGGGAAGAAGATTGATTATTATTTATATAGCCAATATAATGTTGTTTATACTATGATATTAATAATTAATTTGATAATTTTATTATGATATGGTAATATAAATTCAATAAATATTTATGTATAGTTAATAATTTATATATAATTAATTTGTACGCAGGGCGAAACATAGTGATACTTTTTAGAGTTCGAAAAACTCTTATACAACAGCTTTGTCCGTCCGTCTGTCTGTTATACAACTTTCAACTCAAGAACCGTAAGGGCTAGAGATTCGTGGTCAACGCCATTCGGCTCAGCATAGTCGATATACACCCGAAATGACTATGACCTTTGACCTCTGACCCTGGTCCCGTGGTATCACGTGACCTTTGCATATTAAATGAACCATTAATTTTTTCGAACTCTAAGGTTTACGGTAATTCATTGCCGATTCTTACTTGTTTTAATATGTTATAACTTGTAACCACCTATGTTTCACAAATAAAACAATTTGAATTTGAATTTGAGCAATATTATACACATACTCTCACATCTATATGTATGTTTGTCCATTGTCTAGTACCCATAGTACAAGCTCTGCTTAGTTTGGGATAGATGGTATTGTGTGTATGTGATAGAATATATTATTATTATTATTATTACTATATCTAACAAGGAGTAAGCAGGCAGGTATTATACCAACATTTCGCCAGCTATCTTTTTAGTTTCTACGTTAATAGCCGTGTACCGGTCACGTATAGACATTCCCAGTTTTTTTACTGCTATTGAAATTTTCTAACAGAAGATTCCAATATGACAGCATATATTCACCTCTATATATCTTCGAAGTAGTAGGCTGAGGTAAAAGAGTAATTACACCTTTGCCCACCTATGTTTTTAAGTCTCACGTAATAAAGGGCAAGTTTACCAGACACATTTTCTGATGCAATATTGCTATTAAGATGTTTTGAAAAGAATTTTAGCCATTGTGTATCGAATGCAGGGGGACTAGGGATTGGTCGACAGTCCGATGGCATTTTGGAACTTGAGATCGTAAACGTGCATGCTATCGACACATACTAGGCAATTTCTAAGAACTCTAAAGTTATATATGCACCAAGCCTTATCGAACTATGACCAAAATAGCGGTAAGTTTTGTATGTCATCACCCGTGGGTTTTTAATGATTTGATCAGTAACCTTTTAGAATGAACAGTACATAGATTTGGTGATACATGCCATAGCGCCTTGTTTAAATGTTTTAACAAGGTTTTGTGCTATTTAAAAAGCCTAATATCGATCATTATTTGATATTTTTGGCTGGCGTGCTGCAGGGGTGCGTGTAGACGCCAATTTTTTTTATTTTATATGTCAATTGAATGTTGATTATCGTCAATATTATTTGCTATATAGATAACATTTCGGACACCCTTCGACTAATCAGACCAAAATTAGAGAGTACAATTTTCCGTGGGATGGCTTTAAACGAATTGAGTTCCTTGCTAAAAATGATGGTGCTTGCAGCTAAGTTATTTCCTTTTCTTGCCTTTGCCTCTCCTCCATATATCCATTCCTCTACTGATACAAGATGTTCCCTATGTATGCATATCCACTGCAACATAAATTGGACAAGTAATTAAACTCCATTAACTGCTTCAAACCTACAGGCCAAGTTAAATTATTTTGAGTGGCAAAAAATAAGACAAATCTTACAAACGATAGATACCCTTACTCTGAACAAATATATGACGTCAAAATTATTTTCTTGTACTAGGATGAAACTTAAAATACTAGGCAATAATATAAACTAATATGCCATCCGTGCACTCAAAGTCCGGTTGACAACCCTAAATAAAAATATTTAATTAGCTGGCAGCCCTAACTATCATGGCGCCAACGTGTATTGGTTTTCTTAATATTTAAATATTTATAGCCCTACAATTTTAATATGAACGTAGCCAGTGGTCAGACATTAATCACGTTAACGAAATAATCCGCAGAGCTATAATTGCTTGAACAGAGCCTTCCATGGCCCGTAAACACAAATAATTGCTGAGCAATAAAATATAAAGCCTACACTGTACTGTTCACGCCTCCGTGCGAATGTATAAACACACAAACTCTATGATCTATTAGTGCAACACATACAATCACGGACTTTCCTTCTTTTGTTTTACTCACTCACGTCACGTTCCACATGCTGATAGACAGGCAGATTTAGGATAGGTACTCTTAACCTGGCCTTTGATGATTGGTAGTGGTATATTAGTACCAGAGACAGTACTTTAGTACATGTAGACTTAAGCCTGTATGTCCCCAAATAGGTACCTAAAAGTATGTTCTAGCTGTCTTTTGCTCGCTGATGTTATGTTTCATCCCACTTGGTGAGCGTTATTGCTATCTACGGGTTACAGTTCTTGATTCCAATCTGCCTTTACTGTGAATTTCTCGACAAAAATACCTTACTTTAGACAATTTAATTTATTTTCCAGATATGTTAAATATTGCATTTCATCGGTGCCACCATTAGCAGAAATACATCACTTGACTTTATTCCCAGACCACCGTGTAACTCGTTATTTATAGCTCCAGTATGGTCAAATGTTCGCAGCCTCGCATCTGCTAATCTCAGCACACACTGCTAAGATATTAAGTTATACAAAGATACACATGACGCAAGTGTTCATAACATATGGCTATTGGTTTATTTGAAGGTCAAAACATGATTATGAGTAACCCTCAAGGCATATATAGATACACGTCTGTTTGTCAATTGAGTAGGCTGAGATTACTGATTACCACTTTCTACAGAGTCGACATCTCTATCGCTTTGTCTATTGAAAATGCTGTCTTCATGCATGCTGTTACTATTATACTTCGGGGTACTTTATATTTAGATTTTTTCGATCTTCTGTGATTTGGTTAGATAGCGTTCACGGCTTGTTGGTTTTACCTATTAACTGTTTAACGCACTTTATTTTATACCATACAGATGTAAAGACCTCCTTAAGAATCCTGGTAGCTTTGTTGGCTTTGAATTGTGTTGTTTCTTTACAGCTAGTTATCTCAATGACTTAACACTAGATCGTTTGCGACTTTCTATAAAGCGATGGTACTCCTTCTCTCATGCTGTCCCAGTTTGTACAAAATGTAAAATTTACGCTGTACTTTCGTTGTTTCGTCAATCTTGTTTAGCCTGTATTGCCCCATCCTTAAATCCAAATCTACAACATTCCAATTTGAAGCTGTCATCTTCATTTAATTAATTCGTATCGTTTATTTTGTTACATGCGATGATTACCAAAATTTTAAAATATAAATTATTACATTGTTATAATAAACTTAGAGCTAGTTCTGTCAGCAATTAAGTAATGTATATAAGGCATTATGAATTTATGGTTTTGTTTTTCGGTCATCGCACGTTTATCATTGAATATGTTTATGGAGACGCGATGGGACTGCCTTTATGCTGTTTCAGTATATTATTTACAATGTATGAAAATGTTTATAAATGTACTGAAAATAACATCTATCTATCTCCCGCAACGCTTGAATACATAACAGACATGAGACAGAAAATGAGACCTTTTGTTTAGATTATACTTAGTCTGGCCATAAATACTGTTACAATTAAAGAATAACTTAATATTACATTTGAATTTCGAATCTGTCATTCTTATATGAATATTCGTATTGTTTTCTCATTTTCGCGTCAATTGGTGTTAATTATTTTTGTGATATTAAAATGGAGCGGGGTGATAAAGAATTGATGTGATAGCATTACACAAAGTACGTATGAGCTATGGAGCCAAATGCAATTTTTGAAACTTTCCATCCACTTAGTATTAGTCGGATGTTTGTGTACCGGGCTATTGATAAGTACAATGAAACTTCCTCTGTACGTGACAGAAAAAGATCTGGCCGTCTACTTAGTATTCGAACGAAAAAGGCGATCAAAGCAGTGAAGGAAAGAATTCGATGAAATCCTGTCCGAAAGCAAAGGATTTTATATCGGGAAATGAATATAGCACCTAGAACCACGTCGCGTATTTTAAAAGATGACTTAGGACTTGCAACCTATAGGAGACGCACTGGTCATTATTTAACTGATAATTTAATAACGAATAGGATGGTAAAAGCAAAACAACTTCTTAAGCTGTACGCAAAAGAAGGTCACAGAAAATTTAAATTTACAGATGAGACATTTTTACTATTGAGCAATGTTTTAACAAGCAGAATGACCGAGTTTATGCTCAAAGCACTATAGAAGATTCCCAATTAGTCAGCAGAGTACAACGAGGACATTATGCGACTTTAGTGATGGTTTGGTGGGGTATTAGCTTTCAGAGTAGTAGAGCCTCGATGATTTCAGCATGAATGGGCCGGTTCGACCGGGGAAGGACTACCCTCTCACAGAATATACACGTGAAATAGCAGTATTCATACTGTTGTGTTTCATTCCGTGAGTGAGAGTACCGGAGCTGAGGCCCAATCAATCTCTTGCTCCTTCTCCTTCCCACTTGCTTTCCTAAAGAATCGGCAACGCGCAAGTGATGCCTCTGGTGTTGCAGGCGTTCATAGGCTACGGTGACCACTTACCATCACCATTACCATCAGGTGGGCCGTATGCTTGTTTGCCACGTCAGAAGTATAAAAAAAGAAAAGGAGTGACTGAGCCATATTTTAGTAGAAAAGATGTCAAAACATCGGCATAAGTGTATCAAGATACGATTCTTGAGAGGATGGTTAAGCCTCTTAACAACATAATGTTCCATAACCAAAAATGGTCCCTACAGCAGGACTCAGCAAGCGTGGTTGGAAACAAACATTGCGGACTTCATCAGAGCTGAAGACTGGCCGTCATCTAGTCCCGATCTTAATCCGCTGGATTATGATTTATGGCCAGTTTTAGAGAATGCTCTAAATGCCATGATAATTTGGAGTCCCTAAAACAATCCATAAGATTGGCAGTGAAGAATTTTCCCATGGAGAGAGTGCCTCTTTCTATTGATAACTGGTCTCAGCGTTTAAATGACTGTATTAAAGACAATGGATATCATTTGAATGAGCTTCATATATTTTTAATGTTATTATATTAATGTATAAACAAACACACACAGTAATCAATGTTTTATGCAATAGAAACAAAATATTTTTTCTTGTTACAATATTTATGACAAGGCTAGGTATGTGTAAGTGCCCCCGTAATGTGTGTATTTGAGCCCCCGCAACTAATTAATTTAAGGCCAAGTAAAATAGAAACAAAAGTATTTACCTATTAATTATTGGGATGCCAGTCATAACTGAAAGCCTCTTGTGTCTGGCCGCTGGTGTGTCGCTGTCATTCAATAGGTTAATCCTTACGGATTTAGGGGATTATACCGTAGAGATAGCTCAACTTTTTTTTTTCGAGTAACGACGGTTAACATCTCAGAATTTTAATAACCAAGGACGGAAAAGGAGCTAACCGACAGAAGGTACCAAACCAGATTAAAGGAAATCAGCCATTCTGATCTAAAAAATAAAAAATGCGCGGCCAGACCTAGGAATATTTTCTTATGGCTAGGTCCTATACACTTTAAACTACTACTATGGATTTAAACCTGTAACTAAGTTTTCTGATTAGTAAAAAAAGAAAATGAAATATGAAGGAATTATGAGCTCATTCCCAGTACGACCTCGTTCCTAGTACGACACCATTCCCAGCACGACCCCATTTCCAGTACGACCTCATTCCCAGTACGACACTATTCCCAACACGACCCCATTCTCTGTACGACCCCATTCCCAGTACGACCCCATTCCCAGTACGACCCCATAGTTTTCGTACTCGTATTAGTTATTTTTTAAATGCATTAAGACATTCTTAATTTAATTTTTTTCTTACCTGAATAACTACTCAGAAAATGCAGTTACAGGGTTAAGCTCATATATTTCTTTTGTGGCCGGGCAATTTTTTTAGAACATTCTTTTCTGGAGTTTGCCTGATGTCCTTTCTATGTTTACATTATTCACGTAATCGTAGTCAAATATTACGATACAACGTTACGTATACAAGGTATTATAATACACGTGTCAAGGATTTATACGCATGGGGTGTTTCAAACCCACTTCTATAGGTGACGTTATACTAAGCTGGCTGCGAAAGGCAAATTAATGTCAGAAGTGGTTTCTTTGAACGGTTGTCTATAAACAATTTTTTTGTACCGATCTGCCTTTTAGCAGCTCATTCTCAGATAACAATTTCGTAACTGATAACAGCAAATTTATTTTCTTCAAAAATTTGCCTAGCCTTTGTCAGCTTTTCAGCTAGCTATATATACAATTTCTATTAAAATCTGATCAGTAATTTAGCTTATAATATGTACTAGATTTTGCCCGCGGCTTCGTAAATATAGATTATGTCAATTTAGTATCCCTCACAGAACATTACTTGTCCTGGATGAACGGTACCTTATATCTTTTTCTGTACTTCTGACATTGTGAATGCGAAATTTTGTAATAATCGGTCGAATAGTTTAGGCGTAAAAGCGTAACAAAACAAACAAACTCAATTTTGAATTTATTTATATATTAATACATGAAACAAAAACTTTGTATCCCTTTTTACGAAAATTGCGCGGACAGAGGAGTATGAAATTTGGCAGAGTTAAAGTTTACATGGAGAAGGAGGGGCGAATCCTCATATTTATATAAAATATGCATTAGAAATACATTAAATTAATGAAAAAACACTACACGCACACAACCATGCATTTGACACACGCAGTCGAAGGGCGTAACCATAGTTACATATATATATCCATATATAATGACATATATCAGCAATATCTTACAGGCAAAATTTGGTCGAATTTCGATTACTCGGCGACCGCTAGTTATATTAGTTAGCATATTATAACAAGTAACCTAATGTTGTCAGGTTAGATTAAAACAGTACTCTATATTTAAGTGTTTGAATAACTTGTGTTTAAGTCTATATTCATTTGTGATTTACGATGTGTCATCCGAGTCTTTGCCCTTATTAACCTTTTTTTTTTTTTTTTTTTTTTTTTTACGTGGGGGAATGCTTGATGCATACCCCTCCGCGGGGGCGGGCGGAGGGGTTATGTCGGACTCGCCGGGGTAAAAGAAGATGGTAAAGATGATAGCGTACCTCCCGGAATACCGACTAAACCTACCACGGTGTTCCTCGACAAAACCACTATCGACGGGGCCGCGCGAATCACTTTCGCATGCGGTCGCGACCCATTGCCCTTATTAACCTAAACTTAAACAATGGTAATGCTTTTCATATAATAAAGATGCGTAGCCATTGCAAAGTTGCCACCATGATGACCACAACTAGTGACGTAATATTATGTAGAAGACTAAATGGATGGTTGAGTGGTCTAAGTGGAGTCGTCATCTTACCTATTTACCTATAATCAGTTTACAATATATATATATTCTATCCTCATAGGGACAGAAAGAAAATCTATTCTACACTTAGTTTCTGAAAACGAATTCAAGATGCAGCTTGTAAACAGTTGCAAAATCGTCAGTCACCGACGGATTAAGAGAAAATATATCTGTTTAGGCTGTTAGACAATGTGATATTATGACCCAGTGCCCCTTATCACTATACTACCTTTTGTCTGCGACTTTGGTCGTTTGAGAACAGTACTTTTTCCTGTACTGCAGGCACCTTATGTCCTTTTCTGTACGCCTGACAGCATGTATGCGGGATTTCATGATGATGGGTCGAGTAGTCAAGCTATGACACCGTAACAAACAAAGAGACCGACAGTCGCATTTGCATTTAGTTAGGTTAATCAAATTAAATTATTTCAAAGAAACGCATAGCGCGGTACAATTTGCCTTATGTATTTAGGAGATTATTTATCTATATGCCAAGTTTAATTGCACCTCGTGCACCTGCTCAGGGATCTCTACGAAGGGGTAACAGCTTCAGTGCGGACAGATGACCTCCTCTCAGATAGTTTCCATACAAATACGGGCGTGCGACAGGTATGCATAATATCACCTTTACTATTTAACGTCTTCACCGAGCTTGTAATGCGAATCACTCTCGAAGATTGAACTTATGCTGTTGTGATTGATTGACACTAAATCACGAACTTGCGGTATGCAGATGACACCACCTTATTTGCGAGTAACGCTGACCTTATGAAGAAATTACTTCTCAGAATGGAGCGCCTAAGCTTTATATTTGGGTTAAAGATCAATCAAACTAAGACAAAAATTATGATCGTTGATCGCGTCAATGACAATTTGCCCGAAGTGACACAGATTGCAAATTGCGACGTGGTCCAGGCCTACATATACCTTAGAGATTTAATCTCAAATAAAAGCGGCTGCGTAGATGAAGTAAAACGACGTATGGCCATAACCAGAACCGCGATGGAGAAGTTAAAGAAGGTGCGTAGGAATCGCAACATCACCAAAGCTACCAATATCAGGCTCGTACTAACACTTGTATTACCCATATTTCTTTATGCAGCAGAGACATGGACAGTGCGTGAGTTGGAAAAGAGGAAAATAGATCCTTTGGAGATGTGGTGCTGGAGAAAGATGCTCGGGATATCGTGGACGGAGTTCCGCACCGACGTGTCCATACTCCAGGAACTTGGTAACAAAATGCGTTTGTCGGCGGTAATACAGTCGCGCATACTAAAGTACTTTGGACATGTCTCTAGGCGGGATAACGACTCCATAGAGCGGCTGGTTGTACAAGGAAAAGTGGAGGGAACTAGATTGCGCGGCAGGTTACCTATGCGCTGGACTGACCAAGTAAAGTCCACAGTAGGAAACCGCATATCAGACTGCGTTAAACAGTCTGTCAACAGGGAGAGATGGCGGGAGATCGTGCGAAGAGCTGTGTCCGCCTTTACCACCGACGTGGACGCCTCAAAGTGACCACAACTGCTCTGCCAAGAGCGAAACGACAGAGAAGAAGAAGAAGTTTAATTCAAATTTGTTTAATAGTTGCCATGTAATTAAGTAACTAACATGCAATCTTCCAAAGATACTTTCTCGTTTGTAATAATAATAATAATATTCTACCACATACAACACCATCTAGCCCAAATTAAGCAGAGCTTGTACTATGGGTACTAGACAATGGATAAACATATATAATTTTATACTTTTTTTTTGTAAATACATACGTATTATACATAGAAACACCCAGACCAAGACAAACATCCATGTTCATGCACACAAATGTTTGACTTGTGTGGGAATCAAACTCGCGACCTCAGGCGTGGCAGTCGGTTATACTAACCACTACGCCATCAAGGCTGACACTATCTTTAATCTTCGCCGGATACTCAAACAATTCGAAATTCGTAATTGCTTGACAGAAGTATAGAATTAACTTGCTCTCCAATACTGGTTTGTCACGATTATCGCTCTATATACAAAAGCCTAAATCACCACCAAAAAAAATATCGTGGCCTGTATTTGGTTACCAATTCGGTTAAGAATACCAACTAGACTCGTACATTATACCAAACGTTACACCTACGCTTACCGAATTGAGACTGGTTGGAGCTCTCCACTAAAATGGTAGTTGTGTATCGGCGAGAAAATCAAAGGCGAACTATCAATCTCTTGTCAAACTAATAATGGGTCTAATAGGGATGTTGTATGCCAGTAATTGTTGTCTATCGACAATGATGTAATGTAACATAGTGCTGTTAAAGCTCTGTTTGGAGTTGCTCATATTTTGTTTAGACGCCAGTTTTTTATTGCTCTGCAGTTTTGTCTGGCGTTATTAGTCACCATTGCTTTGCATTTTGAGAGTTTTAGAGTGATGCTGTTTATGATCTGGAAATAACGTTTAGCTAACAAGGAAATTAGAAATTAAATGATAACAATTTAAAAGATTTGGAATCTTGTTAAGTTTTTTATTAAGTATCATTTCGACTGCACGGATGGCGTATTGCGATTTGCGCCATTGCGCCGCGTATTGTGGGTTCGAATCCCGCACGAGACAAACCTTTGTGTAATCCACAAATGGTTGTTCCTAGTCTGGGTGTCATGTGTCCGTTGTTTGAATGTTTCTAAAATCCCCTGCGACACAGGAAATATACCGAGCGCAGCAGATGACACTGAAGAAAAAAAAAGATGTCCATATTTCACAAACGTTTTTAATAATCTGTTAGGTTTAAAAAAGTTGCAATTTTATATAGGTACCTCCGATTTTCACATTGACATAGCATACGGTCACCTGTTTATTCCTAAGTAAGGCAGGGGATGTAATCAGTATATCACCATCTATCTTTCGGTCTAATGTAATAAGGTATGAGCTTATTATCATTTACCCGGTACGGAGCGAGACTTTATACTAATATTAACCACGTCTAAACAGAAAATAGAAAGAACCTAGGATTTGATGGTAGTTAGGCATGCATACTAGCTTGCTCCACTAGAAAACGGGAAGTTTAGAATCAATAGTTATTAATAATCAAATTATAGTCATAAATACTGATAATTATTTCTAAATTATCAGTATTTATAATTACTAGCGGTCGCCTAGTGGTCAAAGTTCGACCAAAATTCCTAAGCTTACTACTTTGTTTTCTGTTTTTCTTTATTACATATAAATAAAAAAATAAAAAAAGTATATATGTATGTTTATCCATTGTCTAGTACCCATAGTACAAGCTCTGCTTAGTTTGGGCTAGATGGTGTTGTGTGTATGTGATAGACTATTATTATTATTATAGGTAACCATAGTTACAAAGAATCGTACTACGTCAGACGAACAATGCCGAAATACTACGAACGCGATTCGACTGCGTGTGTCAAATGCATGGTTGTGTGCGTTTAGTGTATTTTCATTAATTTAATGTATTTCTAATGCACATTTTATAAAAATATTAGGATTCGCCCCTCCTTCTCCATAAAAACTTTAACTGTGCCAAATTTCATTCTCCTCTGATGGCGCAATTTTCGTAAAAAGGAACCCCTTTTTACGAAAATGTATTTGCTTCACGTATTTATATGTAGATAAAAAAACAAATAGGTAGTCAAAATTAAGTGTAGGTACCTTTTCGTTTGGATTAATTCAGCAAATTATAACTGTCATTCTGATCATCAAAAGACTCACATATCACACATTCACATCAGACCGCTCTGCAGCATTAACTGATTACCAAGGAACACCGGATTATTCTACCAAACCACACCATGGAAGCGTAGGGAAGTAATCATTCTCATACTAGAAGGAGGTCCTTACCCAACATGCATCTTGCATCTGATATACCTATACACACTGTTTGATATATATTTTTATATAATATACAATGTTTTATCCGAGGACTTGCTCTTCTATATCTATTCTAATATTATAAAGAGGAGATATATGATTTTTTATTTGTTTGTAAGGATTCAACTCAAAAACTACTCGATTGTTTTTTTTAACTCAGCCTGACCTACTTTTACGCAAGCAAAGCAGCGTAGCAAAAGCTAGTGCTAAATAAAGTCACAAGAATATAGGTAAACATGCTAAAGAAAACGTAAGATCTAAAACAAGAAAACCTAGCAAACAAACAATTAATTAAAAGCATCCTCGTAAATACAATTAAATTAATGAAGAATGCATCGTCCATTACGATGGTACAGCTGCTGGACAAATGAATTTATTGGTGTATGTAAATGAGGGCCATTCAATTAACAGTGGGCTATTGGGGCAGGACAACGAGCGCCAGCGCCGTGTGACGCTTTAAGCGATCACTTAGTTTATACCTGTTGCATCTTACAATTTGATCTTACGTTAGACTTGATTTCAGAAATCAGTTGGATGTTTTCTTTTCGAAAGGCGATTTCTATTTGCTAAGATTGGTGTTTACTGTTTACATTTTAAACTTCCTTTGTGGTTATGCAGGCATAAAGTCTATTAGTTCAAAGTTTGTAAATCACGGAATAGAGTTTATACTGTCATAATGATATTGTCGTTTAAATTATACGACAAACATAAAAATACAGGTAATAAAGACTATGCATGACTAAAAATTAGGGTGATGCTAATTTTATGCATGAACCATTATTTTAGGCCCTGTAATTCTAACGGACCACATCCACAGGCTTGCCACTAAAAATGTAGATCCAAAGGCCACGAAAAGCAGTTACAATTATTGAAAAGATATACACGTAACATAATAAAGTTGTTCTTTTAAAAACGGCCACAAACTTAACGTGCTATTTACGACAACAAGCTTAACCTATCTACTATTATTTATGGCATTGTGTACCTGGGGAGATAGCATTTTTAAGAAAATTAATATATGTACCCTTCCCTATTTTTGATAACCGCAATACATTCTATATCAATTTACAAATGACCTGTGATTCCTTTATCTTTTTAGGTAATGTATTAACTAAAGTTTTTGTCACATTTATTATTTAACCTAACGCAAGTGTATGTTAGTTATAATAAGTACTTAATCATGAATGATAATGTTGTATTAATCAATAGTAATTTAAAATAGTAGCCGCCCCAGTCAACAGCTTTATCTGCGTATGTGACATCGTGACTCAACAAACTGCTACTGAAAGCATCATGTAACGCTAGCAACAAATCAAATATAAATCGTAAAGTATTTCAAGTTTAAATATCGATGGCGAAACAATAATGTACAAAATGATAATGGTTATAAGTATAGCAACAAACATTTTGGTAAAGACAACACTAATAGCGTAACGGAAGCACCATAGATCTAAGTGGTTGGGCAAACGTGCGCGTGCGCCTGTATGGGCCGATGATAAAGCTCGCAATTTTAGTTGTCAGTCGGGAGCGCGCCGCTAAGCGAGACGGTCCTCCCTTTCGGTCGGCGCGGGGGTCCGTGCGCGTTTATCATCCATCCGGTCGTATCATCATCTAGAAACGAACACTGCTCTTGCACATCACGAACTGTATTCTGGTGACCCTCCATCGAGGAATCCAGTGGCATGGTAATTTGTGATAATAATTCCATCAGGATAATGTTGATTTAATTTTGTTACGGACGGATCCTGGGTGTTTGCCGCCTATTGTCTCTTGAATAGAGCTAGAGATTGGTATTGTATTACGTAATGTGTATTAAAAATATTCTACTTTTATATATGTTTATATTTCAGTAAAACATGTACTTTTATTCAGGTTTTATATTTTCAGCTACATGAACAGGGTAATGATAAAATTTATGTGTTTCGTATTGAGCATCAATAGTACAATTATTTTATTGTTATCGATTTTAAATAAAACTATAAGACTTTCAAAAAGCTCTTCCTCCGTGCTACAAGACAGAACTTGGACCGTTTATTGAACTTCTAGGTGTCTTACGATCGCTTTCGTTATTACAACATAATTTTGGTACTACAAACGGCATGCCTACATCCTCAGTTAATAGGGCCAGGGTTAAACATTGGTCAGCGATGAGTCCCTTATCAGAGTAGGAACCGCACGAAGGCTAGCCGATTTGCGCAATCGTGTCGGACCGTATCACGTCCGTCGCTAAATTCACTTGTGTGGGAATATAACTCTCCATTTAATTGTCATATTTATATGTTACCACTCTTGTTTTGTTCAAAGTACACCACTCGATAACATTGTACCAGATTTGTAATGTTCCGCTAAAAATATTATAAATCAATTGACTTGAAGCTCTCGTGTCAGTTCAGTATACTTATGTTTATAAAATTGCTCTCATTGTTGCTTATTAATCAAAACTTGTTTAAGTTATTGTTGCGTTCATTTGATCAGTCTAGCCGCACCATTCAAGTAAAAATAGGCTTACATGGCATATTGTAATGTTAATACTGCTTAAAAACCGATTGAGAATCTAGACTGAAATTGCATGTTCCTAAATAATCCTTTTAAAAATTTTAAAGTCGCTATCTAAGGTTGATCATATTATTTATTAGTTAAAAGCTGTTATATACCAATAACAAAATTTCTATGAAAGCATATTAGTTTTTTATAGTCGATGTCGATAATATATTCAAGGAAAGCTGTACTTTATAACTTAGCACTACGCTACATTTTGTATTAATCAACCGCGATATGATGTCAGATTTCATGGCTCAGGTGTGTTCAACAATGTTCATTTACATCTGAATTCTAATCCTCTAGCCCGAAGGTGTTCGACTGTAATCATTTGCATAACATCTATGTAGGGCCTTAGGACCGGTCGGCATTGGCCCTACATTTAGCAGCTAATTCCCTATTGTGTTTGTGCTTTTACAGCCCCGTTATGAATTACAACTAGCACTTATCTGTCACTCAGAACGACGATGTGGTCGCCAACGATAAATGTTACGGGTCTCGCACTTACTTGTTATGTCATCAACAGTTCATATGTAATGGATTTATTCCTAAAAACCTATTGCAGCTGCTACGTTTTAGCCTTGGCGGAAACTCTATGTATTTGATAGATTGTATTCAGAAATTTATTGCAATTGATATTTAAGATCATAGTTTGCAATAATACTAGTTTTTGCTTTTAGGCTTTTAACGTGGTTTATTCGTTTTATAACGTTTATTGCCAATATCCCGACTTCTTGCATGATTTACAATAAAATCGATGCCAAGTGTTTCTATTTTTTATTATATTTATACAAAAAATGACGTCATTATTGGAACTAGAATATTTTTTCGGATTTGTTACGTCAATTTTATGTACGAGTCAGTATATAACATATATAAAAAGGACAGTTTGTATAATTCCATGGAGCTTGTATTTTTAAACTACCGTATATACTACATAGGCTAGGTACGATGTCTATCATTTTTGTACAATTCTCAAGCATACTTGTGTTCTTACGATGCCTTTTTTAAGAACTATGAAATGAGTAGATTAGTTTCCACAAGATTTTAAAAGCTAGATGCCTAGAAGTGGGAATTTATAAACTTTAGTACATTCCTGCACCATGTTATAGATTCGGTCATCTAAAACTGTGCATTTTTGGGTTAATACTATTGCTATTCACCAGAAATCTTAGTATGTTACCTTCTTAACTTAAGTGTAACTTCGACTTAATTATAGAATGCAATTGAAAATTAAAGCTTTTTAGCATATTTAACGTGATTACCGCACAACTGATATTTTTTACTTATAGCTTAAATCCATGTTTTTAGCAATGTACCTTGTAGTCCTTGTAGATTTTTGAATGCGATTAATTTGTTTTGGGGGATTTTGACAAAAGAGGGGCTGGTGATATTTTCTAGAACTAAATTGTACGACGCTGGTAAGGTCAAAAGTTTCAATGACGTTTAAATAAGTGTAACCTACATTTGCACAAAGAGTGGTGGCTTCATAAGCATTGTCTGCACAGCTGGCTCCAAGTTCCTCTGACACCATTTAAACACATGTCTCTGTTGGTTTTGTTTATTTTTCCAATACTCCATTAAGAGTGGCGTATTTGTCGTTACCGGCCAGATTTAAGTAATGTTCTTATTTTGTAATTATTCTGAGTACTTGATTTTGTGTTCAGTTATTTAGAGACTGTAGGAGCAAACGCGTTACTTAACTGAAGTAATATATTGTATTAGTCCAATTTAATTATAATAATTATTAAGTTTGGATTTTATATTAAATTTAGCTCTAATAAAGATTACACACTGGATTCATTTATTTTATCGCTCACGTTGAGCCATACTGAGATGGTTAGCGATGACCAAAAACAGTTTGAAAAGTATAAGTTATGTTAAGATACGATTTGATTTGTTAACCAAAAGATAATTTTTATAGCTACTTGCTTGCAAATGCAAATTACAAATGCCAGAAAGCAAACATATTTGGGTAAACAGAAAGAATTTAAATAATTTTGTATATTTTAAGACAAATGTAAAACATTTTAATCTAGTTCAGTAATATTAACTTGAAAGTAAATAATATCTACATCAACACCACAGACATATTTTGTTTACACAAGGAATTCCGTTGTTATATTTAAAACTCTTTTTGGCTTTCTGTTATCTTATAAATTTTTACACGAAAGTGTCTTTATTTGATTTAATGATGTATTTATTTTCTGTATTTACCAAAACATACATATATTGAGATTATTAAATATTTGTGAGAAGAAATTAAATATTCTAATGGCAACAAAATACAGATCTATTAAAAAATTGAATGGTGCAAGTTTATTGCTTTGTTATATTTTGATTTTCTGTAAAAAAATATTTGCAGAAATATTGGGTCTTACTTAATAACTTAATACTTCTGCTACTACTACTACTACTACTTCTGCATAATATATTTATATCATATCATAATATATATCATTGTACTAATGCTTGTAGTTTATGTTAATTAGTGCGGTCGCGGTCCAACAGTTAAGATATTCGTCTTATGGTGGCGTAGTTGTCGTTTCAATTTCCAGGAAACGATAGTTTTTTTTATGCCACTAAGGTGGCAAACAAGCATACGGCCCATCTGATGGTAAGTGGTCACCGTAGCCTATGGACGCCTGCAACACCAGAGGCATCACTTGCGCGTTCCCGACCCTTTAGGAAAGGTAGTGGGAAGGAGTAGGAGCGGGAAGGCGGAAAGAGGGTGATTGGGGCTCCGGCACTCTCACTTACCGAACGAAACACAACAGTAGGTTACTGTTATTTTACGTCGATATTCTGTGAGAGGGTAGTTCGCCCCGATCGAGCCGGCCCACTCATGTTGAAATCAGCGAGGCTCTACTACACTCTATATATATAAATAATACAAGCAATTAACTAAGTTCAAAAATAAATAATACGTACATTCATAAAAAGTAAGATTAACATTTTTTATTTACTTACTTTTTGATAATATATGAGTCAGTCTCTAGCCAAACAAGAGATGGCTGAATATTGGTTTTACACGAAGCTAATGCTATCAAATCGCTGCAATACGAAAGGATTTTAAGATTAGATTTGTGTTGAATGTTATCCGAGGGGGTACTGTCTAGTGACTACCCATATCAACAGTCGTAGATGTTCATGTTGACGATTTTACGTACTCTCCAAGGCATACGAAAATAAGGATATGACATTTGAATGATTTGTTTTTAGTTTTTGATAATATGTGATTGTGAATAATTATTATAGCCTTGTTACTCTCAAAGCACAGTCAGTCTCTACCCAAACAAGAGATGGCTGAATATTGGTTTTACACGAAGCTAATGCTATCAAATCACTGCAATACGAAAGGATTTTAAGATTAGATCTGTATTTTCACAGTCATAGATGGTCATGTCGACGATTTTCTTCAAGGCATACGAAAATAAGGATATGACATTTTTTTAGAGTTCGAAAAAGCTCTTATACAGCATCTTTGTCCGTCCGTCTGTTGTACAACTTTCTACTCAAGTATCGTAAGAGCTAGAGACTCGCGGTCAACCCCATTCGACTCAGCATAGTCGATATACCCCCGAAATGACTATGACCTTTGACCTCTGACCTCTGACTGGTCACGTGGTATCACGTGATCTTTGCATATTACTTGAACCATTTTTTCGAACGCTTAAGATTTACGGCAATTCATTGCCATTTTTCACTTGTTAAATGATATATTGCTTTTAGTTTTTGTCCGCGGCTTTGCTCGCGTGAATGTAGATTTTGTTAATAAGTTTTTGTTTTTTGGGAACTTTTGCATTTATAATATTAGTAAGGATTTTCTCATACTGTTTGTTAGACAAGATATGAACCTATACTCATAGTTTGCTGCAGTAATCCAATCCTATAAAAATGCATTAAACAATCTTTCATTATCGCAGTCGTTTTCCAGCAATGTCTTTTAAGCTGAGTTTAATATTTATCACTTAGTTAATACTTGACCCGGTACTATTACTTAATTTTGTTGATAAATTAATCGATGCATCCTCTGACTCTATATCGTCCTCGAATACCTCTCAATCACCCTCTAAAATACGAACATGCGTTTGAAACATAATGTTTAAATTATACATTACAGTTGTTTGACTTTATGTTCATCAGCTTCTTCCCTGCCTTCTCATATCTACTAAACACCAACACCATATAATCAAATTAGATCATTTAGGTTCATTTCTCTTAAAGCAAATGCTGCAAGCTATCTGGTATTCGCGAGTGCATCAGTGTAAGTGGCTCTTTGATCGTTCTGAAACATATACCGTGTGCATTGCTTCCTAGTTGACGTATGAATGCTTTCCTTATGACTGAAGTAGGCTGATGCTGATGTGTTACGTGAATAAGCTATATTGCTCACAGTATCAAATATGTGTTGCTTCTATATAGGCTGGCAGTAAGTTTCATATGGGATCTGGCGCAAAGATAGGCATGTGATTTTATTAGTTGTAGAATTTATTTTGCCGTTTTCTTACGATAGAAAAAAAATATTTTTGTTCGAAGGATAAACTTTTCTCTGATAAGGCTCTATTATTACGAAAGCAATATCATTAAAATAAAACGGATTACTTTATTATCCGTTTATAAAATTATGTATTTTTTATAGATTAGGTATGTCTAATCTATAATAAATACCTAATACACAATTTAAATACATAATAGAGTTCTTAAAATCTGATATTTAGGTTTATTTCAATTACTAGCACAAATGATCTTGTAAATACGTTTTTCATACAATTATTCATTCATTATCTTAATAAAAATTAGCAATTTGTATTAAGTTTTATTGTTCAACCTATATGGTTGTAACAATAAAACTTAATACAAATTGCTAATTTTGATAATTATCAAAGTTTACTTTGAATGCATTATGTTGTATATCTTTAGACATTTTAAAATTCTCATCGGTAGGTAGAGGCGTGTTACACAACCATATTTTGTCAGCTATGGTTTTAGGAGCCACTTACCACGGGGTGTCCTAATAACCGTCCTCCGGGCATGGTGAAAGAATCCGAACTGCCAGCAAGGGTGGGTTTTTTACATAGTAAAACCCAATTACACTTTTTCTAATTTGACAATTTCCTCTAGCACAATAGTAGCATTCGCTATCGCTGCGATACAAAATAAAAGCAATAACTTTAATGACTAAGGCCTATCTTATGAACTGAAATAGCTTTGGGTGTTCTGACGTACCTATATGATCTACGACAAAATTTGATCAATTCTTTTTGATCGACGACATGTTGGTCATCCTCCTTTTGTGATTACAAAATTTTCGTATCATTTTATTCAAGCGCATATTCGATTTGAATCCTGATAATCTGCCAAAAATCTTTGTAAAGATTAAAATAAGTCTTTTTTGAAAATATGTCCTTAATCTCAGTTTATTTGTTAACCTCTAGGAAGGGATGCTTATGTTGAGACAATCGATACTATCGGCGTTGAGTGAAGCCCTACCAAGTAATCTCTCTACACCTAAGTGGAGTTAATATTTCACGCCTTATGCTTTCTGTTGCTAGACTTGCTAGGCAGTGCATTAGATCCGCTAATCTTTTAATGAGTATCAATAATGATTATAGTATTACTCTACGATTGTTTCTTTATCTAAAGAATGAGAGATTGCTTATATACACAAAATGTTTTAAACGTTTGAATGAACATTTGATTCGATGATAGAATAATTATTTTCTTTTTCCAAATTATCTCCCGTACTAGGTATAATTCCTGTGTCGCGGGGGACTTTAAAAACATTTAAACAACCAACACAAAGAACATCCAGGCATGGAACAACCATTTCTGGATCACACCACTACGCTAACCGTGCAGTTAGTATTTCGAGTTCTTTGTGTATTCTTGTATTTAGCTATAACGTTCTGCCAAAGATATGAAGTTCTTCTGTAGTGCGTTTTTTAAGTATGTAGGAGGTGTTTCATAGCAATCCGTTGTATCATGTTTGACTGACCTGAATATAAGAGATGGCAAGTCTGATGAAGGCGGACCTTCTACCTCGTAGAGATAGTTGTAATGTTTATGTGTAATTACGTTGCTCTTTATTAGCAGCGATAGCTCAGTGGGGAGACCAACAGACTGCTATGCAGAAGATCTCGGGTTCGAACCCACGGCGCGCACCTCTGGCTTTCGGAAGTTATATGACTTTTCGAAATTATGTGCGTATTCATTAAAAATTATCGCCTGCTCCGTGCCTCGGAGAGCACGTTAAGCCGTCGGTCCCGGCTGCCATGAACATCTATGGCAGTCGTTATTGGGAAGTCAGTACCCTATAATATCCTGACACTGGTTTAGCCTTAGGGTATCGTTAGCCTTCGGGTTGCGGAGGTCAGGTAGCAGCTGCTCCGTGTAAAAACTGATATCCAGTCAAATCCGGTTAGACTAGAAAAGCCGACCCCAAGTGACTTGGGAATAATAAAGGCTAGGGAGAAGACGTTGCTTTTGAATAATACTCTGAATTACAGTTGTTTTCTATGTATTTGAGGTGAAGCTATCATTAGATGTCACAAACGCGCGTTATTTCCAGTAATAATAATAAATAAATAATAATAATATTCTACCACATACACACAATACCATCTAGCCCAAACTAAGCAGAGCTTGTACTATGGGTACTAGACAATGGATAAACATACATATATACTTTTTTTTTTGTAAATATATACATATTATACATAGAAACACCCAGACCAGTAATGCATGAGCTTTGGACGTATCTAAAGCTTTTTAAAAACTTTTTAAATTTTTTAGAAAATTTCTGGTTGCAATGTGATTATACGTGCACGTAAATTGTGCACAAGCGTTACTATTTTCGCGTTACTAATCGAAAATGTTTCTGTTTACTTAATATTACCAGCAGACTTATTGAAATACGAAGCATTATTATTGATATTCTTATACAAATTATACTGGCGATAACCAAATTTGCGAGGGAGGAGAAGCAACTGCGGTAATATTTTTTTTTTGGAAATTGCATCTATCTTGTGTAAAGGAATAGACTCACCTTGTTTTACGTGGGACTTAATGAACATACCAATTATGAGACCTCAATATACCTGGTGATATGTGGCACTTATACCTGACCTAAAAATGTTATTTGGTATTTTTCCGTAATAACAAGTAAAACGCAGTACTTATTTAAAAAAAAAAAGACAGCTCTGATGATTTGTTATATTGTTCTTTCCAAAGATATCAAAGACTTTTAATGACTTTGATTACAAATAAAAGCGATCGTTCTGATAATTAATCTTCTAATTTTAAAGAGATTAGCAAGTAAACACGAATAGTTTCGGTATTTGGGTCTCGACGGTATTCACATTTTGTTCCGAATTGGCATGTCTATTGAATTCTTTCAATTGTTGCAACATTACCTCGAAACTATCGGCGTTATGTGTATTTGGGTTCTGTATATCCTACGATGATTGTTTACTGGACGATTTAGGCCGCAGTTACCGTCTCGTAAATTGAGTTATGAATAACGCGAATTGACCTACTATACGTGCTGAAAGTTTCGCATTGTCGTAAGTTATCGTCACAAAGCAACGCGATGGAATATGAAGTAATGTATATTAAGTAGATTTGTCCTATGCAACTATAGTCAAAGTATTAATGCCGACAAATCTCTTTGGTTCTATGTAACTTTGATATGATTTACATCGTAATGATATATTGACAAAATAGAAAAATCGACGGATATCGATGGCGATACGTGTTGCGTCGCTATACATATTAGTGACAATAGTGACTAACACTATAAGGTAGGACACTTGCGTTCAAATAATCGTAAGTCATACCGTTGAACTAAAATACGTAGGAGGTACTCAGAGCGTGATAAATATTATTTTGATATTTTCCACATATTATTTATAATACTGCTATTAGAAATTATTGTTTACAGAAGCGCGAAATAATTTATCATACGCTATTCGCATTTTATATCGGGTATTTGTGCTTGTTTTACTATGGAGCTACACGAAACAAAATTCTATTAGATTTGTGAATCAGTATAATCTGAACGTAACGACTCGTATCATGAATAGCCGTGTTGTCGATCAATTGAAACATCGTGATGACGTTACACAATTCCATATTACATATTTTGCATCAATTGATACAGATATCATGCTCCTTTGCTTATCGCAAGTTACTTGAGGTCTATGCAATCTGTATTTAGTTACCATACATTTGTATAGCTTGTGGTCTTGAGATTCACCTCCTTTTCAATCAGACGGTCCGTCCATTTTTAGTAGGTCTACAGCTATTTGCAAACATTATTAGTTAATGTAAAAAGATATACTTAATCGGACATGCTTATTGACCTGATAACGTAAAAATACATCTGTAAAAATATGCCAAATTTTACTGATAAGTAATTAACGAAATTGTGGTAGATACTTAACTTTATTTGCCGTAGTTAGCGTAGTACGGCTTCCTATAAGATTATCGGGATCGGCATATTATTTCCTACCTAGGTACCAGACAAGCGTAATAATGGAACACCTCTTGATTGGCGGTTACCATAGTCTATGATCGCGATTCGCGTGGTATAGGAATAGATAGTAAGATAGCCGAAAGTAATAACAGTTTCCTATTCTTGCGCCGCCAGTGTCCCAAATTTTATAATAATCGGACTTTTATCCTAGAGTAGAGTTCAAGTTCAGCTGCACTTGCGTTAATGTAGATTTTGTCAGTAAATTTCTAGCCCTTGGCATAAGAATTTTTTTCTGGATGAAAGGTGTTTTCTTTTCTGTACTTCTAACAATGTGTATCATAGACATTGTCAGGAGCATGTATGCGACATTTCATGATGATCGGTCGAGTAGTCAAGGCGTGAAATTGTAACAAACGAATTTACATTTGCATTTATAATATAAATTAGGATTAGGATGTATGGCATACAATCTTCATGATCATCGAGATTTTTGTCTGGTATTACCAGATAAGTCAATCTAAATTGTGGGTGGTCATAGTACGCTCTCTTCTTAATTTACGATACATTTTATTTAGTTAATGAATGTTATGATAAGTATGCTAATACTTATCAGAATATACACAATTATTAATAATCGCGAAACTAAGATTTGTTTACAATTTTATATCAAATTCCGGCCGACAATACGTTAGAATGGTTTGAAATATATTTTAAGACATTGTTATATGTTGTATATTGTGATTAATATATGAAGTGTGATTATATAAGGATTTATAGGCATTTATAGGCATTGGTTTATTTATTTAGCTCTTAGCAGTCATATATACAATTTACACCTTACACATGCAGACACATTTAACATATTTTAAATTCCCTGACGATTAAAAGATGAGATCGTGAGTTGCCTGTAAATCCTTTAAGAAACTGACATTTGTAAAACAGTAGATGTCTCTATGATATATAACAAGTGTGTCATAGTTGTAGATTATTTAAAAAAATACTGTTACAGTGAATGAGAAGCACATAAAAGTAATGAATCAGTTAAATGAAAGAAATGGCCTTGACCTAATTGGTTATCAAGCCCTATTGGGTCAATTTCGTCATTCATTGGAGCTGCTTTGGGACGCTATCGATTTTTCTAACGTGACCTGAGACCTTAGATACAGGCCGAAAGAAATAAATCTTTGTAAACGAAAATTTTAATATCTTTAAATAGAATGTCGTGTTTATGCATGAGTTAGTTAAATTACTTTTAAATGTTTTTTTTTTTTAAATATAATATGACCAATTCTTGGTTGAATGTTTCGAAATTAGAACATTTGTTTTTTAATTTGTTTCATAGAGGTAGATTCAGGTACTTATATGTCATATTGTATATATTTTTATGTTCCGGACACAGTTTTTTTATTGATTTTCATGAAATATCACTATTTTCATTACGAGGCGATTTGAATTATTATCTGCTATTGTAGGTACAAGGTGATATACATGAACTCAAAATTTTAAGAAAAGTCATACTGATGCTAAATTATATTTTTTATATCTACAATATTGATAAATAAAAACTATTGTATATTCATCCATATGGAACTCCAAAATTCCGAGTCATCATATCGGAATGTGGACACCTTAAATTAATTAGTCCACGTGTTCTAATTAAGATTAGTGTCACGCATTCTTAGCCCAATCGCAGTGCGGCGGGTGTTCGGTGGCCGCGCGGTGTTTACCTGCTCACATCCATCAACATGATTGATGTCTAACGACATAGTTTTTAACTTTTATTTTGCAACCTAATGAGGTTACTCTTATCGACTCTGTGTTAGTTTTTGTGCCAGTGTTGTTCCTTTTTGAGACGGTTATGAAATGGGAGTGAGGTGTTCTTGTAAGTTGTATTTTCATCATTAACATTCTACGTCATTGTTTAGCGTAAAATCGAACAAATATGATTTAGTATATAAATACTGTTATTTGTTGATACAGTTTATCAGTGGCTGAGTCATTTTATAACCAAAAATTAGGACAATTAATGAAGACTAATAACTTTGAGCGTATAAGGTTTTAATGCTCTGATAGTTTGAAATGATGTGCGCATGTAGGTGGTACTACCTTATTGACTTTATTCTGATATGTATTTGGCCGATGTGTAAGCTTTGTTTTAATTTCATTGCAACTGTCATACGATCATATAAAGAAATATAAAAATAAAAGAAACCTCTTTTTAAAATTTTAAATATAAAATATGGAACTCTATGGCAATTCATATTTTTTTTAACATAGTTAATTAATAATATGATCAATTTAATATTAAGAAATACTTTTCTTAATATTAAATTAATTGATTATATTACTTAATTATGTACTTAAACTTAAAAACATAATGCGTTTACTTGCATCATAGTTAAGTACACAAACAGTTACACAAAGCCGTGGTGCGTAACATCGTAACGAAACGAGTTGTTCGATTGAACATCGATTTGTAGATCCATCAATCATTGGATTCAATGTCAAATGTTTTGGCGCCTTGCTGTCTGCATGCATGCGAGGTCGTTGACCTTAGAGTTTATGGTTTGGCGGGAAACTGTGTTACTTTTATGTCATTCTAAATACATAATAATTTATTATTTTTCATGTTAAATATAGTTTCATGTTTCCTTTATTATACAGCGAAATATGGCGTGATAAACACTGCCTTGCCCTTGATGGGAAGACGTGAATGCGTGATACTAAGATATTAAGTATTTATTGTATATTTTAAGTTTATGTGCGTACTTGTTTAAACTTAATAATTGCTTGCTTTAACGGTGATGAAAATATCGTTCGTAATATATGTCTAAGACTTCTACTTAAATACTGTTTTTTAGGGGAAGTGAAATCTGATTGGTATATGGCTCGCATAATGCTTTATTTGACTTTTTATTAATAGCAGATTCAGCCAGCGCTGGCTCCATTATATCAATCAATATTTAAATTGCACAAGAGAAAGACGTCAATTCTGCAATTTCTTAAAATTGCAAAATTGCCTCTTTTAATTATTTTAAAGATTGATTCTTTTTATTTTATAACTCTAATTTAGCCTTTATTCGTGCTTATGGTGAAAGCACAGCTTATACTTGATGAAGCTTGACTGCGTTGTCGCAGCCAAAAAGCTTGTGTTGCGGTCCTAGGTGATTGGTAGTGTTTCATTAGCCTAAGGAGTGTTTTATTTTTAGCAGGAGTCCTAAAGGCTTTCATCCTATTTTATGAAAACTCTTTATTTGGAGGATCTGGTGTTGCTGGATCTGATGTTGAAAATGTTTAACATTAGTCAGGCTGAATGCTTGTTTGCCTCTTAAGTTGTATAAAAATGATTAACCCTTTCTCATCTAGTTCAGTGTATATTATTGAGACAATTTATAAACAACAGATACTATAGAATTCTCATCTTAAGGCTACATATTTTCATAGCATTTCACGGTTGAAAACGCCTTATTCGAAGACACGAGTCCGTGAAGCGGCCTTTGGAGAGTTTTAAGTTAATTTAAATATCGAGGTTCCTGCCGAAACTGCACTATTAATTGAGTTCAGCCATGAATAGGCCGCAATAGGTATAGGATTAATGAATGTAAAGGGTGCCTATTTAATAACTTGCAATATTAAAGGAGGTGAATCAGAGCACGATGACCGATATCAGCAAATCATTACCTTAATTTATTTTATCAAAATAATTAATTATTTTCTAATACTCAATCAATCGTGATAATGGGCGGGTGAATACCTGTTTTTTTACCCTGAGGTATGCTTTGATGCATACCTCTCCGCGGAAAAGGGAGAGTGGAGAGGCTATGTCGGGCTCACCCGGGAGAAGATGGAATGTCCCGGGTACTACCGACTAAACCCACCACGGTGTGCCAGCTCGCTGCCTTGAGTGGTGGATGGTCGCTGGAACTGAAACTACATCAGCGACCCACCCAGCGGGTGAATACCCGCACTAATCATACGGTAGCTCTCGTGCGGTCACAGGGCACAGGTACGATACATCGGGTCATTGCACAATTAGATGCGCATCTTATCTACATCCATTTGCTATTAATTTTAATTATATTATCTCATGTTTTATTAGTGACTAGCTTTTATCCCCGCGGGTAAAAGCTAGTCACTAGTTCACTCGCGTAAAATTAAGTTCACTTACAGCCCTTTTTATAAATAAAGTGCTTTTTTAGTTTTTCTATTAAATCCTTACAAACAAACAAAAAATCAAATCTTACCTCGTAATAATATTGGTATAGATATAGATGAAAATATACTTCTGTATATTGTTTAAATCTGTACTAGCCAATACTTGAAAAAAGACGACTCCCGCTTTAGGAATAAACCTCGTGTCGCGTCGGGCTTTACAAACAGTTAAAGAACGGACACAACGAACGCCCAGACTCGGGACAACAATTTGTAGATCACAACATTTTTTGACCCGTGTCGGGATCGAACCCACAACACTTAACGCGGCGGTAGTGGCCACGCGACCACATAAACCATTACGCCATCCGTGCTGTCAAACTGAAATATAGCAGGTGATTAAATCTGAATAATCAAATAAATCAGGATTTATTTTAAAATGGGTGTTTTATTAATAAAAGTGTTATAGTGACATCTATGGATGATAAACTTTCATAATTGTATTAAATGAAATAACCCTCTTATTGTAGTCGAAGTATAGTCACACCGTATAAATTTTATATGATATAAATATTATTATTATTATAATAAAACGGCGGTGAGCTCAAAAGACTATTAGATATTTATTACGAGCGCACCACGAATGTTACCAATAAATTATTCAATACAATCAATTAACTAAAGTTACCATTATGTTATACGGGTTATAATTAATTATTGTTCTCTCATAGTGCTGGTATAATTAAGTACGTATTTTAATTAATGGCCAGCATAGTAGGTACCGCCTGCGTTGAGACCTCCCTCCAGATACGTAGTGGCCGACTTATTCTTGTGGAAGAAAATTTTGATCGGCATATATTACTCTTCTTGATTATACAGTATGTAGCACTTGTCTCTGGTCTGGTAATGCAATATTAGACAAGGAGTCTTAATGGCGTTGTTTAGTATTTAAAGATATAAATATCTATTTATTTGTCGACGTTTCGACCGACCTGTGGTCTGGATCTAATGAATTATGTAAAACTAGAAATTTGTATTAAAATAAAATTAATTGATATGGATTTTATCGTGGGTTGATTTTATAAAGATTACTGTTATGTTATTTTTAGGGTTCCGTACCTCAAAAAGAAAAACGGAACCCTTAAGGATCACTTTGTTGTCCGTCCATCCGTCTGTCTGTCTGTCAAGACCCTTTATCTCGGGAACGCGTGGAGGTATCAAGTTGAAATTAAAACGATATAACTCAAGTCTACAGTCTCTTAAAGCTGTAAAAAAAATCAAACTTCTAAGTTAACGTAAAATAAAGATTCGGCCGTTTACGCCGCAAAAAACGTATATTTCGACACTCTCAAGGGAATCAAAATTTATAAGGTATTTTTCGTTGACACGTTGATGGAATTTAGCAAGTTATTCCGTCTTACACAACAAGTATAGGAAAAATGAATACTATACATTTGTAATTAAATCATAAAAACAGGTCTTTATGCAAGGAACGGCGGTCCAAATTTTGAATTGAGTTTACCGTGTCATATTTGTACGGAACCCTCGGTGGGCGACACTGACTCGCACTTGTCCGGTTTTTTATATTTAAATGTATATAAATTTAAATTTACACTCCGTATATGCACATACAATTCGCATAAAGTAGTTACATTTCAATGTATAACGTTTGCTAAACATAGGCCTAAGTCAGTATTGTTATTTCTAGTTCCCAGTCTTTTTGGGTAAGCGTAGTGCTATTTGCGCTTGACTAATAGTCGGTTTGGTTAGGCCGGGCTTAACCGGGCCAGATAAAGTTAAATGGAGTTTTTTTCTTGGAATTTTTTGGTGCAGTCGAAGTGTATATCCGAAATCTGCTCCATAACCCAAAAAAACTGAAATATATATTTTAAAGATTATCGGCTCTAGAAATGTTACATGAAACACTAAAGCAATGGACACAAGAAACACCTTAACTTAACACAACTAATAGTGAATCAGATCGAACCCACAACACTCAGCGCATTGACAGCGGCAAGGTTAACATTTAAACCACTGCGCTATCCATAGTTCGTTTTTTTTTATTCTTTGTCTTAGAAGCTTTGTCAATTATATGACTATGCCGCTCCATTAACTATTTACTCTTACACTATACTTTACAACAAAAGTTTTATCTGTAGACGACAATGGGCTCGCCTCTTACGTGGGAGCTAAACATTACTGGCAAAATGTGGGCATCATACATGTCTGCCGAATCCTTCAGGAGTACCGGACATGACGTAATGTTAATTGTATGCACGAGTGGCGCAACAGTTTATGTGGCCATCTCGCCAATACTTCAAGTATTTGATCCTGGGACACTAAAAATATGAGATCTACTGATATTTATTTCGATACAATACAAATTTCTTACAGTAAACAAGTGAGAAACGGCAATAAATTGCCGTAAATCTTAGAGTTTGAAAAACAATATATGCAAAGGTACTAAGGCTTGACGACTCGATGGCGTAGTGGTTAGTGTAACCGACTGCCACGCCTGAGGTCGTGGGTTCGATTCCCGCACAAGTCAAACATTTGTGTGCATGAACATGGATGTTTGTCTTGGTCTGGGTGTTTCTATGTATAACATGTATGTATTTACAAAAAAAAAAAAGTATATATGTATGTTTATCCATTGTCTAGTACCCATAGTACAAGCTCTGCTTAGTTTGGGCTAGATGGTGTTGTGTGTATGTGATAGAATATTATTATATTATTATAAAGGTCACGTGACACCACGTGACCTTGAGGTCCGAGGTCAAAGGTCATTGTCATTTCGGGGCGATATCGACCATGCTGAGTCGAATGGCGTTAACCGCGAGCCTCTAGTTCTTACGGTTCTTGAGTTGAAAATTGTATAACAGACGGACGAACAAAGCTGTTGTATAAGAGTTAACGAGCGAACGTGAATTCAAAGTAGTTGTCAATAATAAGTGCCTAGAAATAGTGTCAAATAAATGTACCGACTAATTGCGTGCAAAGCGGATTATATGTTTAAGTTTCCAGCTATCACCACAAGAAATTTTATCCAAATCTGTGCAGCAGTTTAGTAGACAAAGCGCAACAAACAGACAGACAGATATGAATTGCGTTTACAATAATATGTGTACGGTAAGCAGTCAATTGGCGGTGTGATCGCTCTCGAAGATTTCTCGAAGGCTTACGTTGCCTATTTCTCAATATCAATCTAACTGCACGTATCGCGTGGTGTGTGTTTGTTTGTTGCATCGGATCGTTAGAAGCGGCGCGGCAGCGGCGTGCGTTAATAACCCCTCAATTGGGGGCACTCGCTCGCCTTTTGAACCAAGCCTTAGGTCATAGGCGGAAGCGAGTTTATTTGTCTAAAAAAAAATCATAGATGTTTAGTTAAATGTAAGCGTGTGTGTAAGTGTGTGTGTGTGTGAGCGTGTGTCTGTGTGTGTGTGTGTGTGTGCGTTTGTATGAGTGTGCGTGTGTGTGTGTCAGTATCGTAAGCCTTAGTTAGTTTAATAGCTTTTCATAGATATCAGCTTATTCGTAGGAATAATTGAGTAACGTTACTAAAAAATTAAAAGCTATGACATTGTAAGGCTATCGGTGATATTGATATAATAAACGAAAAATAAAACAATTTAATGTGTAATAAATTTAAATAAATCAACTGTTATTATTATGTATAGGATAGAGTATCATTAATATTGCGTATTATTTTTTGATAATATTATAAAAAGCATTCAAATATAAGACGAATATTTTTCAAAATATTGTTTACCGAAAGCTTTTGATTCTAAACTTCAACTTCAGCAAGACCTTTTGATTCCAAACTTCAACAATTTCTTTATAAGTCTAGCGTCGCCCATCAATTTTGATAGTATCAATTACCTAATATTGGAGCTACAAAAGACTCGTATCGTACAATAAAGATTCGCGCTTTGAGCGCAATCAACAGAAATGTAACTTTAGTTATCTACTAAAATCTAACGTTAATAAGGGTGTTACTAAGTAATGTTTTCGACTATGATTTTGTATAAGTTTGTCGCTCGCGCCTCTCACATGCGCTTGCGCATACTATATTGATGTAAGCGCGTGCCGACGTTTCCTCCCGCCGGCCGGCCGTGCCGTCTTGACGCATCGTCGTTGATCACCGCGTTTGTTGACCGTACACATTATTTCAGATGACACTTGACACTGATTGGGGTGATGATGTGATTCTTAGCAAGGACGAAGGTTAAGGTTGGGAATGCAGATGTGTTCATTCAAATAGGGCGATGGAATAGGAAAAGTTATAAATAAATTAAGTACTAGTTTTTTCCCGCAACCTTGCTCGAGAACAGTATTTTTCCTGGATGAAATACTTTTAAGGGTATCGCACTATGTCCTTTTCTGTACGCCTGTCTACGTATATGCCAAATTTTATTATGATTGGTCGAGTAGTTACGACGTGGAAGCGTAACACACAAACTAACTTTCGCATTATAATGTAAGTTAGGATTTATTGACGAGGGTTATAGGATATCTAACAACACGCTAGGAACTTAAGGAGCGGAGTGGCGGTGCACAGCTAGTTAGAAGATAATTTCAAATTAAAGTAGGAGTATATTGAGTGTATTTATGGCACAAGACCTAACTTTATGTCTGCGGTCAAGATTCTAGTTCAACGCTATATAACGCTTGCTATCAAACCATTTTAGTACCTATTAATTTAAAATTGTTACATTAAGACGTACCTATGAAACACCTATTTATTGGAACGGCTAAATGTAACAGTTTGCCTCATTATATAAAGAGGTAACGATGAGGCAGGCTATAAAGTCAACAAGGCCTCTCTTATGGTCTGTATAATATTAATACACTATAAACCAATTGACTTGAATGAAGCTAAAAACCTTGTTTACTTGTCTGTAAATGGTACCAAACCACTAAACAATTATTATCAGCGCAATCTGAGAAATATCAGGCCTGTATATGAACTGACCCACTGCTGGGCACGGGCCACTTCTCAGCTTGAGAAGTGATTATAGTCCACCACGCTTCCCATTGCAAGTTGGCAGATTGCACACTTCGTGCTAATTTAGTGACACTTTTTTAATCTTGTCACCTGCAAGCAAGCTTTTCGCATGTTTAAAGATAAACTTACCTTTTGCAGCTTGTCAGCATCACTTACTTGTGGTAATCCTGTTATGGTATGGTGATCCTGTTAAAAACGTCAATGTGCTGACACCACACTGCGAAATTCAAAGGTGCCTTGGGATTGATTCGAGCGCTTTTCAAGCGCTCTCTCATTGCTTTCGCTAATAGATATCGAAATGTCATATTTTAATAATTGAACTATATCATTTTGTTTTTTAAATACATCTCCTATAAATGAATGAATCTCTCGATTCAAGGTTATGGTTTAATAGTGACGATGTGAAAGCATGTCGAAGCTAAGGTACGAAATGAGCTATTCCTATTGATATTAATGATAGCAATAATTTCAGGGTCTATTTAGCATGTTGTGATATGATTGTGATACATTGGTGTTAACAACCGATTCGTGACTTGGCTTAATTAATTTAACGGAAACTTATAAAGGGACATGTCATGATGACAATTTTCTCTAATTATAGTACGAATATTACTTTCGCGGCTGTAGGTCACTGAGATGAATAATATACATACTCGTTCATTTTGCTATTCAAATTATTCTCGTAGTAGAAAGCGTCTGACAATCTACTAAGCGGACTTGGATAGTACCTATATGATATATTTTTACATAATAAACTCTTAAATAGGTTATATGGAATCTTATGTTATATGGAATCTAATTCATTCTGCTATGTTGTGTCATATGTTATGGTAGTAAAAATATAGCTTATATTATACATTATTATTGCTGAAAGCTGGTTTAAGGTTGCTTGTTTTCTGGGGCTCCATGTTCATTATTCGGATTAGGCAAAATGTTTTTGAGATTTGTTAAGTAATCGGTAGCAGCACGGAGTTCTAAAACGAGTCTGGTAATTTAGTTAGTGCTGCTAAATTTGCCCCAATTTAGTAAGAAGTGCAATTCAGCAAGGGGGTTGGTGTTGGTCTATCTACCTCCTCAAAGTTGACAGTGTGTCATTATACTTGTAGGCTACCATGATTTATAGACATCAGTAGTAAGCTTGCCTTTTACCAAGTCTCACTTAAACCCGAGTAAAGAAATGTGGAAGCAACATATCTATGCCTATCTCTTCAAGGATACAAGCATAATGTTATGTTACCAAATAAAGCTACGATTAAACTTGTGTGTTCATATTTATTTAAACTGGAATGTAATGTGAAAGTTCATTAATGACTATTGAAAGCAAGTCAATGATGTGAAAAGGACTTGTTTATTTAGGATACCATTGATTTCACGGGACTGTATGTAGGTCGGGGTAACTCTACTGGGGATTGGTAATTCAATCGCTTCTATTTTGTTAGTACTTTTGTTAGGGGTTATGTTTTGAATGTTGGAGTATGAGTTATTCAAAATGTTACGATACTTTTCTATTTCCTTTAAAATTTATAATTATAGAAGACTATTGATTCCCATAGGTAGATGCTACGCTAGTATAACTAGTAATACATGGTAGTGGTATACTTAAAACCATAACAGTTATGGTTTTAAGTGCCACTTAGTTTAGGGCGATCCTATTGCCAATTCCCGGGCATTGCAATCTAAAATACAGTGCGGCTGAAAAATTATTGTTAGAAAAACATAATAACATTCAAAATTCGCAAGTGAGACCTCATGTACAGCAGTTTCATTCACTACCGCTGCGCAAATGAGGCAGTGTTTCTCATATATTTCGTTCGAACAAAATGACTAATGCGTATTAAAAGAAAAATATTAAAATATATTATAAATCCAAAGATTATTTTATTGTGTCAGGTTGATCGTATTCGTGATTGATATGAGTCTCTTTTTTTTGGCACGTGTGAAATGTCATCATAGTAAAACAGATGATAAGTCATCAAATTGTGTGTGTAGCTGTCAGCGAGATTATAATAGTCAGCAGTATTAATAATGTCATGTGATCTATTCCATAAACGGTAGTAGGTAGTGGGCATCTGAATAGTTGACATTGTTGCTAAGCGAATATAAGAACATCCACTCATTTGATTTTATTCGGTGTGTAATTTAATAGTGTGTTCATCACTACATATTATAAAACAAAGACCCACGCCACTTCTGTTCGCGATAAACGGAAAAATTACTTAACGGATTTTCATGCTGTTTTCACCAATAGACAGAGTGATTTATGAGGAAGGTTTAGGTGTATAATTTGTTACGGTTTTGTACTACCCGTGCAAAGCCGGAGCGGATCACTAGTATATGTATGTATAAGGGCCGTAAAGAATACCTATATGATATATGAATTATTTTACGTACTTATTAATATATGGTAGCCTCGGTGCGCAAAGTGTCATTAGGTTTAAAGTACAGCTCAAAAAAATATACACATACTAACGAATTGTCTTGATATGTAATATAAATTTTTGTGTCTGATTTGTTACAAAGTATTAGTCATTTTTGTTTTTCGTAAGTACTGTTATTAATGGTGTCCTAATGTTAAACCTTATCAAAATGTCTTTAGTTAAATATAAGGTTTATTGCATAGGTAGAAACATGCCAATAATTATTTCTGAAAATTTGCTCGATTAAAAGTGACATGAATTTACAGATAGTTATAATATTATTGATTAGTTTTGGTCGCAGTATAGATTTCCTTTTCTGATAATAATATTAACACTTTCCCATTTCTAGGGTACCAGTATTTCGATTATTGACACCATAAATAAAAATAAACATAGCAATGAAATTACAACTCTATATAACTGTTCTGTTTGTGCACAAATATTATTTTAAACATAGAGCGTTATTTCGTATGCGTAAAATAATAACCGCTAGTAAATAGAAACAAAAGCAATTTAGTTTCAATGCAGTGAGATGGTCGTGAGCAATCGGCAGCAGCGGCCATGTAGTAAGGAAGACGTAGATGTGGGCGGTGGCATTCGCGCCTCGTGACTCACGATGAGCCCAACTTTAAGTCGTTCCTGTATATCATAGTGGACAATGATACGCGAATATAATACCGTACAAATTCATAGGAACGCACGCCAGTTTTGTTATGGTTGGAGCAGGGTTTCTGCGCTAACGTTTTTTGTATGGAATACCTGCTTCTTGCATGTTTGAGGCGTAGCGATGGATGCGCTTAAAACATTTTATGTCAGTAATGCGTGTTTGCGTTCGAATGATATTCGACGTGTATGATTTTCTAAGACAGGGACCAGGAAGGAGGAACCAGGCTCTTTAGCCAATATTGTCTTACTTTTACACGAATATTATACATTGAAATTAAACTACTTTATACATATTTAATAGCGTTGTTTATTTCTTAAAAAATACTTTCACATAATTTTGAAATTACTAAACTGCTATTATTATACATTTTTACTACTATTTTAAATCATTAAAGTATTTATATTTACACTTGCATGGCATTTTGGTTATTTATTTATGGACACGGGGAGACTAAGAAGTTGGTTGTCTCAATTTTTGTTGTGGTTTTTTAGTTTATATGAAGGTAGTGTCACTGTTAAACAGTTACACTCAAAAGTAGACTAGGTAAGGTAGGTAAATACAGGACAAGATAAGGGGAATCTGAACGGGGTTCGTTATACAGTGTCCACTAGACACTTTTCTATATACATATTTATATATGAATTTCATAAAAGCTGATTTCAGTAAGTCAAATAGTTCGCCTGATGGTAACGCTCGTAGAACCGAACGCCACTGCCACAGCGGGTGTTTCTTTATGTCCATTGTTAAAATGTTTGTAAAGAAATCCGCGACAGATAATTTATTCAAAATACATAAGTTGTCTTTAAAGGAAGAAAAGAAAAGATGGCAGGCTGTTACTGTAGTGTATAGATACTTCGAATCAAGTTGTCATACGTATTGCAATATTTACATGTGTCACCTATCCGTTTACACTAAAACAATGGCAGGCCATTTACCTCACACGTAAGTAGCAGGTTAAACAAACTTAACGTAATTTCTAGAACAGTGTGCGATGAATTTTTACTAATTATAGCTAGAGATGGTGTTGTGATAGAGTGTGTATAGCGCGCGGTCGTCGGCCCTCGTTATCATTTCGGCACAGATTGCTTGATCCCGCCGCGTCTCCCGCCCCGCGCCAGCCTACGATACTCTACATAACATCCTTCTCTGTCTAATGGATTTCTCTCTCTTTCTATCCAAAAATCTTTCGTATGCTTATTCAAAGGTAGAGAAAGAATGTATTAATTGCGAGTTAAAAGCCGTCTGACTGCGTATACCTTTACATTGCTGATCTACTTGAGCAATAGTTACCACTTACCATGCTGAGACGCTAGCTCGTCTGCCACTAGAGTTAACAGAAATATATTGACTCCGTAGTGTTAAAATAAAACTACTGTATACGGATTTTATTACGGCTTATTCAATTATATATTTTTTTAATTGTTTAATAGTAGTCTCTTTAAAATTAGGTTTTCTGTCTCTTTAGGTTTAGGTAGCAGCGATAGCTCAGTGGGGAGACCAACAGACTGCAATGCAGAGGGTCTCTGGTTCGAACCACGTCGCGCACCTCTGACTTTCGGAAGTTATATGACTTTTCGAAATTATGTGCGTATTGATTGACAATTATCGCCTGCTCCGTGTCTCGGAGAGCACGTTAAGCCGTCGGTCCCGGCTGCCATGAACATCTATAATGGCAGTCGTTATTGGGAAAGTCAGTCAACCCTCTAATATCCTGACACTGGTCTAGCCTTAGGGTATCGTTAGCCTTCGGGTTACGGAGGTCAGATGGCAGCCGCTCCGTGTAAAAATTGATATCCAGTCAAATCCGGTTAGACCAGAAAAGCCGACCCCAAGTAACTTGGGAATAATAAAGGCTAAGACAGAAGAGTAGTCTCTTTAAAATAAACCGTGAGAAAATCTGTATATAGTAGTTTAATTTCAGTGTATAGCATTCGCCTAAGTGTATGACAATATCGTATATCGTTGTGGTTCATTCTGATTATGGAACTCTTCATTCTGCGTGGACTTTTTATATTCTTTACCAATTCCTACTTCGGGACCACTTATGATACAACGACTATTAAACAAAACTCATACAATCATATGGTTAAAATATTAATTATCCTCTGTAATAAATTGTTTAATACGTCTACGTCAATTATTGTAATTAATTCACCTAAGTGATTCAAAATTTCACCTGCCCAAATTTGAGTCCAGTTAACACAGGGTAAATCAATTTCGGGCACGCCACGATCGTGGCGGTAAGTCCCGTGTTTGAGGAGTGGCTGGAGAGGCGCCATGGCGCCCTCACCTTCCGGCTGACACAGGTAATGACTGGCCACGGTTGTTTTGGCCAGTTCCTGTGTCGTATACGCCGGCAAGAGACGCCCGGTTGTCACCACTGCGGCGACTGCCGCGACGTTGTTGAGGACACGGCGCTGCACACTTTGGCGGTTTGCCCCGCCTGGGCATCGCAGCGCCGTGAGTTGATCGCGGCAGTCGGATTGGTTGCCCTCTCGCTCCCGGCCGTAGTTCAGTCTATGGTCCGGAGTGAGAGGTCGTGGAACGCCGTCGCCTCCTTTTGTGAGAAAGTCATTTCCATCAAGGAGGCGGTGGAGCGGGAGAGGGAGCGTTTGAACCCTCTCCCCAACCGCAGAGCCGGGCGCCGGAGGGCGCGAGACGACCTCCAGCCACCCTGAGGATTGACCTGGGGGTGGCGGGCTTTGTGGGCCTGCCCGCCATCCGTTCAGCACCAGGTCCGAGAGGCGGCGTGCGTGTTCCCACGCGCGCCTCTGTGTCGAGTCCGTCTCCCCTCTAGGGGGGACAGTAGGGAGTTTTTAGATGTGCCTATAGGGTAGGTCTTTCATGTAGTGGCCTGCCGTTTCATACGGCGGGCCGTAACCTCGGCGGGGTCGCGACCGCATGCGAAAGTGATTCGCGCGGCCCCGTCGATAGTGGTTTTGTTGAGGAACACCGTGGTAGGTTTAGTCGGTATTCCGGGAGGTATTTTAACATCTTTACCATCTTTCTTTTACCCCGGCGAGTCCGACATAACCCCTCCGCCCGCCCCCGCGGAGGGGTATGCGTCATGCATTCCCCCACGTAAAAAAAAAAAAAAAAAAAGGGTAAATCAATTTAAACCTCTCTAACGCATAATTATGTAGGTACATAAGTTCCGGAGGCTATAACATATATGAATATGTTCTTTTTGGGGTTGGCAACGGACGGCTGGCATTGCAATCGGTTATAGTCTTCGGTAACTATTTACCATCAGCTGTGTATGTACAGCTTGTTTGCTTGTAGTAATCGTCAAAATATTAGCATACAGCCTTCTATTTTAGTATATAGCAATATCTGTGGAGAAAAGAAACACCAATATTTTTTAACGTCCATGTGGAGGAACGGAGTGTGATGTCCCTCCAACACAAAGGGAGGATCCTCCGACCAGGCTGGTTATACGTGCCTGGCGGGCCGCGGGTTGACGGTTGATGTCGGGAGCTTGTATATATAGTTAGTCACTGTGTAAACTCCGCTTGCGCGATGCAGGATTGTGACGTCATTTGAGCGTATTTAGCGCCATCTGTTAGATGTAGGCGGAACTTACTTCTTCGTCTGTGCGGAGTCGCCACATCCATGTCTCGTATTTATTTATGTAGATAAATAACAACTAGATCAGAATCCATTCGAATTCAAGCTCGGAATGATTCTGTAGTGAAGCAAATTGCAGTCTTTCTTTTACCAAACTATTTAGACTTATATCCCGTGAGATTAAAAATAATATAAAATCCACACACTGCAATCTAACAATAAAAACGTGTCATGCTTTATTTAAGCTAAGAATGTTTTTAAATTGCATTGTTCTCACAGAATTCTTGTTGCGTGCTATCTATAGAATATTTATTATATGTTACGTTGTTAAACGGTTTTTAGGTTCGTGTTTTTGGCACTGACACCAGTTTTTATTGTGTAAACACTCATTTATCAATGCAGTTGAGATAACAGTGCGCTCCAAGTAATCTTTAACCTAATTATTATTAATGTTTGTTTATTGAGGTTTTATTGTTAATAAGGTTACGGGATATAACGTAATGAGTGACATGTGATTTATATTTTAGAGATGTGCCGCGATTTTATGTATTAGCATTTTATAGTAATGTTATTTTGTATCTTTCAGTAAAATAGCTATTATACCTACTCATATTTCGGCAATTTTAACCACAACGACAATTTTCGCGAAATGCGAATTTATTATTTAAACAGACATTGTGGTTCAAGCCCTGAGTAGTAGATTTTTCAAAGTTACAATTAAGTGTCATATAGTTCGTCTAGGATCAGTTCAATTATTTGTGGCTCATACAAGTAATTGTGCCGTATGGTATATGAACCCATAACACCACGCGCGGCAGTGACGGCGAGTCTATCGTTTGGCCGCTGTGCATTCGTTCAGTCTCTCAGAAATACCCTAGGATTCGTAAAATCTTTAAACACATACTTAGGCTTATTTATTCCTATTTAGGACAGCTACTTACAAATATATTTTGCTGTGCATTCGTGCAGTCTTTCAAAAACACCACAGGGTCCGTAAAATGTTTAAGCATACCTACTCAGGCTTACTTATGACTATACATAATTAGACTCACCTATGACTGTTTATAACTACTTATAAAAGCTTCTAATAAATATATTTGTTGTTGTGCAGGGTGATGGTGCCAAGATGACAATGTGGCGGCTGTTGGCGGCGCTGTGCGTGCTGGGCGCGTGCGCCGCCGAGCCGCGCCTCGCGCAGAGCACGCTGCGCCCGCGGCCCTGGCAGCGCGGCCCGCGCACGCTCGCTGATAGAAAACCTAACCCCTTTGTAGGGTGAGTTAAACTACTTGTGAATTTACGACAATGTATAACTATACGGAAGTTAACAACAAATCTGACATCTGTAGTCGGCCTGCAAGGCTACAAGGATTTTTAATAGTTTTCTTTGGTGCTGGTGGCATAAAATCTGATTTATTATCCACACATACACATGCCAAATAAGGCAAGGCAATTTAATTCGTATGACATAATTTCAGTGACGTTTTAAAATAGTTCCGGTGGGTACATTTCCTAAGCCTTAATTTGATCACAGGCCTAGAAAATTACCATTAAAATGTAGCATATGTAATCAATATATAAATTGGCAAAAACAAAATAGCTCAGTTCCATTTTTTTAATATGGGAGCAGATTTAAATAAATATATAAATTCATATATATTTTCCTCATATCAATAATGTCACCCACTGAGCGAACACAGTTAGATGAAACATGTTAACTCTCTGTAAATAAGAAACCGTTACTTTTAAATGTATATAATAATTATATATTTTTAAAAGTAACGGTTAAACGGTAAAGTATAATTACTTTGAGGTACAAACATCATATAAAATTCGCCTAGACGGTAACTTAAAATGGATTTGCTTAGAGCTGCAAAAATACAAAAGCCACCAGGGATGAAGAACCGCAGATAATCAATAAGAAAATAGATTATTGGAATCTCTAAAAATGTCTTAGAAAAATAATTAAGGATGTTACTGACAAGAAAGATGAGTTAATAACACTTATAAGACAATAATATTAATTTGAGAGTACGTAAAGTTATCTTGAGCTTATTAAGCAGTGTAGAGAATAGATCTTGTAAGAATCTATGAATGTCTGTGGCCGCTACTTCAAAATGCCCATTCAGAATTCCCTGAGAACAAACTTCAGAGTTACGAACATTCATAAATCTTTATAATATACAATAAACGGAAAAATCAATCGTGCGTCTCCACAATCCAGTGACAAACTAAAGAATGTCATGTAAATGCGTTTTAATCGGCGGTGCATCGCGCTGCAGTCCTTGGAATTGTACGTGTTCTGCATCTGGTGATACAAATCTGTGAGCTTAGTTCACTCCGGCTCATAATAGTATGCTGTCGTCACTCACGTATGCAAATTATCGCTTTGTGGTTGTAGACTATGTCATTGAAAGGCTAAAAAGGATACTTGGCCTAAATATTGCTATAACTTTGATAGAGAAGACAAATGCTCTTAAAGACTATGTCATTGAAAGGCTAATAAGGATATTTGGCCAAATATTGTTATAACTTTGATTGAGAAGATAAATGCTCTCGAAGGCTTGTAGGTATTCTTACGCAGTCTTAGCTTGTTAACCTCAACAATTACTTTCGCTGAGTTTGTTAATACTATCTTGTTGGTCGAACTGTTAAATGCTTACTGTCTATAAGTCTGATACAATCTAATATTCGAAATGGCACGATTAGAAAATAAATGATGTTAGCGCACGTGTTTCGCTTTAGACGAGACATTCCGATGATAACTTGGCAGCGATCGGGAATAGTTTTTGCTTCGAAAGCTTTTGTTACTTTAAGATACTTGATGGCTGATACGGTTTTGATGTTGAGCATTCTTCAATCAATCAACTTGATTTCCAAAAACATGCACGTCTATTAATTATGTAAAGTCTGAATGTGGTCTAGTATGTATTAAAATACTAGATACTGCTTAAATCCAATTAATATAAAATATAGTATATTTATTTTGCTACAAATAACTAGGTATATCATATAGGTAGCGATACTGAGAAATAATTGTTCTTGCTAAAATTTGGATCTAATAGTTTATGTGGTAGATTATTATTATTATTATTATTTTCTATCAAAATTTTACGCAATACCTGTAGCGTTAAATATATTCGATATAATTATGATGACAAAATTATATCGAAATTAGTTTGACCTTTTCAGTCCTATTTTAATATATAGCTTCAAGGAAAACACGATTTTAAGCCATAGTAAAGACAAATGCAAAGTATTAGGATTAGCTTTAGTTAAACCGATGTAAGCGACTATGTCATGAGGAAATGTATTCCGTTGATCACTTGTTAAAAGACTCAGTTATGTTTTGTGGACGGTTTAAACAAAGTACACGTGACTTTTCTCAACAATCTACCGCAGCAGTAACATAATACACGATAGATGTAGTACTCTACCGTGGGCGGCGGCGCGTAGGTGATTTTCACGCTTATAATTTCGGGAGTCGGGCAGAGGGCAATAGCGGAACCGACTGACACACGAGTTCACTGGGACAGGTTATGACGAAGCATCTCTCGCCGCCAAGGTCGGGGATGCAAGCAATGAGTGCAAGGATCAACAGCAAATTGGATTAGACGTTCTTTCACGGTTAGCATTAGGTGAAGCGGAAGATGCATTAGTGCAGATAATAAGTGAAATAGGAAATAGTAGGAACGATCAGCAAATCTTGATGACAGATTGAGTAGGTTACCGGGAGAGCAGTGGGCTGCTAGAGTTGTCACGCTTCTCAATTTGATTTATATTCATCGCCCGGATCTTGACGAGTTTCATGAGTAACCGTGCCATGTGCATAAGCATACAGATAGTTGGTTCTGAATATTTTTATATAAGTCTTGCTTGTGACAATAATTTAAAATTGTGCGTCTCATAACTATGGGTAAATTATACAGCAAGGCTGATATATTTTTGATAATTATGAAGATTTACATAAATTTTGCTATTTATAATAATTATAGGTGTGTATTTTTCGTGACGTGCAGTACCAGCTGTTTTTAAATATAAGATGAATATAAGCTATTTAAGACTAACGATTTCTTAACACTACACTACATTTTAAACAAAATCGTTGGCGGCAATTAATGAAGATGACGACCAATGATTCCATGAATTCTTTACTATTATTATGCAAACAATATTGCTCTTTAATGAGATAAGTTTTATGTAACTTGAATGTAAAGTGATAATTATAGATTGATAGGTCGTATTGATGTTGTCATGACATCATAATTAAGGAAGTGACGAGAAACGAAGCAAGAATAACATTATCACTGAATGAGCATGTTCTCGTCAAACGTGTAAAAAACGTGAAAATGAATTATTCTTGTGACCGCAATGCTCTTGAATGATAAGGCGGCATTTAGCAAAACAATTTGATTAAGTGCATTCGTGCACTAAATCTCGATACTACAAGGTTTTAGTGTAAGGCCGCGCGATACTCTCTGACCCTAAATGAAATTAGTCTAGTTTAAAGTGGCAGAGCGAATCTATTCGGTTCGACTTAGATACAGTCGCAATGAACAAGGTTATTGGGATCATTTCTCGTCAGCTTGGGATCTTTATGTTGCGTAACTGTTACTAACATATCCTATAAGGGTAATTATTTAGTCATAACTTTTAATGAAATAATATCTAACATTAATACAAGTACAATGAATCATTAAAAATCTACTAATAAATTGAATCTCAATGAATTGGTTTTAACAAAAAGAGAACTGTATATTTTAGATAATATATAAATAATATAATAATATCAGCGCTATATTAGCGCCTAGCGCCGAGCGAAATGTGCCAAAACAGGCAGTCACAGTTAAGTGAATAAAATCAACACTTATTGTTTAATACAAATATAAAATATACATTTACCATAACAATGAATGTGTTTACAATTACTTCGTGTAAAAAACTTAAAATAATTAATATTTTCGCCTACAAAATTACGTAAATTCGCACGAAAAATGCACAAACGTAAGCTTGTGTTACGTGATTTTTAGATTATAACAGTAGAAATCTATCCTATTTTACAGCTTAAACGAAACATAAATAGTTATATTACAATTTGTCCCAAATATTTAAGTTATTGGTTGACAATAAAGATAAATATTAATCAATAAAGCACTTCAAATCCTCCATACAAGTTTACTATGGCGGCCGCGCGCCGATTTGAATATGCGCCGTACGAGCTCTGTCATTACCTGTCTTACGCTCGGCGCAGTCTTAAACTGTCTTACTGCTGGGTATGAGTCTTTTCTCTGTGTGAGAAGAGTTAGGCCATAGTCCACTACGTTGGCCCAGTGCGGGTTGGCAGACTTCACATACATATCTTCAAGAACATTATGAAGAACTTTCAGGTTTCTTCACGATGTTTCCCTTCACCGTTAAAGGAAGCAATAATTAACTAATTAATACACACTTTGGAAATTTAGAGATGCGTGCCTTGGGATCGAACTCGAGATCTCTGCGTGGCTACACAAAGCTCTCCCACTAAGCTATCGATCACTGCTATTGGCTTAAAATACAAAAAATATAAATAGTTACAAAGGTATTTTTTATGTCTTACAGTGTAACTATGAATATTTATTGGTTAGTCTAAAGGGGCGATTTAACTCTGGGTGACCGGGACCGTCTGTGTTAAAAGTTTGTGCTTGTGGTGGATCAAAATAATTTTGCCTTATTCATTGTTTAATATTTTTTATTCTAAAATATTAAAACTGTTTTTCTTTTAATTGCCGTAGAAAACCAAATAACCTACTGTATCGCATCGGCCGTCAGACGCAATAGGTTTTTAATTATATTTGGCATTCCAAAAATATACAGGTTAAATATTGAGACAGCAGCCACAAAAATTTTGTTCTTTTAAAAAATAACGCGATAATACGAACCTTACCTCGAATACATTGTCGAGAGACAAACTAGCGAACATATTGCTATTATAAGCGAACAGTAGCGCCAGAAAAACTAGCGAATTTACAAAACGCTTTAGTGCAACAGTAAACATGTTATTTATGACTGAACAATAAATCAGTTGGTGGTGACTTTAATGAGCAACTCTCGTTAGTTTCCATACAAAAGCTTTAAATCGTCATTGTTTATATGAAGGCCAACAGTAGGTGGCCTACTGTTGATAATATTTAGTATATTTGCTTATAATTATATGTATTTACACCTTTAAATATTTCTCGTAGTAAAACTAACAAGTTTGACCTGTACCATTATTTATTTATATTTGCTAGCTTTGTGCGTTGTTATTCCTATCAATATATTCTAGTACTAGATTTTGCCCACGGTTTCGCTCGCGTAAATGTACGTTAAGGCTTGGGCGGAAGAGCGCCGTGACCTCGTCGCGGCAGTCGGGGTGGAACGTCTCTCGCTACCGGCCATAGTAGAGTCTATGGTCGCAAACGAAAGCGCATGGGTAGCCGCCGCCTCCTACTGCGAGGCAGTAATGTGCGCTAAGGAGGTGGCGGAAAGGGAGGCGAACACCAGCCTCTCGGCCCGCAGTCGACGCACAGGGCGCCAAAGGGCGCTAAATGATCTCTGGCCCCCCATGAACGCTGGCCTGGGGCGACAGACTAGGGCAGTCTAACGTCCGTGCAGAAGCAGGCTCCAAACGGCGGCGCGTAATGTTCCGCACGCGACTCTAAATGAAGTATTACTAAAAATATGACGAGACCGCCACGACCAAGTAGCGGCCCAAATCTGCCGGGGCCGCAGGTTGAATGCGCGAGTGATCTCTGCGCCTCGGCCCTCGGTCACAGAATGTGAGTAGGAAAACCGTGGTAGGTTTAGTCGGCAGGATCGAGATTTCGCCATCTTTTCTTGGGTGAGCCCGACATAACCCCGCCCTTGCGTAGGGGTACGCGTCAAAGCATTCCCCGAGGTTAAAAAAAACCGATTGATAAGTAACAGTACATTTTTTTGGATGAAAGGTAGCCTATGTTCTTTTCTGTTTCCCTGACATCGTGTATGCGAAATTTCTTAAAGATCAGTCGAGTAGTATGGCGTGAAAGCTTAACAAACAAACTCACATTATTTAATATTAAGTTAGGATTAGGATTTAGGGGTCGTCGTCAGTTACAGTCGTCCTTTATAATGCCTATATTATTTGGTAGCTAATTCTTTATCACTTTTAGCTGGCATTGCATTATCTACATCTTTTCTAGTCTGGTAAACCTTGACACATTAAATATACAAAATATAAATTACTTTTATTTTTTTCTAATTGCAAACATTTTATCGGAATATTAAATTCAATAGTTAGGTTGCCTTCTTTTTAACTTGAACGTTTTGTATAATGTGTGTATTTAGTTTATTTAAAAATACGTCTTTATATGTTTTGATGTAACATGTTTATTCCTAATCGTAATAAATTGATAACACACATTAATGAAGCTTTACAATTCTATGACAGTCGTTCGGCAATTCGAGATAAATCTATTATTTCTTTATCTATTTACGTTTCTTATTTCCAAAGATTCTTTAATCAAAATAGCGGTCTCTCATGTAAGCTTTATAAAAATGGTTAGAATTATCTTGAATATTAATAAAGTCTTTAATAATATTCTTAGCAAATTCGTATAGTTTGCTATAGTAACTAATTTTCTTGATTATATCAGTAGAATATCATCAGTACATTATGTATACAATAATTGTTTTATGTTTGTTGCAGCCCCCACGTGTGCCGATCACGCAACAGCACGCATTGCTGTCCCGGATGGACGTCCAGGCCAAACTCATTACTATGTATAGTCCGTAAGTACTCATAAACACTTTATAATAATATAAATATCAACCTTGTATATAAACTGTTCCAATGCTGGGCACGGCCCTCTTTTCAGTGTGAGAAGGGTTAGGTCATAGTTGGGATGACATACTTCACATATTTTTCACATTTTCACTTTGAGAATTATCTGTTAGAAAAATATTGCTACAGTTCTTATCAATTTATCCAAACAGTTAAAATGATGAAGGAGTTTTAGGTCTTACGTCAATATTGCAATGGCTACAATTCTATCCAACAACATTTCGTTCGTGTCACCAATATCATAACAATATTCTGTTGCCTTTTATGGTTTAGCGGTTTTTAAAGCGTTGGATAACGCTGTTAATCTGTACTTATTTGTCTTCTCTACATATTCATCGAAACCCAGTAGACTGATAGATTTTTTGTTACAGCGGTGTGTCGACCTGATTGCGGGTCGCCGGGCGCCTGCGTGGCTCCTAACATGTGCCGCTGTGCCGGCGGCGTGGAAGCGCCTTCTTGTGGACCTGGCGGTGGTGGACTCTATCCTTATCCAGGTAAAGTCAAAGTTAACAATCATTTATTCATGTAACTCTTATGAAAGTCAAAGAAGTTACTGAGTTTATTAAATTTACCGAATTTATGTTAGTTGCTAGGTTTAGGCACAGGGTTGACCCTATGAGAAGATACCTGCAAGAAACTCACGGTCAAAGTAAATTAAGCCTTCTTCTACAGAAAATGCTTCGTTTATTCTTGTCCTCTCAGTTAGGTCAAATTATTTGAGAACTGAACTTTATCGTAGACACCGGGAGATGGCGAAGGTTATCTACCTTCGATACAGTGTATTAATTATTATGCAGATTTCAGCGCACGTCTTGAATTGCACAGTAAAAATCTGTGCATGCTGTATTCGTTTAAAATCTCAACTATATTCCTCTTGCTATGTGGTTGCTAGAGTATGTGTATAGGGGTCGTCATTATATAAGTGATATGTATTTTATTGTATATATAATATTTGACAACTTGACGAGTCCAAGGAGTGTTTACACATATTTATAGAATTAATGATTTTGACTTTGACTATAGGTATGATGGTAATAAATGTTTTGTGTTGCAGTCCGGACGCCAGGTGGATGTCGTCGTATATGTATGAACGGTGGCACTTGCACCAATGGCACGTGTGCTTGCGCACCTGGTTGGAGCGGAGAATTTTGTACTGAACGTGAGTATAAGATACCTACCGCATAGTCAATAAAAAATCCTGTTTTGTTTTTCGTGCTAAAAGTGCGGATCAGGGATTAAGTCCCAACATTAAGGAAATAAGACATTCCAGGTCCAAAGGCCAAAGGTGTGACGAGAGCTTGTGTGTCTTCTAAATAAAATAAGGCAGGCGATATGTTGGTGTGATGTCATCATGAAGTAACGACGCTGAAGACGTGAACGTGTGAATATGTTTTAGAAGTGTCCCTCGAGTCTCGAACTGGAAATCCGTGGACACGATATATTTATATTTAGAAAAGTTCTAGAAATTCAAGGCATGAGATGGCCCTGGATCAATACTCTAGTTCTGATATTTACTGCACCTAACTTTGTATTTAGCTGCTTATTGCTATCTATTAAACGTGAGTTGTATAATTTGCAGCAATATGCCGCGAGCCGTGTCTCCACGGCGGTCGGTGTATTGCGCCAGACCGCTGCGTCTGCTTCCATGGCTTGTCTGGAACAAGATGCGAAATCGACAGGAGAACTGGTAAGTTATCATCTATGTTGTAATTTTTTTCAGTCACTAATCTATTTCACCTATTGAGTTGTAGTGGCACAGCGGCGGTGAGATACAATAAGTTTTTGAGTATGTCTGGTATTCCATGAACCAATTTGAATCGCGTCATGAGAGAATCTCTAGTAGCACTATTTTAAATCGCTGCCACACTGAACCAAGTATTTAAAGTGATTCGTGATATATTATATTATCTTTTTTGAAAATACCTTAGTGTACCTATCTCTGGTAAAGTAGTTTTATAGTTTCTGGATCAAATGCATCTGTTAACAAAATTGCATTATTTAGGTACAACACCAAGGTACCACCAGTTGTCCATCTTTGTTGAGCAAATGTGGATCTTGACCAAACTAAATCCAAATCTAAATTAGTAGTGAAGAGATTTGATAAGAAGCATGTACGTTGTCAGGTCCATGTTACACGGACACGCGCGGCGCGCTGTGCACGGGCGCGCTGGAAGGCGTGGTGTGCACCAAGCAGCTGTGCTGCGCCACTGTGGGCGTCGCGTGGGGCCACCCGTGCGAGCGCTGCGGCGACCTCGACTGTCCGCAGGGACACCTGCGGAACCTCGCCACCAAGGAGTGCCAGGTCTGGAGATATCACTAAGTTCTATTTAGCCTAGAGGTCGTTCTTCCCAGCTTTACTAGTAATACAGGCTTTACTCCGTGCTGTGTACTTAAACCCAGCCAGTCGTAATTTCCGGCTATCGGATATACCTCAGACAAACACTTTTTTGAAACACAGATTTGAAGATAACCAAAAAAATAAGTCAGCCCTTTTTATAATCTGTCCCACTGCTGGATACGGGCATCTTTTTAGTATAAAAACGGTTAGGCCATCGTCTACCACGTTGGCCTAGTACATGTTCGCAGACTTTACACGTTTTCGAAATCATTATGTAGAACAGATCATGTAGATATGCGGGTTTCCTCACGTTCAAGCGAGCGATAATTAATTATTTACTACTAGAAAACTCATAGGTGTGTGCCTTGGGATCAAACTTGAGATCTCTGCTACTCTTTTGTTGAGTAGTTGTAACGAAATAATTTATTCTTCTTCAGGATATAGACGAATGTGCAGCGGTACCTGGTCTGTGTCAAGGTGGACGCTGCATCAACTCCATCGGCTCGTTTTCATGCGAGTGTCCGCCAGGTCAGCGTCGGCACCGAGTAACAAACAACTGCGAGGATATCGACGAGTGTGAAGACCCGGATATTTGTCCCGTGAGTATCATGTATTTTATTAATAGCAGTGCTAAGTGACATTTTTTGTATTATATATGGCATCTTACTAACTAGAGATATACCGATATACTTTATGTTTTTACTTTTAAACGTTTATAGGCTATGGTAATCGCTTAGCATCAAATGGAATAAAAAAAATTGCGCTATAAGCCTTTTTTGATTGTGAAACAACACGGATGATGTTGTCAAAAATCTTTCAAAACTGGAAAGACACTTCCAAGACACAGCAAACTCGTAAAATAATTATAATTATTTAGACAATATTTATTTTTATCTGCGACCTTGCTTGTGGAAAAAGCCATAACGTTATATGTAAATTACACATAGACTTTTGATTATTGTAGGAGTACACATTGCTTCATGAGCAATAATCTAGGTAAAATTTATACTAGAAATGAATACTAGGCAAACACATTACAAATTATTTTTTAATAGTTTCATGTCCTGGATGATCCGGTGGTAAGAAAACTTAAAATAATTGTGAACTATGAACTTCCTTATAAAGCGGAAAGACATTATTTGAGTAGTGCATAAAACATGATAAACAATCGCGCTTGACATCATGATAGCATCTTTTTAAAAAGTAGTAATCAACGTCTATTGGTGTTACCATCTACACAAGTTTTTATCAAAATCGATGTAATGATCGATCTACAACCAGTAGATGCAAAATGTACTGCGTAAGCAAAAACTTGTTTTACTTTTGGTTGGCGTGATATTTTTAGCAAATTATTTTATTACTAACTAGATTCCGCCCGCGGCCTAGCTCGCGTAAATGTGGGTTATATTAGCAACAGTACTGTTTTCTGGATGAAAGGTCCTTCATCTATGTCCTTTTCTGTTGCCCTGACAACGTGTATGCGAAATTTCATAACGATCAGTCCAGTAGTTCCTGCGTGACAAATAAATAAACAAACAAATTCACATTCGCATTTATAATATTACATAATATTGTCTTCAATTTACGCGAATATTATTCATTGAAATTAAACTGCTATATACGGATTTTATCGCGTTGTTGTCAAATAAACAACGCGATAAAATCCGTATATAGCAGTTTAATTTCAATTTATAATATTAGTTAGGATTTGAGAGAAAAGTTCAATATACGCTCAAAATGTTGAAGAAACGGACGGAAAGACCGTCCAATTCCTAGAGATAATGTATGGCGAATATGAATAGGATTGTTCAAGGGTTCGGGTCCTAGGCAAAGGGTTTCTAAGAAGACTGGATAGATTCTGTAGAAATAGAAAATTAAGCAGAGTTTAATGCGAGGACCATAGTTCATGGAAACCGTAATCTCTGCTTAACCCTGAACAGGCTATGTTATTACGTTTATGTCTTTGGAATCAAAAAATACCTAGTTGATTTTTTGGTCTGCAGCGTTTAAAGCTATAGCCTATTCCAAAGCAGACCTGGTATTCCAAGGGAGGTATACCATAGTCAGGTACCTAACTCATTTTCACATACCAACAACAACGGCCAACGTTTTTTCAATGGTTCAACTAGCGCAGAACTTGTACTAAATAGAAAAACACAGCCATATAACCCTGTGTTGCGTAATAGATATTGGTAAGAAATAATCATTTGTATCTGTTTTTAGTACGGAGTGTCATAGATAGTGTTCAGAATAGTTGGATAGATTGCTACGTCTCTTTTAGTATAGTACAGTGACTCCATGTAACGACGGGGTGTGTTATGTTCCAGAACGGCAAATGTGTCAATACTGAAGGCGATTACTACTGCCTCTGCAATCCACACTTCATCCCCAGTCCAGACAAGAAGTTTTGTATTGGTAAGTTATTTTTATTTTATACTAGATTTGGCTGCAGATTTGCTCGCGTGAATGTAGATTTATGTTTTTAAGATAGATTTTTAGCAGCCTATATGTTATTCTCATGTAAAAACAATAATACAATAAAGTTTCATCAAAATCCGTTTAGTAGTTTTTGCTTGAAAGAGTAACAAACATCCATCCATCCATCCTCACATACTTTCACATTTATAATATTACTAGGATGATTGTGGGTTCATCACAGAAAAGTAAGGTTGCCGAGGATACGTCCGACTTGCGTCGGATGAAACAAAAAAATTGTATAGGTATTTATACCTTTAAATACTAACCAACGCGATTCGGACGACGTGATGTGAACTTTTTACGAAATTTGATGAAAATTCATGTCTTTTTGTAAAGTTTAGTACTTACTAGTGATTTGGTTAGTGCTTTGTTAGGAATGGGCTCACGTCACTCCTAGTCGTGCCACGGTTAGAAATCGATACAATCTACCTGATCGAATTCTCTTAATGCCATTGAAATACCGCCACTACGTGGTTAATAAGTGCAATGTAATTCAATTCAATAATCACTTTCTTCAAAGGCTAGAATTGTATTATTATGCCTCTTATTTTTTACCGGATTGAGTAATTGACATACTCAGTTGGTATTTATTTATTAAGGATCTCCAACAAAGAATATACACAAATGAATATAAATTTTGTATAGTGTACTTCTTCAGTTATAGGACCACAGCATGCATATATCAATAACAAAATGTTAAAAGTATGAAGAAACTATCCGGTCGCTCATTTGGCATACGGTGGCAAAAGCAGAAATTGCCCTAATTGTAGCTTAAAGCTATTCATAAATTAGAATCATTTTAACGATACAATCCTTTTTATTCTTAGGTGATGTTGATTCTATCTGTTTTATTTTTTAGATGGCAGGGTCGGCAGTTGCTTCACATACCTGAGCGAGACAGGCGAGTGTGCGGACAGACTAGGTATGCCGCTATCGAACCGCGACTGCTGCTGCGGGTACAACATGGGACGAGCTTGGGGTGACCTCTGCACGCCTTGCCCTCCTAGAGGCTCCAGTGAGTATTGCTGTGGCTAATGGTTTTATCATTTCTACAAATGTGAAAATTCTTTTCAGAGGGTACCCGATTTGGGTACTTGGTATAGTACGATATATATTAAACCGTAGTACTGGTACAATTTTTACGTTGTAATAGACATTTGGTAAAGAATGAAATAAAAATAACGAATACTTGGCAGACACCCAGGGCTTCAAAACTTACTTCGAATTACATTATTTGGTTCCTTATAAAATTTCTCGTATTAAGAATATAATGTTGTGCAGGCGAATGGACTCATCTATGCGGAGGCGGTGCCATACCTCCGAACTGGCGACGCAACGTGACCGGCACAGGGGATGATGACACTTATGAACCGCCAGCCATCGCCAAGATCAACGAATGCATGCTGAGGAACGGCATTTGTGGCCTCGGTACCTGCGTCGATAAAGACATCGGGTACGAATATTTGTGTTCTGTACTTTCGTAATAATACTTTACGAGTATGGTGTTGGTACTTTATGACTAGCGTCTATTGCCCACGAGGCATATTGTTACCACAGGCAAATTATTGCGCTTAACTTATTTAGCGGCTACATTATGGTTGAAAAAGAAAAGACGAAGTTGCTGTTAGGTCTTTTGAGGAATACTGACTAGCCCAAGAAAATTGTATGTCAATTTTATAAATATATTTATACTCAATAAATAAGACGAGAGATATTGTTCTATAAAAGTTCATTATAGTATTGTTGTCCAACTAGGTTATGCTTAATTGCTAGCCTACGTCTAAACTAATATTATAAAGAGGAAACATTTGTGTTTTTGTATGTATGTTTGTAATGTTTCCGCACAAAAACGAATGGACCGATTTAAAAAATTCTTTCACCATTAGAAAGCTGCATCTTCACTGAGTGACATAGGCTATATAACACTTTCAAGAAAATAGGGGTCCTTAATAAAAATGCAATAATATAAACCAAGGTGTGAAAAAAATTGTCATAAAAAATCTGTCATCGCGTGCGCTGCGGAAACTATTGATGATAGAACAAAAAAATGTCCTACAGTATTATAGAACGTATCAATATCTACACAAAAGTCCGCGATACCATATGTATTTTTTTAATATATAGCTAACTACACCTATATAGGTGTAGTTAGACTTATTCATTTCTTTAGTTGTAGTTTTATATATTAAAATTAGATAACAAATTAAAAGTAGGTATTGGGTAATAAATTAAAGACCACGCGGGCGAAGTCGCGGGCAACAGCTAGTCGCTAATAAAATGAGTGAAGATCGAACTCACAACGTCTCGATTATAAAGAGTTGCTTCTATAACATCTTCCGTTACGTATGTAGATATTATGTTTAGTCTTTTGCCTACTTATATCGCTATATATAAGCATTAATCTATGTACGTGTGAATTTAATAGATAAAGGTTACTAGAAGCTTGTTGTAAATGTATTGTTGTTCGTGCAGGTATCAGTGCGACTGCTGGGACGGCGCAGAGTCGGTGGTGCAGGACGGCAATCCGACCTGTATCGATATCGACGAGTGCGCGCTAGAGTACTGCAAGGGCGGCACTTGTATCAACAGGCCGGGAGGCTTTGACTGCAGGTAATGCTATACACTGTACAGTCTATACACTTATATAATAAAAGTGAACATGTTTATATTTGATAGCTGATTGGATTCCATGAAGTTTTCTTATGGAGATTGCTTGTATCATGAGACAGTATTTTAATTAAATTGTAAACTAATATGAACGCAAGGGCTAGTGAATGATATAATTTTTCTCATGGTACATATGTACCATGGTATATATATACCAAGTCTCATCGAAATCTGGTCAATGGTACAGGTGTTTGTGCATGAAACATCCAAACACCTCATCAAACTTTCACAATTATAATATTAGCAGGATATTTACTGGTCATTTATAGTTAGTATAGTATAGTATTTAAATAGTTCAGTAAATGACGACAAGGAGCTTGAAGTCCACCGGTTCAATTGTAGAAACTAGTATACCATAAAAATACAGATATAGAATAATGACATCATAACCAGGGTATGTCTTATTGTGTAGATGTCCACCTGGATTCGATCCCGTCAACAACGGAGAACGGTGCAGTGACAAGAACGAGTGCGAGATGACCAACGGTGGTATGTGTACCAACGGAGTCTGTCATAACAGCGATGGAGGGTAAGTTATTGTTTTATTAATGATGTATTATCTTTCTCAAGTTATCTCAAGAAGAACTGTTTAAAAAGTAACATCTTACTGGACAATGACCTTCTCGAGTTAAGCAAATCACCTGTTGCTAATTATTTGGTGATGGTAAAACACCGCCGGCTGGCTCGGGAAGTAGCACCTTCATACAAGAAACCAGCTTTAGATTAGTAACATCCAAAACGCGTTTTACATGATAAGTACGAGTTCCAAGTGCTCACATAACCACTAAACTTGACTAATCCCATTATGTTCCACCAATCTTATCTCTAATTTAAAATAAAACGTCTATGTATAGCAAACAAATTACTAATATGACAAAAGGGTTTGCATTTTAATTATGTAAGCAACTCTAAAATGGTTTAAAACATCATAACCTTGTAGACGGCGCGACGGTCATCAATGACTATGAAATTATAATTTGCCACTGCCTCTGCATAGCATTCAAAGTGTTAATACAAATATTAAAGTTCGTAGCGAAACATAACAAGCTGATTAAAATTGATTGCTTCCCAGTCCGCGTTTGCTTCTCGGATTCCATCGTAACAGCAATGAATTTATAAATAATACTCATGTGGAAAATTTTCATCTTCTTCATATTGATGGTCGGTTTAAACTCGGTGACCACAACGTCGTTCCGCTTTCGTCCTGTCATTCTAATGACTGATATCCACAAAGCGCAAGTAATGCGAGCTAGAAATAATGACGAACCATTGGTATTCCCACCGATCCTTCGATCACAGACGACGACCAAAAATCCATTGTGTGGCCCAGTGCCATTTCCAGAAATTAGTTGTGAAGGAGATTCTGCTACAACCACCTCCTGGGAAATAAAGGACCCTATGATAATGAAAGAAATAGAGAAACAGACATCTAGTGTGCGTATACCAATGCTCGCTAGTGTGCAAACTCCAATAATACCAGTGCGAATTATTGAAGCCACGTTGCAGTCTGCTTCTTTCCGTATATCATTATCTGCAACTCAATCTTCAGTACAAGCTTTAACGTCTCGTATTGCTTCATTACGTACACAATTTTCAACAAAACGAGCATCCTCTAACTCCAGTGCTTCACCGACAACTAGCGGTGGTGTGTCGTATAAACTGGTGCCCACATATACTATAAAGTGGCCTAGTCATCGAACTACAAGACTGGGATCAAATGATCATGATACCCAAACTAACTCTGCGTATTTACCCAAGGCGGAGTACTCTGGCAAGGCATACAGAAGAAGACGACGATATTCATACACTCTAGCGCCTTTCCCAAGAGGCTTTAGAATGGCAAAACATCTAAGTGATAATAACAACACTACAAAAAACGATAAGGCTACGGCAAAACAAAATAATACTTCGGATAGCAATACCACTACCAAAAATAATAGCACAACCACAGCTAACGGTACAACGAAAAACGATAACACTCAAACTACCAAATCATGTGGAGGTTATTTTTGTGATAAAGTGTGATGCACATTATTGTATACTGAGTCACGTAGTTTTAGAATTACCTAATCATTAATTTAGGCATACTTTGTCTACTATTAGAAATAGTCTTATTCCTAATATTGCTAGTTACAACGAGTAAACAAATGGGAAACGATTTGTTTACTCGTTGTAACTTTCCGAAAGACAGCTATTACTTCAGACTTTTTGTTTAAGCTTTAGTAAAATTGTGTTAAAGGTAGACAGAACCATAAACTTAAGTTTCTGTTTAAGAATAGACTTAATTTATAATTGAAACTAGCGAATAAATGGTATTAATTGTCTGATTTCTTTATTGAAAATAACTGTAAAAACCTAATAATGTTTTTTGCTTATTGCGGATTTTGATGAATCCATTTTTGAATCCAAGTATGAACCTGAACCTTACTGTCACGGTTATAGATTTTGTAATAATGTTGGTGTCTCATTGATGTAAACACGGATATTGACTACTACTGTACCTTTCTTTATTTTTTTCATATGGCTACGAATCATACGCCCTTGAGTAACAAGTTACATAAGTACGATCTGTAGCACATTCGTGTGATCATTATGAACAAATATATTATAATGATAAAAATTTAAATTTTCTGTAAGAAAATACTAAATTAACCATTTCGTATACCAGATACCAGTGTATCTGCAACCCAGGCTACGAGTCGACAGAGACAGGTCACGCCTGCCGCGACGTGGACGAGTGTCGCGACAACCCGCGGGTGTGCCGCCGCGGCCGCTGCAGGAACACGCCCGGTTCTTACGAGTGCGAATGTGAGCCAGGCTTTAGTACCACTGCCGGTGGCTATTGTACGGATATCGACGAGTGCGCGGATAAGAGCGTATGCCAGGTACGTTGTCATAATGTTTTGGAGGTTTTGTTGGTCTTGTATCGCGCTTGTACTCTTTCATGGCTGCATGGTGACTACAATGTAATCATTTATGCATGTTAACAGGTAAATTGAGAGCAACCAAGATTTAAAGTCTAGAGATTTTATGAGGCACTAATTTAAATACCTTTTAAATAAAATAAAAATAAATAATACGTATTCTATTAAATTTCTTTAAATGTATCTTGTTTGACTTTTAACGTTTAGCTTTTCCTAGCAATCATTGCATAAGTAATAATAGCGCTGACAAATTCATCTCAATAGTACGCATCGTCAGAAAGCTACATTATGGTTGCAATATAAAGGAAAATGAATGTGTTGTCATTAATTGCTCTGCAGAGTCTCGTATGTTAATAACAGAGCTCCGCGGTAGTTGCTGTCTGGGGAATTATTGATGTCAACACTTGTTGACACAAATCTCGTATATTGGTTTAATTTATTTTGTATTTTTTGATTCTGTTATTGTCGTAAAGTCAAGTTATTGTTACACACGCTTTCGTAGCATCCGGTCAGAATCGTACCATATCATCGTTGAGTACCTATGCGTTTTTCATTTTGTTTTACTTATATTTTTCTGAAAATGATTTTAGATTCTTTAGTGGTTATTGCCTTGCGTAATATGCCTACACATTAGTTTATAGTGTCACGTCTGTTGGTATGGTATATACGTGTGTCATTGTATGTCGCAGGGCGGGCGGTGCGTGAACAGCGAGGGCTCGTTCCAATGCGTGTGCGAGGCGGGCTACCGGCCGACGCCGGACCGCGGCGCTTGTGTGGACGTCAATGAGTGCTCAGAGCAACGTGTGTGCCGTAACGGTCGCTGCCACAACACACCTGGTTCCTTCCGATGCGAGTGCCTGCCCGGCTTCAGTCTTAGCAACGACGGCCGAACCTGCCTCGGTACATTCACTTATACTTATCTCTCCTAATGTTATAACGAGGCAAACTTTGGTTGTTCAAAGGTTGAGAATGATATCGTGAACTAATGAACCGATTTTAAAACTATTTTTTTTTATCATCGATGATATTATGTAGCGTTGCGATGCGGCATACGATGCGATTTAACATAATTTATGTTAAATAATAATAAGTACATTTAAATCGCTTCATATGATGCTTAGCTTATTGGAGACCATAGGTACCATCCTACAGAAAATCGCATAATTATATTCGTTGCAAAGTTTTTTGCGATGGGTAAATATTCTAGGACTTTTTAAACCGTGTCAGTTAATTCATAGCAGTCTTCTGCAGAGACCACTTGTTGTTTTGCTAAGTTATTTATTTTCTTACAGACGAAGTACAAGATTTGTGTTACGAAAAATATGAAGAGGGACATTGTACTGGACCTGGCCCAAATGCGGTCACTCGCTCTCAGTGTTGTTGCAGCTCAAGCAAAGGTAGGTGTTCTTTGTGTCCGTTATTTGAATGTTTGTAAAGTCCCCCGCGACACGGGGACTATCTGTAGAGCGAGAATTATCTATGTGTATTATGCAATCTTCAATTATTCAATTTTCCTTGGCAACAGGTCTACATTTAGGATGGGGAGTGGCCTGCAAGGCATGTCCAGAAGTAGGCAGCAAGGAATACGACATCCTCTGTCCCGAGGGTGCGAGCAAGGATAATGGTGGTGCAGACATCAACGAGTGTACCATGATCCCGGGGATCTGTCCCCACGGCACCTGCGAGAACTTGGAGCCTGGGTACAAGTGCATCTGCGACCCTGGCTTCCACCCAGACGCTGACGGTATCTGCAGAGATATCGATGAGTGTGATATGCATCAATCTGTGAGTGGATTAAAACTTTTCTGACTTTAAGGAAGATGTGACTGTAACTGAAACTAAACAATAATATAACGGTAATAACACACAAGGTATGCAAGGTTTAGTCGAGATGACGTATCGATATTTTTAATTACTAGTTTTGCACCGTATGTAGATTCGAGTTTGTGACGTTGCAAAAAGTTGGCGTATGTAATTACCCTAAATGAAATTAATAAATGATTTAAGTACATAAGTAAAGATGACGTGACATTGGTATGTTTGCAGTACTGTACGGGGGGCCAGTGCCGTAACACGCTGGGCAGCTTCACGTGCGTGTGTCCGCCGGGCACTCGGTACGAACCCGACGAACAAATCTGCCGAGACATAGACGAATGCGAGGGTGAGCTTACTTTCATCGTCAAGGAATATGATAGGGGTGACATTCCCCCTATGATCCCCGTCGGAACAGGTTAAAAAACCTTTGTGTGAAAAGCACCCAGCATCATTATGCTCCATGCGCATCGGGCATCTAACAACGAACTAAAAGCTCATATAGTACAAGATCTCAGAATTGCTAAACATACGTCATTTTAGCAAATTTAAAATATCTATTATAAATGTGTAATATAAAGCTGGAACCATGTTTTTGGCTAGGGGCTCGTGGGCTTTTCGGATCGGTCTGACACAAATGGTATTAAAATAGAAATCTAAATAATATTATATTATATATAAAAGCCACACTTACTACTATACCTGTTATAATATACCTACGTTAAGGGCAACCAAAATTTTGTACATATTATTTGAACGTGTATTTTAAAACTATTTGTAAGCACTTAGTCCGGCCCGAAGAACTCGTAAACCAGAAAACAAACACGACCATAGTTTTAAAACAACGGTATGCGTAAATATTGCACATTTGATGCAGATATTTCAGGTTTGCTAAAATTACGCATTATGCTCTGAGATCTCGACCTAATACTATTTGACCAACATACGAGCTTGGTCATGTAATCATCCAACTGGATTGATATCTTTTAAAACAATTATCTAAAACATTAATTTCACGCAATCGATCTCATTGCACTGCTTAGTTCAATTATTCATAATATGTTTAAAACTAGACGTAATTATATTTATCAATTAATACGTACTAAGATATATCATTATTTTTAAATTTCGTTCTATAAATCTGATTTATCAATTATTACAAAGGAGGTTTCATTAAGTCCAATATTCATAATATGGAATAATTGCTACTTGCTAGTTTTCCAACAACCAGCCAGCTTTTAAATTACCTGCTTAGCATTTTACAAAATATATAAACTCAGCTTATCTTATATAATAGGAAAGAAAACGATCAGTCGATAGATTGAATCCGTAAATAACGATGTGCACAATTTAATTCGAATTATATTCGAATGTATTGACTATTGTCAATACATTCGAATACAAATAGTTGTACAGTATTCTGTACAACTACTGTAACAAATAAACTTTAATGTTAAACTGCAATTATAGTCTCGCTTAACTTAAAACATAAAGGCTGCAATGGCATTAAATCAATCGTGCTGGGGCATCACGGACGAGGAAATGTATCGGTTGACCGCTTGATTATCTGGTACTTCTTTCACCTGGAATCGAAGTTGACAGTAGTTTAAGGATTAGCATTAGTTGGACTATGCTATGAGTTCATATGAAACTATAATGAGTTATTGCTGCGGGTTCTACACTCGGTTTTTTTGAGGACACAACATAAAAATTTGTTTAAAGGCCGTAATACGATTAGAAATTGGGTGCGAATGTCGCAAGAAAATCTGAGGTCCAATCCCAATAATAAGTATCTGTTCATAATAAAGTTCTGATCTGGTCTAATAAACGTCAAATGTCAGCTTAAATGCAATTTATGTTTTATAAGGTTTATTCGATTAGATCTGAATTCTATCTGTATCTTGAACATACTTTATTCCGAGGCCATAAGATGTGTTAGTATGGTATCTAAGATTTAAATTACATTTCTTGAGTTTAATTAGGACATCGCGTTAGAATTTTAAAGCATTAAAATGTATTATTTCGCCTATAACTTAAGACTGCGCCGAGCAAAATGTGCCAAAACAGGCGGTCACAGTTAAGTAAATAAAATATACATTTACCATAACAATGAATGTATTTACAATTACTCCGTGTAAAAAACTTAAAATAATTAATATTTTGCCCACAAAATTACGTAAATTTGCATTTTACAGCTTAAACGAAACATAAATAGTTATATTACAATTTGTCCATCCTAAATATTTATGTTATTGGTTGACAATAAAGATACATATGTATGAAAAAAGCACTTTAAATCCTCCATACAAGTTTACTATGGCGGCCGCGTGCCGATTTGAATATGCGCCGAACGAGCTCTGTCATTATCTATCTTACGCTCAGCGCAGTCTTAAGATTCTAGATACTTTTGTAGAAATTTAGTTGTAGTTTTAGAGGTATATATGTATATATATATATTTAATTTTTGGTATGTTTGAATGTGTTTGTAATTTTGTAGAACAATCGAACCCGTGCGACAACGGTCGCTGCATCAACTCTCATGGCAGCTACGAGTGCGAGTGTGAAAATGGATTTGTACTAGACGCCACCGCGCAGCACTGTCTCGGTAACTTATTTATTTCTGATTTTGAATTTGAAATTACTCAAAAATTAATTATAATTTTGTAATTTTTTGTAACATGTAGATTAGATTTACAAAAAGTCAAATATGTTACGTATATTATTATATTAATTTTTGTATCAAGACTATTTATGGCTACGAGCCTGTACGCTCCTTTACTTTCGCCCCTTTCATAGAGGATTTGATTTGATTTGAAGAAGAAACCTAAAATATACCTAGTAGGGGGCGAACCTTGAGGGGTGAACGGGCTCGTAACTATAAATGACTGTCCTATTTATATAAATTATTTTATATAATTGATATAAATAGGACTTTACAAATAGTGTAACATCGATGGCTTATATAAACAACCGATCTATTATATACAATATAGGCTATAAAATCTAATAAATAAAATAATAGGTATGTCCGCATTAATCCGATTATCGACATTAACTTAGATGATTTTAGCAATATCTTTTTGGCACACAATTCTGTCATATTTGCAGTGAGGTATATAAAGGCATGTATTATACAGAATGTCCGGTAATTGATGGATAACATTGAAATGTCTTATAGTAGAAGTGAAGGCCGTTCAGAAAAATATATGGAGAAAAACTATCCTAACTACTACGAGATTTATGATTTTTTTAAATTACCGTATTTAACTTTCTTGTTGTTTTATTATGAAACACTAATTATGTTAATAGATAGACAGTAAAAAGAATGACTGCTATTGCACTCTTTAATTTTTTTTCTGAACTTCCATCGTTTCTACTACAAGACATTTCATGGTTATCTATTAATTTCCGGACACCATATATAAGCGTATATATGTATCTTATGTAGGGGCCAGTCAGTACAGACCGGCGACACTTCGACCCAGTGGGATCTTTTGTGTCGACACTCTCCCAATAACGACTGCCATAAATATTCATGGCAGCCGGGACCGACGGCTTAACGTGCTCTCCGAGGTACGGAGCAGGCGATAATTGTCAATCAATAAGCACATAATTTCGAAAAGTCATATAACTTCCGAAAGTCAGAGGTGCGCGACGTGGGTTCGAAGCCGAGACCCTCTGCATTGCAGTCTGTTGGTCTCCCCACTGAGCTATCGCTGCTCTTATAAGCGTAACTTGTACGATATGTAGACAACCGTCGCGGCTCGTGCTGGCGGCGCGTGGTGGACGGGCAATGCGAGGCGGCTGCCATGCGCCCACTGCTGCGCCAGGAGTGCTGCTGTAGCGTCGGACTTGCGTGGGGGTCGCCCTGCGAGCCTTGCGAGGTGGAGCACTGTCCCTGCCCTAAAGGATTCGCTAAGGTAGGCTGCTTTAATTAGTATACCAAAGAGTTAAAATATGGTTTGTATAAATTCTGAAACAATTAGATATTTATTTATTTTGAATATTGTAAATTATTTCAGTCTCATTATGGAAATAATAATTTTGGCTAACGAAATATTAAGATAGACATGGTTTGGTATTAGAAAGTAAATTTTAGTATTAGGATTTAGTACGAATAGAAATAGCTGAATTCTAATACCAATATTTTTAAGTTGCAATTGCATAGTAATCTATATAACCCAAAGGTTTAGGCGAAGGCAAGGCGATAAGAGACAGGCACAGAGAATAATGATTTTTATCAATAGAATAGAAGGATACGACGTAGCCCTCATAGATATATGAAAGCTACATCGTATCGTTTATTAATTTTACAGATTGTTTGATCTGTGATGTCGCCCTCTATAATGACGGCAAAATCATTACGGCCTCTATAATGGCAAATTACATAAATACCCTATATTTATACATATTGTCGGTCCCAGTTGGATGGAGCGACGTGTCGCGACGTGGACGAGTGTCAGCTGGATTCAGAGTTGTGTATCGGCGGCACTTGCGTCAACACGGATGGCTCGTACAGATGCGAGTGTCCACCAGGCCTCACACTAGACACTACTGGTAAGTGCTCTTGTCTCGAGTCAAGACCATGATCGTTTTAATTATATTTGAATTGATACACTTTAACAAAATATATAACAAAAATGATGCCATAGAGAAAGTAATAATAATGTCCTCCAGACCGAATTTCGGTCATGGCAGCCAGTCTTAACGGACACTGGCCATCTGCGCAGGAGATAATATAATGCACAAGTGTGTGCGCAAACGCAATTGCACACTCTGTTCCTCAACTCTCATGATCCGTTGGGACGGTAATCCGACACGACCGGAGAGATATCAGGCGCAGGACCAACAGCTTTACGTGTTTTCCGAGGCACGGGGTGTCTAACACCGCCAACTTCCCAACTCCGGGCTGTTATTGAAATTTCTTAACAGGAAATCCCAATAACTTTTTGTTGGCCCGACCCGGGATTCGAAACCGAGACCTCATGCACAGCAGTCGCATTCATTACCGCTGCGCCACGGAAGCAGCTATAGATAAAGTACATATGTATCAAATATCTAATTTAAAGCCCGCCACACCTGTGTGTGCCTCCGATGTCTGTACATCGGAGGCGTTGTATCGATTGTTCCGGCTCTTGTGTGTAATCTGCCATACTAATTTGAACAATACAACAAAAACGGCATCGGTACCACTCCGCGTACCAGTCCGTTATGTGATGCGCTTAATTGCTAGAGTTATTATTAATTTAATTAATTTATATGGATTATATGACCTGATTCTCTCGAATTTTCTATGTCATTAAACAATATGACAACCCTTTCTTTAAGCTTGCTCATCGCTTGAATAAATCATGTTATAAAGCCGTGTTGTGTCAATTCCAAACATATTTTGGACATTAATAATCAGGTTTCGTGAGCGGTGTAAGTGGAAAAGGCCTCCTTAGCATGGGGATCCATGACCAAGGTGGCCTTTTGAGGCGATCTCACCTTAGACTAAAACTGCTAGAGACATTATGAATGGAAGATTTTATTTCGCATTTACATTTCTTTTGTATGTAAATCGCAGGTAATCGTTGCGTGGACACTCGTCACGAGTACTGCTACACGGACTACGTAGGCGGGCGCTGCGCTAGCCCGCTGCCTGTCGAGGTGCTTCGTGCTGTGTGCTGCTGCTCCGCGCTCGGCAAGGCTTGGGGCGACGGGCGCTGTGAGCCCTGCCCCAAGAAGGGTATGTATTGGATAAATATCACTATTATACATGGCACGACGTGTAGTAACATGTGCGGGTGAGGTTTATAGATAGTGTATTCCATGAATAATAATTATATTAATCTAAAATGCTAGAGTTATTTATTTATTGATCATTTGGCCTAATGTTACTTAGAAAGTGAAGGTGGGATTAAAAATAAGTAGATTTTTGAAGCAAATTTGATTTCATTTATTTCATCTTTCAATTGGCGCTGCAGCTCAATAAGTTTATTATATTATTCACGTAATCAAACGTTAGTAGCTGAGGAAGTAACTTTTGCGTTTATACGCATAAATTGGTGTATAATATAACAATGCTATACACCAATTGTTAGGCAATTTTCAATAGCAGCACGGGTTCGGAAACGTAGCCGATAAATGGCAATAGGCCCGCCTGCCTCGCTTTACATGGGACCTAAAACATTGCTACGAAAATATGAGTGCAGTGCACCTCTGCCTACTCATTTGCAGATATTCAGGCGCGAGTACTTATGTATGTACATATATTTGGTTATATATTTTTCATTTAAGGTACTGACGCATACCGCAACCTTTGTATCGCTGACGCGACTGGCCACCCACCTACAGTTTGGGATCGTCCTGGTGAAGGAAATGTCACTGGTACCGACGTATGGGGCGGTCCAGGCCACGGGGACGGCGGCGAATATCATTGGGGCGATGAAATTGGTGACAACTGGGGCAACATCACTGGGGACAGCTGGCATAAAGGAGGCCCTGGTGTGATTCCTGGGCAGATGGAGGTCAACGAATGTGCTGCCTTCCCTGGATTGTGTGGACATGGTCGTTGCAGAAACTTGGTTGGAACATTCACTTGTGATTGCTTCCCTGGATATGAAAAGGTACGTTCACGTGGAACGCTCATTTTATTTTGGAAATATACATTAACTATTTTATGATGGAAATATATACCAAGCTGCTAATGCGCCGAGTTTTGTTGGTGCGATCCCCACATGGAACATAAAAATATGTGAAGCAAGCAGGTTTTCCAGTTTGAATGCTTCTTTAGTCCGTTTTTTAACGTTTGAAATCTTCCACGAGATTTAGCAATAATTACTAAAGTGTTGTCTTTATAAGAAAAACATCGGTGGTTAATTTAGAAATAGATTATTATAGTTATATATCTTTAGTTAAGACTTACATTTTTGGCTGATCTAAGTTAACGATATCCACGTCAGACAGATTTGGTGGCGTAAACTCTTAAGACATGCATGCAGCTTAAGAATATGCTTATTAGACGGCAACAAGCCGTTACGTGGAACCTAAAATATAGCTCCTAAATATTACTAGGCCTATTACTTCTCTTACCCACCTTCGTGAATTTAGATGTGAGTATAGAGTATATAAATGGTATGTTATTGTGTAAGCAGGATTCAAAGAACCACACGTGCGTGGACGTGAACGAGTGCGAGATAGTGGACGGTGTGTGCGGCTCCGGCGAGTGTCGCAACACAGAGGGTTCCTTTACTTGCCACTGCCTCCCTGGACACAAGTCTGATGACTTCTCCAAAGTTTGTGTCGGTGAGTACAAAAAGGAACATTTTTTTACGTTTTGGAATGCTTTGATGCATTTTATTGCTCTCCGCGGGGCGACGGAGAGTTTATGTTGGGGTCACCGGGGGAAAGATACCTCGGTAATACGGACCTCGTTTAAGCCTGGATAATTTATTGCTCCTTTTTAATTAAAATACTAAAACCTTGAAAGCGTTAGAAAATTCCTTTACTATCTAATATTATATACTCTAATTGTGTAAATTCATAAATATTATCTTAACTGTTTCACAAGTTAGGGTATATTTTTCATTACTTAGCAGTAGCCCTTTGGTAATTTACCTTATGTTTGTAAGTGCAATGACTTTTATTAATATTCCGACAGGAAATTAAGTTGCAAACGAACTTGATAAATAATTTAGTCTTTTGATTATAATTATTATTTCGTCGAGTGAGTAAGGGTACCGGAGGCCCAACCGTCACCCCTCCCTTCTAGTGGGGGATTTAAATGAAACGCAACGCGCTTGTGACTCCTCTGGTGTTGCGGGTGTCCATGGGCGGCGGTAATCGCTTACCATCAGGCGATCTGACAGCTCGTTTGTGTATTATAACATAAAAACTAATTTATTATAGACCAGAAATTATTGATCGAAGCAGAATTTATAAAAGTATGTGAATCTAGTTTACTTTCGTATACTTTTATAAACTGGTCATCAATTTGTCAGAATCACATGTAGTGAGGAATCGACTTCATAACTAGATAAAAGAAAACAGACAGAAACATTTAATTTGATAGTCACAACCTATTACAGTATATTTTGGTGAAATTGGTAGGTACTTTCAATCAGTACATTCTTGTAGATAAGAACCTTGTTAACTAGGTAGATGTATTACACAATTGGCAGTTATTACAAATAATGCATTTTCCAGATATTGATGAGTGTGCGGAAACCCGAGGACTATGTCGTGGCGGTCGCTGCATCAATACTCCTGGATCCTTCCGCTGCGAGTGCGGACCCGGCATGGAGCTGGCACCTGACAGGCTCAGTTGCAAAGACGTAGACGAGTGTTCTATTACTTCTGGTAAATATAGCCATACTATTAGGACTTGTCTTCTTTATTAAGTTTCACATACATCATAATATTGAACGTGACGCTGTTGATCTTGTAGTTGTAAATGTTAGTCATTTATTTAAATGCTAAGTACGTACAACACTTGTGAACATGCAAGATATCAATCCCTTTACTTTCTTACAGGAATATGTAGCAACGGTGCTTGTGAGAACTTGATGGGTACATACCAATGTGTGTGTGACGAGGGTTACGCACAGTCCACGGTTAAATCGCACTGTGAAGACATTGACGAGTGCACGGAGGATCCCACGCGGTGTCAGCACGAGTGTGTCAACACGCCCGGCTCCTATCATTGTACATGCAGGTGAGTTAGGATGATCGCTTTATAGTCTTCTTCTCTCTAACCTTTATTATTCCCAAGTCACTTGGGGTCGGCTTTTTCTGGTCTAACCGGATTTGACTGATATCAGTTTTTACACGGAGCGGCTGCCACCTGACCTCCGCAACCCGAAGGCTAGCCTTAGGGTATCCCTAAGGCTATACCAGTGTCAGGATATTATAGGGCACTGACTTCCCAATAACGACTGTCATAGATGTTCATGGCAGCCGGGACCGACGGCTTAACGTGCTCTCCGAGGCACGGAGCAGGCGATAATTGTCAATCAATACGCACTTAATTTCAAAAAGTCATATAACTTCCGAAAGTCAGAGGTGCGCGACGTGGGTTCGAACCCGAGACCCTCTGCATTGCAGTCTATTGGTCTCCCCACTGAGCTATCGCTGCTTTGCTTTATAGTGTTGCATAAATTAGTAAATTTCGGAATTGAATTACTTCTCAGAATAAATTATTAATTTCTAACTTTATTGTATTCCATATTGTGTAAAAGATCTTATAGATTTGGTTACAATAATGGGTCCTGTTGGGCACAGTAATAGTAAGTGAGCGAATCTTTTGCTCTTATGGGTGATATCATCACCATAATTATGAAGTATGATATATGGTGGTATCTTCATCATATATCATACTTAACAGCTTCCCTGTCCAATGAATCACATGTGATTCATAACAATAGATTTTCTATTGTGTCTATCACGGAACAGAGAAAGGGTCTTCTTTTTATACGATATGAAAAGGAAGAAATGATGTTGCGTTCAACACGCTCTTTGCCTGATGCTTCGTATATGTTACGGATTTGGTTGAAAGTTAAGTTTCTCGTTCGCAGGGAGGGCTGGCACTTGCGCGCCGACGGGCGCACGTGCCGCGACATCGACGAGTGCGGCGCGGGCGCGCGGCCGTGCGGCGGCGGCGAGTGCCGCAACACGCCCGGCTCGTACTCCTGCACCTGTGCTGACGGCCTACTGCCTGCGCCCGATGGCGCGCGCCCCACCTGCCAGGACATCGACGAGTGCGCTGATGTAAGTCACTTCGCTCTCATGCATTTACTCCTTTAAAGTATTGCGAACTGCTACACTATTAGGAACCGTAGAATTGCTTACTAAATAATATAATATATTCTATCACATACACACAACACCATCTAGCCCAAATTAAACAGTGCTTGTACTATGGGTACTAGACAATAGATAAACATACATATATAATATTTTTTTTGTAAATACATAGGTATGTATAGGTATATACATACCTATGTATTTACAAAAAAAACATACATTACACACATTACATACACATTACATATTTATGTACATAAATATACATAGAAACACTGAGATCAAGACAAACATCCATGTCCATGCACACAAATGTTTGACATTTGCGGGAATCGAACCCGCGACCTCAGGCGTGGCAGTCGGTTACACAAACCACTACACCATCGAGGCAGCCTAAAAGAAACTCAATGGGTAGCCAGTCATTATTTCTAATGAGCAGTCCTACTTCGTTTACCCGAACAGATTGGCCACTAGCGATTACATGATATTAATAACCGTTTTGGTAATGTGATTGCAATATTCCCGCCCTAGTCAGTTCACAACTAATACAACATTAAAAAGATACTAAGTAGTAGTAGCAGAAGAAGTATTTTAGGATGTCACTTTCTATATAATTAAATGACTAATGAGTAAGTGCATACATGACAATATGATGAAATCCAATTACAAAAAACAGCAACAGAAAATAAAATTATTGTCACCACGATACTCTACATTCTCGAATACTTCTTTCCTATTTTGGTTTAACTTAATACAAATCATACCTGAATTTTTCAGATACCAGATCTTTGTGGTGCTGGTGAATGTCGCAATACGATCGGCAGCTTTGTCTGTCGTTGCCCTGACGGTTACAGCGTCAAGCCGGAACAGGGTCCCGCCTGTACTGACGATGATGAATGCGAGCTTGGAACGTGCGACTGTCATCCTGCAGCTGACTGCATCAACTTGCCTGTAAGTAGCCCTTTAATTCAAAGATTATTATTTCATCTTATGTCTGGAATGAGATAACATTGTAATGCAGAAGCATACATATAGTCAGACAAAAATTAACACACGAAAGACGACGACGTTATCGAAATTTGACTCTTACGAAGCCTAAATAAAGAAGTAATACTCTGGTGCCTAGTTCTTTATTCTCCAGAAACCGTCATGTCATGTCATGTCATCACAGTTCTCAGCAAAATATGATTCTACAAAGGGAGTCCCACAGGGTACGATTGGGCAGCCTTATTGCGTACAGGCTGATGTGATAATTTATGGTATTCATGACAAAATTTCTGTTTACATTTATGTAATAACTTTTAACTATTGCAGGGTTCATTCCAATGTCGCTGTCGTGACGGTTGGCGAGGTGACGGCACAGAGTGTGAGGATATTGACGAATGTTTGACAAACAACGGCGGTTGTCACCCAAGAGCTACTTGTACCAACACCGATGGCTCCTTCATGTGTCTATGTGATACTGGATATAAGGGAGACGGGTATGTCCTTTTTATTTTATTTTGTATAAAAAAAAACAAGGAAGTTATAAAAAACAATCTGTGCACTAAATTTGAATGTGAAAAATTGTATTGAACTTGAGTTCATATTATCTTTTGAAATTTGTCATGGTTGAAATATGGGCGATAATTACCTTTTGCATTGCAAATAAACTCAAGGGATTTTAAGACTTCTGATAAAGGAATCATATTCAGTGTGATTTTGCTTTTAAGATATCTTTATATATATATTTTATCTTAATGAAGTATTGATTAACGAAATGTTTTTGCAGTTACTCATGTGTGGACATAGACGAATGCGCCAACGACCCGACTCTGTGCGAGAATGGACACTGTACCAACATCCCTGGTGGATACGAATGCGACTGTGACGTAGGATTTACTAAGTCTCCGGATGGGAAGTCTTGTCTTGGTGAGTAGAAAGTCGTTTTGCTGTTAGGTTTAATTATCGAAGTAATTTATGTTTCGTGTACTCTGAAATCATAATCTTGCTCTGTTAGAATGATAATGAATTAAGCCAATGAAAGAGGAATACCTTCTAGTAATATTCTATATTAATAATATTACTTATTTTGTAGATATGGACGAGTGTGCAACGTTTGACAATGTGTGCGTGTTCGGTCGCTGTGTGAACACGTACGGTATGTTCAAATGCATCTGCGACAAGGGTTACCAGTCTGACAGTATTGACGATTGTAAGTACATCATTTATTATCTATTTATTTACACATTCTTCGTGGGCCACTTGCTGTATCTTACCTTCAAAATTCTTTAAGATATTGGGCTGCAGCTAAGAAGCCGCTCATCATGTTCCTCATTGCTAAATAAAATCAATTTTATTTAAATAAGTATTTTACATACAGTGCATAGATAATAACATAAATTTTGTAATGACAAACAATCTTTTATATTGTCTTTATTACATACATATTGCTTTAGTTCAGTGAGCTGTACTTATAGATTTCGTGAAGAAACGTTTATCTACGTATCTTCAGAATAATGTAAACCAATTCGCAATGTGATTTGCTTTTTTTAAATTCCAGAATGAATAACCTTGTTGTGATTTTTCTCAGTGATGCCCGGCTTCAACTGTACCGACGTAGATGAGTGCAAGTCCCCGCAATCCTGTCAGTACGGACAGTGCATCAACACGCAGGGCTCCTACATCTGCAGGTGTCCGCCGAATTACGAGCTTGTTTCTGATGGAACAGCTTGTTATGGTGAGTATGCAATACTTATGTAATTTGTCTGCATGGATAGCGTAGTGTTTTAAATGGTCGCCTCTCTATAGCCAGTGCGCGAGCGAGTAGCGAGTGTTGTGGGTTCGATCCCCACACGGGACAAAAATTTGCGTGATCTTCAAATGGTTGTTCTGAGTCTAGGTGTTCTTTGTGTTAGCTGGTGCGACACAGGTTTAGTGTGGCAGGTGTCTTTCTTAAATGATAAAATAAAAATATATAATACGACCCGTATTCTGATTACTCTTGATCATTTAGATAGATTTATGCTTGGCAATTTTAATGTAATGAAATAAACAAATATATTACTTGAAATTAAACTACTATATACGGATTTTATCGCGTTGTTTATTTGACACTTTATTACATAATTTTGAGTCAGTCAAACAGAAGACAATATTATGTGAATCTAGTTTATAATTTATAAATTTTAATTATTTGTCCTCATGGTTGCTATACCTGAAAAAGGTTGCTAAGTTGTAAGCACATCATATAATATTAAGACCTTCAACAGTACACTTAGTTTACAAATAAGTATCTTTGAATCTTTGAGATACAAAATTAATAATAATTATTATTTGTTTCATACCTTCTTTGCATTTGGCTATCTATTTTAAAATACTTTAATAATTTTCAGATTCAAGAAAGGCACGTTGTTACGGCAAAGTGGATCTACGATCTGGTACCGAACATTGCCGCGACAGTGATGAGCTGTCCGAGGACGGTACAATGGCTGCTTGCTGCTGTTCTGTTGGTGAGTAGTAATAAGAATACTACCTAAGGTAATAAATAAAGATATAATAAACTAAATATGTTGTTAGTTGTTGGAGACACAGATTTTTTTTACACGTAATGCGACGTTCATTTACAATCTTCTGTTTTGCCAATATTATATTTTCCTATATTGGTTAGCAACAGATGTTTTTTTTCAAATAGCGGCATTGAAGCGTTTTTTGGTCGTTGGAATTTTATTCACGCGTTTAGGTAGTACTATAAAGATATTTAAATAAGTGTTTTGCTAAATACAGGTGCTGCCTGGGGCAACTACTGCGATCTTTGTCCAGAGCCAGGTTCTGAAGCGTACAGACAACTCTGCCCTGGTGGCCCTGGATACCAACCGGTCTTGGAACCTGTAAGTTTATCTGATCTATAATACAATTTATTGTAGAGCGTCTTATTGCTACCAAGGGGTAAAATGGAAATTATTGTCCCATTTTCTCCCTAGCTCGTTTGTACTCGGTGGAAGATAGGAAAGTCTATACCCGCCTTACCCCGATGCCTGCCCCTAAATAGGAGAAAATGGGAATTTTAGTGTTATCTTGCCCCGGAATCAGTAATTTCAGATTAAGTGGTATCCTAACTTTTCCAATCCATATATTAGAGGAGATATAAAGATAGTTAGTTAGTTAATTTCGGTACGTATATAGATATAATACCTACCGAAATTAATTAACTAAATGGCTTTATACCCCAATTTAAGATGTAGGTATCAGATTAACGACCTGATACTTAAATCAGTCATAAGAGCAGCGATAGCTCAGTGGGGAGACCAACAGACTGCGATGCAAAGGGGTCTCGGGTTCGAACCCACGTCGCGCACCTCCGACTTTCGGAAGTTATATGACTTTTCGAAATTATGTGCGTATTAATTGACAATTATCGCCTGCTCCGTGCCTCGGAGAGCACGTTAAGCCGTTGGTCCCGGATGCCATGAACATCTATGGCAGTCGTTATTGGGAAAGTCAGTACCCTCTAATATCCTGACACTGGTCTAGCCTTAGGATATCGTTAGCCTTCGGGTTGCGGAGGTCAGGTGGCAGCCGCTCCATGTAAAAACTGATACCTAGTCATATCCGGTTAGACCAGAAAAGCCGACCCCAAGTGACTTGGGAATAATAAAGGCTAAGGGAGAAGACTTAAATCAGTCATAATAATTTTAACTGCTTATAATTCCGATATTAAATTAAAAATTATTGTTAATCTTAGGACATTTGTTCAAAATAACCTTAAAAAAGAAACTCCTAAGATTACTCTTAGGACTTTATACCATACTTTATACCATATATGCTATTAGTTATTGTATGTTATCTTATCTTATCATATATCTTATCTTATCATAAGATATTGTATGTTAAGTATGGTAATTAGCAGTATGCCATGTCTTCAGAATTTACGATTATATTTAATTTAATGTCATGCTTGAGTAAGTTTTATTTGGAACCCATCCGAAAACAATCTAAATTGTTTCTGCATGAGATCACTATAATGTACCTAACATCGTTTTATTTTAACAAAAATCCCGATAATGAATTATATATGTATGTTAAATTGAACTATGTGCTTGTTTCAGCCATCCTACGTAGTAACGTTAGCTGACATAGACGAGTGCACTCAACACCCAGCACTTTGCGAGCACGGAACCTGTACTAACACGTTCGGTTCCTTCGTGTGCACTTGCGGAGACGGCTGGCAGCTGACTGCTGATGAACAGCGATGCGAAGTAAGAATGATACATACTTTCTAGATTTATAATGTTCTTGCAAGGTTACAAGCTGATGATACGCCTCGATCTTTTGGGGACGGACTGTCTTTAATCGTTCGTCTTTGTCAATCTGTAGTAGTTTCCCAGCTTCATGCAATTTGTAATTATCCTCTTTTTTCTGAGTGTCACCTTTTTCTAACAGGAATGCATAAAAACAACGATTGGCTATTGTATTTTATTTTTATTTGCCCAAAATGGATTTAGTGAAATACGCGTTATGACCCAAAGGGTACTTACATAGTAATACAATTTTTCTGTATCATCTGTTTTAGGACATCGACGAGTGTGCTACGCCTAACATATGCGGTCCTGGAATATGCAGAAATATGCAGGGCAGTTACGTGTGTTTGTGCCCTGAAGGATACGTCGCTATGCCTAATGGAAGTAAGTATCACTCATTAATACGTTTAAATACATTAATATATATACTACTTTTAATATATGGTAAAAACAAATGCTAATTTTTGTTAATGTATAAGAGAGAAATCAGCAAGAATTGAAATGTCAAAAAATAATAAATGTCCAGATTCTCTAAAATAGATTTCTGTCCATGATTTGACCCATCTCACTGTTATGATTTAAATAATTTAAAAGTTTTAACCTAATAGTAAAAGCCTTTGACGGAAGTTGATATTTTGAACTAATACTAATCTAATTATAAATTATTTTTGTTGCAGAGGAGTGCGTAGACGTTCGCCAACGTCAATGCTACATGGAATGGGATGAACTCACTGGCCAATGTTCTGGTTCTTCTGGGGTTCCTCAGACTAAATACCTCTGCTGTTGCTCTGTCGGTCGAGCGTGGGGAGCCCCTTGCGAGGCCTGCCCTGACAAAGGGTCTCAAGAACACGTGGCGCTGTGTGGTGCTAAACCTGGCGAATATATTAACCCTATGACGAATGAGACTAAGCCGATCAACGAGTGTGACATTATGCCTCAGCTATGCAAGCCTGGTACTTGTCATGATACCCCGACTGGATTCCAGTGTGGATGTGATCACGGGTGGGTAAATTAAAAATGTTACTTCTAGAAACCGAACACGAGACCAGTTTAGGACTTTTAGGTCTTCAGACAACTATTTCTAACCTTATTTTGATTTGAAATGCTAGACTTTTGTCTTCATTTATCGATCAACGCAATAATTTTTCTTAAAATTTACGATTTCTCTTGTGAATCACTCTAAAAAAGCATCTCAAGACACCTTGAGTTGCTCCTTAAATACTAAATCATCGTCTTATGTCTGTATTTGCCATGATGCTAGACAGAACATTTGAAATAATTTTATGAACAATTTTTCTAAAATATCATCATTTGGTTGCCAGTTACGAGCACGACAACACATCACACTTGTGCCGCGACATCGATGAGTGCGCGCTGCACCGCACGCCGTGTCGCGGGCTGGCGCAGTGCGTGAACCTGCCCGGCGCCTACGAGTGCCGCTGCCCGCCCGGCTACCGCCTCACCGCCTCACTCGACGAGTGCGAGGACGTTGATGAGTGCGCCGACGAACGATTGTGTGAGCACGGCGAGTGTAGAAACACTATTGGATCTTACAGGTGAGTTGTATTTGTTGTTCAAGATTATCTTACAGTAAGGGCCCTACCTCACTGAGAAGCCATCACGACGTCGCCGGCTACAGAACTTTCAATTCATATTAAAACCTACGGCGGTTAACTAACTTGGCGACGGTTTGGAAACGTGGCCACGACCAATGGCTCTCTGTTTGAAGTCTGGATATTGGGCGCGCTGGCGACGTTGCCAATCAAACGTACAAGAGCAAGCTGCGTTTCACTCACTCAGTGTGCAACCGGCCACCAAGGCAGATGCAGTACACGTGTTGTTTGTAGAAAAACTGGGAGAACTGACTGGCAGATGGTAGTCACTGGCTATTCCAAGCTACCTCTCCTGGCTACCGAAGGTAGCCAAGGGTAACCATGCGTACGTAGTCGCCGACGTCGCCATAGCTTCTCGATAAGATAGGACCCTAATACTTTTAAATATGTTAGTGTATTTAATAAAATAATATTTACGTCAAAAATATTTACTCTTAAATCTGTACAAAAATAATAAACTGCTGTATAAATGCTTTAAAAAATACATAACTATCAAATGTTTTCATTTCAGATGCGACTGTAAGCCTGGCTACACGCTGCGTGATAATGTATGCCGAGATGTAGATGAGTGCGCACGCCCGCGACCGATGTGCCGCAATGGTACGTGTGAGAACTTACCTGGATCCTACACATGCCACTGTGACGAAGGATTCAAACCAGGAGCTAATAATGACTGTATTGGTAAGCATAATCCTTAAGCGTAAAATAACTACTATTACAGATAAAAATTGTCATGATCGTTTCTAATAATCAAATATTGTCTGACAGTTTAGTATAGTATCTCTTGATACAATCCTAATTTACTTATTTAACCTCTTGCCTGCCAGAATCACAGCTACAAAAGAAACATCATTGTGTTTCGTGAAGATTCGCGTACCGCGGATACGCCACGTTAAGAATAACATAAATTGAAGTAAAGCCCATCATTACTAATATACTTATATTCATAATAATATAATTTGTTTCTTAGACATAAACGAGTGTCGCGAAGGCGGCATGGTGTGCCGCAACGGTCGCTGCCGCAACACACCTGGCTCATTCCGCTGCGAATGTGCACCTGGTTACGCGCTGACGGCTGACGCGCGACATTGTCGCGACGTAGACGAGTGTTCCGAGCTGCCGCACCCTTGCGGCAGAGACGGATCACCTTCCTGCACTAACACTAACGGAGGGTTAGTACGCCAATAAAATTCCTTAAATTTATCAATATTTAAAATAAAATTGTGTGTGAATAACTAATAATAAAAAATATTAACAAAAGAAAAGCTAACATTATATTAAGTTATTACAGCCAAGTTGTCAATTACAAGCACTGTTACTAACTCCTAGATATATTTAACAGCAAATCTGAACATACTGTAAGTTCCACAAATGAACACTAGCACCTAAACGAGGCCGAGCCTACATCTCTTTCTCTACACTACTACCACTACAACTCATCCATTGCGTACTTTAATGTTCATTATTATTACTTTATGACCTAAATGAATACTTTTTTATCACGATGTGCGAGTATGCATGGTATAGGTCTGTTAGTTTAAATAATAAATAAGTAGTCGCATTTGAACGAGGCTAACACTATGATCGATATAGCTGTGAACATAAGCATTTCATTCTATGTTATTTATTTTATTGAATTGGTACAGTAACAGACTATAGACTAATATATTCACACATAATCTTAAACAGTATACAATACTCAAATCTAGAGTCCGATTATAACTATATACATCATTTAGTTAGTGAGAGAGAACTTATTCGAGTGAAGATTCGATATAAACAATCGGCAATGATCAAGCACTGATATTGTATAAATATAAAATAAATTATACAAAAGTTTTACATAGGTACTAGTTGATTATTTATTTTTTCCTTAATGTAATCTTATCTTATTCTGCTAACTTACTGTAGCTTACACTACTATTTTCTACCTTGTATACATTTTACTATAGTAACTATTGATAAAACCACGCAAACATCTTTCAAGTCTTTGAATACCTGACATAATTAGAAATGTATTGCGTCTGGCCATCAGTGTGTCGTTGGGACTCAATAGATTAATGTAACTGAATCTCGACTAAATAATGATCTCTTTTCTAACAATTTTGTGACTTTTACAGGTATGAATGTTCTTGCGGGGCAGGTTGGCGTTTGGTAGGAAGACGGTGTGTGGATCGCGATGAGTGCAAAGAGATACAATATGTGTGCGCTGGTGGCGAGTGCAGAAACTTTAATGGAGGGTGAGTTATAAAATTAAATTATACCGAATTTATAACTTAATTTGATATACGAATAATATAACTCATAACCATCATTAGAAAAACTCGTTTAGTATTATATCGTATAGGAGAGTAACAGCCCAGAAAAGCTGCATTTCATCATAGATGAAAATGAACGTATCTCCAGATTTCATCGCAATAGATGACGTCGCTTCATAATTGCTCTTAAAAAAAATCTTAATTCTTAATTGAATCACACTTGTGTTAGAAATAGGCTTACTTCAATAATACAATCGCTAGTATTCGCCCTTGATCGATCCCTCATGTCAGAAGTTATTCAAATAAAATGTTTTCGGTAAAAACATATAAATTTTTGGACTTTTTATACATACATATTATACATATAAACACCCAGACCAAGACAAACATCCATGTTCATGCACACAAATTTTTGACTTGTGCGTGTCTGTCGTGGCAGTCGGTTACATTAACTACTATGCCATCGAGTCGTTGAATTTGAATTATGCAATTATATTAGAACTATAAGGTTTTCCTACCTTGACTATAGTTCTGCTATACTTATCTTAATTTTATTTTAGTTACGTTTGCGACTGTCCTCCTGGCTGGCGATTCGACAAAGCGGCCGCGATCTGTGTAGACGAACGTAAAGAACTTTGCTACGATGAGTGGGATTCAGGACGTTGTCACAAAGCTAGACCGTTGCAGCTTGGAAGACCAGAGTGTTGTTGTTCAGAAGGTAAGTGGACTTACAACATATTAAAGCAATTATCGAATAATGTGTAAATTCAAAAGGCGTCCTTCAATATTATCTTTAGGATCGCAGATAAGTTTTTTGACAAAGTTTTATTAGAGACCTCTCTAAAAAATCCTCGCCAAATAAAATTTATAATTAATGTCTTAACTAATAATTTCCTTTTAACAATATAAGTATCTCTTTATGGTACCTATTATATTATGACCTGTATTCGCATGAAACTTATGGTATGTTTTTATATCTAAAACTAGGTGCTGCTTGGGGACGATACTGTGAACGTTGTCCAGCACCAGATTCTCCTGAATTTCTACGCATCTGCCAAGGTGGTATGGGCAGACCAAATCTCACACAAGATTTGGATGAATGCAAAGTCCGTCCAGACGTTTGTAAGGGAGGACGCTGTATCAACACTGATGGCTCCTTCAGATGTCAATGTCCACCAGGATACATCCTGGATGGTACTGGTCTCGCGTGTATAGATGCCGATGAGTGCGCTGCTGATCCCAGGATATGTGGCAATGGAACTTGTACTAACACCCCCGGAGGATACGAGTGCAGATGCAATTATGGATTTACGCAGGGGCCTGAACAGGTAGGTTATTTCACGCGGTAGTTAATTCTCAATTTGCACACTATTTTATCATTGTTTGTGATATAAAACATATAGATATCACTAGTAGATTGAGATAAACACTAACCCATAGACCCGTTGTTATCTCGAAATTACTATTAAATGCTTTTAGTGTCGAAGAAAGACACCTTAACTACAATATCTCGCCAGGATGTCATATGTTTATTGAGATATGACATTCGTTCATAGTATTAAGTGTTTTAACACTTTAAACGACGTTGTGTCCCATGTTTGCTGCAAACATAATAGATAATCTGAAAATGGTTAAGAAGATTAGTACAAAAAGGGTTAAAATTATAATAAATTGGAAAATATTGCAATTTAACAGTTTATTAATATCCCAGAAGCCATCCACTAATACAACTTGCAACGTATCTGATCTTAAAAGCTTTTCTCCACAGACATGTGTTGACATAGACGAGTGCGCGGAAGGTCGAGCACTCTGTACGTTCCGGTGTCACAATACCCTGGGCTCCTTCCGGTGTACTTGTCCGTATGGGTATGCAGTAGCAGCCGATGGAGTCCACTGTAAGGATATCGACGAGTGTGAAGACAATAAGGTCTGTCCGCATGCCTGTGAGAACGTCGTCGGTTCTTATATCTGCAAGTGCCCTGAAGGTAAGTCATTTTCCATCATATTTCTTTTTGTTTGATTTTAGATTGTACCGTAGTTTGTTAAGCTGCCAGGTCCTGTGCCTAATCTGTGATAGAAGACTTATTATAATACCAAAATACAAAATCTCAAGAATACCTGTTCTCACTTTGAATGTTTGTAAATCTAATAAATAATAATCTTTTTCTCCCCTTTAACTCTGATTGTCAAAATATTTGGAAAGTTAATTGTCATTTTTTTGGGGCTCTAGGTTATAAGCGTACATCATCACCACACGATGCTCCCGACGCCTGCGAGGATATCGACGAATGCGCGGAGAAGCCAGACCATTGTTCACCGGGAGTGTGCATCAATACCGAGGGCGGCTTCATGTGCGACTGCGACGCAGGATACGAGCCTAGTGAAGATGGACAGAATTGTATTGGTCAGTGTCAAATAAGCTTAGGCGAGAAATAGATTCTCCTAAAATTTAAGATAATTTTAAAATGTCTTCAAACATGTAGGCAGAAAGCTATGTTTTACGCCTCACGTGTGGCAAGGTGACAAGTTTTTTTTCACCTACTGTTGGCATTTACACACGCCACGTTGTAAAGTACTTGAAAACCTAACCCAAACGATGAAATCAGCTATAGTTTTCGAGGATTATTTTTATGTAACTTTGATTAAGGCACAATGGGACTGACGGATCATATGCTGGTCAAAAGCCCCTAAATAATAAAAAGAAATATAAACAAGCCGATTCTTCATTTGAGGTACCTTACATTGAGTTTATACTTCAGTGTAAGCCGTATTCTTTTATCGATGTTTTATCTAGTTTAGGATTTGTTAGGAATGTGATACTGGTACATTATCCAAATATCTTAAAGTAATAACCATACATACATTTACTACGACAAATTACTTAGCACTAAAATACCTAATCGTTTTTCGTGTTAAAGCACAATGTTCTTGGAGAAAGAGCAGTGTTTCTTAATATGGTGTATTTTTTATCAGATCACCGTACGGGCATGTGCCACAGATCATTAGTATCTGGTCGTTGTGTGCCTGAACCTTGGCCGAGATCCATCGCTTCAACACCGACACCACCAGCTCATGTCACTAAGTAAGTTGATTTTCACCTCAGACGAAACGTTAACAAGTCAACGTACATAAATAACGCAAAGTTACCTGCTCCGTTACATACACATAATATACCATTGTTCTAGTTTTACTGATTTTCGAAACTTAGTTAATAAATAATCAAAAACAATTTAAACCACAGAATAGAATTTACTAGATTGATGTCAATTCTTTATTAAACACAAGATGGCATGCAAATCACCACCTATACAAAATCCTAATTGTGACTAATGGTATTACTTCCTTTATTATTTTTCATGTATCTATTTTTCACCAGGGCCCAATGTTGCTGTACTCTGGGTGTTGCTTGGGGACCAGAATGCGAGATGTGCCCACAGCCTGGTACACCAGAACGGCTCGAACTTTGCTCTCCCATTAACCTAGGTGGTGGTGGTACTAGCAACGGCATGATTCCTGGCATTATCTCTGGTGGAGACGAGAACGGACTAATCGGTAGCAGCATCAATATGTTTGACGTGGACGAATGTGCAGCTATGCCGGGCTTATGTGCGCCGGGTAGATGTGTCAATACTATTGGCAGGTGAGTCATATTAACTTAGTTGTTTATGATTTAGTACCACCATAGTCCTATGATGAACACATTCTAGTTCTAACATGCCCAGGTTAAGTTAAGTATTATTGGCAAAAGAATGCAACCGAAATCGTAGTTAAACTAAAAAGTTACACTACGATTTCGTTTGCATTTTTGAGAAGTAGTTTATTTCATTAATAACTCTGCTCAACTTCGGCGACAATTCGAATCGTAGCTATAAACTTTAGTGGCGACGTCACAAAAATATATGTCAATATCGTGGATTTGAATATGATGAGGATTTTTATATTAGGAGACCAGGTTATGCATAAGTACCATACTAAAACAGTACAATGTTCTGTTACACGCTATATAACCTTTACCGTTGTTCCAGTTTCCGTTGCGTATGTGGTCGAGGATATAAGGCTGCTGGTGACGTGTGCTCTGACATCGACGAGTGCAGCGTCCGGCCTCCGCCTTGCGAACAGCTCTGCAAGAACACAGAGGGCTCGTACGAGTGTCTCTGCAGGACTGGCTACGAGGTCGATGAAGATGGCGCCAACTGCAGGGATGTCGACGAGTGTGAACGTGGAACACACACATGTCAACAGATCTGTACTAACACCGAGGGATCTTATGAGTGTTCGTGTCAAGATGGCTATGAGAAGAGAGGCGATGCTTGTGTTGGTAAGTTTATTGTTACTACTAATGTCAGTTTTGTGGGACCTCATGTTTTAGACTCTTAGCTAAGCTTCGACAGGAAAGTAATTTTACAATATCTTCGAACTTTTAAGAGCGCAACGTGTTTAGACTTAGCTCAAATGTACAGTAGTTTAATTGGGAGGTACTTAATAGCTTTTTAGAACCATTACGCGACCAGTATGATTCTAATAAGTGTGGTGGGATAATAAAAAGTAGTTATGGTCCAGACTAAATATATACATCGATATCGCAATAATCTACTTCGTTGATTCCTTTGATTACGTTTATGATAGGTAATGTTCGATTTACGTGCCGGGAAAAGTGTTATTGTTATTTTTTATATATGTGTGATACAAAACCTGTTACATTTCTTTTCAGACGTCAACGAGTGCCACGAAGAAGGACTGTGTCCGCCGCCAGGCAAGTGTGTGAACCTCCTCGGCTCGTACCGCTGCGTGTGTCCGCGTGGCTTCAGGCTGGACTTGGCAGGCACTCGGTGTATGGACCGCGATGAGTGTGATGATGGAAGGTGCCAGTCACCCTGCAGGAATTACGCTGGTGGCTACCGATGTGACTGCCCTGCTGGTGAGTAGTATAGACGATTGGGATTTGGTTTGAAGGTGTTAAGATAGAATTGCTTATGATCACTACTATTCGTGACGGAAATAAAGTTGTAAGTGTTATGTAAATCTGAACTTAATAATTATTTATTCATAGTCGTCAAGTTATTTTTTCGCAAACTGTCTATTTAACTTTGTACCTTTTCGTAGAGTTCATCATAATCTTATTCACTAGAGCTCTGTTTGTGTAATCATCTACGTCCTTACTCAATATTCCCTCCATATTTCGCCGCCTTAGACGCTGATACCACGTAAATTGTGATTATCTAAAACTAGAGAGACGATAACATTCAGAGCGCTCAATTGTGTTGTGGCCCTATTGTGTATTATCTAGTAAGCACGTTGTCTCATTCGGAGACTGGAAGTCTTTGAGAATGTATACGGACTAATAAGTTTAAGCGTGTGCTAATAGATGGCACTAGGGAATGTAGACATTCCACTAAGTTTCTAAATGTGTTAATAGATGGCGCTGTTCTAAAACATTATGGTTAGATGACTAAGTTTATGGTAATAGCTTTTTGTATGACTATTACGAGAGGATTTTGTAATATGACAAAATAATGTAATATTACAAAGTTGTAACATGTATAACATGTATCCATATTTTTTGTTTGGTACCTATAATCACCTAATTTAAATTTCATAAGAATGCTGCAGCGTTTTAACCGTAGTTATCTTAAAATATGTATAAAAATCTAAGTTAGCTGTGATGGTTAGCAATGTGATGTCGTAGTAGGCATAGATTTATAGAGAGATTGAGACTAATATGCATAGGACTAGGCATATTAGTCTCAAAGTCAATACTTAGGTAATAAGGAAAAATCGGTACCGAGTGGCGTCAGCTGAGGAAATATCACAGTGTGGAGATCCTAAGTGTCAGGTCCAAATATGTCTCTGAGCGTTAAGAAACGTAAGCAGCTCAGTATAAATTTTTCTAAGATATATGATCAGCAATGGACATAATTGGGCTGATGTAAAGATGATGGGTTTGGGTTATGGGTGTTATAACCGTTTTCTATTTGTTGTTTAGGCTCGGTGCGGTCAAGCAGCGGTGTGTGCGTGCCACAGGATGCGTGTTCAGCTTCGCCATGCGGTGGCTCGCCGTGCTTCGCGGTTGGTACTGCGTACCGGTGTGGCTGCCCCTCTGGCTACGGCTGGGACGCGCCTCATGCCGTCTGTCTGCAGGTAATGTACACACCATATATACAACCACATTCGACCAGTTCAACAAATATGAGTATTGCAAAGAAGAGAAAAAGAAAACACATTCCTAGATAGAGTATTAGATGTAGGTATGTATTACATTCTTAATTCTCCAGACAGAATTGAGGTCCCACGTAAAGGGCTAAGACTAATACCGTCTGCCGGGCTGTTACTGATTCCGTATTGATTGAATCAAAATTAATTAATGTAAATATCAACGACAGACCGACCAAAATAATAATTTCTTAAAAATAAAAAATAAAACGTAAACGTAAGACAATATTATGTACAAAAATCTAAATCATAATCAGTAGATATTAACAACACCCAAAACGTATCACGATTTTAAAACAGACCTTAAACCTACATAATATAACACTAGTCCAATATAAAACTGTCACCGATATATCTATTGATTCATATTTTTAGCCTGTTTTTTTGCAGCATTTTATAAAATTCCAGAAGCAATAATGTCGTTTGATTACTGGGACCTAACAAAATGATATATCTTCAACAGTTGGCCGGTGGTTGCGCAACTGCCAGTTGTCTGTACGGCTGCACAGCTTTCGGCTCTTCATACCAATGTGGCTGTCCAGCCGGCTACCAGCTGGTGGGCGCAGGACATTGTCTTACCGCATTGGACGCTGCACTACCACCAGATGACATCGGGGACGCGCCTGTGTTCCCAGTACAGGATCAGTACAAGATTGGAGGGGAAAACGAACTTATATCAACGGAGGGATGCTTCTCTTGCAAGGTGAGGCACTTGATATGTGACTATTGATTAATAGTGTCAGCACATCTTTAATGGAAGTAGAACCTACTTCACAATCAGAAGACATAAATATATAATTGAAGTTCATTGTGGAAGTTGATAACTGTTATACTTAACAACGAACTTGCATCTACTATGGAATTATTTGCGTGAGATTTGTATCTTGTAACCATTTATAACTTATTCACAACTGCAACATTTTTGGTAACAGTCAATGTTAATGCAAATTCAGACAAAAGCTTCAAACGCTTTAAACTTAGATTTGACAGCTTGAACTGCTGACACAAACTTAGACAGTAGACCATACTTCTATAGATAATATCGAGATGGTATTCCATTATCAAATTGCATACATGGATACTAGGAATCATTAAAAGTTATGAGGAAAAGGAATAGTTAATTAGTTAGTTAGTTGGACGTGTGTTATCCGCATTTAGCCCTACAGTTGGGCCATTGTGCGTAAGTAGCCGACGCGAAGTATTGTTCGGTTACTCATACCACCTCAGCTCCGTCCAGAATGATAATAGGGGACCGATGTCGCGCAGTACCTCTTTCATCGTTTCTGGACTGTTTAGGAGTTTCGCCCGTTGGTTGCTCACGCTTTTACAATGTAGGAGCACGTGAGCCGATGTCTCCTCGGTTTCCATGCAGCCTCTACATAAAGGACTGTCAGTGATGCCGATGTTAAACAGGTGTTTGTTAAGTGAGCAGTGGCCCGTTATTATACCCACTAGGTGGCGTAGGTTTTTCCTTGTGGAACGTAGCAGTCTGCGTGACAGATGTTTGTCTAAGGATGGAAGGGCTTCCTTCGTCTGTCTACATTCTTTTGTTTCTGTCCACTGTTTTTCGTGTAGTTTCGTGGTTCTATCGCATAACCATGTTTTGAGTTGGCAGAAGGGTATCGGGACAATCGGTTCGGGTCCTACCATTTTGATGTTCGATCCTCTCTTTGCCAGTTGGTCTGCAGCATCATTGCCATAAGAGTTGCTGTGACCGCGTATCCACTGCAACGTTACCCGATTTTTTGTTGCAATACTTTGCAGCTCACGGTGACACTCCAGGATGAGTCCACTGTTGAAGCAGTTGCTCTTAAGAGCTTGTAGTACTGCGGCACTATCCGAGATAATGCGTATTGACTTATCGCTTATACCTCTTGATGTAACCGCTGTTGCGGCCCGGGTAATCCCAACACATTCTGCCTGGAAGATAGTGTTGAGGTTTCCCAGGGTCGTTGAGTAATTGATGTTTAGGTCGTGGGAGAAGACTCCGACTCCTGTTCCTGATTTTGTTTTGGATCCATCCGTGTATATTCTCATTTCATGTATGCCAGAGCTATCTTTAGGTTCCTCATGAAGTTGGATGTGGTATTTTTTGTCAAAGACAAAGGTTTTTGGGGTGATGTCACATGTCGCCTCTATCATTGGAATTTCGTTGTATACTAACTCCTTTAGGCGCGCATGAGTTATTCTATTGTCCCGTTTCGAGTTTAGGAAAAGGAATATCAGCTATAGAGTCCAAATTCTCTATGCTGTTTGTTCTGTTTTAGGTAAACGGTCGCAGACGACGAGCACCTGATGAAGCGATAGTGTTCGCTAACGGAACCACGATCATGAGGAAACGAAAGAGGCGTAGTCGACGTAAGTTTTTATTGATACGTTGTTTTTGCATTAAAATCCCTTACTATATTTAATTTGCAGATATCAATAAATTTGATAACATTTTGTAGGTCGTCGTTCAATCCTTGAGCCGGAAGCTGAACTGATAGTAGTATCAGCTCAGCCTAAACAGACGTGGGGCAGAGCACCCTTGTTAAGACTGGTGCCAGCGGAAGGTAGGGCGCGAGCGCACTACCGCATTGCATACGGAGACCCCAACAACGACTTTGTGCTCTCCAAGAGAGATGGCGCTACCGCACTCAGACTTAGGAGACATCTCAAGAGTCAGGTAACTATATCAGTTATTGTTATTTATACGTGTTTTGGTCAAAAAATGAATTATTTTATATAATGGATCCCGACGTTGCTTTAAATGTGGTTGTAGTTTTAAATTTATGGCATGTAGATAAACTAAGCATTTTTGGTAACTGTTTAATTTCTACAATCTGCATTTCCATAAGTATACGACGCTTTTCTCATAATTGAGCTATTGATTGATTTTAATCACACCTATCCTTATACAAATATTCATATACTAGCTTTTGCCCGCGGCTTTGCCCGCGTAAAAGTAGGTTAGGTTTGGTGATGTTAAAAGCAGTACTTTTTCAAAATAAAATATATCCTGTCTACCTTGATGATAATATAGCTTACCAACGGTGAAAGATTTTTTTTATATCGATTTATAGTATTTGAGTTCAATCTTTACAAACAAACAAACAAAAAATCTGATCTTTCCCTTTTATAATATTAGTATAGACAAAGATACGCATTTATTCTTGGGCTTCAAACAGGTGCGGCTTCGGGTTGGGACGGTATCTCAGCGAGGATCTTAAAATGTTGTCGGCCATCATTAGTACCTGCTATAACGCATATATGCAATTGCTCTATATCGACAGGCTGCTTTCTTGAAGTATTTAAGCGACCAATAGTTCATCCAATTTTTAAGGGTGGAGACAGACACAGCGTTAATAATTACAGACCCATATCCATTCTACCGGCTATGTCCAAAATTTTTGAAAAAATATTAATAATCGTTTAGTGGATTATCTGGAATCACACAAAATCCTAGCACCAAATCAGTATGGATTTAGAAAAGGAAAGTTCACTGAAGACGCCGTCGTTTCGCTTGAGGACCATACTGTAGCTAAGCTGGATGAAAACAAGAAGTGTCTCGGTACTTTCCTCGATATTTCGAAGGCTTTTGACACTATGTATATTTCGCACCTGCTCTCTAAATTGGAAAATATTGGTATTCATGGTCTAACTCATAAATTATTCTAGGGCTACCTAAATGACCGAAGCCAACGTGTTACAATAAATGGCCTATTGAGTGACACTAAAACGCTATCTTTTGGAGTTCCGCAGGGTTCAATTTTGGGGCCTACGCGGTTTTTAATTTACATTAATCCCTCACACTAGCAAACTGTTCCATCTATACCTACGCAGATGATACGGCCATGATTTTACACGGTAATGACTGGACTGAGACGTACATGTACGCGGAAAAAGCTATTAGGACGGTGATGACTTGGCTCTACGCAAATACGTTAACAATTAACCTGAACAAAACTACCTACATGCCGTTTTGTCTGAAACCCTCTGCACTACAATCTTTGGGTGTCCTGGATCTCAAAGCCCACACTGAAATATGCCCTATGAGCACGAGCTGTGATTGTCCACACTTAACAAGAAGTATTGTAGTAAAATACCTTGGTATCCACATTGACAATTCTTTAAATTGGAACCTACACCTTGACAATCTCACTTCAAGAATACGGAAGCTTATCTTTATCTTTAAAAAGCTAAGGCACTCTGCAGATTCAAGTACACTTAAGACCGTATACTACGCGTTAGGTCAATCAGTACTCACGTATTGTATTACTGTGTGGGGTGGGGCACCAAAGACGTATCTGCTTACACTAGAACGAGCACAAAGAGCTGTCCTCAAAGTAATGACCTTTAGAACTTTCAAATTCGACTACCTTGTTATACCATGAATGTAAGATTCTGACGGTGAGACAACTTTCTACTCCATACTTATATTCCGTAAACATAGGCTTCTTCAGTTTAATGCAAATGCCATTAGAGGCCGTCGAGACTACAAAGTTTGTCCCACCCACAAATCAAACACAACTACACAAATCAAGCACAGCGTCATTTCTACATTCTAGGCAACTTTCTTTATAACAAAGTTAATAAGCTATGTGATATATATACCATCTCACTAAATACAGATGTAAAATTGTTGTACATCAGTGGCTTCACACATTAAATTATACAGAGACCGAAAACTTTATTATTCTATCAACTCTATAAGCTTTTACATAAAAATCCACATACATGAACAAGAACACACACACACACACACACACACGCATACTCACGATCACACACACACACGCGCGCGTGCGCGCGAGCTTCACAGTCACTCACACACAAGCATGATCTATTTCAAATTTTCAACTTTTTCAAATTTTGCATGTCTTAATATAGTCATAATTTTAATCACTTTAAATGTTAAATATGTGGGAGACTTGGTACCCATAACACAAGTTAAATCTTACTTTGGGTAGCAGTGTCACAACACACTACTTACTATATAATATTGTCAGTGCTTTATTCTATTTTTGCTTTAGCTGTAAGTGGTTTATTGTACCTACTACTTTTTGAAAATAAAGATATTATTATTATATTTATTCTACTATTCGCATTAAACATTATACTAATTCTCATTTTAAAGCGAAACAACTCTGGTAAATGTCTTTTCGTCTTCAGTTCTAAACTGTTGTAGCCAGATCAGGGTATTTAGCGGCATTAAAACTTGTAAAGTATACCAAAAGTTAGTTTTTATATGTTAGATTGACTGGATTGTCTTGAAGTAGAAATATTAAAACTTGCAGGCGGTGCTGGAGCGGCAGCTGGAGTTAGAGGCGCGCTTCGTGTACCCGCCCACCGAGCGGCGGCGCTCGGCTCGAGGCGCGCGCGGGCGCCGCGCGCTGCGCGACCAGCTGGCGCTCGCGCGCGACGAATCGGCGCCCGCGCCCCTGCGCCTCTACGTGTCGGTGCGCATCGCGCCTGACGCGCACCCCGCCGCCGCCTAACCACTCCACCAGCTCGCATGCACTCCCCACTGAATGCCGCCGCGCGCCGTCCAAGTCCACCTCGAGTTCTGTCTACCGTCTAGCGCAGTACCCGTTGTCGGTGGGTGGGAGTGCGGCTGATCTGTATCTATCCTTATTTATACCACTGCCATCGTTACCTAGCTGCCCCATGTATCGGTGTACATTTTTGATTGATTCTGAGCGAGCCGGGTGAAACTTAAAATTTTATGTAGTCGATCGAGGCGTCCGGGGTTTCGCCGCGGAGGGAATGTGTCGTCGACTGATAGACTGGTTCTGTATAATGTGTGACTAAATATTATGTGTCGACGGAGTTGTTGTATGCTCGTGTGGAGGATCGATTCGGTGGCTCCGATTTGACCGTTGAAGCCTGGTCGAACGGAACGCATACTTAGCGAGATTCACATTATAATACCATAGTTGTTTTACTATACAATATTACAGATAAAGTTTATTTTTCTAAACAAACATTGAACGAATAATACAAGAAACATACAAAAATTATTAAAAAATTAAATGTGTATTTAGCAATGACACGCAACACATTGACGCATGCTAGGTAAGCGAACTGTTTGACCAGGCCTTCATAATTTTTTTATTATTTGATATATAATTGATATGATGATGATTAATTATCTGATAATAATTGATATGTGATTATAATAATCACTGGTGGCCGTCCCCACAAAATATTTGCCGCATGTTCCATCGGATTGGCTTGAGACTAAAATCCCGTCGGCAGTATTAAAAGTAATTTGTGTGAGTGCATAATTTAGTTATTTGAAGATTACATCGATATCTTCGGACGTCACTCGATACCGATGTTTGTTGAGAATTAAATCGATTATCATAATATTAACGATACATCACTAGTTGTTTTGCCATTGATATGAAAGCCAGTGAATAAGTTTATTCTTATAATAACTATGAACTAATGTGCAATTTAAGGTTCTCTCCTGTGAGTACCAATTGCTCTTACCGCTTTTGTTATATATAATAATATAGATAAAGCAGAGATGTTTAGCACTATTAATAAAGACATGATTAAATTGAAAGTAACGATCGCTGTATCGATTTCTCGATTCTCCCATTTTGATTTGGTCGGGAGAGGACTTTAAATAAAGTAATTAATTATTTATTTTACTTCAAATTTTAAGCCTTAACTGTCGTTATAATTAAAGAATAAATAATAATCGTGATGTTTTTATATACAATATTTAGAACATCTTTTTAATATTTGGCATTATACATACAAATCGTTCTCTAAAAGTACAAAAATCAATTCAATAGTTGTGTTTTGTAAATATGTGTATACAAATATTAAAATTAATATAAAATATTTAGTTACTTTAGTAAAATATTTTAAGAGCTATTTTAACTTAGTTTTAAGACGAAGTGGATCAAAATTAATTTAATAAATTTTTAATTTGACTTGTGGTTCTCTTTAATCTTTTGTTTTGTCATCCTAAAGCGCATTCGAAGACTTTTAAGGGCCAAGACGCCAGACCTACCTACAAATTCACCCTAGGATACTTCCTAGGGTGAATTTGTAGGTAGGTCTGGCGTCTAAAATTCTTGCAATTTATGAATCATAATGTACTCATTATGATTCATACATTGCAAGAATTTTCCAGTTTAAAAGAGCACGTCGTAAATTTCTAGCTTTTTTTTTTTTTTTTTTTTTTTTACGTGGGGGAATGCATGACGCATACCCCTCCGCGGGGGCGGGCGGAGGGGTTATGTCGGACTCGCCGGGGTAAAGAAAGATGTTAAAGATGATAGAGTACCTCCCGGAATACCGACTAAACCTACCACGGTGTTCCTCGACAAAACCACTATCGACGGGGCCGCGCGAATCACTTTCGCATGCGGTCGCGACCCCGCCGAGGTTTCGGCCCGCCGTATGAAACGGCAGGCCACTACACGAAAGACCTACCCTATAGGCACATCTAAGAACTCCCTACTGTCCCCCCTAGAGGGGAGACGGACTCGAAACAACAGAGGCGCGCGTGGGAACACGCACGCCGCCTCTCGGACCTGGTGCTGAACGGATGGCGGGCAGGCCCACAAAGCCCGCCACCCCCAGGTCAATCCTCAGGGTGGCTGGAGGTCGTCTCGCGCCCTCCGGCGCCCGGCTCTGCGGTTGGAGAGAGGGTTCAAACGCTCCCTCTCCCGCTCCGCCGCCTCCTTGATGGAAATTACTTCCTCACAAAAGGAGGCGACGGCGTTCCACGACCTCTCACTCCGGACCATAGACTGAACTACGGCCGGGAGCGAGAGGGCAACCAATCCGACTGCCGCGATCAACTCACGGCGCTGCGATGCCCAGGCGGGGCAAACCGCCAAAGTGTGCAGCGCCGTGTCCTCAACAACGTCGCGGCAGTCGCCGCAGTGGTGACAACCGGGCGTCTCTTGCCGGCGTATACGACACAGGAACTGGCCAAAACAACCGTGGCCAGTCATTACCTGTGTCAGCCGGAAGGTGAGGGCGCCATGGCGCCTCTCCAGCCACTCCTCAAACACGGGACTTACCGCCACGATCGTGGCGTGCCCAGCTAGAATAACTTTAAATAAGCTTCAGTATACAATTTTTAAGCTACAATAAAGCTTAAGAAAATTACTATCTATTAAATAATTGTATTAGAGAAATAAATTATTTTTAACCTAAATTGCTCCTTTATTTTTATAGATAAATGCAGAAGTTGCACGGAAACATAATAGTTACTAAATTGGATTAAAAACAAAAACAAAACAATGGTTTTATTGTATCTAGCTATCGTTCGAAAGCATTTGATTGCAATTATTATCATACTGTCATTCGTTTACTCGAACGTAAAATTCAGTATAATGCATTGACTATTTACGTTATTTATGTAGAAAATAATTCAATATGTAGTCGTAAATATCATGCAAATCACTGATTTACCTCTGTGTAAGGTGTGCTACAAGCGCACGACGACGACGACGTCCGACGTTGCAACCATTTTAATTTTTATTGTCGTTGCCTTTTTTTTAGAACTATTTCTAATATTAAACGTATAAAAGTGTACTGATGAGGCACTAGAATCTCTACTTAAAAGTGCGATTTTCTTAACCGCCACAGTTTTAGTGTGCTTTTGCTCTATATAAGATGTAAAAGTTAAATAATTTTGCATTGTGTTTCCTACCTATGTAGAGCCCCTGAACTCTATATGAAGAGATTGTTTTGTGAGCTGCGGGGGTCTAGTGTAATCCTTGCCTCTGCGCTGGCAGAATGGCAACTGCCTTTTACTTCTTTTTGGTGGGTTAGTTAACATCGCCTAAGTAAAATTCTGGTGTAGCCTAATGCCCATAAGATACCGTAACCGCATATCATGAGGCAGCATATATCCATATTATGTTAAAATTATGTTGTACATCAATATAACATCAGTGGCATCACTCAAAATGTTGGGCGAGCCTCTAATATTGTATGTATTTATATATATTCTTATAAAAGGCTAAACTTAGCAAAGCAAAACTGCAAAGTACAGCAACTAGAAGCTGTATAATTTAACATAGTAGCTCTACAGTGGACTGGACATTTAAAGTTGGTGTGAAGTAAAAATATGGATAGCGATAAAGTTCACAAAATTGATCCATTTTTTTTTTATTATCATGCACGTTTTACTGTTCAATACAACTATCTCTAAGGTTTAAAATGGGGGTTCAAAGTTTGTAATGTAGTAAAATTGTAATACGGTTTTATGGGGTAATTTAAAACCACCTCTAAGCACCTACTCTCAAATTAATTTTAAACATACTCCATATTATATACCTAGTTTTTTCTATTGCATAAAACATTTATTACTGTAATGTGTGTTAGTTTATACAATAATATAATAACATTAAAAATACATGAAACTAAGTCAAAATGATCGCCATTGGCTTTAATACATAATATTACATTTAGTTTCGCGCCAATCGGTGTTAAATACATATTTTTGTGATAGTAAACTGGAGTGGGGTGATAAAGAGAATCGAATTGCTGTGATAGAATTACACAAAGCAGGTATGGAGCCAAATGTAATTTTTAAACTCTCCATGCGCTTGGTATTAGTCGAATGTTTGCGTACCGGGCTATTGATAGGTATAATGAAACCTTCTCTGTTTGTGACAGAAAAAGATCTGGCCGTCCACGTAGTATTCGTACGAAAAACGCGATCAAAGAAGTGAAGGAAAGAATCGCGTATTTTAAAAGATGACTTTGGACTTGCAGCCTATAAGAGACCCACTAGTCATTATTTAACTGATAATTTTAAAATGAATAGGGTGGTAAAATCAAAACAAATTTTTAAGCGTTACAATGGGCGGTTACAGAATATTTTTATTTACTGATGTGGAAAATTTTTACTCTTGAGCAATGTTTTAACAAGTAGAATGACTGAGTTTATGCTCAAAGCGCTATAGAAGCTTCCTAATTAGTCAGTAGAGTATAACATTATCCGACTTTAGTTATGGTTTGGTGGTGTGTTAGCTATCAAGGAGTGACTGACACATGTTTTTGTGAAATAGATGTCAAAACATCGTGTATCAACATACGATTCTTGATAAGGTGGTTAAGCTTCTTAACAATACCATGTTCCGTAACCAAGAATGGTCCTTTCAGCAAGACTCAGCACTGGGTCATAAAGCTCGGTCCAAGCGTGGTTGAAAACGAACGTTTCGGACTTCATCAGAGCTGAAGACTGGCCGTCAACTAGTCCCGATCTTAATCCGCTGGATTATGATTTATGGTCACTTTTATAGAGCCTTTGGAGTCCTTAAAACTATCCATAAGATAGGCAGTGAAGAATTTTCCCACGGAGAGAGTGCGTGTTTCTGTATGTGTGTGTGTGATAACTGGCCTCAACGTTTAAAGGACTGTATTAAAGCCAATGGAGATAATTTTGAATGAGCTTCATAATTATATTTTTAATGTTATTATATTAATGTATAAACACACACTACAGTAATAATTATAAATGTTTTATGCAATAGAAAATCTTTTTCCTTGCAACAATATTTATGGCAAGACTAGGAATATATACAGCGTGTAACAGAAAGGTGTGGTCATATTTTATGATGTATATCTGATAAATAACCTATGTGCCCTAGTCACAGATCAAAAATTTAATTTATTCTTTATACAAAACATCGAAACAGCCGCATTATATCAGTATCCAAATAGAGCCTGGTAATTTTTGGATTCACAGTGACCAGCCGAGTCAGCTGTTTGTGTTGTTCAAGTATCGACTAGAATATGTGATATTGATAAACCGATAATAAGAAAATGCTGTATCTTAGTGAAAATAATGCATAAGGATTTGTTTGACGGTTTTTCATTGTACAGAGGCTATATTATGTGACACTTAAATATGACCACAGCGTTCTGTTATACACTGTATATATGGGTGCATGATATACTGAGTTGTCGGAGTTCGTTGTATTCGCCTGTTACAAGACTGTCATGTTTTATACATCCTTCATAATATCTTTGTTTTGTTCATTAATTTTTACCATAGATGGCAAAGAGACAACAAAATAAATTCCGAACAAACTTATAATATGCGACAACTATAAGTGATTTCATTTGTTTTTTAATACTTAAAATATATCTCTTATTATATATATCTCTTAAGATAAATATGCTGGCTAATACTGCTCAGTATATTATGAACGTATAATGTATAAGGAACTAGCGATAGCTCAGTGGGGAGACCAACAGACTGCAATGCAGAGGGTCTCGGGTTCGAACCCACGTCGCGCACCTCTGACTTTCGGAAGTTATATGACTTTTCGAAATTATGTGCGTATTGATTGACAATTATCGCCTGCTCCGTGCCTCGGAGAGCACGTTAAGCCGTCGGTCCCGGCTGCCATGAACATCTATGGCAGTCGTTATTGGGAAAGTCAGTACCCTCTAATATCCTGACACTGGTCTAGCCTTAGGGTATCGTTAGCTTGCTTAGGGTTTCGGAGGTTAGGTGGCAGCCGCTCCGTGTAAAAACTGATATCCAGTCAAATCCGGTTAGACCAGAAAAGCCGATCCCAAGTGACTTGGGAATAATGAAGGCTAAGAGAGAAGAAGTGTATAAGGAACACTTATCATATAAGTACTGAAGAGTATTTTGTTACATTTGATTTATTTCATATTAAAATATTAAAATTATAATTGCTTTTTGTAAAAAATAATAATATAAATTGTTATCTCGGTCAAATATTTATTTTTTGTATTGAATGCCTTTTTTTTGCTATATTTATGAACAGTATTGAATTGTTAAGAGTAACAAGATGGCTGTGCCTATTGATTCTTACTACTTATATTATAAATGCGAATGTCAGTTTGTTTATTTGTTTGTTATACTTATACGCCTTAAATACTCGACCGATCATCATGAAATTTTGCAGACTGAAGTACAATAGTACAGAAATGGACATATACAGCTTTCATCCCGATATATGTAGAATAAAATAAATAAACATATTGCATGGAGATGTTATAAATATGAAAACTGCGGTGAAATAACTGTCTTGCCATCTCGTGAGACGCGACGGAATGAACGTGACCTAGTATGTTTGTTCAAAATTATAAGGAATCAAGTAGACTCATCTTATCTTTTAAGCAAAGTTGGCTTTGGATGTCCACGTATGAACGCAAGAAAAAAGCAATTATTTTCTGTTTCCTTTGCTAGGACCAATTATAGGAGGAATTACTGTATAATATGCTCCTGCCGCTCGTTCGTTCGATCTTATTAATATCTGCAGTGACAATTCCATTGATGTGTTCCACCTTTCTTTATCAAAATTCAAGAAATCTATCCATGTCTGCCTTGTTCCTGCTTTGTGAAACTGAATTAAATAATATAACTTTGTAATTCTGTTCCTAGTACTGTACTTCCTTTTAAAAATATTTTTTTTGTTATTATTCTATTGTTACGCTAATAATAATAATAATAATATTCTACCACATACACACAACACCATCTCGCCCAAACTAAGCAGAGCTTGTACTATGGGTACTAGTACAATGGATAAACATACATATATACTTTATTATTTATTTTTTTGTAAATAATTACATATTATACATAGAAACACCCAGACCAAGACAAACATCCATGTTCATGCACACAAATGTTTGGCTTGTGCGGGAATCGGACCCGCGACCTCAGGCGTGGCAGTCGGTTACACTAACCACTACGCCATCGAGGCCGTCATTTATTTACTTGTGCATTTGTTATTTTAGATTATAACTTCAAATATTTTTTGGCGCTTCTGTATATTTATATGTGGAAACTGCTTTGGATTAAGTGTAGTTAATTTGAACAATAATTATTTTCAAATTGTATCTGTTTGTTTCCTAAATAAAAATAAAATAAAATAAAGAACTGTTCCTGAGGAATATAATTTTATTGACAAAATCTACATTAACGCAAGCGAAGCCTCGGGCAAAAACTAATAGGTAATAAAATAACAGCAATTATGTTTAGCATTTAAGAAGTTAATTTTTCAATTTTACAATGATTCTTTTTCATATTTCTATATGCCAACGCATTATCGTTGACATATAGAAATATGAAAAAGCATCTCAATGACATTGACATGGCACATAAATACAATATATCAAACAACAGATTTACTGTAAGTAAGAAACATTTAGCACAACTACAATCAAACAAATTGTATCCGTAAGAACAGTTCGAAGACTCGAAGAATAAGTTGAAGATGTCGAAAAACAAGTCGCTGGAAGATGAATTTTCGTGTAAGTTATACAGCAACAGATTTTTTATCTTATGTGGGATGGGCGGCATGGTAGCCTGCGGTAGTACGCATACCTTACTTACACCGCTCGACTTGGTCAAGTGCCGTTTGCAAGTAGACCCCCTCAAGTACAAATCCGTAGTTAATGGGTTCCGCGTGTCGTATAAAGAGGGAGGCTTAGCTAATTGCGTCAAGGGCTGGGCGCCCACCTTGTTTGGATATACGCTCCAGGGAGCTGGCAAATTCTGTGGTTATGAGTACTGTAAATACCGATACACCAAGATGGTCGACGAGGAAACTGCCTTTTTATACAGATCCGCAATATACTTGGCGGCAGCTGCATCCGCCGAGTTTATAGCTGATATTTTTCTGGCACCCTTTGAGGCTACTAAAGTGCGCATTCAGACAACACCAGGATTTACATCGCAGATGAGAAAGGCAATGCCTCACATGCTTAGATGTGAAGGTTTTGGAGTATTCTACAAAGGGTTGTCGCCTCTTTGGTGTCGACAGATACCGTACACCATGATGAAGTTCGCGTCATTTGAAAAAACTCTCGAGTTGTTATACGCAAAAGTTGTCCCGAAGGCAAGAGAAGACTGCACGAAAATCGAGCAGTTGATTGTGACTTTCAGCGCAGGATACATAGCGGGCGTACTGTGTGCGATCGTGTCGCATCCCGCCGATACTATAGTATCCAAATTAAACAAGGATCCGAGTTCGAGCATTGGAGGTATCATATCGGAGGTGGGTATGCTTGGCATTTGGCGCGGCCTGATCGCGCGTATTATCATGATCGGTGCACTTACCGGTATGCAGTGGTTTATATACGATGGGTTCAAGGTATACACGCGCTTGCCACGCCCACCGCCCGCGGAGATGCCAGAGTCGCTTAGGAAGAGATTGGAAGAAGAGGCTAAAAAGGCTAAGTAAAAAGGATAAGCATTATTTACGGCTATTGAACCCTGGCAAATAACAATTTAACTGTATCTAATCAAATGTAAACTAATGTTACTGCTACTCTTATGATTTGGAATATATTTATTTGGTATTAATAAAAGTAGTAATTTAAAGTAAATTAATCATTATTAGAGACCCCGCAAACTGCAGACTTTGGATCGGCCGATAGTTTGGTCGAGTTTGGCTGCTAAGCGCGCACACTGGCCCGACTAAACAGTCGGGTCTGTGATGAGTGCGCATACTAGACAACAATCGGTCGACAGTGCTCGGACGATTTGCTATTTAGTTTGAAATCGGCTTGTGACGAGAGTAGTCGCATTATGAAAATTACACAATTCTCCAGAAGTGTAATTATTGCTTTTATACAACAGAGGAGGAGGATCAAGAAGAGAAATCGAGAGTATTGAGTGCATCCTATCTACAGTGACAGATTATTGCAAGGAAAATTTAACACGATGCATTCCAAATTACTAGATTATCCGAACAAAACAGCGCCATCATAAAAATAGACATGACCGTCCAGTGCCAAAGCTCGGAGCAAACTGAACTATAGGGCGAGTCTAGCCGACTAAACAATCGGTGGTATGCGCGCGTAGAAGAGCGCCGTATTGATTTAGCAGTCGGCCGATAGTTTGCCGACGGTTCAGTTTGAAGGAAATCGTGTAGCCCATCAAACTATTTTATCGGCCGATACTGAAACGTTATAATGTACGCACTCCCATACATCTTCATACTGATTAAGAAACCAACCAAACTATCGGCCGATCGAAAGTCTGCAGTTTGCGGGGACTCTTAAGGAATCGAACCTAAACGTTAAAACGAAAAATACTAACCGTAAGATATCTTAAGACTCCGCGTGCCTTATAGTTGCTACATTTGCTGTTTGTTTGACTTAGTGTGGGTCCACTGAAGCACTTATTATTGTTCTTCGATAGTCAACCCTTACATTATATTTTGAATAGGAATGAGTTAAGTTCTTTGACAAGTCTGTGCTACAATCCTAGGTTTGTAAAAAAACATATATTTTTCTACACATTTTATATTCTCATACTTACTATACTATCAATATTATAAACGCAAAAAAAATTGAATGTTAGTTTGTTTTTATCCTTTTTTAGTCACAAAATGATACTATTTTAGGGTAGACATATGTAATTGAAAGAAACGAAGATGAATAAAGTAAACATTTTTCCAAGAGATGGAACTCCATGCTTTTTAACTTTAAATTTCTGTCACATGACAAACATATTTAGCAATATAGAAAAAACTATACAAATAAAAAATAAAGTTTAGAAAAGGGCTTTCCGAGGCAAGGAGGTGTCTAACACCGCCAACTCCCTAACTGCGGGCTGCTATCGAGATTTCTTGACAGGAAAACCCAATAATCTGATTGATAGGGTGTTATTACTGGAAAATCGTTTATGTATATGATAAACAGAAGCGGACCGATTATACAGACCTCCGGTACACCAAACTGGTTTTCTAAAATTTTTTATCTATGCGGCGTAGTTGTGAAATTTTCAATAACGCGCGACACCTTTACATACTGGAGACGGTTTTTAATATAATTCAATCGGTTTTTAATTTAAGTCCAATGAAAAAACATTGTGTCTGGGCCGTGAGATCCGGACGTCGAATTAAGAATCAAACAACGTTATACCATGCGAACATGTAATCACTCCGACATAATATTATACCAAGGAGATTAGTATACCTTCAAGTATTTACACACTTGAAAGAGTATGAAGGGGTATATTATATTCACGCCCCGACTAATAGTCGTACATAACATTAGTCTAGCTAGCCTAAAGCTGCCTCTCCAACATATGCTGCTATTGAGAATTGCATGACAGAATCCCAATAACTCTTTGCTCACCAGGAAACGATCTCTGTTTCCTACGATCGCAAAGTCAAATAGTCTCGTGGATTCTACGTTTAATTACTAGTGTAGTTACCTTGGTGGCGGCCTCGATGGCGTAGTGGATAGTGTAACCGACTGCCACGCCCGAGTTCGCGGGTTCGATTCCCGCACAAGTGAAACATTTGTGTGCATGGATATGGATGTTTTTATAGGTCTAGGTGTTTTTATGTATAATATGTATGTATTTACAAAACAAGTATGTATGTATATTTATCCTTTGTCTAGTACCCATAGTACAAGCTCTGCTCAGTTTGGGCTAGATGGTGTTGTGTGAACATATGTGAGAGAATATTATATTATTATTATTATATTAACATATGTTTGTTGGTTAAATAAACGTTGCCGGTTAGGTAGGTCGTATACTTGTATAATGCATGTTTTAGGAGTCATTAATATGCTGCAAGTAATGTCTTAAATAAGATTTCACATATAAAAACACTTGGTATAAGCTTAAGGGACTTATTATATCGAAAATATTATCATGCTCACAGAGTACCTACTTAGAATTACTTATCTTACACTAACACAAATTTCAGAAAAAAGGATATTGTTATTTAATACTAAAGAATTCTGAACACGGTCGAATTTCGAACGCTGGGCGATGACTAGCTCATATAATTTTGTAAATAATGAGCCTCCTTTGCGATGGCGTGGAATTCATCTATAGAACAGTACAAGCTATTGTCCTTTATCTACACTGTACACATGTTTTGAAAAATACTATCAGAGGAACAGGTTATAATAGCACGAGACGATCATATACTAAGGAACCACGGACCCCGCCGGCAATAACAATAATATGGGGATTTATACGAGCACCGTGCCTCACTTACCGGATTTAACCGGGCCGGTCCCTTGCAGTGACCGGCGGGAAATGGAGCCGCTACCCCGAACTATGTTTTATAAGTGGCCGGATCACGATCTCAAACACTGGCCGACCCATTTAACATAATCTAGCGTAGCCGTAGCCCCTGTTCGCGAGATATTTCTATTTGTTTTATGATTTAGTAAAAACGTTTTTCTTAGATAGTCTATTTTCTTTTATCTGAAGTTAAGACTCTGAAAGCGTTCGATATATATCTCACTGGATTCGTATAAAGAGGTTTTTGGAGTACGTATTCGTTTTATTATAATATCTTTGTATTTAGACGATATTTTATTGGCGCTTCACGTGAACAGCGCCGGCGCTACTTTATGTCAGCGACGAAGTCATTTATATAACTTCAATAAGTACCGGAGCGAAGTTCAAAGTTGAAGCCGTATTCATTTTATTACTGTGTCATCTTACGGATTTCTCTTCAAATATAAGTGTAACGCGCACAAATAAACCATGTACCTATATAATTATAATATTTTGTATAATTTCAAAGCAATAGAACGTAAATATGAACGTCGGAAGCGACTGAGTAAATGATTACATTGATGTTCATCACATTTTTCTTAATAATAACCGGTTTATGCGTCCAACTTGATTGAATGTGGACTTTAACCCGTTTATGATAAAGTTGTCCTCGACTGCAGCAGCGCCGAGCGTGTATTCCGACCACGATATGACGACAAGTTAGGAACTTGGCTAAACTTTGGCACGTTTCACAAAAGTTACCAAATCGAATTATTGTTGAGACTCGATTCGAAATACAGTTTTAATATCGGAAAATATTGTTTTACACACTTTCAAAAACGCTGCGCGGCGTACTGCGGCAAACTTGACAAAATGTTCACTGTCTCAGAGAAAATAGTTTACAAGAATTATAGTTCAACGCAACGCTTAATAAAACGGTACAACTGCTGTGCGAACGCAAACTGGGCGTTTGAATATGAAATTGATTAAAATTGAACTCGAAAAGTAAAAAGCAACATACAAGTTTTATAGCGCAGAAGGCGCAGTTTTCAAATGATTGCCAGCCATTGTCACTACGCTGAGTGCTTCGGGATTCGCCCCACATATTACAAGACTTTGTGTGATCCACGAATATTTGTCCTGAGTCTGGGTGTTTTTATGGCCATTATTGGAACATTAGTTCCGCAATATAAAGTATAGGAGTAGCTTTTTCAAACTATAATTAACTAAACCAAATGGGAATCATTCAATTATTTTTAAATTATTTCTCATCGCGCGACGTTATAGAGAAAGCTTGGGCTTAAACTTTGCCCTACATTTTCTGAATGTTATTGCTTCAAGATCAATTTAGGATCCAGGAGTGATAATTCGTAGTATATATTAATTACAATGAGGGCAAGTATATTTTGAACTAAATAAAATATATACTTTTATTCTATGTTTAAAAGTGAACACTTTTACATACGTGCATAGTCTCACGCCTATAGCTTTGAAGAGTTAGTCAGAGATGTGTTACACCCAAATTTCACCAGCTATGATTTTTAAGTTCCATCTAATAGGAGCGAGCTGATTGCCGTCTACTGGTAATAGTTACGGCGTGCTGCTGATAATTTCAGGATAGAAATCCTAATAACACCTTGATCTCTAATCTTGACCTTCTTTCCTTTTTTCAATAAACAGAACACTAGGTTTTAATTAAACAATTTGTAGTTTGTGTTTATTCTCTTTGCCTACATTTGAACTGCCTGACTGATCTAGGAAAATATATAATTATTCTTTGTTTGTAAAGTTTTTGTCGATATATGTACATAGGTATACTTAAGTCATCGCATTTATTACTACTCGTATGTACTAGTTCTATGATGTAAAGGTCCTATTTAGTTACAAAAATATGGCGCACTAGCAGTAAAATAACACAAAGGGTCTCTATATATTGCATTTCTGTTATTTTGTCATCTCTATTTAGTGATTAGAGAACTAATAAAGTCTAAAAGCAGTAACTAAATGATTTTTAATGAGTTTGTTCGTTTACCAAATGAGACAACTAAAAAGAATGGCCTATATAATATAATATTATATTGTTAGCATATAAATTCAACAATTGTATTAAGCAAATTTTGTTTTCAGCTTCCCTTTGTGTCTTTCGTCTCCGCTTTTGAAGTATAAAAGACTTTTTTCTCAGTCGCATCGACTGACTTTTGTTATAAGGTCTTTGTTAGCGTCTCTAGAAATGTTCTCCAATCTCTCTTCATAACTAGTTGTAGAAGTTCTCAACGGCATTCTGGAAACTTGCAAATCAAATAACTTGCTAGCAAGAAATCGAATGCAATAAACTACAATTGGAATAATTGAAAAAGTTCCGTTTTAAACGGTCCTACTCTAGTGAACAACAGTTTAGCGCAAGTTTATCGTTGGCAAATCGCAGCGGTGCCGCAGCGGTCGGCTGCGACAGCAGAACTGAATTAAGACAGCTAGACAGTAGCGAGTTTGTGAACTAGTTGACCCCGATGTAGAGCTGCGTAGAGCGGCCCAGCTGACCTCTCCACTATCGATATCAACGAAAGTGTTCGCTGTTTTGTCTTTATTATATCTGTTTATCAGAGGCATACAGTAAAGCAACTTCAGCTGAAAGAAGAATTTTGGGAATGTACGTGTTAATGTAAAAAAGATATATCAGTTCAGTTTGTAAGGTGTTGCACTGACAAGCACGGGCCTCTTCTTAATATGAGAAAAGTTAGTCGGGTTATTGGGTAGTAGGTTACCAGAGGTTACTCATTTGAGAACTTTGAAGAGTATTCTTAGATATACAGTTTCCATCAACGTTAAGTACTTAACCTTTTTAAATATAACGTTATTATAAATCTTTAAAAGCCTTACTAACAAAAGTATTAGTAACAAATACTAAGCCACCTCTCAACTGAATAACTCTTAAGATTTTGATCAACGGTTAAGTTTTGAACAACGGCCGACTTGAGTTTTGTTCATAATTCAATCGCAGTAATGTTTCTAGTATTTTAAATATCAAACGAAACACATGATTATGTTAAAGTAGATCTTAATCATAATTTACTAGCTATCCCTCGGGAACGATATTTATCCTATGTAATGGGCCGCCTCGACCGGGGTAGGACTACACAGAATATCGACGTGAAATAGCAGTATTCCTACTTTTGTGTTTCATTCGGTGAGTGAGAGTGCCGGAGGCCCATTCACCCTCTATCCCCCTTCCCGCTCCTTCTCCTTCCCACTTCCTTTTTCACTTCTTCCTTTCCTAAAGGATCGGCAACGTGCAAGTGATGCCTCTGGTGTCCATAGGCTACGGTGACCACTTACCGTCATGTGGGCCGTACGCTTGTTCGCCACCTTAGTTGTATGAAAAAAAGTCCCTTTCTAAACCCCTGACAACGTGTATGCGGCATTGCACGATGCTCAATCTAGTAGGTAAGGTGAGAAGGTATAACAAACAGGTTAGCTGCCTTTTCTCACCTGGTGTGACATTGCATGTCGCTCGGGGATAGTAAAACGGTCGTGAAAGTTGTAAAATTGACGTAGTAGTTCAAACGATTGTGATTAGTACGTGTGATTTGTATATAGAGGTATAGGAACAAACGTATTTGAGTTTTTTATAATATTAGTATAGATTTTGCATTGATATGAGATAGTTTTTAAAATCTTTTTCGAGTTAATAATGAGTTTTTCGAAATTGTGATATATATTACGTTAAAATACATTGTTCGTTATATTTTGACATAGCTACATAGACGTATTTTTGTATGAGTTTCGCGGTGCCACCTACCAGATCTATTTGTAAATCTAAACCATTCAGAAACCAAATCAAACACAAAAAACATCAACACAAGTCGGTCCAGCCGTTAAGGAGGACAGGAGTTCAGTGACATACACACGTGCAGAAGAATAATATATGTAAAGACTAGCCTGCGTGATTCCACGAGAAAATCGTTAATCCGGTACATGGTACATCCCATGTGCCTAGTATATGTGGTAGAATATTATTATTATTATTATTATTATATACAAATCTGTTCATAGTTTCATGCGTGATTGAATAACAAACATCGTCCCAAATTGCACACATTTCTAATATTTTGTTTTTTTCTTCTTTATAATGGCAACTATAGTACGTAACTATACAATTTATAGTACGGACTAATTCCTGTATCGCGAGAGACTTTACAAACATTCAAACAAAAGACACAAAGAACACTCTCTGGGACAGTAATTCATGGATCGCACAAATGTATGTATGTTCCGTGTTGGGATCGAACCCACATCACACCACACACTTGGCGTAGTGGCATCACTTTAACCAATATACGATCAAAGTCAAAGTCAAAAATCATTTATCAATCAGGTCACACACAGTGAGTTCACTATATTTACATTTATACAAAAAGTTTCTTGCAGGTATCTTCTCATAGGCTCATACGAGAAGAAACCTGCAAGAAACTCACGGCCAAGATTTTGAATCGCGATCGGTGCAGTAAAAATAAAATAATAGTATAAATAATGTTGGTATGTCCAGTATTGCTACATCTATGTCAACTTGCAAGTTGGCGCGAGTAGGACGGGATAAGTTTCTATTGTCGGTCGCTTTCAGCGTTCACAATACACGGGAAGGTAAACGCTCACTGTCGCTGTTTTGGTGGCCCGACGTCTCAGTTGTAATTACTGACGATGCTAAACATGTTCTAGAAGTTTCTTATAGAATTACCCGTGTCAGTCCTAAAGTTCTAACTTATATTATAAACTAGCTGACCTGACAGTCTTTGTCCTATCAATCTATACAAAAATACATTTCACGTAATTAAATGTAATATCAAAACGTTAATCAATTTATTTTCGTATAAAATACCATTTATGTTTTCGAATTTTTGATAATACAAACTTGGTCCTAAAAATTAAAAAAAAAACCAACAACCGCAGCTAAATCCGTCAAGCCGTTCTTAAGTGATGCTCCGTCATACATGTGGCAATTAATTCTATTTATATAGATTTAAGCGTGTTTATATGGTTGTCTTTTCTTCAACCGGAATCAAGCTGTGACAGGACTTGTTTTTAATAAATGTAGTTACTCCAAGTTAAAATAACATATATTACTTTTTGTTGAGGACACGGTGCTGCACATTTTGGCGGTTTGCCCCGCTTGGGTATCGCAGCGCCGTGAGCTGATCGCGGCAGTCGGATTGGTTGCCCTCTCGCTCCCGGCCGTAGTTCAGTCTATGGTCCGGAGTGAGAGCTCTTGGAACGCCATCACCTCCTTCTGTGAGGAAGTGATTTCCATCAAGGAGACGGCGGAGCGGTAGAGGGAGCGCTTAGACCCTCTCTCCAACCGCAGAGCCGGGCGCCGTAAGGACCTGCCATCCGATCAGCACCAGGTCGGAGAGGCGGCGTGCGTGTTCCCACGCGCGCCTCTGTGTCGAGTCCGTCTCTCCGGGGGAGGGAAGGACAGTAGGGTTTATAAGTGACTGCCTTTGGGTAGGTCTCTTCGTGTATTGGGCTGCTGTTTCATACGGCGGGTCGGCGGGGTCGCGACCGCATGTGCAAGTGATTCGCGCGGCCCCGTCGATAGTGGTTTTGTCGAGGAAGACCGTGGTAGGTTTAGTCGGTATTCCGGGAGATCCATTATCTTTTCAACATCTTTCTTTTACCCCGGTGAGTCCGACATAACCCCTCCGCCTGCTTCTGCGGACGGGTATGCGTCAAACCGTATGTAAAAAAAAATATAGATTACTTTATCACCATTATGGCGATAAGGCTTATATCTTTTTACTCTTATTGAAAGTAAAAGGCAGAAGTCGAAATAGCGAAAATAATTATAATTTGTAATTAAAAAGAAAAATTATGGGCTGCTCATGAATCTTTTTTTTATTTATTATCTTTTTAGCGAATATAAGAATGCTATCATCTCTATTAATAATATTATGAATAATTAATTAAACATAGGATACATTAATGAATAACAAAAATTAAAAGATGTAGCTTTTACAGCAGTTATGTGTTTAGATTACAAATACTTGATGTGTTTAGACTAGGAATACTTGATAAATATCTTGTACGCATAACAATTAAAACTAAGCAATTGTTTATCAACTAATGTCACTGGCAGTGCGTGAGCCTCAAAAATGTTAAACAAAATGAACGGACGTCGTTCATTAATTTAAGCCCGAAGAAAATATACTTTTGTTGTACAAAGTAAAGTTAAAGTCAGGTTTGCAAGGATAAAAGCCCTTTTACGAGAAAGCCTTCTTAAGATGATCACGTTAACTTATTTTTCTATTCCAGATTTGATATAATTATTAGGTAGATATCTGTGTCACAAAACATAACATGATACCTTTATATCCTTAAAGTGTTTGGCAGAAGTGCCTCACATTCCATTTTTTTAAACTGTCTATGTGGTAAACCGCTTGCCATCAGGCTGGTCATGTCCATATGGTCACAGCCTGATGGCAAGTGACGCAAGCGATCGTAGGCTATCTTAGCTTTCAATTCGCAAAGCTGCCCCGAGGGCAAAGGAATTAGGCGGTCTGTACAATTTTTAGTTGTCAATATACAACTTACAACACAGTACCAGATACAAAAAGACTTCAACTCAACCTAACTATCTAATCTCAATTTTGCTGTCCCACGAGCGTATCAAATGTGGTGAATTGAAAATAGCCTTAAGCCACTACGCCATACACATAACACTTCTAACGTACTGTTACGCCAACCGCGCAGACAAAGTCTTTGAACACTCTTTGTAATTAAAAGTGGCTGTGTTTAATTACTTGCTGGATAAACGGGGTATAATTAAAAGCTATAATGTCATTAGTTATTTCCAAGAGACGAACAGGACGCATCATATGCTAATGGTAATAGGTTTTATTTGTTAGATGTTTTACTTTGTTCATGATAAAGTAATTATCACAAGGATGTCGGTCCTTAGGGGCAAATAAACCCTTAATGGCACGAGTTGTGTTGATAAAGCTGTTAATTAACAGTTAATGGGTTGTCAATTCTCGTGTTCATTTGAAAAAGTAATAAATTGAGCTTTGCGTAAATGTGAAAGTACGTAAATTAAGAACTACTCACCTGATACTGCTGATTTAAGAAAACCTTTAAGATTAGTGTCTATAACAACTTTCTTTTAAATTAACTTTCGCATTCCTCTTTGCACCGGTCGCGGCAGATTTTACAAACATTGAAACAACGTACATAATGAACACCCAGGTTCGGAACAACTATTTGTGGCTTACACATTTTTTCTATGGCAGTTAGTATGCTATGCAAATTGTACCTGTTCTCCTATTTTCTATTACTACTACTATAGCATCCGAATTAAAAGTACTTTAAGAACTTTTGAGAGTTTATATATCTAACATGATCTTTTGAAAGTTATGGGGTCTGACTACCATCTCTGAAATCGTTGTTATATACTTCCAGAAATGGTGACGACCTCTATATTTGTACTACTTGAAATACTCTTTGCCTACTTCTTACGACGCGAACAACTGTAAATATAGAAACAACACTAACAACATCCAGACTCCGTACAACAATCCGTAGATCACACAAATATAACCTAGCTGGTTCCAACATAGACAGAATTTTAATACCATCCAAAGAGTGGCGAGTTCGTAACTGAAGTACACTAAAGAAAACCAGTACCTACTTTGAAACTTATGACAGTGGCACAGCTGACGCGCAATTTTCTTTAAACCTTGTAAAATACAGGAAATTCTTCGTTACATTTTTGTAGGGGCAACACAAAGGGGTAAACATTTCCACCTGGCCTAGTGCCAGCCACAACGCCACTTAAATAAGTAGGTGATTAACTTACTTAGCAACAATGCCAACTGTAAAGAATTGTTAACTTTATTTAGCTAAATACATTATTATCTAGCCCAGTGGAGATAGAACTTTGGACTGCCACTGTCTCTTATTCGATCCCATGGAACGCATCGACTTTTCTCAGTCATGTGCGAATTAAAAAGTAATGGCTTGCGAAGAAAACAACGAGGAGAAAGCTATATATTTCGAAGAGACCTCACATATATTTAAGAATATTATAGAGAACCATAATGTTTTGAAGATACCTTCAGCGTTGCGCCGCCCGGCCAAACCTCTCTCGTACTAGGCCGTCTCGATGGCGTAGTGGTTAGTGTAGACGACTGCCACGCCTGAGTTAGTTTGGGCTAGACGGTGTAGTGTTTATTTTATAGAATATTTTTATATTTCTCTTATCATAGGTATTTTCTAACATATTACATTAGAAAATACCTGGCCCTTTGGGAGGCTCACGGAGACATGGGTTCAACGTGAAGAGGCCCTTCGAGAGTTTTAATCAAAGGTGGGATGGAACACCGACGGCGGCACTAGCCGCAGCAGGCGTAGGACTATTGCTACGTATGGATTCTAATCTAAGGGCTATAAGTGCGGGTGTTTGGTGGACCGGTATATTGATAACTATGGATGAAAAATGGCGTCTGCCCTGAATACTCTAATAGCATCAATGCAATGGGCAGACGGTGACTCGCCAACTCACTAGATGGGCCCCCTGAATAGCCGCCATCCGTATGGTATGTAATGTAGCCTTTATACTTGCATTATGTATACGCCAAGCGTGAAGAGCTTTAAACTATTTAAATCAGAGGTTCCCAGACTTTTATCATTGACCACTTTAACAATTTAGCAGTTTCCGGTGGACCTCCTGCAGCTACATTGCTACTATATTTCTTGGCATTCGTAATTATATATTAAAGAAGTTGATCAATTCTCTGCGAGCTGACCTTTTTTGTTTTTTTTTTAATTCTCTACTACTACTCTCTACTACTACTACTACTACTCTACTACTGTACTACTATTCTCAATCGGTATGCTCGGGACCACAGGTACTCATATGGAATATGCAAGTTTTTACAAGTAACAGTCGCTGAGCTTCTTTATTTTAGTTCTTCCCTATCGAAAGCAAATACATTTTCGTGGACCCCGCTTATGAATTGCGGATCCCATTTTTTTTGTCACGCCAACGTAGACCCCCGTCGAGTCTCCCGTGGACCCCTGGGGGTGCACCTAAACCACTTTGGGAACTAATAATTTAAATAGTTCAATAAAAGCATTGGCATAACAATGCAACATCGCCTATATCATTAAAACAACGTGACAGTAATTTTATCGATAAAATGTCCAGTAATATTATAGTGCCATTTCCGAAGTTATGAAGCCTATTTGAAATATTTTCGTTCTTTTATGACTTGGACGGACATCATTCATTCTATAAAACTACAAACCACGTCATAAAAGGAACAAAAGCACATCACACTGTATAACAGATATAAAAACATGAAATTTTTCAAACAGCTTCCAGAAATATAATTCTAGCGATCGCCACGATCGAACTCTGTAAATTGTTGGAGGAAACGTCGGTCCAACTTGTTATACATGGACCAAGTTAACAAGACTAAAAGCAAAGAGTTTATTACAATAACATAAGGGTTATATTTGCTTAGCACACGTGTATTTGTGGAGGTAGGTAGTGGCCGCGACTTGTGCGGAGCCGTGTGTGAAAATATACTGATAAAGCAATTGAGGAGGGTCCGCTCTGAGGTAATGTACACGGCTTATTGCTACTGATTTTTCAACACCAATCCAATGTGTATTTGTAGGTTTCTTACTGCGAAGGCGGATTGCGTATGAGTATGGGTTTTATTAAAGATTATCCGTTTTATTACTTGCAGCGATAGCTCAGTGGGGAGACCAATAGACTGCAATGCAGAGGGTCTTGGGTTCTAACCCACGTCGCGCACCTCCGACTTTCGGAAGTTATATGACTTTTTGAAATTATGTGCGTATTGATTAACAATTATCGCCTGCTCCGTGCCTCGGAGAGCACGTTAAGCCGTCGGTCCCGGCTGCCATGAACATAATATATGTATATGGCAGTCGTTATTGGGAGAGTGTCGACACAAAAGATCCCACTGGGTCGAAGTGTCGCCGGTCTGCACTGACTGGCCCCCAGATAAGATACATACATGGGTTTTATTAAATGACTCGTATTACTCTGAGTTATTTAGTAAGAAGAGTAAATGCAAAGCCGAGCTTTTTTATAGCGTGTGTGCGATTGGTTTGGGTGAAACGCTAAAGGTGTTAGAACAATTTTAGAATATATATCAAAGGTTTTGAGTTCCTGAGAAACTCATGATAGAAAATCCCAATAACAATGCCCGAACTCAGATTAGAACCCGTTACCTCTAGTTCGCACGCAAATATAAGCGCAAACTCACGGAATCAATGAGGTAGTCTTTATTTTCACATTAACTTAATTATTTATATTAGATTTCGTTTACATTGCTAGTGCAAAGTCTATTGATCGAACCTACGGCAAATCCATAACAAGTTCGATACCTTAAACACCCATAAACATAATAACTTCTTACACTAGAACCCATCCCAACACGCTTGAGAATAAAGCAGGAAGTAACCTAGCAATAACGCAGCAAAGTTTAATCTTCAATTTTAGTTATTTGTTTATACGAAAACTCGAATAGAATAAACAATAAATAATTTTAATTTGGTGAAAGTTTTAAGCACTTCGTAGCGCCGTAAGGAAAGGTTTAAGTTTTTCAATTAAGTGGTATACAGTAACTTTTCCACTTCAAATTAACATATTAAGAGTGAGAAAATGGAGCTGCAAACAAAGAAATCGCCTTAAAGTAATTATGTACACAGCATCACGGCTATTTACCAGTAAAGACGTAGCCAGAGACCTCTCACTATTAGTAGTCAGTTGTGTTTTGATGCTATTTAATGGGGGTGAGTCCAAGTTGTAATGCATACAGATATTGAGAAATAGAAGATATTAAACTCAGTATCTTATGATCAATTGTAAGTTAAGTGTAAACAAATTATTTTTACTTTTGCCATCTGATTTAGTTATATAATGTGTATAATTTATAACGCTATGTTGCTTTATAGATATCAGGATTTTTTTTGTTAACCTCTGAAGTAAATGCTTAGGTTATGGGTGCGTTCACGTCGGTAGTGCATTTGCAAGTCCAATGCATTATCATTGGCCTACCTTTATAAATTAACATGATCATCCATATAATTTAGTTTTTTTTAGGTGCGGTGTAACTTTGTCGAAACGACAAGTATGTACAGGTATACAATATGAATGATCGCGTTGCTATCGAATTTTTTATGTAGATAAGTGTAAAGTTATGCCATGAAACTAAAGATATAGTATTACAACAAAATTGTATTAATTATAGAATGGAGGTTTCTAGGCGGTTAAGTTACCAGACAAATGTTTTCATAGCGACCTCTCTTTAATATTTAACACACTAAGATGTCTTTGCTTTAACCTATTGAGTTGCAGCGAAACACCGGTGGCCAGACACAATAGGTTGCCAATTATATCTGCATTCTCAGATTAAGCAATTTCTTTCTCATTATACAACACTTCTCAAAATATTGACAAAGACCTTTCTACCACTGGAATTACTTTTAAACCTACATACATAAAATGATGACAATCTGATTTGTGAGCTCTAAACGCGAATCACAGTTAGTCCCGTATGTTTACAAAGCAAAGTTTCTCGAATACTATTCTGCATACGATGTCCGGGTATAGGAACGGATAAAATAGTCGGAGTGATGTATAATGTTTCGCATGATATATCGGCACTGCGATGTATTGGATTCTGAAAGAATTCTGTTGCTGTTCGCCTCTCAGACTCACACCTATTTATGTATTGTTTTTATGAGTTTTATATTGGCTGTTTTCTATTTTGTAATATTGTTTGATTTATTTTCTTTGTGTTATGTTGTGTGGTAAAATATCTTAGCGGATTATATCGTAAAATCTATAATTGATCTAGGTTTTGTTTGAGTATTATTAATTGAATTCATATTATAGTTTAGTTAGTGTAACCTTGGCGTTCATAAGTGCTATTTTGTAACCTGGATGAATAAAGATTTTTTGATTTTGATTATACTGATGATAAAGATTGTTATGTGTTCGATACCCATACGAGATGATAGTATATGTATCTGTAGATAATTATTATGCAAATTGTAACCACTTTTGAAATTGTTCTATGCCGTAATTTAAAATAATGAGACATCGTTAAGTTTCTTTATGAGTGGGAGAGCCCATTCTTGCTTGTTACTTGTCGATAGTAAAAGTAGGTTTGCCTGTACTAACTCTTCTTAGAAAACCAGCGTTCGATCACATCCTAAATTTCTGTTTCATAATTGGTATCGTGCGACTGATACACCTGGTATTGCACCATCATGTATAACATTCCGTTTAGTAGATTTGCTGTGCAACATTAGTAGTCTTCAGTCATTCAGACTCCCACATAATGCTTTCGTTCATCATTAAACCGAATGATAATTAATTTGTCATTTCCAGTTGATTGTCGAAAGTCGGGTTGGATTTGAACCTTTTGCAATTTCCCCTATAAGCGCAAGATGTCAAACAGCTGATACGGTCTGTTTTTCCTCCCAGATATTAATATCGAGCGATTAAATTAACGATATTAGAAGGCGAGATAAAAATCTCATTTGATAATTACTTAGCTTCGGGTCGGTGTAAAATTAGCTTTATGCCGAGCGGGCGTGGGCTGATAACTTTGTACCAAATACACAACGTTAAAAAATTAAGTAATTAAGATTTTTTTTCCATCTGATACCGTTTTTTTAGGTGTCCTGTTGCTATAGGATTTCAGCATGCGATAATGGCTTAATACTGGGATTAATGCGTCAGTATTTTGCGAGTATTTTCTGTGAGTTATTAAGCAAGTTCCCTTTGCGGATCGGCGACTATTTGTTAACAACTTAAATACTGGGGGGAAGTTCAGGAATTATTTTGTGTGGAGACATCGCCTCCAGTTCCGTCCCTTTACCGTTTCTTTGTTATAATAAACTGATGTGAAGGTTCCCAAACCAACAATCTAATTTCACACACCAATTCTTTTAGGCAAAAGCTCCAATCTTTCCAGTAATTCGTTAAAATTTGCCCTCGTCCCTCACCCCGCGTGTTGCCCCTCTGAGGCCGCGTGGCGCGGTGCGGGCGGAGGCATAAAACACAGTATAATTCCCGGTCATTATTCACAGTTTTCCAAGGGATTTCGGGCGTGCGTAATGACTTTATTTGAAATGGAATTTTCTAAGATACCCGACGCGTCTGGTCCCGCGGGCGCTTGCTCGAGCTCATTGAATTAGACGCCGTCTCACGCGAAGGTGATGTTTATTTCCATGTACAACAATGTGGAGGAAATACGTCATCCGTTGCCTACAGTTTTTCAATGTTGATCTGAGATGATAGATGGCCTTTCGTTATAGGGAGTGAGATTATTTTGCGCCTTGGAGCGCTCTGGGAGCTAACATAAATGTTAATAGTAACTTTTGTTGGCTTCTTTAATTTCTTTGATTATAAGAATATGGGAACTGCTAATCATTGCGAATAGATAATTTAGATTGATTATCTTGAACTGTAATTAGACGTTTGAGTCACGACAGATGGGCACAGCCATATCTTGAAGAACTTCTATGAATTCAAAGTTTAAATAAAAAATTGTAAAGGTTGCTTTTATAACAAGGTTTTTGTATCTCATTATTTCCTTATAGATATTATTAGTGTTTAGTAGGTAAACATAATTACACGCTAATAATGTTTAACATTTCGGTCAGTAAAAGTTTATTTTTACGTATAAAAGCAATTAGTTTCAAGGCCTTTAAAAAAGTTTACATCACAGTGCTAAAACTTTGAACATAATTACAAGTGTTCGAACAAAAATCCGAACGTTAAGTAGATAGCTGCCATGTTTTTCTTGAACCGAATTTTAAAAGAAGGAGGCCAGGATTTATGTCTTTTAATATATTTTCTTCGTTTCCGAAGAGCTTCGCCGTCTAGCTAAAAGCTTTGTAGGTATATTCATCTACTAAGATGCAATACTTGGATATCATTCCCGTCACTAGCGTATACCTGAAGGTGCTTTTACACTATTAGGTGTAAACAGACTCACAGCTTACAGCAGGCTGGCGCAACACTGGTCCTGTGATTTGAAAAGCAGGGTCACCAAAACGAGTACTGATTATCAAATGCAGCAATGATAATAAATTATTTTTATTATTGCTGGAGTAATTACTCGTGCGTTGCAAACACTTCGAAAAAGGAAACATTGTGCTAAAAGCTAAGACGGGCTTACCATCTCCTCAAGGGGCGTAAAAACCTTACTTCCTGCTGGAACATAAAACAAGGTTGTTTGGTTTGTCGTGCGCCCATGACTGTCTATAGTGTACTTGTTTTGTCAGATCGCCAGATACGCACCTCTCGCAGCAGAGCTATTCTCAATAACCTGTAGGGTGTACCGACTATACTGTCTCAGCAGTTGTATTTAATTACGCGATTTCTTCTAATTCAATTATTGTAGTAGTATGCAAATACTTCTACAATTTGATTATGGTTGTATTGAGGTTCATCTTAAATGTTGCTGTCCCAAGAATAAGAGAAGATGATTTAGTGATCTTTCTCAAGTTTTATTTGATTTTGAAGACGAAAAAGAAAAGTGTGTTTGACTGCACGTATGGCTTAGCGGGCATATCTACTAGTGAACGCGTTGTTACCGCTGCTCCTCAGAGCAAATTATTATGTACGATTTGAAGTCAAAAGACTCATTTTTTTGACTTCGAATCGTACATAGTAATTTGTGTGATCCACAGATAATTGCTCTGAGTCTGAGTGTACTTTGTGTCGGGTAAGTATCTGTTTGTATACTCCCACACCACAGAGCTTGATCTCTAATGTGGCAGATGTATTATTATAAATTATAAATAAATATATGTCAAAGACAAAAAACGCCGTAATATCACTCATATCTTATACAAAAAGGCTGCTTTTTTAAATCTTGAATGTATAAATTTATATGCGCTAAAAGGCAGACGTTTGAAGCTGATTATTTGTAGAACATTTGACAAGCTTCGCACATGGCCAATGAGTTTTTACGTCAATCAAACTCTCGGTATAAGCCTTGTAAGTAAGTTATAGCTTCGGAGCTACGAGAGCAGCGAGCTTCAAATAGCTTTAGGTAGTTGTTTACGACATTAATAAAACAATTATACTAGGATAATATTTGTTCGAAACTTTGCGGATACTATAAATTAACTCTTGACGAAGAATAGATAAGGTTGCAAGCTATAGGCATTTAGTGTAGCCTAAGTAATAGGAGGTCTTTTGAAAAATTTGCAAGACAATACCTATTATTAAAAAATCTAAACATAGTGTAAATATTTTATTTATATTTCTTTCAAAATATGGATGATGGTTTATAAAGAGTTTTAAAACCGTGAAAGTTGGTATATATAAATTATGTTTATGTTTTTTTTTTTTTTTATTATATTTATAAATTATTTTGATCCGAGTATCCAAAAGAGTGATTTAATATTAAGCCTCTATAATTCGCTGGTTTAGTGGGTGTGCGTAAAATTCGTGCGGGGAGTATTTTAAACCGCACCGTTTCGTCATGTACTCGTAAAGCCTCTAGCAGCCTTCAGCGCGGCGCCCGGCGCGGGGCGTTTTACGGCAGAACTCACCGGTTCTCCCACAAAGCGCCTGCGTTTGTTCCCACACATGGAAATGATTAAAGGAAATACTGAATTTTGTGGGGAATTCCCAATGAGCCTTTATTGCAATTTGAAAGATAAAAATGCTGGTAGTCGTTTGTTTATTTGATAAACACGCCCAATAAAGTGCATTGTCGGCCTCGATGGCGTAGTGGTTAGTGTAACCGACTGCCACGCCCGAGGTCGCGGGTTCGATTCCCGCACAAGTCAAACATTTGTGTGCATGAACATGGATGTTTGTCTTGGTCTGGGTGTTTCTATGTATAATATGTATGTATTTACAAAAAAAAAAAGTATATATGTATGTTTATCCATTGTCTAGAACCCATAGTACAAGCTCTGCTTAGTTTGGGCTAGATGGTGTTGTGTGTATGTGGTAGAATATTATTATTATTATTATTATTATTATTATTATTATTGTTTTTCTCTCTGGGCAAAAAGAAATGTACGGTGATACGAATAATGAATGTCTGCCTTTTGTTTAAACGTGAATTGGTTTTGCAAAATCTACCGGTAAATCGTATTGAACATTTCCATGTATGTTGCCTTAAAAGCTGAAATATGAAAGCATCTAAACGAACTAGTAAAATGTGGAATGTCTACGAGCATTGAGAACAATTTGCAAATTATCGTAATAAAAGCAAGAGCGCACAGTGAAATCTCTTTTTAAACCAAGAGTAGTCCGACTCAGGTGCTACAACCATCGTAAAGAAAATCAGCACTAGAAAACTATTCATGCCTTATTCCTGCATTTTTGCCGCTGTAAAAACGGTAATAGTATTGTAGTTTCTCAGTGTATTTCTATTGTAATGTGAGGCTTCTTAAATGTCCTCGTAATTAATTCATAATTTTCTTATTATTGGATCAGAGAATACAGTTGTTTAAATGGCCACGTCGCTGGGAATACCAATGCCGTGTTGTGAGTTTGATAGCGAAACCGAAATAAATATTTATCGGGTAAATATTTACATGTATCTCCAATATTTTCATGTTTGATCTGCAATTTTATATTAACCATAAAAATGTAGTAGCGTTAATTCTAGCAGTCACTAACCCAAACGCTTAATGCAATTCTCTAGATGTCGGTAAAAGTTTTTAGAAGTTAGATTTCAAATCCATTTATCCAAATTGGGATAACAGCGAATACGCAAGAAGTGATAATCCAAACCCGCCAAAAGCACAACACCGTTTTCCTGACTCCGTGCTGCATTTGATAATTTCCTTTTTTTTTCTGCCTTGGCATTGTGCCCGAAGTTACTCGATCGACAATAACAAAATTTAAGCTACTGGACCAACGAGGCATACAAGTAACACATATCAAGTACAATCAACGCCAATCTGGTTAAGCCTTTGATATGATATTTATGATGATTGGTAGAAACGGTCGATTCGCCCGTCAAAGGACGCTCGTGCTCACTCCGCCAATAAATGAGTCATCAACAGTCACTGGGGTGCAGTAAAAATAAAGGTAAAATTGTATTTTTGCGCGCCCGTGGGCAATTAATTGAATAAAGCGATTAAATTAAATTAACGGGCCCATTCATTTGCAGTTTAACTGCACTTTAGCCCGAGAGTTGCAGTTGCAATTTCGTTCGTTGAACTCACAAATTGATATTTAATTATATTCTCTTAAATTCTCAATAATCCCTTGACTGAATGGAGTGCACATGCTTAAGCACCGAAAGCTGTCAATGGCTGTCAGCTTGCAAAAAGATATTTAGTTGCATCAAAGTATATCAAGAACATTACAAACTTTTTTATTGTCGGCCTCGATGGCGTAGTGGTTAGTGTAACCGACTGCCACGCCTGAGGTCGCGGGTTCGTTTCCCGCACAAGTCAAACATTTGTGTGCTTGAACATGGATGTTTGTCTTGGTCTAGGTGTTTCTATGTATAATAAGTATGTATTTACAAAAAAAAGTGTATATGTATGTTTATCCAATTGTCTAGTACCCATAGTACAAGCTCCGCTTAGTTTGGGCTAGATGGTGTTGTGTGTATGTAGTAAAATATAATTATTATTATTAAAAATTATATTTAGGGGTTTGTTTACTATCTATATATATCATGAAATATCAGTTAAGTATTACGAAATCTATATTAAACATATAAAAAGTTCGAGATATGCCTTGTTTGGTTTTCCAATACATTTCGTATTGAGAAGGCTGTGTGTGTGTAAAACATCCAAATTATGGAGGGAACTAAAATACCGTATGACACCTGTGTATCATACAACATTTAAAGCAGACCGATTTAGACTCGGCATATATTTGTATCTGTTGCTTCAATATTATTACCTAATTATCGTCTGCTACGATAATAATAATAATGTCTTCCAGACCGAATTTCGGCCTCGGCGGCCAATCTTAAGAGATACTGGCCCTCTGCGCATGAGATATTATAGTGCACAAGTACATATGTGCGCAAACACAAGTACACTCTCTGTTCCCTAACTCTCATGATTCGATGGGATGGTGATCCGATACGACCGGAGAGAGGTCAGGCGCAGCACCAACAGCTTTACGTGCTTTCCGAGGCACAGGGGTGCCTAACACCGCCAACTTCCTAACTCCGGGCTCGTATTAAAATTTCTAAACAGAAAAACATAATATCTTTTTGTTGGCCCGACTCGGGAGTCGAACCCGAGACGTCATACACAGCAGTCGCATTCACTGCCGCTGCGCCATGGAGGTAGTTACAGCAGTCGTCTGCTACGATACAGAGATCACAACTACAGAATAATGTCTTAAAAAATTACTTTGAAGTGCTTTTGTACGCGATTGGACGCATGACGTCGGCATTGTTTTATGAAATGTGAGGCATCAATGGTAAAAAATAGCCCAAAGGGATTTGATTTTCACATAAAATATTTTCATGATGGACGTAAAAAAAAGGTTTCTGACGGTAACGCCTACGGATGCTGTATATTCGTAGATGTTAATATGAACCTCACGCGTCTTAGTTTTAGAATACAGTTGTATTTAGAAACAGGTCTTTTTCAACTCAGGTTTTGCAAAAAAACTTGCGAAAAAAGAATGGATCAAATCTTAAAACACCTTATAGTAGAGTTATCGGGAGCCCAAAATAAAATACAAACAAAATGTTTCGCAGTTATTAACTAAGATAAGTCATTTAAATATATAATATCAGCCCACTGAATTTAAATACCTTGGTCATGTGGTTACGGATTCTCTTACAGATGGTCAGGATATCGATAGGGAGCGCAGAGCGTTGGCTGCTCGATGTAATATGCTTGCTCGCAGGTTTACAAAGTGCTTTAAACAGGTTAAACTGACTGTTTTTCGAGTTTATTGCCAGTCGTTTTACTTGTGCAGCCTATGGGTGAGTTATATGCAGAAGCGCAGAAGGCTTACAGCGCTTTGCGCGTCCAGTATAATAACGCGCTAAGGATGTTGTTGGGACTACCTCGATTCTGTAGCGCTTCGGGCATGTTTGCGGACGAAAGGCTAGATGACTTTTATGCCATCATGCGCAAACGATGTGCGTCAATGCTTCGGCGAGTCAGGGATAGTTTCAATAATATCCTGGCAACCCTGGCGAAAAAAAATTATGGGCCGTTTATACAGCACTGGGTGCGTAGACATGTTCGTGCAGATGTACATGTCGCACTCTTAATAAAACAGCGACTTAACTCAAAATTTGAAAGTGAGGCAATTTGAACTCTAATTGTATATATTAAATTCTAATATTATATTTGTGTTAAATCTTTGCAATAGAGTTCAAATTTGTTTAATCCAAAATACTGAGATAAGTCTCTGTTTTATTAAGGGTGCGATGTCTTTAATTCGTTTATTTTATTTATTATTTACTACTAACAATAGGCTACTTATATTATCTTATGTGGGGGCCAGTCAGTGCAGACCGGCGACACCTCGACCCAGTGGGATCCTTTGTGTCGACACTCTCCCAATAACGACTGCCATATATGTTTATGGCAGCCGGGACCGACGGCTTAACGTGCTCACCGAGACACGGAGCAGGCGATAATTGTCAATCAATACGCACATAATTTCGAAAAATCATATAACTTCCGAAAGTCAGAGGTGCGCGACGTGGGTTCGAACCCGAGACCCTCTGCATTGCAGTCTGTTGGTCTCCCCACTGAGCTATCGCTGTTCTTAACAATAGGCTAAGGTGATACAAACACTATTTGGATCATTGGTCTAAAATAAAAATATGATTATTATATTATTATAATACTTATTTTATTTCTTTTTACTTTTTTTCTTGTTCCACTGCTGGGCACAGACCTATTCTCAGTATGAGAAGGGCTAGGTTATAATCTACCACTTTAGCCCAGTGTGGGTTGGCAGGCTAGACATATCTTCGAGAACATTATGTAGAACTCTCACACATGTAAGTTTCCTCACGATATTTTCCTTAACTGGTTAAGGGAGCGATAACTAATTATTTAATATCATACATAACTTAGACAAGTCAGAGACGCTTGGGACCGAATTCGAGACCTTTGCGTGGCAGTTTAAGGGGCTCGGTTCCTGGGTCAAGCAAAGGGATTTTTCTGTCGAGAAATTTTCAGTTGTAGTACGGAGTTTGAAACTATGCCCAGTAGACGCCAATGATGTTGCTTTATAACTTGGGACTAAAACCATAGTTGCCAAAATGTGCGTATACATAACTCTGTCTACGCCTTTGGGGGTAAAAGCAAACGTCTGTATATGTATGTCCGTAAATGAAAAACAGTTTCAGTTATGATACACCTTCATTTCAATTCATTACCTAAAGAAAGACTGATACAACAAAATCACTAACTCATCTCACTCACAGAACAGCTTTGCGTACCAGCAATTCAGCCAGTCTCTTACTTAAACGCATTCATTCTCAAGTCAAATGCATTCTTGTACAAAAAATGCAGAGAGTATTTTAACACGGCGAGAACATAAAATGACATTTCCAATCGTAGCTTTTTCATCGGTACGACAAAAGAGTTGTCTTTGAGCCGAACCGTTCAACAGACTCGTTCATTCAACGGGAGTGACTGAATGAAAAGAAACAATGAACGAATTGCTCGGTCGAACGGACGTCAAAAGGATGGCAAGTGGAACGGAGTGACACAATTGTATTACTTGATGTGATATTAAGATACTGTTGGGTTCGATTGCTATCGAAAAAAACAATAATCCACCGATATTAGGCGACATCTACTGATGTCGCCTAATATCGGTGGATTATTGTTATTTGTCACTGTAAGACATGTTCGCAAGAGAGAATAATCTGTCAAGTGTGGAGATTTTGGCAGGCAATCTATCATAACGTTATATTACGCTTGCCTTTAAACGATTGTAAGCAAAGTGGTATCACACTCGTAATTCGTAACTTTTTTATGTCCTTTATATTTAAAATGTCTATATGCGGCACACTTTTAGGCACTGACACACACAAAGAAAAATAGCGCCGTATAATTCTTTTTCATGAGGAAATAATAAGAGCATAACATAAACTACTATATACGGATTTTATCGCGTTGTTTATTTGACACTATATTACATAATTTTGAAAATTTGTTACACTACTATTACTATTAAACTTTACTAATTTTTAAGCTAATTTTATTGTTATTAAAACTATTTAGATTTGATTTAATTTTACACTTTCCCCGACGTTTCGGTTGCTTTTCAGCAGCCGTGGTCACGGGGAGACTAGTCTCAAAGACTAGTAACAACTTTTCAAAATTATGTAATATGTGTCAAATAAACAACGCGATAAAATCCGTATATAGTAGTTTAATATCAATGAATAATATTCGCGTAAACAGAAGACAATATTAAGCATAACATAAAATAAACTTAGAGTCGTGACTAACAAATACTCAATAACTCTCGCACAGAAATTAAATTTACAAGACTAATTTAAAGGACCTCTCATTCACGCCACAAGAAGCAGTCATAATAACACTATATGGTTTACTCATGCTTCTTTTTTAAAGATACTTTTCTCACACAAAGGAAAGTCCTGTATACTAACAATGGACGCAGAGGACATATATATATAAGGAATAATTAAATGTGTTTAAAAAGAAATTGTCTGTTATTTGGGTCGAACTAACAACACACAGCATTCCGACAGTGTCTAGGTGACCACTGAAATAATTGGCGTTCTCCGTACAGTCATATCTGGTCTCATAGCTTAAATGATCTAACTGGGTGATCATGTTCATACAATTAATAATCTCTCGATGGCGTAGTGGTTAGTGTAATTGACTGCCACGCCCGAGGTCACGGGTTCGATTCCCGCACAAGTCAAACATTTGTGTGCATGAACATGGACGTTTGTCTTGGTCTGGGTGTTTCTATGTATAATATGTATCTATGTATTTACAAAAAAAATGTATATATGTATGTTTATCCATTGTCTAGAACCCATAGTACAAGCTCTGCTTAGTTTGGGCTAGATGGTGTTGTGTGTATGTGGTAGAATATTATTATAAAAAAAAAACATTCTCATTAGACCAGGAAATCAAATATGAAGCTATTAAGCACCAAAGGGCCAATTCCCTTTTAAAAACTGTTGGAATCAGAATTCCGATCTATTCTCAGCGATAAACATATAACAAATAGTATTCTCCTAAATTAAAATGAACGTCAAATGTGAACATATTGTTTCTCATTTAAGTTCAATTTGACGTTTATTAGACTATTAGAACAGTTGTTATTACGGGAATTGGCCCTTTGAAGTATATATTTGCTTTGCTTATTTGAAGCATAAAACATTAAACCGTATACCTGGAAATCTTAGCGAGAGATTTGGTTCAAGAAATCCGAAGCTTGAAGTCAAAGATACTACTTAAATGATCTAAATTGAAAAGTTACACGAGTATCTGTAAGTACGGCGTAGAGACTGGGGTTAAGCTATCAAGGCCGGTCCGAAACGTCGGCAATCAGTTAAAAGCATGCGAGCCGGACTTAAGGCAGCGTACACGATGTGCACATAGATTATTAACAATCTCGAATAAAATATTCATATCGTATAAACGATTTATATTTAAAATCGTACAATTATTTTGCATTGCACACATCTCCAGATTTTTTATAGTAATTGGGATGTCTATCGCTATATTTTAAAAGCGCCTTTGCGACACTGCTTATTAAATAATCGAATTTTATAGCAAGAGACGTCAACGATGCATACCCTCGAGATGTGTTAAAATTAAAAAAGATGTGCTATCTCATGATTAAATAGTTTTGTAGAACAAACTACTTTATCAGTATTTTTGCGAATACAAATAGTTTCTCGCATTTATCCGTAAAATAGCAATGTTATAAGTAATATCAAAATATTTGCTCCCCGCACTGAAAGCTACATAATAATATACAATTTGATTCCTAAAGTATAGATATATATAGTATAGATTTTATAAATACAAATTAAATAGATGGCCTGTCTTAATAATTGCACTATGTCGAGGAATTGTTAGAATTGGCTTGTATTTAAAGATTTTATTGGAATTTCTCACATAACTTTCACTTAACGTCTCGTACCCACAATAACTACATAAAATATAACTATTATAAAAGTAGTTTGGTGATATAAGAAGAAGAATTATATTACAGTTAGGCTAATGCATATTCAAGTATTTTATTAATTAAATATATCCAGTAGTTTATTAATAACTGTCCATTTCGTTGAAAGATGACCTGGTGTATCAGCTAATTTAATTATGCCTCTTTTACAATGTTAAATTTTGAGATTCCATGGATGGCGTACTGGTTTCAGTTTTCGCCTTCCCACCGCCCCAGTCGTAGGTTTAAATACCAACCAGAACAAATGTGCCGAATCGAGGTGTTTTGTGTGCACGTTGTTCGAATGTTTATAAAGTTCCAGTAATTATAATCACGGCAGCAGTTCTATTTAAAAAAAATTGTGATATTTCTTTACAAAACTAGTAGTGTGCACAAATTTCACCGTTTTAGGATGCATATACCATATGACGTATCAATTGGTTGAAGCACAATCCTTCTTCCTGAAAATCCATCGTACGTCTGCTCCAACCCTAAGTCGTGAGACTAACACAGAATGCCGTTTAACTGAATTTCATCGTATTGAGAATTCGTATTCACCAGAAAATGTAGTATTTGTATAGGATTAGATACGAATAACTCCGATATACGCTCAAAGGTTTGAAATACGTAATGCAAAGTGAATATTACACAGAAATGCAACGATATGAAGCTTAGTGTCCGTTAATATGGCAGAACAAAGGAACAATATCCTCTGCAATATCATCAATATTCCAATTGATCATATTGAGATGGGTACAGTATATTCGGGGTAATAAACGCTTATATGTGACACAACGACAATTCTAAAATTATTGATGAATAGGCGGCGCAATGCTTTAACTGAACGTTACGACCCCATGGACATAATGTTTAGTTAATCAGATAAGATCAGATTTGTCAGGTCAGTTTCACACACTGTTTGTTTTCTGAAGCCATGTTAAAATAAAGCTTATGTATTGAATTTACTGTTGCTAATGCAGTAGTTGACGTGCGTATGACCGGAGATAAATTTTTTTCGTTCTTGTTTTCAAAAAGACATCTCTCGCACTAGGAATAATTCCTGTATCACGGGGCACTTTACAAACATTTAAACAATGGACACAAAGAATATCCAGTCTCGGAACAACCATTTGTGGATCACACAAATGTTTGTCTCGTGTGGGATTAAAACCTACAACATTCGGCGCAGTGGCATTATTTTTTTATCTGCCTTTTAAAAGCCTTGTGTCAGTGTTCATTATGTCTTTTGTTTCTTTGCGTTTTCCGGTATATAAATTTGACTATACCAAGCGTAAGTTTTCTTTTAAAAAATCGCATATAGTACATTACAACATATTAGGGGATAAAATATGAAATTGCCGATTTGTACTGAAAAATTTAAACTCGTTTTTTCTTAGATGTACCATATTTATTTAATCGAAATATTTACCCTTATTATCTATACATTGCTGCCGTCTAAACGGAAGTTCATTTATGCCTTTACGATAGAACTCCGGGGATCTAGATTCGACAAACTGTGTGAAAGCATTTTGTACTGCCTTCTGGGAAGAAATTTGTTTATCACGTTGAAAATTGTCCGAATCACGAAAAATATGGTAGTCCGTTGGAGTAAGGTCTGGTGAGTACGGAGGATGACGTATGGTTTCTAACTGCAGCTCCTGTAGAGTTACAAAGGGTTTTCGTGCAGTGTGAGGTCTTGCGTTATCATGGAGCAATACTGGCGAAGATCGATTCACGAGTCGGGGCTGTTTTACTGTCAGTTTCGCCATCATTGTTCGAAGTTCGGCAGAGTAAACATCTGCTGTTATCGCTTGACCAAACCTGAGAAAGCTATAGTGAATAACAGCATGAAGATACCACCAAAGAGTTACCATTACATTTTTATTGGTATACTTTGCTTTAGGGCATTACTGCACTGTTGCGGCGTTTGACCTGGGGTCAATCATTGCATTTTTCGCTTACGATTATCGTAAAGAATCCACTTTTCGTTACATGTCACAATTCCTTAATTTTGTACTGATTCGACAAGGCAATACAAGTTTCAACACGTATTTCTTTCTGCTGATCAGTCTAATTATGGGACTCCCTTCTTTATATTTTTTTATCTTATTGATTTAATGCTAATGAGCCAATATTGTAGGTAGGGTAACCTTAAACTATGCCGCTAATTCCTGGGTAGTTTGACTTGGATCAGCTTCCATCATCTCCTTCAATTCAGCGTTATTACCTGTGTGGGCGTCTTCCACGTGGTTTGTTCTTCAAGTCGAAGTTTCCATTAAGAAAGCGTTTAAAACAAAAACGCACGATGCGTTCATTAGCTGTCTCCTTTACAACTGCAGCGCTGATATTACGTGCCGTTTCTGCCGCATTAGTTCCGCGTCGGCACTCGTATTCAAAATTGACTCGGATTTTCGAAGTATCCATCTTTTCCGTCTAAGCTGAATAAAAAAAGCAATTGAAAGTCGAAAATCGAATGTTGCACATTTTTTAAAAGAAAATTCTTACAGTTATCATGTGAAAAAGTTTCACTCGAAAATCTCACACCATAAAGATTTTATATCAATTCAAAGTATCTATTACTATACAATGGCAACTTCATACTTTAATCCCTATTATAAAACAAATTTCATACAAAAAACGTTTTAAACCATGCTGTAACAATGCATAAGCAAATCAAATATATAATTTGTCTACTAAATTAATTGTCGCCTAAACATATATTTTATTCCAGCCGCTTGAAATTTATCAGCTGTCAGATATTTCTCATCAATTACCCAAACGTGATTGTCAACTCCGCTTTATTTAGCACAATTTATAACACTTCATTCTCATAATTACAATATGTTTGATTTTACAATTACTTACTCGAATATAATCTTTAGATCTTGACTGTTATACAAAGTAGTCAGTGAGCCGTGAGTGTTATAAATGTTCAATACATTATCCTATCATAAATCATTACAAATATTGTATGTAACAAAAAGTGTTATATAAATATAACAACGTGTTATGCTATTGTCGTTAATGATGAAAGGGTAATGGTCCGTTTAATCGTGATGATACATTTTGATCGAGTATGCTTTTTTATTGAATGACATGTTCTATTTAAGTCTTTGTCCTTGTGGCATAAGAGGCTTTGCACACAGCAATAATGTAACTATGGATACAAAGAACTTTTTGTATGTAAGTGATCGACTTACAATTTTAAAGAATATTTATTGTAGGCGGAAATTAAAAAAAAAATGGTCTGGTCTAAAACTATATTTGCTAAAAATTTTGCTGCCGATGCAATTAATATATTAATTTATTATATGCAATTATAGTAACCTTAGAAGTACGCGTCCGGCAAGGGTTTAATTCCCACATAGGAAAACCTTGAATGATCCGTAAATAGATGTACCGAAATAAAAATATTTATATAAAATTTATATAAAGGTTACATTGTAAAGCCTTATACTTTTAAATAATTACTTGTTTAATAATAATACTCAATTACTTTATAATAAATTATTCGAAGTGGTAATAAAAGCCGATGAAAAAAGGCTTCTGATTACTGATCGAGAGATCGATGAAGAAGTGTGTACGGATCCCACCTATTTTTGTAAGTAGCAATAAGCTAACGATTTTTAACGTTTGGGAATGCTATTTACGCATTTTTTGCCGCGGGAAAAGGGGCGCAGAGGGGTTATGTCGGGAACAACCGGGGAAAGATGGAAAAGCCTGGATCTTACCGACTAAGCGTACCACGTATTGCTGGAATATAATATTAAAAAAAACATTTACATAAAAACTTTAAATGAAAGCTAATAATCATTGCATTAAAAATCCATATTGATGAGCCAAAGCAATTAAAAAAGTAACGTCATTGCCATCTTTATCGAAAAAAAGTTTACTTTCTCAAAAGAGCAACAGAACGCAGAAAGAATTCTCAGAAGAAAAACGAATTGTATCCTTTCTTTTCTATGTATAACAATTGAAAAAACTATTCTATGAACGGATAGGTCACTTAAAAGGTGGTATAGTATGGAGAGCCTAGTATATAGTTCCATGTCATTTGATTCATTACACATAGTGAAGGGGTAACGTGATGAGGGTTGCGAGGGCCCGCCAACCTGTCAATTGTGATATTTTGACATGTAGATGTACGATCGCCCAAATGTTAGGAACAGACCTATAAGTAAAGTTATAGTTTCCTTAGATTTTTGTAGGTAAGTATATTTTTAGGTGTTGGCAGGTATATTTAGTATATGATTGACGCTGTAGTAAGTGTTTTGCTTAGTTAGTATTAGACCCACTTTCCACCGCGTTTTAAGTCTTACGTGTTTGTTTGTTTTATATATTTCCAGATACTATGCTACTGTTACGAACACCCTTAATAAAAAAAACCAATAATATTTTATACAACCCAAGAATTACACTTTAGATATCATTTGTTATTAATATGTATCTTAGATTAAACAAACTTTTACTTTTTAAATCTTATTGAAATAAACTACTGTAACAACTACACACAGCAGCTCATATAACAAAAAGAATATAACATTGAATTGTATTGTTATAAACATTTGGCAATTGAAAAAAGTGGCAATGAGTTTCTTGCCTGCTTCTTTTCTTCTCAAGAAAGCTCTACTCCTCGAACAGGCTTGTTCAATGCTAAGTTTTTATTTCCTTCTATTTATTTTATTATTAATTTTATTAATATAATTGTTAATTGATATGTCTAAGAATTGGTTGCACATTTTTATGCAAATAAAGATTTTTGACTTTGACTTTGAGGCCTCTGGATCGACCACATAGATTTATTTCTTTTCGGCCGTCTGTCAAGCAGTTTCCACTTTTAATATTATTTAAAACAAAACAATATCGATTAATTAGAACAGTTCTTTAAAAATATAGAGCTGCATTTTAAAAATGTTTCGTTTTTTTTATTATTATGCAATAAACCATTGAGTTACTTTTCGGTCTTATTTTTAGTAGCTATATATAGCAGGTAACGCTGTTATTAAAATAGCATACTCATCACTTCCTACTCGGATACTAGGCAATAAAAATGCAATATACATCGCTGTGTGTATCGTCGTATATCGTCTAACATTCAAAATAACCGACAAGAGAGAGTTTATATTTTGTCATACTTTAAATCAAGCCAAATTTGAATCTTAAAAAGTTTTAATTATGTAGGTATGTGTAATATTACAAACGTAAATATAACAGGGTGAGATCCATCACCCTAGCTCAGCACATGATTGCTGACTTCAGAAATGTCTTGAAGAACACATGGAGCAATCTCAGTCGTTTTTGTTGTGTTTCATCACGATGTTTTCCTTCGCCGTTAAAGCGAGCGATATTTAATAAAGTAAAGTAAAGTAAAGTTTAATAAACATAAACATAAACATAATTTATTAACATAAAATTGTTTACACATTTCTTATGAAGCCCTGATTCCTGTGCTAGGTACGAAACCTGTGTTACAGGAATTCAGTGTCTTCTCCCATATCATTTACACAAAGGATTTTATGGTTACAAAAGCAATTCATATGTTAGAACGTAAGTGAAAATGAAGTGTGTGTGTGTGTGTGTGTGTGCGTGTGTGTGTGTGTGTGTGTGTGTGTGTGTGTGTGTGTGTGTTTTTTGAGTATGTAATGTGATTAATAAAATAAAATAAAATATTGCGAAACATAATTATTACTACTACAAGCTATCATTCTGTTATTAGTAATAACTTCTCAGTTTGATCATAGTCTAATTCTGATAACCAGTGTTTGATAATAGTTTTGGATTTATAGAAGCTCAATGGATGTATGTTTTTAATTTTATTTATTTTATTGTATATATAAGGAGCTCTGAAACCTAGCTGACGCCTAGCAAAAGTTGTACGACATCGAAACGGGGTGCAAACGTTGGGTATGACACGCTTTTTGTTGTACTCTTCTGCGTTGTATGGAGTGGCTTTATGCTGCTTGGTTACCAACTGAAGAATATATAACTGCCTAATTGTTAGCACTTGGCATTTTGCGTACAGTAATTTTGTAGAGTGTCTATACGGGCTAAAGGTCATAACTTTTAGCAGTGACCTTTGAGTCCTTTCAAGATGTATTAGAAAGGTCTTACAGGCACCGCCCCATATTTCAATACAGTAGCTGATGATCGACTGTGCTAACGCAAAATATATCTTTTTCAAAAGCGCAAGGTCGGCAACGTGCCTTAAATTTTTAAAAACCCAAACTAGTTTCCTAGCCCGAGAGATTGTTTCTTTTATATGTGGACTCCAGCTGAGTTTATCATCTACTATAACGCCTAAATATTTTATAACTGAAGTTTTGGTAACAGCAGTACAGGAGCAATTGGATGCACGAGAATAGACACATGAATGAAACCTGAGGTCAATTTCATTCGGCTTAGATCCAGTTATAGAAAATTGGAGATATTTGGTTTTATTCATGTTTAGGGTTAGAAGATTTTTATCAAGCCAGTAGCAGATTTTTTGAAGTCCCAGGTTTGCGCAGTTTTGTGCGTCTTCCCAAGTCTCTCCATGGAAGATTAGGGCAGTATCATCGGCGTATGTGAAAATTTTCCCATTTTGGAGTACCTGTTGACATAAGTCATTGATATATACTAAGAAGAGACTAGAAGAAAGGATGCTTCCTTGTGGGATGCCACAGACAACCGGCGCACAAGAGCTTGTAAGCTCACCAATCTTAGTCTGTTGTGTCCGATCTGATAGGAAGTCTGCAAGTATCATCTGAGCATTACCGCGGATACCGACACGTTCTAATTTGTTCACAAGTGCTGGGATCGAGACGGTGTCAAACGCTTTGGCCAGGTCGAGAAATATGCCCACACATTTTTGTTTAGCGTCTATCTGCTTTGTTACATGGTCTGTCAAAAGACTAACCGCATCATTAGTACTCTTGTTCGCTCGGAAACCAAATTGTGCGTCTGATAGAATATGATTACGTTCTAAAAAATTTGTAAGTCGGTTGTTAAGTACCTTTTCCAGTAATTTAGTTAGAGACGTAAGAACAGAGATCGGCCTATAGTTTGACACTTCGTCTCGAGAACCACACTTGTGAACTGGGGTGATGAGCGACCTCTTAAATACTTTCGGGAAAACGCCCTGCGTGATGCATAGTCCAAACAGTTTTGTAATAGGAGGGACGATAATATGTCTGGACATCTTGAGTAATTTGACCGGTATATAGTCCCAACCAGTAGCACAATTATTACGAAGGTTCATAATGAGTGTGTCTATCTCTACTTCGTCAGGTGGCAGCAAGACAATAGAATTTGGGACAGGAGGGATGTTGCAGGCATCACTAGATGTCGAGGGAATTTCCAGTAATGTTGCTTTCGTGTCAGCTAATTGTTTGCCAATATTTGAGAAATACTTGTTTATAACTTCTATGTCTTGAACACCCTCTTCGCCACAGCGTATCAGGTCTTTTGTTGTCGATTTAGTGCTCGTGGTATTGATGACAGATTTTATTACCTTCCATGACTCTTTGTTCGTCTTAGCATCTTGTAATTGTGATTTATCATAGTTTCTCTTGGTTTTTTTCAGTAAAGAGTTACAGAAGTTTCGGTAACGTTTATAGGTTACACTGAGAATATTGTTATTAGGGTCTTTTTTCAGCTTTCTATGAATCATGTCCCTGTGACGAATACAGCGCAACAGTCCAGTAGTCAACCAAGGTCGCAGTAGTCTTTTTCTGTTTGGGATGAAGAGAGTTTTTGAGTATCGGCTAACCGTTGAGGATAATATATCAACAAAAGTTGTTGTGGCTTCATTTGCGTCTGAGTTTGAGGTTATAAAAGAGAAATCTTCGTGTTCCAGACTTTGTATACATCCTTCAAAATCAACTCTTTTAAAACTTCTTGTTTGCTGTGCTTTTTCTGATGTAAGACTTATGTTAAGTAATATCGAAGCATGATCGGTTATTGTGGTGTCAATCACATACACGCAAGCAGGAAGTGACGTTTTTAATATCACGTGGTCTAAACAGTTAGTGAGTCTAGTGGGATAAGTGTGACTTGGTAGCATACCTAACTCCGCCAGCAAATCTAAATAGGATGAGCTATTCCTGTCGCAGTTGTCAATTTTGATATCTATATTGATATCTCCAACTAATATAACCTGCTTGACGGAGTTTAGAGGCCGGATGATATTTTCTAAAGAGTTAAGGAAACTGTCGATACATGAAATCGCTGGTGATCTATATACAGCCAAGATGTATATGTCTGGGTCCACTTTAAGCAATAAAAAGTTGGCACCTGCGGGTTCTGGTTCTACGATAGAACAAGTTAAATTATTTCTAGCGTATATAACAATACCATCGTTCTGATTCAGACACTTACGAGATTCATAAGAAACATAATTTTCAATAGTAGGGATAGGTTTATCTTGGTTTAACCAACACTCCGTCAAAACAATTATGTCAGTTTCAAAAGTAAATCTAGATAACTGAACTAACAGGCAATCTAAATTCTTATATATGCTACGAATATTTTGTGACAGGATGTTAAGAGATCTGTCGCAGCTTCTGTTAAATATATTACATGTTTCAGTGTCACAAGATCGAGCTGAAGCCACAGTTATACTATCTAGTTCTATTGAGATATTTTGGGTTAAGTCAATCACTGTAAAAAGAGAAAGATAAATGGCACAAATCAGGTCGTGAAATGGACATGTCACATTTAAAACTACTAATCACTAAGGGTAATATTTTCCTAATGATATAACTATGTTTTGCAAGACATTTGATTGTGGGATGTGTGAGTAAGGGTTCGTATTTATGTAATAATGAGTGAGTACAAAATATTGTTGTTGTGCGTAAGGTAATTAGTTTAATAAGTATGTGTGTGTGAGTGTAATAAGCAAGTAAAAGTGAAAACAAAAAATATTTAAATTTAAAACAAAAACTTTTGAAGCTTGAGTTGTTAAAACTAAGCACTAGTCACTTCTCTAACTTTAGGTTGTTGAGGTCTTCTTCACAGTTTATCATAACTTGTTTTTTACCTTCGTCCTGCCGAATAAATACTCGCCCAAACGAAGTCCAGCAGTACTTGTAGCCGTTTTCATTGGCAAAGTTGCGTGCGAGGTAATAAATACGGCGTATAATTAATAAATACGCACTAAACTTCGGAGATCCTTAAGTGATTTGAAATCGAACTTGAAACCTTTGCGTGACAGTTCAACGGTATCTACTACTAAGTATTACTACAAATAAAAAAGTATACATAGGTACGTATATTTATCCATTGTCTAGTACCCATAGTACAAGCTCTGCTTAGTTTGGGCTAGATGGTGTTGAGTGTATATGGTAGAAAATTGTTGAAAAATATTTATATTATAAAACCCATAAAAAAAATAAGCTTTATTTATCCTATACTAAAAGCTTCTACAAGGCTTAAACTCGTTCCCAAATAAAGAAACAACGAACCATTCAATGGCAACTTATTTAAGTAGCATCTAAGATATTAAACAAAGCCCACTATCCTCCAATATCGTACATAAAGCCAGAGAGAGAAGCCTGCAATACCCGCGGGTGCTTCGCGTACAATATAATCCAATGTTTTACGCCAAATCAATAGGTGCTGCGTAAAGATAACACTGGCTGTAATATCGGACCCCTGTCAGCTACTCGCAGTATTACTATCGTAAACGCATAAAGCAGTTATTGCGCAGATCGAATATTGGAGTAATCTGCGGGTAAATAACTATGTGTTATGGTGTTTGACTTTTAAGAAAATACACTGAGTACAGTGTATTTTCTTATTCTTTGTTTATAAGTATATAAACATCTAGATCTAAACATTAGTGTAGCTAGTATATCTTCATTTTAAGGGGACATAGATACAGCGTATTTTTTTTTTTTAAATCTGGTATTGGTGGAATGTGTTAGCATACATAGAAGCTCGCAGCCTTAGTTGGTATTATTAACGTTTTCAGTGCTCTGTAAGGCGATGCTTTGCTGCTATGATATTCTGCTAAAAAACTCATCTCGAACTCGATTGTCGCCTCACCAGTATCAATAGTAACCATCTGTTATCACCATGGTTACTGTAAAAGAGTGTGGTTGTTAGATTTATTAGTACTAGCGGTCACCTAGTGGCTGAATTTCGACCATAATTGATTTAAATTTTAAGTTTGATAGTTATTAAGGTTTTGTTGTCTAGAACTATCCTTATAATCACATTTCATTTAGATATCACCAAGGCTATACAGGTTAATTAACCTATGTTTTTTTCAAACAAATTATTATTTACTAAACTATATTCTTTAATTGACGATATTCCTATGCTTGCTACGTTATTTTTTTCTTTATTACATATAAATACGTAAATTATATTATAATATAAATAGTATGTATCATTCCAATCCACCCAAAGGTTGCCTGTAAGATATTGCTAATATATTATGATATATTATGTAACCATAGTTACGAACAATAGTACTACATCAGCCGAACAATGCTCAATTACTACGAACGCGATTTGACTGCGTGGGTCAAATGCATGGTTGTGTGCGTGTAGTGCTTTTTCATTAATTTAATGTATTTCTAATGCATATTTTATATAAATATTAGGATTCACCACTCCTTCTCCATATAAACTTTAACTGTGCCAAATTTTATACTCCTTCGTCCGCGAAATTTTTGTAAAATGGGGGTTTTGCTTCACGAATATAGATTGCACTGCTGGCAGTAATGAGAATACTATCCTTGTTCCATACCCTGTCAGCACTCTTAGTCAATTTAAGAAGAGCTAGACAATCACCAGTGTCCCTAAGGTACGTACGGTCCCTAAGTAAGGCTTATAGACCAAATATTGGTCACGGTCCCCGTTAATATTGGCTTGGATAATAAATTTCCTGTGCTGATGAACAGGTAATATAAAAATGCACAGATGTATCCCATTTCTCTACTCTGTATTCCCATAGGACATGACAGGAAAAAAAATAGGTATAAGATCAACGGCTTGGCACGTGTGAAGTTGCTGTGCAACACTGCTATTTCTAACACTGAGCTGCAATTGAGCATTTCTTAACAGAAAATCCCAGTAATTTTTTGTTGCCTGGATTCCGAGACCGGACAGCATTCATACATGCTACGTAAGAAAGATAGTTTAGTTTTTAGAGTTCGAAAAATCTCTTATACAAGAGTTTTGTCCATCCGTCCGTCCGTCTGTCTGTTATACAACTTTCAACTCAAGAACCCTAAGAGCTAGAGACTCGCGGTCAACGCCATTCGACTCAGCATAGTCGACATATCCCCAAAATGACTATGACCATTAACCTATGACCTCAAAAAATTATCACCTGATACCATTTTTTCGAATTCTAAGATTTATGCCAATGTACGGCCGTTTCTCACTTGTTAGATTCAGATTACATGACATTGACTGGCTGTACGAATGGCGTAGTGGTTTGAATGGTCACCTCGCCACTGCCACTGAGCGGGGTGTTGTGGGTCCGATTCGCAAACAGTACAAACATTTGTGTCATTTACAAACAGTTGTTCTGAGTCTGGTTGTTCTTTGTGTCCGTTGTTTAAATGTTTGTAAAGTTTCCAGCGACACAGGAATAACTTTTAGTACGGGATATGTTTTGTTAAAAATCATAAAGAACCATCAATAAGAAACTTAAGTACAAAAGGTAAACCTACGTCGCATGCCATGAGAACTTGTATGTTGGTTTAGGCATCGCACGCCACGCTGAAAATTATTTATGAGGAGAAAATTGCAAGGTATTTGCGACATGCTAGTGACTTGTAGCTGGTTATTACGATAAAATAATAATTGCAATGTATGTTCCTAAGTTTTAGTGATAAAAAATTGTAAAAAATTGTAAATATCTCCGAAGTGATGTTTAACTTTATCCCAAGGCGGAGCTTTGCCCGTTTTCGATCGTTCATCGAATACGTTGTTAGACTCACAATAATAAACAAGACTTAACAGTAACACTTTATATCTAAATACCACTGAAACTTTTAGTGTCAAAGATAAACAAATCATCCTATTGTAATATTAGGTCAAGTGGAGACTATTAATTTGGCCTTATATAAATTAAATTGGCCTGAATTATAAAAACAAAAGAAAATGCATCTTTGTAATTATATTTTTTGCTTACAGGCCACTTATTAATAGGCATTTTATAAAATATAACTTACCACCGTTACTTAAAAATGACCAGTTAATTATAATACCTATTACGGTATCTAGGTAATCGTCAAAAAGTTGTTACATATACCCATTATGGAAGTAAACTACCAAGTATTAAAATACTTAGTTAAAGTATAGCTTACCAACTACACACATTTTAAAAAGGCTTACTTCTTTTTAATTTTTTTCTTACTATAAAATTATGCATTCAAGATCCAGAGGTAGTTAATGCAGAAGGTGTACAAATCTGGTTTTCTGTCAAGAACTTCTCAGTAGTAACACTTAGTCTGGCTTAGTAGACAGTAATAGGTTTATTACGTGCTACCTAAAACTTCAGTTGGTGAATTTAGACGTAATTATAACCTTTACTTACCTCTTTAGGCATACAGACATGAGACATGAGACGTGGAGACATAAAATGGTTTTAAATTGAAATCTAACTGCAAATTGCAGTATAATTTTTTTTACTCGCTCTCTAACTTGTAAATGGTGAGATTTCGTTTGAGCATACATATTGTAGAGTTACACTTCCATGTTCTCGAGGGAGACATCGTTATTAGCAGCTTTTTATCTCGTACATGTTTTTAATGAACGTAATGAACTGTAACTTTATGGAAAGTTATTGCTACCAGGGTGCGACGTGTCGAGAGGAAGCTCGCGTCGAAACACATTTTTAGTTTTCAAAGCGAAGAAGTGTTACAGGACCAATGCAGCCTTTTTATATTTTTAGCCGAGTTAAAAGAGGGGGAGGTTCTGAATTCGGTTGTAGATTTTTTCTTTTTTATATATGTTACCTCATCTTTATTTTAAAACGAATTCCAAATTTTACTTGCAGTTTTTTTGGCATTGGATCTTGGATTACTAAGATACATCAGGAAACTCTTTATTACTTACCAAGAGTTTCCTCATGTATCTTCGATAAACTAACCAACATGTAATGTTGGTTAGTTGTATGCCATCAACATTAGTTACCTACATTACGAGTACCACACCTCTGGGTTGCCTATTTGGATTTTAACATTAATAAACGTCACTGAAAATTGTAAATAAATAACTTTTTTTAATACATATAAAATAACTTGAAAAATACTACGATAATAAGAAAGTATCAGCAAATATATTTCTTAAAAAATTTTATTATTAAAGTTCCCTTTAGAAATCTTAGGCGGATAATTCAGTATGTCGTGCTAAGTAATAATAATAATAATAATAATATTCTACCGCATACACACAACACCATCTAGCCCAAACTAAGCAGAGCTTGTACTATGGATACTAGACAATGGATAAACATACATATATAATTTTTTTTATTGTAAATTCATACATATTTTACATAGAAACACCCAGTCTTAGACAAACATCCATGTTCATGCACACTAATGTTTGACTTGTGCGGGAATCGAACCCGCGACTTCAGTCGTGGCAGTCGGTTATACAAACCACTACGCCATCGAGGCCGACGAAGTATCTTAGTAACAGAAATATCATAATAATTCCTTTCACATTATGAAGGTCGGGCAATAGTCAAATTACCAACTCGAAATATCGTATTCATGAAGAATGATGCTATCAATAGAAATCAGACCGCTGTAAAAATAGGATTTTATTCTCCCAGTCAAGCTATATACTACTAAGAGTTGTATCTTTGCTCGTCGTTCAACTTTTTTTATTGTAATTTCGAGGAAAGTACGTCCTTAATAATGTTGTAATTTGTCTGGTCATATATCTTCCGTAGTTCATCGTATCGTACATGGTACGGTCAGTTATATAAGTAGCTTAATATTCAAAGATTTTATGCATATATTTTTTTACTACTGCTGTCTAAAACAGAGGGGAACACCTCTGTGAATATACCCTGATGGTGACATGCTGAAGAAAGGCCAGGTTAAGGGTACCCTAAACCGTTGAGCGAGCATGAAGAATATAGTAAAACTGAATAAAGCAAGAGAGGTATAAAAGGTTTGTGTGTTAATGGAAAGTCGTATTCTGCCTACCCACCTATGGAACAGACGTGATTCTACATATGTATATGAACTAAAAACTAAGAATAATCATCATTTTGTCCAGAAGTATTGAAAATCATGCAAATGTTTACCTGCGAATAATGATCACTTTTCAACATATTTATACATCAACTAGATTATGTTGCGTTAGCATTTTTTTAACTTGGTGGAATGCATTGACGCTTTCCTCTCCGCTGAAAAGGAAGAGGTTATTACGGGCTTACCTGGGAAAAGATGGACCGTCCCGGGTACTAATGACTAAACCCACCACGGTGTACCAACGCGTAGCCTTGAATGGTGGGTGGGTCGTTGGAACTGAAACTGCGATAGTGGAAAACTGCGTTCGATCCCATATCTGACTTTTCAAAGTAATGTGCGTAATAATAATAATTTGTAATTTATCGCTTACTTTAAGGGCGAAATAAAAAATCGTGAGAAAACCTGCATTTCTGAGAGTTCTCCATAATTTTCTCGAAGAAACCACCCGCACTGGGCTAGCGTGGTGGGCTATGGCCTAACCCTTCTCACACAGAGAAGAGGCCCGTGCTCAGCAGTGGGGCAGTTTAATATAGGGTTGATATTATTTTTTTTACTACTATATTATGTCCACTGTTGCATCTGCGTGAAGCTCGCAAGAATACTTTAAGGTAATAAAAAGCATAGGTACGACGTAGCATGGCCTATTTATGCCTAATTTCATTTAAAACCGTACTACCGTTTACGCGCATTTGAAATACAAACAAACATATCACAATATACATAATATTCATTTTTGCCCATCACCTATTATTATATTGACTGTTTATCACTGAAATGGTACACTCAAACGTTTTATAGTTAAACGTTACGTTTAACTATAAAACATATATAACAACTAGAATATATAGATGTCACTCGTCACACTGTCGCTTGTGCAAAGATATTAATGACCTAAAATTGCACATGTATTGCGATTTTATATGAACAATGTATATTAATAGTATTTTAATAACTCTTCAACTACTGTTGTAAAAATAACTGCTATAAAAAATCAAACTGCAAATAATAATAAAACATTTAAAAAATAACTAATATTAAACGTGAATTTTTCACCCATAAATATTCGTATGGAATTTTCCATCGCCAAACAAGTGTCAAAAAATGTTATAAAAACACGTTGTTTATTTAGAGTTTGGTGTTGTCTGTTTACAAAACTTCGTATGATGGCCAAACTTGTCCATCCATCATAAGCAGTAATAGAATTAGGCCAGAGTGTTGCCAAATTAAATAAACGCTTAGCCATTGATTGATGATGAGAAAGCGTCTAGGATGCTTTGTATAACAAAAGTTTATTTACCTGTTTTTCTTAGTGCAAGGTACATAGACCCAAATAGTCTTATATGTTTTGATAAGCATATAAGACTTTTTGGCTCTATATTAAATGACTGACATGACTGATGTCATAGAAAATGGAAAAGAAACGGCAAATAAAATCGTTAAATGGCACTGTTCGTGAGTTTAGAATTATTTCAGTTCATGTTATATTAGACATATTTTAAAGCAAAGTTCTCCAACCTGTAAACCAAAACTGGGCCTTAATTTACTTAAAATAGAATATAAACGTTATAAAATTAATATCAGTTTAAAAATAACAATTTGATTGTATTGATTGGAATCAAACGTCCGTGCAAGGGTTTCATTAAAATAAAACCGAGTGCCACTCTCATAGGAACTGATAACATCTGCCTTTGAAATCACATCAAATTTTAGTTGATAATTTGATTTCAATCAAACAATTGCAAAACTTTTGCTTCGTTAACGCGTCGAGTTGTTGTAACTTTTGATTTATTCACAATTCATTTGTTGAATTTGAATTTTTGATTTATATAAAATACAATCCGTTTATTTTTAATGAACGGGAACTTTGTTCAAACTTTGCTTGTTTATTTTTTACATGTTTCTAACTACATTTTTAAATATTGATATCTAATTTAAGCCAGTTATTGTTGATACGATCTATATTTAGTTCATTCGGTTCTATTTTCATCAGCCTTAATAAAAAAGATCTTATTATAAGAATAGACTGAAGCTGTAACTGAACACTTTTCTTTAATTAGTTTCTTACTGGTGCACAGTAGTCTAGATCATCGTAGGTAAAATGCTAGGCAAGGACTTTGTTTACCTTCACGAACTGAAAGCACAAGACAATAAACTATTTTAAGGTCCATCAGACCTTAAAATAGGTTATTGTCTTGTGCTTTCAATTCTTGAAGGTAAACGTTAACTATAGATTAAACGTCGGTTTATTGTCCATAAAACATTTCTATTGATTTCCAAACAGCCTATTGTGTAGACTTCAGGTATAACCATGGTCAGAAAGGTCATACCCAACTTGAGGTAATGTAATAAGTCTGTAAATAGTCAAACCCAACATTCCAGCTACATTAATTAGTCATAGAGTGTTATTTTTAGCTGGTTCAATGATGATATCTTTGGCAATGTTTTAACACGAAGACAATAATGATCTTTTTAAATAATATCAAATTAATTTTCACTTTTATGACATCGCAACAGATCACTTAACAAAAGAGAAGGTCCAAGTCTCAAGTAGCGCCGCCCCGCGGACGCGACGAAGACTAATAAATAAATTTGCGCGCCATCGCTGCAGCACAATCAGATTACTGCGCCGCTATTAAATTAAATGAACTTGATACCGATAACAAGAAACCTTAAAATGCCGATAAATTTATTCTCAGTTAAAAGGATTCGGTTTCATAATAGGTTGAGCACTTTTGAGGATATGATAGCTTTGGGTGTCTGTATTCTAAGTAAATTTTATCTTTGCTCAACGATATTTGGTAGAAGATATTTTGAACTGGGACGTTAGTAGGAATCACAAATAAAGCCGTAATCTAAAAATTACTGTACTTACAAGTAGGTATTTCTGAAGCCAATCAAAATTCTTAGTAGGAATATGTCGGCTAGTAGTTTTGTTGAACAACAAATATGTACTTGTATCGAAAATTCGAAGGTTAGCGAATACTAACCTATTGCGATGTAGGCTACGGTACTTACCGTATATACCGGGTATCATTCGCTATGCTGACTATAGAGAAAATAAATGTATGATGAGATGATGATGTCTTTTAGACAAGGCCTTTTCTACGTCATTTTACATTCTTTTCCGGGTATAAGGAAAGAAATATAAAATTACATCTTTCTCTTCTAATCTAGAATGAGAATTGTGTGAGCTTGGGGAACTTACCGGCCGAAACGTAGTAAAAGTTTGACTATAACTTTTAGTCGATTTCCTATAAGAGGTTGATACTTTCTAGGAAAAGCCGATTCATGCGTACCGTCAACAAGTATTGTGCAACATAAGTTCTTATTATTGTTGTTTCATAATAATTATAGTTAACAAACCATTATTCCGGTCCATCAAACACCCATTCCCATAGCCCAAGTATATTAGATAGTAGCAATAATGCTACGTCTGCTGGGGCTGAGACCCCTCCAGGCGATCCATCTCACTTTAGGTCAGAGGGTCCAAGACTTTTTTCTCATAGACCACTTTCAAAATTTTGCAGGGTCCGGTGGACCCCCTGCAGCTACATTTCTACCATATTCCTTGTGGCATTCGTTGAAGAAACAAACAAGTTCAGGCAATTAAAAAAATAGATTACATCTCTACGGGTTGACATTTTCGTTTTTAGAAATTCTCTCCCGTAAAATCGGTAGGTTAGAGAGACCACTAGTACTGAATATGGAATATTTACAAGTAACAGTCGCTGACCTTCTTAAAATATTATCTGCCTACATTGATATGTGAAGTCAAGCCAACATTTTAGTTCTTCACTATCGAAAGCAAATAAATTTTCGTGGACCCCCGCTTACGAATTGCGGATCCCCATTTTTTTTGTCACGCCATCGTAGACCCCCTTCGAGTCTCCCGTGGACCCCTAGGGGTCCACCTCGACCACTTTGGGAACTAATGCTTTAGATTAAAACTCTTCTTCACATTGGACCTATGTCTTCGTGTAGGCCTCCCAAACGGCTGGTTATTTTTCTAATGTAACGTTATATTATATTATCGATTATACACAACGGTGAGCGTCTTAAATATAGAAGAAGGAGTAGGCTTATATTCAGCAGTGGAGATCAAAGACTTACTACATATATGAGTATAAATATCTCTAAAACAATGGTCACCTTATTTTCTAGAACTTTCTCAGCGTAAAAGATTTCCCCGTTACATTAGAATACCGCCTCATAATTCACCCAGACTCAGCGAGAACCAGCCTTCAAATTTATTAGTTTACACTAACGAGCTAGGTAAGCCTACTAAAGTATATAGTATTAAAGACCGTCTTAAGTCTAGGTGATTATATATGTACCTACGTAAATACATCGTGTTGTAGGTTTCGGTATTCCTTGGCACCAGACGATAACCAGGCTCGACTATAAATCGGGCGGACATTGTTACGCCCCTATAGATAAGGCGCAAAACACAGATAACACCGCCTGGATTGATCTTCAATGAGTGGAAATTCATTTATCTCGACTAAACCTTAAGTGAAGCGTCCGTGTTACGAATTTGGACTTTATTACAATGGATTTAAGTTTTGTTTAGTATGCCATAAACGTGTTAAGGGTATGTTTAAGGAGATGTTCTATGGGAACAACTTTGTAGTTTACGCTCGGAGTTATATAGTTTAGACACTCATTGTTGATACTGCTCTTTGAGATGTATGAAGGTATTGTTATTTTTTTCTATTTACCATCTAGAAATGACAACACGCCTATCTTTACCCCTCCATAAATCGATAAATAAGAAAATAATGTAGGATCTGAGAGTGTCAATCGCCACTTTTAAATCATCATCAAAAAACATAGAAATTTCAGGGAAGATGGTTTCAAATTATCCGTGACGTAGAATTCCGTGATTAATAATACGCAACATCGCTGTTTTGCACAGTCAGCTAATTCAAAGAATACGAACACGACGGCTAGCATACGTAATAGGGATATCGTGAGTCTAGTGTGTGACGGTACATGGACAAACAAAAATATGCCAAAAGTGAGGGTGAATCAAGATTCTTCTGCCTCAAAATTGGAGACATGACATCGCAGCACCAGTCAGCTTGTGACCACGGCCGGTGTAACCTGGTCGAAATGTCAAGCATAAAAAAGGGTAAACATTATGCATGATCGCGTTAATACCTGTTACGTATTATAAAGATACAATCGCACTAAGAAAACCACCCCTTAACCCAAGGAAGCACATAATTTGTGACCGCTATCGACACGAAGATAAAACCGTTCGATTCGGCGCGACTTTAATTTCTTTCCCGACGATAAATGCTCTCCTGCGCACTTCCCACTCTTTTTGTATGTGACAGAGCGAGATGCAACACGCTTTGTAGACAAAGAAGTTTAGTTATTGGATCGCTAAGAGGCAAGTTAAATTGTGTTGTGTTTTTTGGAAATGTTGTGTCTGCCGTATCTTCGAGCTGCAGGGAGACATTCAACTAAATCCCGTAAATTAAGCTGTTAAAAGTTATTTTGAAAGCGAGAAGCTGTTCTCGAACCAATATTTACAAGGTACTTATTCATATTTATAGAACATTTATTTGTAATTAATTATTATTAACTAGCTCAAATAACTTTAAACTTAAAATCATCGTAGGCATCGATAATCAACATAATTATTTTCACCAAATAATTAAAAATTTCGTTTATTTTTCTTTTTTAGGTTAGCCTTGTTAAGTAGGCAATACTTGTATTTGCCAAAATTACATAATTGTTTTTTGATGTGAAATTAATTTAATTCAATTATTTACATTTAGCCTACTGCTATGTTTAAACCAAGAAAAATATAATCTAATTTGATGCGTGGAAATCACTCTAAAGGCACAAAATTACTCTAACAGTAAACATATCTATCTATACTCACTCACTCTGCTCTTAAATATTTAAATAGGTGGTACGGATTCGGATTTGATTTACCTACGGGTTAAGCAAAGAAAACTTCTGCTTAGGAAATTCTAGGTAGCCTATAAATGCGTCCGGTAGACAATGATAACAGGCTGTCACTTGGGCCTTAAAACTAAAGGCTGTGCCTACGGCTTTCACCGATACATATCGCCGATATAAACGCGAGAGTCTATGTATACATGTATGACATTTTATAATTGACCCTATACACATATATACGTTATAATATCACACCTTAGTCACCCTGTCTAAATACAACAAAACCCGAGTCTAATTATCCAAAATCTAATATCCTTCGGCTTAAACCGAGCCCCTAATACACCCACACATACGTACACATGTCTATCTATTTGAACTACATAGAACAGTGTGCATTTGATATAACAAAGTGAACATTAAACAAAGAGGTTGGCCACTTGGGGCGGGCTGATTAAATCTGAAGTGACACGGAGGAATGACCGGACCGTGTTTGGAGAAGCCCAGGATTTGGACTGGCTGCCTCTTACACCGTTGTGTCAATCACGCATGGCTGTGAGACAATTGTTACGTAGAAAATATTGTAGGCAGTGAATGCGACCGAGTGGATGAGGTCTTGGGTCTCGGGCAAGATGCTATTAGGTTTTTCTGCCAAGAGATTCTTAGTAACAGCACGATGACTGGAATTGTGTCCGATAGACGACAATAGGCTTGCGTGGGTTTAATTCACCACTTCTACCTTTATAGACATACTACGCGAAGGGGGGTGTACAGCGAGGGGGGAAGGTCAACAGATTGATTTCCCCCTCCCCTCCTAAAAGGTGCCAGGGTTTTAGGAAGATTTTGTTGGAGAACGACTCCCGTAGATTGATATCTACGGGAGTCGTCCAACAAAATCTTTCGTTTCCGAGCATTTTCGAGATCCGATGGGGTACCATCAGGTACCCTAAGATCAGCTCTTAGTGGTCCAAGAGCTGACCTTCCGAAGGTCAGGCATTTTTCTTGGGCCTTCTGAACTATTCTCTATACGACGCTATATTTACTTTTTTCCTACGACTCTCCTTGTATGACTTCTATTTCTCTAAGTCAGTTAGTGAGTGGTAATGACAATGATAGCTCAGTGGGGAGACCAACAGACTGCAAAGCAGAGGGTCTCGAGTTCGAACCCACGTCGCGCACCTCTGACTTTCAGAAGTTATATGACTTTTCAAAATTATGTGCGTATTGATTGACAATTATCGCCTGCTCCGTGCCTCGGAGAGCACGTTAAGCCGTCGGTCCCGGCTGCCATGAACATCTATGGCAGTCGTTATTGGGAGAGTGTCGACACAAAAGATCCCACTGGGTCGAAGTGTCGCCGGTCTGCACTTAATGGTATATAAGATACATATAGTAATAAATATAGTATGAATAAGCGTAACCCACAAATAGACATGTAGGCATGTGAAATCGTTGGTCCAAGTTCTTAGAGCTTAGATATGTCGTTTATTTTGAGTATGTAATAATTACTTATTTAGTAAAGCAACATAAGCTTGCATTTACTTTTACTGTGTTACAGAACCGATATTGTCGTGTACTGGACATAAAGTTAGTCTTAATAGATCAACGTTAGTAAAGTATCAAACATTTAAATATAACTCCAAAAGGTGAGATATAATACCCATACAATGCCACCTCTTTCTTTCCTAAAGGGTTGCCCGCAGTTATCAATTACTTAGTGACGGTAATAGGTAGTGACATTTTCAGAAACTGAAATACAACTTTCTCCATATCTTTTTATTAATTCCGATTTCTTAATCTCGGTGATGTGTGGTATACCATCAGGCAGCATGCTCCTTAATAACCAGCTTACAATAGGAATCGAAAAAGCTGTCGCGCTATAGCGGACGGTTTTTGTCTACAGAGTATAATTCGAGACTAAGTTGCCCTTGCTAAGTATCGCCTCACTAAAAATCTCTAACAGTTTTCTTTCATAATGGGTTTCATTCCACGTCATGCTTCGAGTTCATTGTTTCGGATCAACGAACAATCATACATTCCTAACACTGAACAATAATAACCAACGTTGTAATCATTATACAGTTCGGTGTGAGCACACCAGTGATGTTTAATCTGGCAGAGCGGGTACCTGGCAGGATTTAATCTAGGCTACCTGTGGTCGTAGAGATATGGCCGCTCTCGCTCCACGCACATCCAACACACTCCCTTTAATGTCATCGTTGAGGACGTAGTGTCGCGGTTAACCGATGAAGTCGAACTAGACGTAATGAGGGCATTACTTCAATCTGTTCAAAAATAATAAGGATATATTTTATCTTCTTCTCTCTTAGCCTTTATTATTCCCAAGTCACTTGGGGTCGACTTTTCTGGTCTAACCGGATTTGACTGGATATCAGTTTTTACACGGAGCGGCTGTTACCTGACCTCTGCAACCCGAAGGCTAACGATACCCTAAGGCTAGACCAGTGTCAGGATATTAGAGGGTACTGACTTTCCCAATAACGACTACCATAGATGTTCATGGCAGCCGGGACCGATGGCTTAACGTGCTCTCCGAGGCACGGAGCAGGCGATAATTGTCAATCAATACGCACATAATTTCGAAAAGTCATATAACTTCCGAAAGTCAGAGGTGCGCGACGTGGGTTCTAACCCGAGACCCTGTGCATTGCAGTCTGTTGGTCTCCCCACTGAGCTATCGCTGCGCCTTAATAAGGATATATTTTATAATGAACTTATATTATTAATGCGAATGTAAGTTTTTTTTGTTTGATACCCTTTCACGCCTTAACTACTCGATCGATCATCATAAATTTCGCTTAAACGCTGCCAGGGGAACAGAAAATACACGACAACAGAAAACATACGCGAGTGAGGTCGCGAGCACAATCTAGTAATTATATAATAATTTATTGTTACATTTTTAACTTTTATAAAAGGTTTAAGTTTGAATAAAGCCTTGAATAGGTATTTACTAATATTATGTAAAACGTCGGCAGCCGTACTAGTATCAATAACGTGAAGAAAATAAATGTAAATGTAGTCACGATGTGTGTCTGGTTTAAAGGACCGATATCAATGTCCTAAATGTGATTGCCGTGTATAAGTTCTTGGGTACGATTCCTGGATCGAGCAAAATGTTCTTCAGTTTTTCTGCAAAGAAATGTTTAGTAGCAGCAGGCAGACCGATACCATAGCACCATTAATGTAGGTACTATTCCAGATTCTGACCCGGCTTCTCAAACACATCAACACAAAACTTGTTATAGTCTGTTTCAAATACGAAGTCCCTTTTGACACTTCATAGCACCTAACTCTGCACATTTCATTTAAATTGCTAAAATAAACACAATTACATGTTTTGTTTCAATTTTTGTTCATTTGTTTTTCAAGTTTCAATTTCAATTCTAATTATTTTTAAATAGTCTTTAGTACCATAAGTACCATAAGTACCATATTACTTATGGTACTAAAGACGATTTAAAATAATTTCCATTTCTATTGATATTAGTCTTATATATAACTGTGACTTTTCTATTCTTTCGATATGTCGAACTCATATAGACTCCTTTTTTGATTTTCTGTTTCTATCATTTTTGTTTCGATACTAAACTCACGATTACAGTTTGTTTGGAAAGTTAATCAGTGATCGATTTCGTGATGTATCGATTGAAATGGTCTCTTCACTATCGCTGTTCAATGATCATCTGTCAAATGGGACTTCGTATTTGAAATGCACCATAACTGACGGTCAAACGCATGTTAACTGCTGTGTATTGCTGTCTGGATTGGCAACAGCCAATCAGAGTTTGAATTTGACACATCGTTGTTTGACCTTTCAAAAACCAGGTGCTATGGTTTTATTTTTACAGACTGTTTCCATTAATTTTTATTGAATTTGGTTCAAGTGGGTTGGGTGGATTGTCAAGAAAGTTTTATTTTTAATACTTTTGAAATAAAGACAACTTTTGTACTAGGAACAATTCCTGCATCGCGGGATCCTTTACAAACGTTAAAACAACAGACACACAGCACATACATACATAACACATAGACTCGGAACATCTTTTTGTGGATCACACAAATTATCGTCCCGTGTGGGGATCAAACCCACAACACTCGGCGCGAATATCGAATAAGATTGCACAAACATCTGCAAACATAAGTCCAAACCTTTACCCAAACCTTTTTCGTGGGATCAATAAGGCTGCTTGTTTTACCTACTGACAGTTATAAAGTAAAATAAAATACTAAATTCAAAATGAGATCACAACAGCGACACCTAATAAATATAATTTAACACATCTAGTACTACAAGTTATAAGTGGTGGTAAAAAGTTACTCCACAATCTGTTCCTAAATCCCGTCAGATGATCATCTTTCGTAGACCACAATTAGTGGTGCAATGCAATAAATGACGTCACAATACAGTCACCATTCGTACTGTAATAAATCTGCACACCTAAGACTAGGTGTTAGTTTAAATTGTCCTGTTTAAGGCTCTCTCCCTCACTAACTTAAGTACTGCAGCTTGATAATTGAAAATCTATTCTATATAACAGAGTTATGGTTGAATTTTGAATAAACGCATTTATTATAGAGTAAGTTTAAGTGCTTTAATGGATTCCAAATACATTAGTCTCTGTGTTGCTTTGACATACGAACGAAGAAAATAATTTATTAATACTGTGCAGTCATTAATCAGTACAAATGTGGGCGATACTGATGCAACTATTTTACATTTTTAAATTTTTAATGTACTTGTTTCGAACAGATTATTTATTGTTTCTTTTGAGTAATAAAACTGTTTTTACTGCGTGAGTTATTACGGTTTCTCCAGTGTTCAGAAAGTCAATAAATCTATTTTAAGTTTACCATAACGCAATGCATTTTTATTTGACTGTTTATTTTGGAGTACTTTGAGTGCAGGGAGTATAAGTTGTTCACCTCGTTTCTTCTTTTTACTTCGTTATATATTTACTTCGTTCAATTCTCATATGGATCCAATATAAACTGATACACCTATATATTGGACGTAGTTATATAGATAGTGTAGTTATGTAACGGCAGTCAAGTGTTAGGTGAAGAATATTAGGTTAATGTACTTTTTCGACATAACGCAAAAAAGAAGCCATGGAAAAATCTTGTTATAAATAATATTAAACGTTCTGTTAAATTGTTGGCCCCGAGTTCTGAGAAAGAATCCCTTTGTACGGCTCTGCATTCATCACATATTTGATATGACGAGGGACTACCGATTCCATAAAATAGGTAAATAATGAGGCCTGTGTGACTGCCGACTAATAAAATACCACTCATATTGTTATTACGCAGAAGGTGAAAGTAAATTGTTAGGATTGTTTTGTACAACTTTACATATTCGTATCGCACTCATTGGTCGAGGAGCACACCGTAGTGCGCCTCTTGTATCCGTTGTTACGTATGAACTGAAACAAACATAGATTAATTAGAAAATTGCTATGGTTCCATATTTGAATAATAATAAGGTTTTAGTTTTGTGCTCACGACCTGTTTTCAGCTAGTACCAGTTTCAAGTTGACATTCGACAGGACATAGAAAAGCTATGAGCTAACTCTCGATTGATTCTCTATTGGTAATAGCCAATGAATCAAAATAATTGGATTTTGCCTCTAGATAATTAATCGAGAGCTAACGCAAAATTATTCAAATGACGACTCGATGGCGTAGTGGTTAGTGTAACCGACTGCCACGCCTAAGGTCGCGGGTTCAATTTCCGCACAAGTCAAACATTTGTGTGTATGAACATGGATGTTTGTCTTGGTCTGGGTGTTTCTATGTATAATATGTATGTATTAACAAAAAAAAAGTATATATGTATGTTTATTCATTGTCTAGTACCCATAGTACAAGCTCTGCTTAGTTTGGGCTAGATGGTGTTGCGTGTATGTGATAGAATATTATTATTATTATTATTATTCAAATACATGTGAAACAATTAAATATTCAGCTATTACTATAAAATATAGTTGCTTGCAACGCAAGAGTTATACCAGCCCGAGTTCTTGTATAGGAATGGAAATTTTGATTGTATTAATTCAAGTTCTCAATTATAGTATTAAAACTTGTCGTCGACGCTCGACTCGATAATACGTAGTGTTGAAGAGAGTTTGTAAAACACAGTAAAGTAATAGAGTATTTCTTAAAGGTAGATACTGACCCTGAAGCATTGCAATACGCCTAGCGTGACATTCGCGGGTTGCCAAACCTTATGAAAAGGATTCGCTGTGCGGCAAGCACAAAGGGCAAATATCATATCGGCCCTGCAAAAAGTAGGTACATTGCCTCCGAAAGAAGCCGGGAATTTCACGTGGGAACACAACGAAATATTATTCGACTGCGACCTTTTATAGGGCTGAATTCCTTACCTCGGCCCTACAGAAGGTAGGCAGTCTAATTCATTTTGTCAAGAAACGACAACTCGAGAACTATATTATGTACTATTATTTTACAATATTTTACTTATTGCAGATTTAAATAGCCAGTAACATATAGTATAATGGCTGTAACAACTTGTAAATATGAATTGTAAAATACTTAAATTATAAATGTACGCTTACAAAACGTCACTTGCTAACTTATAAATTATGAAAGTATTTACAAGTGTTACTTGTAAATAATGTTACTAGTGACTTAAATAAATAAATGATGTTTGACTTTGACCATACGGATTGTTAGCGATTATAAGCAATAGTAACTGCTTACCATCAAATAATAAATGTTTTAAATTCTAACATACTCCTAGTCAGCAAGTGCCCTTAGAAAGCTAATATTCAAAGACAAAGACAAGTTGTAAACATAAACAAGTGGAGTAACATCACAGTTACGTCTTTCATCCATCTTAAGTTTACAACAGTCCTTCAAACCATCTCATACTCTTAAAACACTATGTATCCACTTACTCTGAAAATTGTGTTACACAGACGGTCATTTGTGGTTTCAAGCAATTTAAAAGGTGTTTATTTCAAGAGAGAACCACTTAGAACTATAGACAGTATTCCAAGTCAATTTTATCTTTTATATGTTGTAAATTAATACACTTTATGAAAGTTTAATTTAGTTTAGCTATGTCCTATTATGGATAAAATTCGAATCATTTTCAATAATTAGAATGAATATGAATAATATAAATGTCGATAATTATTGAAATGCATAAATTGTTATGATGATGTATAAGAAATACGTATGTAGAGTTGGATATCGACCCCAATTCTAGTACGAGAATCTTAAAAGCCCCACTAACATAAGAAATCATCATACAAGCAATCGATAAAAGTATCGCGTGATTATGCGCTTGCAATAAAATTGTGATTCGAAATGATATATCAGAGATAACGAACCGAACTCACTAATTGCATTCGATAACATTCGAATGCAGTTAGTAAGTTTTTCGAATAATTCTCAATCACGTATAGTTAAGATAATTAACTTTTTTATGTAATGACATGTAAAAAGTATATTGTCATGAGTATGCTGTCATTTTGCGTCCACTAATCTAAGGACATTAAGCTCAGCAATAATCTCCGATAACTGCAATAACTGTACTATGCGGACTCCGGAATAAATAGTATGAACTATTTTATTTATAGAGACGAAGTTTCTTAAAGTGCTCGTAAAAGTAGATGTCACACAGTCAATCATTTGGAAAGTTCTCGAAGCATTTGTGTCAGTGTTAAGTGTTTGTCATCGTTTTAATGTTCTCACTAGGATTACAAATAAAGTCTCAAGACTATAGCCTGTCGACTTACAAACAAACATACCAGTTTATCTCTGTCTGGGTGTCTCAAGTGACTATTAAGGAATATGATGGGTGTTACGCTATGGGGCTTAGGCCTTCAAAGTGATGATTGTAATATCAATAATTAAAGCCTTTGGTTTGTTAGGAAGATTCATAGTTTAGATACGTTACGTTGTTAAGTATTCTGCTCTATATATTATGCCATAGACTCACGCCTATATTTCTACAAAGGGGTAGCCAGAGTTCCACCTCTGACCATATTTTGGCGTAATGGTATAACCTATTACACCCATATTTCGCCAGCTGTGTTTTTAGGACCCACATAATAGTAGGCGATTCAATGCTGTCTACTGGACATTCCATCACTCCAGAGTCTGGTAACGTACCCGATATTTTATGCCAATCTAGGGTAAAATTTTCCAGATTCACGGATACAATCCCAAGGGATTCTAAGCGATAGAAGCAATATTTTTACTGTAATATGTGGCTCGAAACATTTGAATGCATGGGCTATATAATTCTTCCGATAGCTACGGAAAATACTGACGTGAATTCTTTATAAGTATATAATGTAGTTATTATTGCCCACCAGTATGTTGCAGCTACACATTATAGTAATAATATCTGTTTGGCTCCGTATATTAAAACGATAGTAAAATAGTTCCCCTTATCGTGACGACCCACATACATACAGAAAACCATGTCTGAGACTAAGAACATTTCAAGTAATAACTACATTATAATAATAATAATACCTATCAAACTTACTGCCGAATATACTCCGTATTCGCTTCTATGAGTTTGCCAGTGTAATAAATTATTTTCTTTATGTTTAATTGACTTACTGCAGTACTTGTTTGTTGAACAAATCCTTGTAAAATGTAAACTAGCGCAATTTGTTACCGGCTCGGACTCGAGATCTGGCCGCGTTGATTGCGAAACACCAATTTATTTATTGTCGTTGCCCTTAATCCCTAGATATATTGCTTTGGACGAGACCTTGAGACCTGATACGATAGGAGACTTGACGGTTATATAGTCTGAGGACAATCACTTGCGCTTCTCTTGGTTGCTTGTAATTAGAAATATAAACATACATTTATTCCTGAAGAGTTAGAGTATGGTTTTAGGTCAAGGCGTAAACAATACTAAAATAATAATAATAATAATATTCTACCACATACACACAACACCATCTAGCCCAAACTAAGCAGAGCTTGTACTATGGTACTAGACAATGGATAAACAAACATATATACTTTTTTTTTGTTAATTCATACATAAATATATTATAATAGAAAGGCTATTGCAGTTTTGCGGGGAACAGTTCCAGAGTACATGTTACTACTCAGAATTTCTGGACAGGAAAACACTCATAATTCGTCCGACCCGGGTTAGATACCAAAGAGCTCATGCAAAGTACAGTTGCGACATCGAGGCAGTTTCTTATTTTTAATAATATTCTTGATTTACCAAACTAAACGAAATTCTTTCACTTTTCTGATGTAGTGAGACCGCGACTACGACTCTGAATTTGCATTACACTCAATACTATGGAAAACTAACAGATCTATTTCTAAAAATTGCTTTGATTAATTTTTATGTACTTTGATTGTTTTTATTATATTATTTGATTGTTTTTATAATTGCGATTATTATAGCAACGGTTTTTATTTAAGCCTATGAAATAAATAAAAAATAATTACATTCAGTTTTGTCTGTTACCTTTTATTAGTTAAAATGTTGTCTATTCTATAAATATAAAATATACAGCTGTTTAATATGACTGACTTGGTGGCGCAGCAGTAGTGTATGTGACTGCTATGTAGTGTATATGAGGTCTCGGGTTCTGGATGCGAAAAGCTGATTTTTCTGTGAAGAACTTCTCAGTGAATTGGAACTGTGCTCGGTAAACGGCAATAGTGTCGTCTTCAATTACGTGGGATCTTAAACCATAACTGGCGAAATGTGGATTTATACACTATTTCTGCCTAGCTCTTCGGAAATATAGATGTAAGACGATAGTCGTTTGTTACTGACAAATATATTTATAGAAATATTTGGAACTGTTGCTATCAATATTAAAGTTACTTATAGAGTAGCTGTTGGTCGGATGTTCTTCAAAAACTTGCGCTCGAGCTCGCAGACTAGATTCTTTTAAGAATGATTGATCTTAGAAAATAAGTTACTGAAGTTAGTTCAATATCCAAACAGAATAAAAGTGATATGTTCATCTTTGCTAAAAATATCACAGTGTATATATAATCTATTATTTAAAGATAGATTCAGCATTAAACTTAGGTACTAAAATAAAGAGCAGCGATAGTTCAGTGGGGAGACCAACAGACTGCAATGCAGAGGGTCTCGGGTTCGAACCCACGTCGCGCACGTCCGACTTTCGGAAATTATATGACTTTTCGAAATTATGTGCGTATTGATTAACAATTATCGCCTGCTCCTTGCCTCGGAGAGCACGTTAAGCCGTCGGTCCTGGCTGCCATGAACATCTATGGAAGTCGTTATTGGGAAGTCAGTACCCTATAATATCCTGACACTGGTCTAGCCTTAGGGTATCGTTAGCCTTCGGGTTGCGGAGTTCAGGTGGCAGCCGCTCCGTGTAAAAACTGATATCCAGTCAAATCCGGTTAGACTAGAAAAGCCGACCCCCAAGTGACTTGAGAATAATAAAGGCTAGGGAGAAGAAGATTTAGCATTAAACTGTATCAGTCAACGATGTCTTCGAGAACATTATGGAGAATTCTCTGACAGGCAGATGCAGGCAGGCATGCAGGTTTCCTCGTAATGTTTTCCTTCAGCTTTGAAGCAAGCGGATTTTAATACGCATATAACTTCGAAAAAACAAAGATGCTCGCCTTAGGATAAAACTCGAGACCTCTTAAATGAGACTCTCTTAAATATTTTTGACATGCATTATTGTTTTGAAATGAAACTACTTTAGTGTTAATGCAATAAAATCCATATAAAGTATAATTTTAATGCACAAACTTAAGACAATATTATGCATTATTTTGTCAGTCTCGTAGATAGGCATCAGTTTAGCTAGTTCAATATCTACAGTTTTAACATTCACCGTGAAAAGCCATTTGAACGGAATTTCATTCGATTTATATACGAATAAATTAGTACTTAATAGAACAGTACTAACGGTCGTCCTTAACCATGAAAAGTAGGTATGGCGTAGTGCACAGCTGTATTTCTGTATTTTGAATATATTTTGAATGCAATTATGCGAATAACGAACAAAATATAAAACTCGGTTCTAAATTAAATTCTAATAATATGCAATCTAATATGGAGATTGCCAGTTATATAGCTCTTTCGAAAAGCTCATATTTAGTAGCTCATAGTAGAATTAAAAGGCGAAGGCAATACATTTGAGCGTGAATAGGCTTGACAGTTTATTTAGTACTAAGTTTTGCCCGCGGCTTCGCTCGCGTAAATGTAGGTGAAGTTAGGTTAGGTTATGTTAGAAAAAATACAAAAATAAAAAATATTACCTATGTTACTCGGTGATAATATAGCTTTCTAATGATGAATGAATTTTTAAAATCAGTTAATTAGTTTTTGAATCAAAAAAATCGAATCTTTCCTTTTTTATAATATTAATATAGACAATTGAATACCTTTATTGCCTACCATAATATGTCCTATAAGATGGCTAATTACAATAAACAGCAATATGCCACGTCAAAGAAGAGACAGGAGCTTCCTCCTGTCTTTACAGGATATAAAATATTAAGATCCTGGGTAAACCTAGCCATGCTTTGATGTGGCTCAGTCTGACATTCTAATTGCCCGTTCCCGTTAGATATGTATATAGAAATGCAACTTTGTATAAACATTTCAAGTCTATTAATCAACTACTTTTGGAGTTTTACGGATACAAGCATACGGATGCTGAATATAAAAAGTAAATAAATTATTGTCTTTTATATACAAAGATCATAATTTATACTAACAATACATATATAGGTATATACTATAAATATGGAAGCCCTGTATAAAACAGTCCCACTGCTGGCCACAGGTCTCTTCTCAGTTTGTTTACCGTCTCGCTGGCCTATTGCGGGTTAGCAGATAAATATGTTTGCTAAACACATTTTACATTAATTTATATTTAGCATTTAGCATGACTGCACCAGGCATCGGTACGCGAGTCTCGTCTAAACCGAGGAAGTCACTCAGTTGATGTTTAATAGCAACCACAACCCAGTACACATCTTAGCAAAATTGAATCGTTTAGAGTGCTTGCGGCGGCTGTTAATTAACCAAATTAGTTCCCTCTCCACCGTCAACCAATAAAGCTAGGCTAATAAATCGGCGAGCCCATTCGTACATCGGTCTGTGACATCGAAATAGTTAATAGAAATAGGCTATATTAAGGTTTATTGCTTCGGTAAAGACTGACTGTATATGCTGCGGATACCGTGGACTGCCAAACGCACCAATGCATCGATTCTTGCGCAGCTTGCACAATTTGTCAGCAGCGCATTTTGACATACTTCGGCCAAATATTACGGAGAGGAGATGAGACCCTTGAAAAGCTGATCGTAGTTGGGAACACGGAGGGCAAAAGAGCTCGACGACGATCCCCAACCAGATGGACCGATCAAGTAAAGCACTCATCTTCAACCAAACTCAGCTCGGTGGTCAGAAGTGCCATGACTAGGAACCGATGGAAGCAAATCGTTCGATCGAAGTGTGGACTATCCAACGATGATCACGATCCCCAGACATGAGGAACCGACCAGAGAGAGAAAGACTGACTTGAGCATTTATAGTAATCATATGGTAATAGCTTCCTATGTCATTGGCCTATGTTAGCAACATTAGGTTACTAAAGCGGGCTCTTCAAGATCTGTTGACCTTATGTTGTTTAAACATACATAGTCGCATGTATCCGCGAAGGGCAGGAAGGAAGGAGGAAGGAGCTGTATTTCACCCACATTTTGCTTGGTAAAGTTTAAGGCTCCACGATATATGCTAGACGATTTACTTTTAACTTGCACCCAGACTACATGCAGTTCTTGAGAACGTTTTACAGAAAAATTAAATAATACTTTAGATAATTCGGGACCTCATGCAAAGCAGTCAGATATATTGCCACCGATGCAGATTAAGCTGCTGATAACGCATCAAATGATTTGTCGAATTACCAGCAAATCCTTTTTTGGAAAGCACTAATTACACCCTTAGTGCTTCAAGTGATCTAGGCTAGATATCGCTATAAAATATATAACACGTTACATTATAATTACTGGTGCAGTTCAACCGACAGTTCTAAATATCCCCACGCGGCCGGACGAGTCCGCAAGTTGAGAGGCAGTAAAATAAAAATTTCAAATAAAACGAAGTACGTTTCAGTGTTCGTAACGAAAATGTTTCAATTTGAACGCACTACTCTGCATTAAATGCATCCAAACTTCTCTTGTACAGACTGTTGAAACGTTCCTACAATTTGTTGAATTTTCTCCATTGATATACTGCTCGCTGCTTTGTTTTGAGCGCTTCTCGATCATGCTGTGGCATCGTTTTTATTTGTTTATCGTATAATTGTGGCTGGATGAAGTATTTAGTTCTGCTGACTGCGAAGCGAATATTCGCTGCGAAATCTTTGTTGTTTATCACGACGCTGCCCAGGGTTTGCAATGGTTTCGATTTATATATATATTTTTTAAAGTCGTTGTAATTTTAATATCAAAGCTGTTGATTCCAAATTACTTAATTTTGCAAATTGTTTTGAAATTAATTTGTGATACAGTACAGAACCGTCCGAACATTTAACACGATGTAAAAAGCACAATTTATTATTTTAGATCCATAATGAAAATAAAATCGATATTAAAAGACTCTGTTTATTGCCTAATTTTACATTGGATTGCATATTTTAATTTTTTTGACTCTTTATACTTCTCTAGCTCAAATACTTGAGTACATGTGCACATATGCAATCACGCTCGAACACACACTTATTCAGAAGCATTCGACCGTATTTACATTGAAGTATCTTAATGCGAATCCCTGAACATTTTAGACTTGAACAAAACTATTCTATAAATAAAGATTCAAGAAGACCGGTATTATAAGCCACTGTTTATCACATTAATCAAAATTATTTTTATTTGGAATCCACGTACAACCAAAAATTACTTCAGTCATAATTTAGGTCCGCTGAGGCATTTTAATATCGTTTGATTTCGATCGTACACGAACGAGACTCGATTCAGTAAGCATGAAATATAGATGAAAAGCGCCTTATTATAATTGCTCATTTTGAATACAATTTTAATATCAACTCTTGTTTGAAGTATAACCCTGTTGAATTGAACGGCGATGTTAAATACAGACTTCGTTTGGCCGAGTGAGCTCTTTAATTTGGCAGTGTTGGGCGCGAGAGGAATCTGTGCTAATGAGTCGACTCGGTAATTAGTCATTTATTCAGTCAGTCAGTTACCTTAAGTCGGTGGAGTAAGGTTGGAACATTTTGGACTGTTTAACTTATGGTTCACTCTTTGCATACGATCGTGGAGGTTGAAATAACAAGGGAACAAAAAGGGAGCACGTATGTTTGTTGTACTTGAGGAGTTTGAACCGCTGTGTGTTCCAATTATGAAAATTCTGTTATTTTGAACTAGTTTGATAATGATGATTTGAAAAGGCACGTATTAAAACACTAGTTAACGATTCTGTTTATAAACTAGTGTAATAATATGACTATGCATAGGATCTAATTTACTTGGTAAATTGAACCAATCTCCTGAGTAAATCTGTACTCAAATTCAAATTGAGTCCAATATTTCGTTTATTATTGTTTGGGATCAACTTTATCATGTGTTTTAAGATTGAGTCAGAGTTTTACTTAATGGTGTTTGTGATATTGTCGAGTTCAACGACAATTAATTTTTATTCTTTACCGTGTGATTTTAAGATTGAATTAGTAATTTTTTATGCAGCAACTGCTAAACAGTTTTTATTTGTAAATAATTTTGATAATATCTACGTCCTCTGTTATTGTCAAGACAGCTATGACACTTCCTTGAGTAGGAACTGAAGGTAGTGTCTCTATATACACACTATTGAATTCATGGGAAGTTATCACATTGGATTTGTAACCAATGTGATAACTTGCCATTAATTAAATAGTTTACTATACGTTACTTTTATTTAGATATAATATGTTGGTAGTAGCTAAATAATTTACTCAAATAGTAATATTGAGCACGCACCATATTGCCACTTTACGATTCCCGATTTACCATTAGTACTAACTAACTGTTCTGTCTGCCGTGGTTTTGCCCACTTGTATAATTAGCAGTCCGCTTCACTGGTTCGTAATGTGATTATATCCTTTGATATTTCACAATATAATAACCAACTCATGCAAAAAGAGAATTACAAGGAGGAGGATTGATACAAGTTCCAGAGATAAACGGGTTCAAACAAAGAAATTATAATGTTAGTATGACATGATTAAAACCAAAATTTCACACAATAAAAGGGAATCTAAACTGCTTTCTACATCAATTTGAAGAAGGTTTAACGAAATTCCTCTACTACAGCGCACATAGATACGTCTGCCATCTCGCTTCGTTGCATCGTTGCATCATTGCTTGCGTGATTGTGGTGTTCCCACCCCGTCCACACTTTAACAATTCATTAGGCACAGCGTCGTCCATTCATGGCAAGTTCAAACTAATCATCAATTATCACCCTAATTATAATAATATATATCAGCCCTGCATATACTGTCCTACTGCTGGGTACCAGCCTCGGGGTGGGAAGGAATAGGTCATGAAATGCCAAGCTAGCCTAAGGCAGGATTGGCAGACTTTATCTTATGGAACATTATGAAGAACTCTTAGACATGCAGGTATCCTTACGATGTTTTGCCGCCTGCACCAATAAAACGAGTGATAATTAACAATTTAATATGCATATAGAAAATAAAAGCGTACGATTCTTGACCAGATCGGAGACGTTCTGGACAAAGGCCAGGTTAAAAGCACTTTAAACAGGCGAGCGTGTATGAGGAATGTGATGAAAGTGAATGAAGCCAGGGAAGTGTGTTAGGATCGTAGCAAATGGAAATCCGTAGTCTCTGCCTACCCCTCTGGGAAACAGGCGTGAATGTAATATGCATATAACTACGAAAAGTCAAAAGCGTGTGTCGGTGTCGAACTCTCGAGATCTCTGCTTGGCAGTCCAACGGGCTGCCACCAGGCTGTCGCTTTTGTTGCTATTGCAACATGTTTTTTATTTTTTTTTGCTTTACGGCACTTTATATATAATTTGGTAAACGTAAACAGAGACAAAATAAATATATGATGCATAAATATACTTTTTATGTTGGTGGTAATACAACGTTATATGTCCGTATATAAAAGCCATTAAAAGTGCACATTTTGTCGATCGGCGGGCGGCGCAGTTGACGGTGGACCTTTTAACCAAAGCTAAAAGTGCACGCAACATCGAATCTACAGACTCAGGGTTGAACTGAAAAAAGAAGAAATAATACTTATATTATTAAAATATATTTTTTATGTAATAATATAAGTATCATTTCTTCTTTTAAATATAAAATAAAATGCTACTTAAACTCGAGATAGGATTTTATTTACGAATACAAACAAAACACTTATGTGTTAAAATGCAAGGTTATGTTAGTTTACAAATTACGTATATATTTTTTAGTATGTAGCTGCATGTGTACGCAAAGCAAGAGAAGCGCCTTAGAACTTATTTGGCAAGAAGCTCATACTTTGTTACTGTTTTATTTTTTTATATATACTAACTTTTTATTTAAATTGTATGGAGCACATCATATTATTTGTATTCTTTATTCACTTTTGATGAATGAATACGAGCCTGCTCCGTTCTGCAAAGTGAGTAAGTAAGTCTACCACGGTCACTGCTCTTATGCCCTATGATACGTTGAATTATATAGTACATTTATAACGAAGTTTATTCTATTTTGATTTTCTTTTAAAACCAGTCTGATATAATTATTTTTATTTTATAATGGTCATCGATTTAAAAGCTAACCTAGACTCGAACATGTTTATCGATGTTAAGCGACGATACGCCTAACGTCGATAAAAAATCTCCAACTCTAAGCAGGAAACGTTTCAATACATATACAATTGGCATTGGAAAATAAATCTTTACTTAAACTGGCAACATTAGTTGGTGACAGCCCTATTGCGACTGGCATGCTTTTAAGGACAATTTAGACGTCTTCGAATAGAACAATTTTTCGCATACGGACCTGTCTATCGAGTACCGACGCTAAGCCTTTTTCCGCGCATAGTTATTCATTTTTATTACACTCTGAATATTTCACGCGATTTTATTGAAAACTGCCATTACATTATTCAGTAAGCATGGCGGGAGGCTTACAGCTAAGCAATGGTTTTGTGGCGTGAAAAACGCGAGGCAAAGCAGAATTTGGTGCATTCTATAAATACATGTGGGTTGGTGGTGGCTTCTTACTATTGTTCATGCCACTGTGAAGTAGAAGGCTCATTAGTTCCTGTTGTGGATCTTCATTCATCATTCCAACTGCTTTTATTTACTTCTGAACCTAGATTAAGACCCAAGTCTCAGTATTGCTTTGATATTGTTTGAACCCAATAGATCAGCATTTGCAAAAGGGAAATGACCTATTAAAAGTAGAAACTCCTACTCAATTATGAAACAAACCAGTCCTGAGGAACGATTTTTTGCTCACACAGCTATGGGCAAAAAATTATGAAGTCAATCGAATGACCTTTGCTTGCTGCCTGGCAGCCAGAAGTAAAATCTTAAGCGTCATATCGACATGCGAGTGCGGTGCGCTGCGATCGGGTTGTAGTGAGCCTCTTGACATGAGTATTCTCGAAAGCTTCTATGAGTGGTGCAAAGGCAGTATGTTAGCCGACTGGCGTCTCAGTTGCTTCTCAATTAACTCATGGGTTTCCCGAGGCACTGTGGCAACAATGTCGCTCAGTGGGCTATGCTTGGTGACTTGTCTTGCGTTCAAGGAAAATCAACCTTTGAACTGTTACTAGTGAGTCCGGATAATAATTTCCTTCAAACCGAATTTCAGTCACGACGACCAATCTTAAAGGAGACTGGCAATCTGCGCAGTAGATATTTCAGTGTATAAATGTGTACGTAAACATGCATGATCCGATGGGACGGCGATCCGACACGATTGGAGAGAGAACAGGCGTAGGACGAGCGGTTTTACGTGCTTGCCTAAGACAAGTTGCAAGATATTGCCGTGGTATGTCTTGCACCGCCAACTTCTTAACTCTGCGCTGCTATTGAGATATTAGCAGGAAAGATAAATCATTTTTGTACATGGCAGGTCATCGATTATGGTAAATAGTATTCTAAAATATGAAAGAATTAAAAAAGTCATTAATGTATGTATGAAATATCTAACGCACACAAGCTTGTCCGTGTCATATCGGGTTACATTTTCAGGTCGAATAAAAGTGTCAATGTGTCAAAGTGTCAACTATTAGTCAGATAATTTTAAAGCTCCATGTTTTTATTTAGCTCCAGTGCATCCGACAAACATTGCCCTGCTCGGAGTTAGGCAAAAAAAACTAAAAAGCCAGCGCTCCATTGCAGTGCCCCTATCGGGTCCAACTGTAAACCTAAAACATCTAGAGACCCTCTCAAACACTATGTAATAAGGGGGATTTAGTGACATTTACACGTACAGAAGAAAAGTTACTAAATATTATTATAAATGCGATTTTGAGTTGGTTTGTTACGCTTAGACGCCTTAACTACTCGTTTGATTTCGCAAACGCATTGTCAGGAAAACAGTATAAGACATCAAGTATCTGTGATCCTGAAAATAGTTACTAATCTAAGTTAACCTAACCTGCTTTTACGTGTGCAAAGCTGCGGGCAAAATCTATTTATAAATATTCATTAATTACGCGTTTAAGAATATCGGATGTACTATGCCAATATAGACTGACTTCATTGCGTAATTTCTTTTCAACGTAAGACAATACAATGTCTATCCGTTTAAACATAGTAGGCAGTGACATCAGAGATCAGTCTCCTATCCCGAATTTAGTGGACAGCTGTCAAAGGCAGAGGCATCACTACGCCGAAGAGCCTTTAATAATAATGAATTACTGTGAAACTAAAGGTCGGCACTCGACCCACTTTTGTGGACCTACCTCAAAGGAACAACTTCCTTATGACCCTTTAAAAATAAGGTTGAATTTTGCGTTTAGTCAGATTATTTTTAACCAATTGTCTTGGCGTGGAAGTTTTACTCGTCCCAGTTGTGCGTGGGACCGACAGCGGTGTCACGATCTATGAAAGATGACGTACCTACGTATTAATGCCAGAACTGAGGACCCTATTTAAAATGCGTGGGTGGGCGAGTGTATAACTTGGAGCACGGTATTTAGGTTGAGGAAGTGGACGACAGATTAAACGAATTCATTGTGGTATATTTGTTAGGAAATTCACAGTAGCATGAAGTCCGGAAATATGCCTGGTAGACATCAATAGTCGTGTCCCTACTACTTGACAGTTAAAATATAGTTTTGCAAAATGACGGAGTAATATATAAGTTTGTGTATATATGTAATATACGTTCAGTGAACCGTCTGCACAAGCAAATTACCATGAAATGCAGTAAATACGCGTCACTGATGCAGTTTGCGATCTAATTGTTTCGCGTAAAGACATGGTCTCCACCAAACATACTTCTTGGTTACAGGCATATCGATTAGATATGATTAAAATGTTGACCTCATCGCACAGCCAAAATAAACACACGGTTTCTAAAAGATGTGTTAAAATGTCAAGTGATTTTATTGGCTGTTTCTAATCCATACAGCCAATTATAGTGGTTGACATGAGTTTACCCGTCTGTTAACAAATTGTTAAGTTGATCTGCCTGCTTGCTTCGTTTTTATTCTGCTTCCGTACTAGGCATACTTCATGTTTCGCGAAGACTCTTCGAAAATTGCAACAATGGACACAAAAACATCCTGACCTGGAACAACTTTTTGCAGATCACACAAACGTTTTCCCCGTGAAGGGTTGGCACCCATTACACTTTATGGCGCAGTTACGAGACAACCACTAACCTACTCGTGCAGAAACCAGTGGTGTATTTGCATCAGACTTAATGAAAGTGGCAATATTAAAGTGGGCTAACTGTTGGATTGATAAGTTACAGTTTCAAACTCGAACCTATGTTTCATCTTTGACTTTACGAAGCTAGTGTGTTCCGAATGTAGTCGTATAAAAACCCGCCAGGTTGAAAGTTCTTCGCTTTCTTGGAAATATGTAGATTGTAGAGTTCACCCGTACTTGGTCAGTATTGTAAATCCCACTGATAGTAAGACCAAGCTCGTGCCAAGTCAAGTGGTTAGGCAAATTATTAGTTTAATGGCAGATTCAATAGTATTGGAAATCTCAACTGCCGTTTTGCGAAAGATGGAGGCGCAGAGAGGTCGTGACTGCTAGTCAAAAGACTTACTTTTGTTTTACTGATTTTTCAATCATCAGAAAACAGTTATCCATCAAGTATATTATAATCAGATTAAATAGAACAGTGTACAAAGGTAATAAACTTACAACAATTTAAAACGAAATTGAAAGAGCTGCTTGTAGTTAAATGTTGTTATAGCTTAAATGAATATTTAAATGACAAATTGTATTAAAAGAAGATAAAATTCAATAATTTAATTTTCTATTATGATTTAGATTTTATTATTATTCAAATGACCTGATATCCTGTAAATTTATTATTATTTTTTGTTTCTTTTTACGGCTCTATCAATATTTATTGCACATCAGATAAACAAATAATTAACATCATATATATACACAAATTATTTACAAGAATACATACATACATACATAGATTCACGCCTGTTTCCCAGAGGGGTAGGCAGAGACTACGGATTTCCATTTGCTACGATCCTGACACACTTCTCTGGCTTCATTCACTTTCATCACATTCCTCATACACGCCCGTCGGTTCAAGGTGCTCTTAACCTGGCCTTTATCCAGTTACAAGAAATATTAACTAAAAAGAAAAACAAAACAACAAAATTAAAAAGCGTCATATTATTCCTCCGTATCGTCGTCAATTGGCAACGTGCCCAGAAGACTGACAGCATTGCCACGTTGAATGGCAATAACTATATATAATAAATACTAGCCCACTGGTCACGTGAAGCGTTGATCAGCCGCTTAGCTAGATCTCTATAAACAGACCTAGCACTTGGACCCCATGACTCAAGCGTTTCTACACCAAACGGCTTAAATATGTACTCATCAATAAGGTTTTGATATTTGCGCCGTTTGAGCGTCTCCGCTGATGCAGCAGCAGCGCCAGCACAACCCGCTATGCTAAAAAGATGTGATGGCGCAAGGGTGTCAACACAAGTTGCGTCCCACACCAAAGGCCTACCTAGTAACGATATACCATCTGGTCTGTTGCCATCGTCGTGTACCAAGCCGTGAGATTTAAGCTGAACTGGCACGCCAGCGGTGATAAGAGTCCGACGGAGTATGTTATTCAGGTTGGCGTGTCGTGATATACGAGCAGCACTCCTGCTGTACGAAAGGCCATGTTGACCATGATTGTCGACGGCTTAACCACAAAGACACCGATGCGGAGAAACATAAGGTGTACCTAAGCGCAAACAGGAAGCAATGCGAAAGCTCGTATCGTCCAAGGTCCATGGTACCTATGTTAGACGACGGGAGTGCCTGAAGCCAAAGGCCCGACTCCTACTCCCCTATAACCAGCAAACGGGCACGTTCAGCAGCACAGAATGATGTATTTATGAGATTTTTTCGAACTATGCTGCATAACGGCCCATCTCTGAAAGAGTCGGTTTTCGGGTAAATCAGTGTTTGGGCAAGCAAGTCTCCAAGCATTCACGGCGTCGGTCATGCACAGCACTTAAGAATTAACCAGAGTAGGTGCCAAGATTTACCTGGTCAATTCTTCCGTGGTATAAGCCAAAGACAGGAACCCTGGTAAACTTACATCAGTAATTTTTCGGCTGCCGAGGCCGCCCAAGCGAACTGGTAAGCTCGCTTGTAGCCACGCCCGGTCGTTGATGGCCACATTTAAAACTTTAGTAAGGGTGTTCTTTAAATTTTTTTTTGTGGAGCATTTGTGAATTTAGGTACAGACAGACAGTATCGGATAATTGTAAAAGCCCAAATGTATATCAATTTTGAATAACCTGTACGACGTTTCACAAAAAAATTAAATTTTCTGTTCTATCAATTTATCAAAACCTTCTTCTAAATTGGTGACCCAAGGAGGCAAAGAGAGGTTACATCTAAAAGTTTAATATTAAATATTAATAGTGCCAAAGAATTGAATTTATATAATACCGATAGTTTATTGATATTATTGTCGACAAAAATTTCACATTTGCTTGGATTAAGTTCCAGACCTATTGATTAGATTATTTATGTCTTAATTTATTCTAATTTTGTTTTATTCACACAGATGACATTCCATTTGAATCAACATAATACAACGTTAATGAATTATAATTATTTGCATACCGCTTAAAGGTAGGATTAGGATAGGATACATTTGATACTTGAACCTGCTGGACAATTTATAACACCACTGTAAAAATGTTTTCTGCGAATTAATAAATGATTTATGATTTATAATAATTGAGCTATTTTATATATAAAACTGTCAGATTTACTTGTTTAGGTGATATTTTATGCTACGGATGACTTTTATTTTGACGATTGAAAAATCAACCCTAATACTACGTTATAGGCAAATTTGCTCTCGGATCTTTAATATGAGGCCTCAAATTGAATTTATACAGCACGTGTACCAGTAACCAGATGCACTACTTGAAGTTATTCGATATAATTTGTCGAATGTTTATCGCGATAATCAATCGTACTTCCACAGTTTCATCTACAACTTCTTTCCATGAAGTAAACAGCAATTTTCTACGCAGAAGAAAATTGTAGCCTGAAGCATCCAACGACTAGGACAATCAGTATATTTAATTAAAGGTAAACAATGTCTGAAAGAAGTTTTTTTTTGTTAGATGCTCGAAGTGTAAATGCTTTTGATTCTGTTTGTGTAGTCGGCAAGACCTGGTCTTTTTACTTGTTGTTTAATTTAGTTCCTAATACATAAATAAACTGGGAATATAATATTTACTTCTAGAAGGTTCCAGAACAATAAATGTAAGCAATACAGTGTGTGTTTAACGTGTTTACAAATATAATGATGTTGTTAGACAATGTGTGCTCCGGTTACGAGTAATTTATGCCCACACCTAAACATGTTTACCTCTCACCAGTAATAGCATTATGAAGTATAACCATCAGAATTAGGTCAAAATTGCGTCGCAGACAAGATTAGATGTGTTTTGAGTATTCAGTACTCTGAACAAATACATCGTCTCCGTCAAGCCATTTTGATTGATCTTGCGTAACATGAACAAACCAAGTGGATGGTTCTGAAATTAATAGCAGTTGATTTAGCTTAAATTAGAAGAGGTATATGTTTAGCCGAGGTCTAACAAAGACTAATTAATTGGCTAACGTAAACCTACTCATGCCTGTATGCCCTGGTAGGCAAATAAATCAAATTACACTTTCGCTTCGGTTTCGATTCTTCTTGAGTCGGTAGGATTCAGGAATTGAAATCGAAAGTAACATTGATCCGGAAACTTTGATAAATATTCGAATAGATTAAACTTTGATATCGATTGATTATTCGATTACGCAAAGTACATGTTGTTCATGTAGATACATCAAGGCTATTTAGTAGGTTCGAAGGCAGACGCAGCCGTTGACCGCCGCCTACGAAGATGATCATGCCTTATGACGGACTCGGACGATATAGAAATATTACGAGAATAATATTATAAAAAAGATGTCTATGTCCTAGAGTATCGTCCACAGTATTCGAATAATCGATTATGATTTAAAATATAATTAGTGGTATTGAATTGATTAAAATTCGAATGCGGGATCATTTAATCATCGACTATTCGAATTTCTTTTTTCGTGGCCATTTTAGATCGCCTCGACGACGTTAAAATCGTACGTAAATACATAGCATACGCTTGCTCCGGGGCCAACAGTGCAGACATCCATGTATGTAAATGTAAGAAATAATAGTATCGTTAATATATAGGACGTGAATGACCATTCGTGTCTAGTGACCGAGAGAGGCCAGCGAGAAGCGAGTCAGTCTGTTCAGCTAGCTTGAAAGCTAGCGTTATGTAATGCTGTAGTCTGTATTGTGCAAATGTGCACTCTTGTTTATTTATTTGGACATCTAGGATTTGTTACATTATTTCTACGTAACTAAATAAAACTATAAATAGTGACTAAATGAACAACATTTCAAGGCTACGTAATGTATGAATATAGTGAGTTCAGTACCGTATATGGCAAAAGGAGCTAATTAACTATTTGTTTGCCGTATGTTTATTCAACAATTATTATACTAGACAATTTGTAAAGATAAAAATAAATGAGTTTCTGGAGGAGCGTGGTTTAATGTTCCTCCAACTCAAAGTGTTCAGTATGTAATCGATCCTAACGCTATTCCACAAACTGAATAAATATTAAAGTAAAAGTTTACCTCTTACCTCGATAGATGGCGTTAGGATCGAGTTAGATCGCGATATGGTTTCGTTACACGGCCACCTATAAATACCTCGTGTAAAGTTGCAATAAATTTGTCTCGCTCTGAGGTACTGCATTTTATTGAGTATCACTGGGTTCTCGGAACTTTGTACCGATATTGTACATGGTCCTTCGAGCCGAAGGGCGTTTTTGGAAGAACACAAGTCAAAGATTGTTACACTACTGGATACAAGGTGGCGCTAGTAGTACGAAATCACAGATTGCGGAATATTGTACTGAGGACGGCGTTGGCACTTGGCAATTGGAACATTGGCAATTTGGAACTGGACTCAACTGAATCAGGTGATAAGTGACGTATATACCGTGGACGATAACTGTGAGTACATTAAAGTGTTATTAAATAGTGCAAGTTTACGGAACTTAGTTAATGCATGAACGATTGGACTTAGTAAATTCTTGCGGTCAGGGACTTAGAATAGTTTCAAGAAAAACGACGGAACGGGGAACCTATGCCCGATTAAAGTGCAATATACAAGTGTAAAACACTTAGAATTTTTAGTCTTGTTGGCACATAGAAAATTTACTCTTGAAAAGACTTAGAATATTTCTTACTCTTGAGTCTTGACCTAATAAAACATGGAGAAAGAATTTAGAAAGTTAAAGGATGTCAAAGGACAGATTGAGAAGGGCTTAATAAACTTCAAAAAGTCTCCCAAGGATCGGATAAACTACAACTACGTGGATGCACGGTTGGATACGTTGGAGAGCCAGTTTAAGAATTTTACTTTGAAATATGAAGGAGTAGTCGGCGAGTGTGATGGTGAAGAACTGTATGAATATTTTCAGGAGGATATTTATGAAAAAGTTTATGAATCATATTTAAATTATAAAGTCGAATTAAAAAATGCTCTGTCTCAATTAAAAACTAATAGTTCCAGTAAAGAAGGTTGCAATGGTTCACCTGACAGTATGGTAAGATTGCCAAAAATAATTTTACCCACTTTTAGTGGCAAATATACAGAGTGGTCATCGTTTCGGGATTTATTCGTATCATTAGTCCACAATAATAAAAGAATTGATGACGTACAACGTCTCCACTATTTAAAAACCCAGTTGTCAGGTGAAGCAGAGCAGCTTATAAGACATGTTCCAATTACCGACAGTAATTATACAAAATGTTGGGAAATGTTAGAACACCGATATAATAATAAAAAGTTTATATCCACGTGTATATTAAAAAGGCTATTTAGCCAACGTAATATTGCAATTGAATCTTCGCATGCTCTTAAAGATTTGCTAGATGTTACAAGTGATTGTTTACATGAACTTACCAATATTGGGATTGATGTTAGTTCGTGGGATGTTATTGTCATATATGTCGTAAGTTTGAAGTTGGACGTAGAATCTAGGAAGCAGTGGGAACTGCATGTTAGTCAATCCACCGACGATCTACCCTCCTTTAAACAATTCCGCGAATTTTTAGAAACGCGTTTTCGAGCACTAGAATTCGTTGAACCTAAAGCTAAACCAAAAGTAAATGTGAATTCTACATCCCAGGCTAAAGTAATGCACGGCGCAATTAAGGTTTCATGTCCGCATTGTTCCGAGAATCACAAGCTCGCCAATTGTAAGAAGTTTTGTCAATTAGATAATGACGAGCGCCGTACCATTTCCCAATCTTTGGGTGTCTGTTTCAATTGTTTGGGCAGTCATCATACTTCTAAATATTGCCGTGTTCTTTCTAAATGCCGTATATGTCAGCGCAAACACCATACGTTGTTACATCCTAAGAACCCTAGTGTAGATAGTGGGGTTACCACGCCAATGGAGTCTACAATCTCCAATGAACGTACTTCAGAGTCAGTACATGATATCAGTGCAAATATAGCAACTCATTTTGTGAATGGACAAGCACAGGGTCAAGTTTTGTTAGCCACGGCTTTAATAAAAGCCGAATCACAAAATGGGTCTTCTCAAATTTTGAGAGCCTTATTAGATCAAGGCTCACAAGCATCCTTTATAACCGAGGCAGCGGCGCAATTGCTTCGTTTGAAGAAAGTAGTATCGAAGACTACTATTGCTGGTATAGGAGGCGGTCGTGGCGATATTGTCTCTAGACATGTGGTTAATATCAATATACAATCGTTGCATGATCCCTCTTTCACCATAAAGGTAACTGCGCATGTTTTAAGCTCACTGACCTCAGTTATGCCAGATACAAACTTTGAACTTGAGAATTGGCCAGAAATTCACAGTATATGTCTAGCCGACCCAAAGTTTAATTTACCCAATAAAATTGACATTTTATTAGGAGCAGAAACATATTGCCGTATTTTAAAGGTGGGTCTAATCAAGAGCCCCGAGGGCTCTCCGGTCGCACAAGATACGTATTTAGGTTGGATTGTGTCAGGCCATGTCAGTAGAACCAAAAGGTCGCAGAATTCCCATAACACTGTTATCGCGATGCATACTCAAATTGAAGAGAACGAAATGTTAAAGCGCCTATGGGAACTAGACGGTGAACCGACTTCAACGAAAAAGATCTTGACGCCTGAAGAACAAGCATGTGAAGAATTTTACACCAATACGACGAAAAGAGATAAAGATGGGCGCTATGTTGTAAAATTACCTTTTCGTTTAGAAGATCCACCTTGTAAATACGGTAATTCTAAAAATATAGCAATAAAAAGATTGCTTGCATTAGAAAGAAAGTTGGCTAAGGATCACGAATTAAAACAACATTATACTGAAGTGATAAAAGAATATTTATTGCTGGGCCATTTAGAAAAAATTACTGATGAGTCTGACAGAAATAAAGACGATGCAGTTTATTTGCCCCATCACGCAGTAGTTAGGCAAGATAAACTGACCACTAAGGTAAGAGTGGTGTATGACGCGTCATGCAAGGGAACGAACGGCGTTTCCTTGAATGACACCTTAATGGTAGGACCCACTCTCCAGGCAGATTTGCGACATATTGTCATGCGATGGCGACAGCATCCAATCTGTTTGGCAGCTGATATAATAAAAATGTATCGCCAAATCAAAGTGGCGCGCTCAGATACGGATTTCCAAAGGATTGTCTTTAGAGAGGATTCCAGCAAAGAAATCGAGGATTTCCGACTTCTGACTGTTACCTTTGGCACGTCATGCGCCCCTTACTTGGCAGTCAAGTCCTTACAGCAAGTTGCATGCGATGATGGTGATAAATATCCCTTGGTCGCTGATAAGGTCATGACAGACTTCTACATGGATGATCTGATGACTGGCTGCCAATCTGAAACTGAAGTAGAAGGTATTTATAGTGAACTTAATAATTTATTGGAGAGAGGAGGATTTCAATTACAAAAATGGACAAGCAATAGAATGCACGTATTGGAAAAATTAAAGGCAAATTCTGGTAAGGATTTAGAACTTAAAACTAATACAGTAACTAAAATTTTGGGACTTACCTGGAACCGAAACACCGACGAATTTGATTATTCCGTGAGGATGTCATCTCCTGCGGCATCTGAAACAAAAAGAACGGTTATATCTGAAATATCACGGCTCTATGACCCGTTAGGGTGGATAGCACCGTGCATCATAACCTCGAAGGTCTTCATTCAAAAGCTATGGATTAGTGGCATAAGCTGGGATGATGAGCTGCCACCAGAACTCTTACGAGAGTGGAGATATTACAGAGCCGAGCTGGATAAACTAGTAGAGTTTCACATTCCTAGGTGGATAGGCAAAAGAGATGATGCTATTTCGATAGAGCTCCACGGGTTTGGCGATGCCTCAAATATAGCTTACGCGGCTGTAGTGTATTGTCGAGTTATCGATGCTAATAGGCAAATCCACTCACACCTCATAACCGCCAAAACGAAGGTAGCTCCCATTAAGCAAATATCCATTCCACGGTTAGAATTGTGTGGTTCAGTTTTAGTGGCAAGACTATTGGTCGAGGTGGCAGAAGTAATGAACATCCCAAAATCAAATATCCATGCTTGGACTGATTCGTCTGTCGTTTTGGCCTGGTTAAATGATCACCCAAGTCGTTGGAAAACTTACGTAGCCAACCGCACTTCGGAGATCCTTAGTCTATTAGATAATACACAATGGGCTCATGTCCAATCTAAGGACAATCCAGCGGACATAGCATCGCGCGGAGTCTCTTCAGCTAATCTACTTAACGGTGATCTATGGAAGCGAGGACCAAGCTGGTTAACAAATGAACAAATAGAATATACTAAGCCTAGTGCAATACGCACTAACGAAGAAAAAAGGGTAGTTAAGGCCCACACTGTTAATCTCGTACCAAACTTTGAAATAATTTGGGGGGCACGGTTTTCATCGCTTAGACGGTTAGTGAGGGTTGTTGCGTACTGCAAAAGGTTTTTGCAATTGATAAGATGCCGTAAAGCAAAAAATAAAATTATACCATACCTCACGGTTGAAGAACTTCGTGAAGCCTTAGAAGTGTGTATCAGACAGAGCCAATGGCAATGGTTTCATGCAGAGTTAGAAGCCCTAAAAAATAAGGTTCCATTAAACAAAAAAAGTTCACTATATAAATTAAATGTATTTATTGATAAATGTGATATATTGCGCATTGGAGGAAGATTGCGTTACTCTCAACTGGCTGATTATACAAAACACCCAGTTGTTGTTCCTCATGATTCAAGTTTGGCCAAACTAATTGTGGCTGACGCTCATGAAAAGACTTTTCATGGAGGACAACAACTGGTACTTAATTTTATACGCACTAGGTATTGGATCAGTCGGGTAAAAAATATGGTTCGAGCTTATATTCGTAATTGTGTTCCCTGTTTGCGATATGCTGCAACCACCAATCAGCAGTTGATGGGAGAGCTGCCAGCTTGTAGGGTGACCCCAAGCAAGCCATTTCTTAACTCCGGTGTGGATTATGCGGGGCCCATTAATATGAGGGTATCTAAAGGTCGTGGACAGCGGTCGTATAAGGGATACATATGTTTATTTATTTGTATGGTCACACGCGCAGTACACATTGAAGCTGTTTCGGACTTAACAACTGAGGGCTTTTTAGCAGCTTTCAAGCGGTTTGTATCCAGACGTGGTCATTGTCGACATATTTGGAGCGACAATGGCACCAATTTTGTGGGCGCTGCCAAGGAGCTACAAACACTCCTCGGTCAAGAAAGCGCAATATTTAAAGAGATTGCAGCTGTTCTTGCAAACTCTCAAACCGAATGGCACTTCATCCCTCCCCACGCTCCAAATTTTGGTGGATTATGGGAAGCAGGGATAAAAAGTGTAAAGCATCATTTAAAACGTGTCGTGGGTGACTCCACTCTGACGTTTGAAGAGCTGTCCACTGTCCTTTCTCAGATTGAGGCATGCCTAAATTCTAGGCCATTGTCTCAAATAAGTAGCGATCCAGAGGATCCGACGCCTTTAACACCGGGCCATTTTTTAGTGGGCAATCCATTGGTAGTGGCACCTGATTACAATTATGAGCATGCCACAGTAAGTACTTTACGCAGATGGCAATTAGTACAACGTATGGTGCAGCACTTCTGGCGTAGATGGAATCAGGAATATTTAACACATTTCTTCCAAAGACATAAATGGAACGCTCGTATCCCTGATTTAAAAATAGGTAATATCGTATTAGTAAAAGAAGATAACTTACCTCCTGCTAAATGGTTATACGGTAGAATTATACAGCTGCACCTGGGAAAGGATAACTTGACGCGCGTTGTCACTGTTCGTTGTAAGGGTACTACGTTTAAACGGCCAATTTCAAAATTATGCTTGCTTCCTGTTACTGAATAAGTCACATGTTTATATACTATGTGCCAACACTTGTTTCGTAAATATAACGTGTTTTATATTGTGTTTATGTTAGGGATTTATTTTGTATGTTTTATTGCTCTTGCACTTGTTGTTTGAGTTTTGATGGTGTTAATTTAAGATAAATAGCGCTACAGTAATGCTCTTACTTGTATTTTGCGATTCTACATTGTTTCAGTAGATAATGTTTAGTTTGTATTGTAATTTTATATGAAGTTGAAACCATATCTGTACACCATGATGCAAATAATTTGTAATGAAGCCGTCCACTATTTAAAGCTTGTAATAATTATACAGTCCATTGTTCTTATTTCATAGTCTGAGTTTGTTCACGGTGGGCGGTCCTAAAAGGAAAATGTTCCTTTTGGTGGGCGGAATGTTCAGTATGTAATCGATCCTAACGCTATTCCACAAACTGAATAAATATTAAAGTAAAAGTTTACCTCTTACCTCGATAGATGGCGTTAGGATCGAGTTAGATCGCGATATGGTTTCGTTACACGGCCACCTATAAATACCTCGTGTAAAGTTGCAATAAATTTGTCTCGCTCTGAGGTACTGCATTTTATTGAGTATCACTGGGTTCTCGGAACTTTGTACCGATATTGTACACAAAGGGATCATCCGACCACGCTAGGTGATCGTACCTGGCGGGCCGGAGCCCGTATGATGATGTTGGGCAATTGTATATATACTTAGTCGATGTATAAACTTTACATGCTGGATTCAGTATTATATGGTGAGTGATATTACAAACTCCTATTGTATACAGCGCCATCTGTTGTCTGACATCGAAACTTCTTCGTTTGTATGGTGTCGCTACACGTTTATCGTCGATGTTTGTTGATCATCTGATTTCGTCAAATGGCATTAAAAACAAACTTTGTCAATACGATAGTCCAAGACAGATTTAAAACATTAAAGTATCGTTTATTCTTGACGGTATTCGTGATGGTAAACTGATCAAAATTTGAAAACGGTTATTTACAATTTTGCCAAATTCTACAATTTCGTTTTATTTATTTATTTATTTATTTATTTATTTAATGTTACACCATCGACACATCACTATACAATTATAATTTAAAACAGTTAGGGAATTGTACAAGGTGAAATGCCTTTACAGGTGTATACAACACTTACGGTTAAAAACAAACATATATGATAAATAAAAAAGAAATTAAATACGGAATAACAATAGTTCTAATAAGAAAGTGGAATTAATGTTTTTGTTAAAAATTATGTAAAAAAAAAAAAAACAACACATTATAATCCTAAAACACAGTACATAATATATCAGGAACACAGTACCTGAATACAGAGAGTTCTAAACTTACCAATGTCTGCCATGAGAAAAATGTCGATATTGCTATTTTTTGAAGTAATATTATTATACGAACTCATAAGTCTGTTCAAAGGAGCATGTTTGCCTAAATTAGTTCTGCTTCGAAATGGACTAAAAACTCTTTCTATAGGGCGTCTGGGTAGATTGCTAGGGACGGTCAGATTTATTTGTCTAAGGTATTCTGGGGTAATTAATCTTCCATGAATTATCTTATGAAGCGTTATTAAGTCATTGACTTGGCGCCTTATCTCTAATGAATTCATTTTAAAATGATTAAGTCTTGTATTGTAGTCAGCACGATATGGACAGTGACGATCCTTAAACGCTAGAAAACGACTAAAATTATGTTGAATACGCTCCAACCTTTCGGAATGAACACTGTATTGGGGATTCCAAACTGGCGTAGCATATTCCAGTACACTGCGAACAAGAGCATTGTAAAGGCTGATAATTGCAACAGTATTTTTGAAAGGTTTGCAGATACGTTTAATGAAACCCAGCATTCTCCAAGATTTTAAAATAATACTGTCGATGTGATCTACGAAGCTCAGCTTTACAAACAGTAAAACGATTTGAAAATTGTAGAATTTGGAAAGTGTGAACCCGTACCACCTTAATACTGGACCGATTTTTGCATATCCGTGTAAGGGTAGGCACAGGTATATTCCCACATATTTTGCGAGCTATTTTAATACATATATTTCACATAAAGAAGGTGACCCAATACCCGCCTACGAGGCATCTAAATTCTGTGCTGAATATCCAGAAAGAAAACCAAACAAAATTAAATTGATACCCCAAAATTGCGTGCACGGTACTAATTAGAGAGACTGAATAAAGTCGGAAGTTCTCGTGAATTAAAGATGTAATACAATTCTTTTTTTTATGGTATTAGAGGCAAACAAGTAATCGGATCACCTAATGCGATTACCGTCACCCATGGACACCCGCAACACCAGAGGAGTCACAAGTGCGTTACCAGCCTTTTAAATTGCTCCCAACCCCAGGTAAACCTACTAGGATGTACAGGCGTGATGCTATCTTATGTAACTATTTGTAAAGTAAAACATTCACGGCAAAACATTATCCAGGTTTGCACTCACAGCCTACAGTACACACTCTTTTTAATAAACCACCTCCGTATCTTAACTAAACTCACACGTTAGAGGAAATTGTGTTAAAATTATCATATTTTCATCCCGAGAATGAATTTTAAAAGAGAATTCAGCCAAGACAATTTTAATTAAGTCCCAGTGAGCTCATTATCTTGGAGTGGCGTCAGTGGCACAGAGCGAGAAGGAACAAGTTTTTTCGTACAAAAATCTTTTATGTCGAGATAGCGTTATCTGCAGCAAATGTACCGACTTATATCTACTGACGTTCAGTTTGTTCAATTCAATTTTACTTTTGTTACAACTTGTAAGTGTTTTCAGGTGTGCTCCCTGCACTTCGGCTTATTTTAAAATAGTAAAGAACGCAGATTTTTCGGTTTACTCTGAGAACGACAAATTAAAAACTTATTCTATTATATTGCACTTATAATACTTTTTCTAATAAAATTGTATTATTAAACTTAGCTAATGTTTTCCGTCTTAACAAAGATTGGATATTTTTTACAGCGTTTCTTTAAGGAAGATTGTTTGAAAATTTAGAAATCTTACACATGAAACAGGAACTTGTGACCTCTGCAAATCGTGCCGCTGATTTTATCAACTAATCTCACTGTTCCATGGTCTTACCTGTTAAAATTTTGCATTTTAGGATTCTTAGGCGATGCTTTCAATTACGAAACTTACTTTAATGTAATGTGCTTCAATCCCAGGTTCAAGAACTGTTTTAGTACGACTTTTTCGATAAATAATTTATAGATCGAAAACTAGGAGAAAGGTTAGATTATTAGATTAAGAATTTCTCAAACCTGAGACCACTTATTAAATACATAATGAAACTGAATTATGCAAACGAATTTTGAGAATCGTGGCTAATGGAAATCCTTAGCCGCTGCCTTCCCTTTAGGAATACAGCCTAAAGTGACTATGTAGGTCCTAGTCATTAGGTTCGTTATTTTAAAAACGTTTTCAGTCTAATTTAATCTTAGAATCACTTTAATAAAAGTAAAATATAGAACGCCTTATGTAAATTACTGAAATAAAAAAATATTTAAATACACATTTTATGAAAACGTAATGAAATAACCATCTACATTACTTTTTTTATTTGACATGTAGCTGAAGGAACGCGACTACTAGCACAAATAGTATTTTTTATTTATAATATACGTTTTATACAAGTTCTTTGGATAATAGTAATTTCTACCTTTGTTAAGCTAACTCCAATGAATCCGCAATGAAATTTCGATGTCCTCTATAGTGTGATTTTTATAATGAGATTTTAGGTGTAAGTTTGATAGAACAGTCCATTTATTTAGCAACTAGCTGCTACTCGCCACTTTATCAGATTGGTTTTTTTTTTATTTGCAGAGCAAAATTTTGCTAGAATAAAAGTAGCCTATGTTACTCCTTATAACATCAGCTATCTCTGCCAGTGAAAGTCCCGTCAAAATCGGTCCAGCAGTTTCAGAGATTAGCCGGCACAAACAGACAGACAAATATTTTAAAAATTGATTTTCTTTAGGTACCCTTATAGTTTAGTAAAAAGCTGTTATTTTGACATTACAAACAGACAGTTCAATTTAATTATTTGTATAGATCGACAGTAGCGCATGGACTCTGAAACCATACCCGGTAGACGGCAATAGTCTCGCCGCGTATCCCATGGGACCTAAAATCGTTAGTGAAATGGGGATAGAGGCAACAGATCATGAGACTTTCTATCAACGGATTTAATCAAATCATATGACTCTTATAGGAAAGTTGATATTTTCGACATTTATTATTATTTTTATTTATTTATTTTGGGAAAACAAACAGATACATACAATTCTTAAATTAAATAACTTACAAAAAAAAGGTTGTTGGTAAGTGTGTACCTCACAACATTATCCACGAGTTAGTAAAATATTTGTTTTGAACTTAATTGCATGCGAGCAGAACTTTAACAATGGAAATATTGTAAGTCAAGTACAGTAGGTACATATAACTAATATAAACTACAAGAAATCAACGTCAATAAAAAAATAAAAATATTAATATGGTATAAAATAAAGATATAGAATAAAAAAAACAAATTGATCAAATATTACATTTAAATAAATACAGAAATCTAATTAATTAAAACCTAACAAGTAAGGTATAATTATTATAAGCAACATTCAATAATAATGAAAAAAAATCTATAGAATTGAACTAATAATAATATTAATATAAAAATAATAATATTTCAATTACTGATCACTATAATGTGTGTGAAAATTAATGATAGATTTAGGATAAATATACGTAAACATAATTATATACTAATATTATATAAAGAGGAAAGATTCAAATTTTTGTTTGTTTGTTTGTAAGGATTTAACTCAGAAACTACCGAACCTATTTTAAAAATTCTTTCACCAGAAGAAAGCTATAATGTCACCGAGTAACATAGGCTTTTATAATTATAATTTTATTAAAAATAAAGTACTGTAACTAACATAACCTAACCTATATTTACGCGAGTGAAGCCGCGGGCAAAAGCTAGTCCACCAATAAATCTAAATTTTAATAAATTAATAATATTTTAATAAATATTAATAAATTAAACTTTGTCTTTATACTACGAAAAACATACATATATAACTTCAGCTTTTTGTATATTTGGACGTCCAAAGTCGACGATCGAGTTTCAAAGAGCTTTATTCAAGATGTACTTCAATTTTGTCAAACGAGGCTCCTTGGAATTGTCTACAAATAAAGTCTTACTTCATTTACTTCATTTCTAGACATCTGGTCACAACTAGACACAAGTTAAGTGTAGCTATTTTCTCATACGCTAAAGATCAATGTTTATCAGATACAAAAATAATCTTAAGTCGGCTTTGATCCTGAAATAAGATAAAATTTATTGATTCAAATAAAAAGATCATATGCCTCAGGACGTCGGGAATACAGCCAGTATTTCGTATATATATATATATATATATATGTGTGTGTGTGTCGGAGAGTTGGACGGCAACTCGCTTTTGACATGATGAAATAACAAAATATAGGCGTGGTATTATACTTCGGACGTATACTAATGATAGACAAGTACGAGAGAAATAAAACAATAAAGGTTGTGATTATCTCTGATTTGATCCGTAACGCAGCGAGTTCGTCACCGAATGTGTCTGCACAAGCGTCTCCAGCGCTTATATAACGTCAAAATGACACAGACAGCCATAACTGTCACTCCAACTGACACATTGGCTCTGTGGTGACCTCACTCAAGCTTACGCTTGATTTTCCGAAACAAACCAATAGATAGCACTTTATTCAACTCCAATTACAGAAATAAATTGCATTACAATAATTATTTTCTTGACGCTTCGACATATATATATATATACATATGTATGTATATGTCGGCGAAATATTGTTCTAGATTATGACATCGTCATTAGTGGTTGCGGGTTTAGTGGGCGTCATCTGGGTAATATGCGAGCATAAAACACAACGATTCCGGTTATACACTATTATTAGAATAAATAATATTTTCACTTCACAATAATGTGGAGTGAAAAATAACAGTTAAGAGTTTCCAGAGTAGTAGAGCCTCAGTGATTTCAGCATGAATGGGCTGGCTCGACCGAGGAAGGACTATCCTCTCACTGAATATGGACGTGAAATAGCAGTATTCCTACTGTTGTGTTTCGTTCGGTGAGTAAGAGTTCCGGAGGCCCAATCACCCCCTTTCCCCCATTCCCGGTCCTTCTCCTTCCCACTTCCTTTCCTAAAGGGTCGGCAATGCGCAAGTGATGCCTCTGGTGTTGCAGGCGTCCATAGACTACGGTGACCACTTACCATCAGGTGGGCCGTATGCTGGTTTGCCACCTTAGAATAATAAAAAATAAAGACCGAGCAGTGGGTTCAGGACACCGAACTTACTTTTTACACTCTCAACGTTCTGACTCGATCAGTCTATCACTCAAATGTATCTCAATAGCTGTCGGCCTTCCTAAAGTAAAGATGGCGGTTCGATCTCACTTGAGCCCGCGCTCTGCTCTTATTGGTCGTTACAGCAATTACAATATTCATAACTTTTATTAGATTAGTAAGGTTAGTAAGGTTTTTGAGTCATAGAATAATTTAACAAATCAAATAAAATTAAATTAAGAATTTTAAAAGCAATTAATATGTAAACTAATAATATTGTGAATTATATATTGTGTGCAAGTATTAAGGATAACACCATGTCTTCCTTCTTCCTTGCCTAAACTATTCCATCGTGACATGAGTAAAGTAAATAAACAGCTTGCATATGCAGCAAAACATTTGCCTTCTTGTGGTTTACCAGTAAGCATCTTTAAGTATTCGTTTGTTGTAGATCTTGTTACTCCAATCTCGACATCTAGCTCATAAAAATTTGTTCAATAAATAGGCGTATCATAGCTGCGTAGGTGACGCGTAGGCATATCGTAGACTCTGAAGATATCTCTTTCGTAGACGATAAACATAAAAATGTTTAGTAGTATTGAGACGAGCTATCAAAGGTCTCGATAAATTTCGAATATTCTTATCATAATCGAATCTGTACCATTGTAGATATTTTACCACTTTTCGTCTTTGTAATAATTTAATTGGAGCTGCAAGGGATAAAGCATATGGATGCATGAATCGAGAATAATTTTAGAATGTAGGTTTGCGATGGTGAGATGCCTATCTTATTTGACTACATTGTTCTTTTATATAACAAAGCACTACTATACTATGCTGTAGGGTGAGCATACGGACCGCTGATTAGTCAGCGATTACTATGGTAAGACCATGGTCTATAATTGCTAGCAATACTAGAGGTGCCACTCACGTGTTGGCGATTCGAGAGAAAGGGAATTCGAGAGGAAGGGAAATGGAATGGCAGTATAACTTGGTTCTGTTATTTCATTTTTTTTCACTACGTCGTGAGTAAACGGTCTGGAGACGCTTATACCTATACTCTGGAAAGCTTACTCACGCTGCGAAACACAGTACGTGTTACTACTTTCTTCTAAGATGGTGTTTCTGCCGAAGTAAGACGACTCGTTCGTACCGTGCCAAAAATTCTGCGGCGGACTCTACTACTCGTAAAGTTATAATATGATAGATGGCTTTGGAATGCAATTAGGGCAATGAGGCATTGATTGCTGTAATGATTTATGGTTGAGGCCAGTTCAGACAATAAAACTTCAATGCAACTCGATCTCTGCTTTTCTTCTTAAGGAAATTTTATTATAATCAAGATCAGAAGGTCTCTATCTCTTAAATAATTGTCATTCTATGAACAAGAACAAGACAAAGCTGTACACTCAGTAACGCTGTCTTATTTCCTTGGTGGTAAAGGCCTTTTGACTTCGATCAGGATGCACCCATGTAGAGGCAACGTAGGAGGCTTATTGTTATTACATTTTCAAAAGAAAGAGCTAGGTTGCCATCAAATCATATAGATTCAGGGTTCTATTACTTTTTGGTCGGGCGACGAAGATCGACTAACTCCAAGCTTAGCACAAATTGTATTAGTCATAAACAAGTTTAATAGGGTTCAAAAGCAGTCACAAAATTTAGGCGAGAGTGTAACTTTGATTTTGAAACTTATCAATTGTTCGATGTAGATCACCACTTTTATAACACTTCTTTTAATTGTTTATTATTTTAATTAATTTGGGAGGATTTCACATATTATCATAATACTACACAGACTATCTATACACAATGGGTATGCTAAAATGTATGTGTTAAAAATTGACGTCATCAGTTTTCACGAGTCAAAAGAAACACAAAGATTTTCAGCCAAAGTTCAACAACAAACCATTTTAATGAAGGCTTTTTGAAGCCCTAATAATCAGATGAAGTTGAAATTTTTGTGTAATAACAGCACTGTGATAAGTATTTCATTACAACTATGTCTAGAGTTTCGTAATAAAAATAGAATTTGGATTGCAAGCGTTGCAACGAGAGTTTTGATAATATTATGATTATCTCAATGTGCCTAGTCCGGTTTAGATCATTCAGCTTAATGGGTAACCCAGGAGGCCAGGATTATTATTTCTGCGAAAATACTTGTCTTTTGGATTCCTACATAAGATTATTTTTAAGATTATTTGTTTTGTGTGTTATGTGTTTGTTAGCAAACCAAAATAAATAAGTAAAATAAATAAACATAAAACAATAGTGCGGACATTGATGTCCTTTTTATATAATAGGTAGCATGGTTTGTCCATTTATACTTTAATAAAAATCATTTAAGACTAACTTCGTCAAATGTTTCTGTTCCACATCTACCATGCCTGTGGTTGACAATAAAATAACAAAATATAAAATAAATAAATTTAAACGTTCCCAATTCAATTAAAACCAAAAATAAATAATTAAATAACGTCAAAAGAAATAATTGATAGCGTCCAAAAACTGCAACGGTTTCGGCTTATCCCCAACGCTTCCAGGATAAACGTAAGCGGTGATTTATTTTTATAAATAGAATGAGGATTATTTAAACGTGTATTTTAATTATTTTTAATTAAAATCTGTGGGCCAGTTTTTCCTTGATTAAATTCCGCTTAACCGCGCGGGGAAAATACGCACGATGGGCGAAAGTCTCTTTAAGTGTTTATGCCTTTATTTGGATAATTAATTTGGGAGTAAGATCTTCTTGTTGGTGAAGATTAGGGATTAAAACATGATTGATGTAGCCAAGATGAGCGCTTGTTCGTGTAATAGATTTTATAATCGTGGTATTGGGGTATTATGAGATGATTAGCTTATGTTATTTTCATGATGAATATTATATTGTAACTGATATTATAACTGCGAAAGTGAGTTTGTTTGTTAACTTTCACAACTTAATTACTCGACCGATCATCATGAAATTCAGCATACCCGTGGATTATTCAATCCTGCAATATACCACATACTGATTTTTTAAATATTATTATATCGTATCGAAGCTCAAAGATATACACACCCTCTCTGACTGACCCTCGATGATAATATAATAATGAAATCTATATAGAAAAGTTTTCGTTGAATAATCTTTCGGTATTTCTATTATCTATAAAGCTGAATAGTTTGTTTGTTTGGTTGAACGCGCTAATCTTAGGAACTACAGAATCGAATTAAAAAATCTTTAAGTTTTGGATAAGCTATATTACAGCACGCTTTGACCAATACCAATACCAATACCAATACGCTTACCAATGAAAAATGTTGCAAAAACGGGAAAAATTCTCTTACGCAGACGAAGTTGCGCGGGTCAGCTATATAGCATTATATAAACTGCAACAGACGCGAAAATACGTGAACTATTTTTGTTAATAATTAATATCCATATTAATTTAAATTTTTAATATCTTTATTAAGATCACATACCTTAAGGGATTGTTATCGCGCTAAGCTGGTATTACTTTTGAGGAAGGTTATTAGGCTAATTAACATCACGAGCCATAGAAGCAAAGCGGGTGAAAGGACAAAACTCGTATAATATAAATTACTACATATTATAAAACAAAGTACCCCGCCGCGTCTGTAAAACTACTGAACGGATTTTCATGCGGTGTTCACCAATAGGCAGAGTGATTCGCGAGACAGGTTTAGGTGTATAATTTGCTAAGATTTTGTACTACTAGTGCGAAGCCTGGGCGGGTCGCTAGTTTAAAGATATGTAGTGTATGTCTATTATCTTTACCGAATTGTCTGAGGAAGAAGAAACTAACTTTGAATAGGATGAAAAGAATACTATCGAATTCGTACATTAGCGCTAGCTTTTGGTATATAGTATTAAATAAAAAGACCAACTAAATCGCAAGTTCATTATTGAATACATTTCGAACAATGTACGATTAAAATAGTTCTGATGAATACTAACTTAAGTTGTCCAATACATTTCCAACTTTATTCACTAATCAAAGTTTTTTGCGTCGCTCTATTATTCTGTCAGTGTACCTAATATCATATAATTATCCTTTTTGAATTGTTCATTGTGTGAAATTAAAAGCTCCTTTATCTCGGCTGTGGTTATGTATATGACTATCTATTTTAGGAGATAGATCTTCTTGTGGGTTTTCACTTTTTATACCGTACTAACGATGAGAAAGTTAATGGTGAGAAATAAGTGAGATATGTTTTTTATACCAACGCAGAATCAAATTTGTTTGTATGCCACATTAAATTGCCGAGATTTTTTAGCTATTTGTGTCACAAACTATTGGTGTTATTGTAAAGGGTTGACGTCTTAGACTCTTTTTAGGCTGCTGCCTAAACGGTAATAGTTTAAAAAAACAAAGATATGCATATCGAATATACCTAAGATGAAATAATTATCAAAATTAAATAATAACTACTAAATATTAAACCCAGCAGCGTGTTGCTGAATCTAAGGAAACAGAATTTATTAATTTTGTTCTTTTATCCTATTATAAGATGCAATTCTAGTTAGGCGAGAAATATCAACGGTGGTACCATAGACTCGCGAACTAAGTGGTTCTTAACGCACGAACTGGCACAATTAGGGTCAGTGTTCAGGGTCCGGCCGGGTAATGAGCCCCGCCTATCCGGGTGTCCGGGGCGTGTGACGAACAAGAATTTGCGTTTAGTAGAAATTAAATATTATTTAATAGCGTACTGCTTTTAACACAGTTACGTTTATATCTCACCGGTTAAAGAAAAGGGCAAACAAAATACACGAAATCGAGATTTGTATGGAATCATCCTATATTTTTGTCGGGTTGAAACGTGGGTGTTTTTATACATAGTTCACTGACGAACATATAGCACGTGGAGCTTTGAAATGAGTATATCTTGTGTTATATATATTAAAGTTATGTTTGTAAATTTTTAAAGGTTGCTTTTAGTTGTAGTATTTAACACTTTAAAAATACCTACTTGTACTTGTGGCTACATCATGAAGCGAGCTTCAATCAACACATACTTCAAGTCACCGACGAAGATAAGTAAATCTTTCCATCCGTCAAGTGCCAACTACCTTTACGAGATGCAGGGGTCTTTAAAATAGATTGTGACTGTGGACTTTCATACATTGGTCTAACCAAGAGAAACATAGGTACCCGCATAAAAAAACACATAGTCACCAAATTTATTTTCACCAATCTCAACAAATTCATTTTCATAATTGTATCTCTCTTACATTGTATATATGTTATATGCCCATTTATTGGAAAACTATTTGAATCGTAACTCTTCACAGACTTTGACAGCACGTATTTTCGTGGTTAAATTCCTAAATGGGAGAACAATTCAAGAATTTACATGGGAATTCCTTGACACCATTTCCCACCACAATTGTACAAGAAAAGCGGCAAACAAGTTCACGACCCGCCTGATGGTAAGTTGTTACTGTAGCCTATGACGGTTTGCGTATTGGCGAGACAATTTTTTTTAAGTCATGATTCCTTCCAATTTCTTCTGCCTGTGCAAGCGCAGAGGGCAGTTTCGGACTTTTATCGGCTACACCACTGTGTTCTTCTTCTCTTTGCATATGGCCGGTGATGAGAGGTCAGTTCAGCAGCCTAGTCCCAGCAGCGTGTTGCCGAGTCTAAGGAAACAGAATCTATTCTTTTTGTTTTATTACTTTTATGAATACAACTAGTTACCGCACTAGTCGTTGTTCCTCTGTCACAGAGGACAATAAAAACTTTAAAACAGCGGACACTCAGACCAACTATTTGTGGATTTGTGGAGTACACAAATGTTTGCCCGTATGGAGATCTAACACACAACACTCAGTCCAGTGTCAGTGGCAAAGCCACCACTTAAGCAACTAAGCCATTCGTCCATCCATGTAGTAAAATAAAAGATAGAACGAATGAACTTACTTTCTAGGTGAAACACAGTTACACAGTTCTTACTCTTACGTCGGTTACCTGTAAAAGAGTGCTATTTTCCTAATAGCCGGCTCTCTTTAATTGTAGTTTTCAGAGTTCGAATAAATTCTTATACAACAACTTTGTCCGTCCGTCTGTCTGTTATACAACTTTCAACTCAAGAACTGTAAGAGATAGAGACTCGCGGTCAACGCTGTTCAACTCAGCATAGTCGATATACCCCCGAAATGACTATGACCTTTGACCTCTGATCCCACGTTTCAAGGTTGCATATTACTTGACCCATTTTTTCGAACTCTAAGATTTACGGCTATTCATAGCCGTTTCTCACTTGTTTAAAGCTGTGATTGCCTCATTTTTTTTATAAAATTTTAATCTGGCAATTATATTGTAACTTAATAAATTTAACTTAGCCATTCATAAATGTTACTTACAGATCAAAATAAATAAAACTTTAAATTTTATTTGCTTAAATTTGACCTATTTTCACTTCTCTTGTATCATGTTTAATAATAACTGTCCAGTTTATGAGATATCCCAGTGCTGGGCACTGGACTCTTCTCAATACGGTAAGGGTTAAACCAAAGCCCACACGCTGACTCAGTGCGAGTTGGCAGACTGCATATCTTCAAGAACATATGTAGAGTCTCTAACATGTAGAAACCTCACAATATTTTCTTTTTATTTAATACTAACATAACTTTAAAACGTCATAGGTGCATGTTGTGGGCTCAAAATTGCGATCTTTACGTGGCATTCCATTGGCCTGTCCACTCGACTATCAATTCAATTCAATTCGTTTATTGCACTCCATAATGTATATACAGGTCTTATAAATGTAGAGAGAACAATTATGGACCCCGTCGACCCTACTGCGTGCTATGTTCTGTTCTATCCACAAATATTTGAAAAATATCATCAAACACATACATCAGCAACGCTTAAACTGGTAAATATCACGCCACATAAATATCGGTACTCCCTAGTATCACACAAGTATTACTCCAAAATGCATCTGCGTTCAAGCTTTTATTACACCGAATATACTCGAGTACAGCACAAGTATTGGAGTATATACTCGTAGTGGGTGCTCAATCGCGTTTATGTCGTCCGGTATTCAGGAGATAAATATTCACGTTTAAGTTTATAGCTGGTTATTCGGTGCTAGGTTTAGTTTAGTGTCGAGTTTTGTGGGGATGAAATACAACTAGTTTGTAGTGTTGGTAATGCTTACATATACGAAGTGTATCTTGTTTGTATTGTGGCGTATATTTGCTCTTACGTTTGCTATCTTGAGTGGGTCTATTAACGTGTCAGGTAAAATGGTGACTGCACAGATGGCGTAGTGATTTTTGTGATCGCCTCGCCACTGCCGCCATGCTGCGTGTTGTGGGTTTGATCCCCACACGGGACAAAGAATTTGTGTGGTCCACAAATAGTTGTATAAAGTTTGGATGTTATTTGTGTCTGGTGTTTGAATGTTAGTGAAATCTTTGGAGACACAGGCACAATTCCTAAAGTTCCTTGTTTTTTAAAATAAATAAAAGAAGATACCAAAAAATCAAAATGTTTTTGGGTTTTTTTTGTTACAAAATTCTGAATAGCAGCATTGAATTTGTAAATGTGATCGGTTGCAATGAATAGGCTCGCCGTTTATTCCCAATTACATTTCTAGCGCCATGTGGATTCCTTACTCCTCTGCCCACATATTCACGCTGTGATAGCCGAGCCGCCCACTGTTAATGCCGCATTAAGTGTTGTGGTGATTCGAATCCCACTTAGGACCATAATTTGAGAAATCTAATATAATTTTAGTCTGGGGCTATTTTGTATCTGGCGTTATTGCCCTCGCGACACAAGCCTAGATGCTTCGTGGTACAAATAAAAAATAAAAAATAATATTTAACGCCACGCCTGTATATCCCCGTAAACTCCGGCAGAGGCGTATAATATTTCTGCATATATAAGGGGGTCGTGCTAAATTTCAAGAATGCACTGCCGTTTTCGCGTTGTCCGATATTGTAATTAGATTTTTATAAAAATCTAAGTCTTACATTGACAAGTTAATCGAAACTCTTCGGTTTTCGATACAGTTACAACTAAACCCGTCTGTCAATTAGTCCGCGAGTGAACTCAAAGAATATCACAAAAGAGGTTTGTTGGAAAGTTAAAAAAAAAGAAATGGAAAAAGTTCTCTCATTATAAGAGCTTAAGGGTCTCGGCTCGCTATGAAAGGGCCGAGTTGTTCGTAATCCAAGACTCTTTTGATTTACGAATGCACAAGACAGATGTTTGCGAACAGCCTATAAATATTCACTTCTTTTAAATTATTACCGCCCCTACTAGGCCAGTATCTCTGTACTACAACAGATTAAGAGCGCTTAATTAAAATATTCCACGGAAAATTGTTCTAGTTGCCTTTTTTAATTGAAAAATGTTCTTAGAAGCCCGCCTTTAATTTGCCACTACTGCGAACATGAGTTTTGTTCATTTTTGTAAAACTATTATTTAAAATCGAGTCTGTAATCTTTTTGTTCATCTATTTCATTACACAGCTAAGGTGGCGAACAAACGATCGGCCCGTTTGCTTTCAAGTTTAAAAACTGGAGTGACTATACGATTGTTGACCATCAGGCGGAGTGTAGTCATGTTGACAGTCAATTATAATAATAATAAAAAAGACTATGGAACGAAGCACGAGGTGTCGCTTGCGTATGGTATCCAGGAGATATGGACTTACTTCGTTATCAACGCAAGGTACATTAATATCACTTGCGCTGATAACGCATTAGTAATGTTATATATCCATAAGAGTTCCAAATATTCAGCGAGCTTAAATGTCAAGAATACATTGGGTAATATTGAAAAAAGTTCGTTAGTGGAGAAGACCTCACAGAGAAGAACTAATTCTTCTTAATTTATCAGATTCCACGCTCAGGAATGCGATGCAAGACTATCATAGAGCCGCTCTCTAGGTGTTAGTATTTTGCCGTTTGAGTTGAGTTATCATAATTCCTACTTATTTCAAAAACATTGACCGATGTCTTCTCTTTCAAACTGCACTTGCTCTAAGCCTGGTTAATACAAGATTAAAAATAGCACCACGCGTAGAAACGCGCAGATAAAGCCAGCTCTATCCCAGAGAATACCGCAAGCAAAAACCCACTCTAGCGCTAAGAAAGTCGTGACAGAGCGTACATTAATCCTACTAAGTAAAAATAAGTTTAATTCGTTGATTAAAGCGCAACATTCACGCAGTGATGTACGGGCGCCGTCTCTAGGAACAAGTCAACAGTTGAATGTTTCGTACACGTCAAGTTAATAAAGCCGCGTACCGTTACAGTACAAAGCTAATAGATTAGTTTAGATCAAAGTAGTTGTGTCTTGTTCATGGGCTTAAGTAAATAATGTCTTCTGGAATGGAGTGGGATTTCGGTGACTGGTAAAGGACTTGCTTTGCGTAGTTAGGAACTATTTCATTTCTTAGACAAAATTTGGTAGGCTACCAAAATTTCTATTTACACTTCCGATCGCTACACGTGTCGTGCAATGCGCTATGTTGAAGTTTACAAATCTTTCTTGAACTTTTTATACAACAATGGTAGTAATCAAGCATACGGTCTGCCTCATAGTAAGAGAGTACTACGGTAACCGGTCATATACTACGGTATATCATCGCTTCAATACCAGAGGTATTACTAATGCATACTATAGGCTCTTGTGAATAAACTTGTTTCACTACGCTGTAGCGGGTTATTTGTTTTTAGCCATAATACAAAGTTATTAAGTTATGAAGATCTGTGTCATAATTGATTCACACTGCGACTACGCTAATAGAGTACGTAGTGTAAGTCTTTAGGTACTCTAAAATAAACGCGAGAGGGTGCACGTGACGCGAAACTCGCGACGGGAAGCACTGTGATTGGCCAAAGCATAGCGCAACGTGTCAGGATTGACAACTTTACGAAATTTAAATGTTTTGCGCTCGGGCGGCAAACATTCTGAAGTCTGGTTATAGTATAGGGCGACTCGCCAGGACGACCAACTTAATAATATTTGAATGATGCGCGCTTCATGGCAAATTAAATGTAAAAAGGGATGAAAAGAGCTACGCTACATAAAACTCCAGAACTCTTTTTAACCAGGCGAAACGTAGTAACAGTATTGCTTCTTTTACTGGAAGTACCACCTGTATTCTAACATAACTTCGAACATATAACATCACGTATATTTTAAACTTGCAATACTTATTCCGCTTCAAAAGCAAAATATGACTTATAAGCGCATTTGAAGAGGAATACTAGTATTAAGTTGGAGTTCGCTTCGATCCCATGACGCGGCTGACTATTATCGGGGGAGTTTAGTATTGTCAACTATCTGCATATATATACACTCTATTACAATAGTTGTTGAATATTATTGCATATATTTTTTCAAACCTTTACGAAATAAAAGTTATTACTATTTTGTGTTTGTCCTTCAAGGGTATTTTCACGCAGTAAGTGTAGGAGACTATTGCTACATATGGAACCAATTAATCTGGGCTATTGGGCTATCCTATAGCTCAGATTTTTTGATTTTTTGCCATAGTATTTATTATACCAGTCCATCAAACAACCATGTGTTTGATGGGCTGGTATAATGAAAACTATGGCTAAAAATGGTGTCTGCTAGTAATATACTGTTTCAGTACAAAGTCGGATCGGCAGACGATGACGGTAGAAGGCTCACTCGCGCGGCTCACTAGATGGGCCTCCTGAATAGCCACTAGGCATACAAACCTTAAAGGCAGCAGAAAGCAACACCAGTGTAAGCGGCTAAGGGTTTTAGAGCACTGCGGCGCCGGTTTCACCATCACGGGCCTCGTGACAACGGAGACCCAGAGCGGGTTTACCTGTAGTTATGCCCTTGAAAATAACATTTCCGCCCTCAAGCATATAGCTCTAGCGGCCCTCTCTGACCGGCTGACCAAGGCAAGCCAGAGTTAAGAGTTCTACGGGCGCTCCTGAAGTTCCACCCCAGCCAGCTAGTAAAGGCAAGCCGGGGATGAGGCCCTAACCGACTCTCTGAGGCATTCAGGACCGCAGTGTCACCACTCATATTCAGCTCGCCACAAGCTGCCCTTCGGTTTGTGCGCTTTAAGTAAACCCGGTGCAACATTTTTCGTACATTTTTATATCACGAGGTGAAGGTGATATTTTAAAGCTAAAGTATTATGGCCTCCAAGATCGCGTTAGTCTCATGATGAGATAATGATTGCCCCAGAGGGGTTATTATTATTAATTATATATATTATGTGGGCAGTGTGGGGTGAATCCAAGGATGTGAGGCGTGTTCCTCACTTCGCAATTATCATATTAAAATAGAATTTCGCCAAGTAAAGCCTAAATGTAAAAAAAGAAAATCACCATTTTCAACGTAATTTTATTTAAATAATTTACTAGCCCAGTCTGGAGTCTGTTGTGCCTTCGTCTCTGAAGAACGCACATACGTAGTAGGTATCTAGGTAAGATTTAGTTAAATAGTTCCATATAAATAGATTTTAGAAATTTTTAGAAATTTAAAATAGATTTTACTAGTCAGCGTTTGTACGCTGACTGGTAAAATCTATTTCAAATTTCAGTGGACTCTGTATTTGTTTCTCTCAGTGGCGCCAGTAATAAATGCAGCTATTAAGCATGAGGTCCTAAGAAGCAACGTCCTTGGGATTTCATCAATTACATTTCACAAAGTATTCTCAATAGTAACATGGAGTCTGGAAATGGATACGTTAGACGTTAGGCACCGCTCCTATTACGTGCGATATAAAACCTAGTTTGTGAAATTTGAGTGTGATATACTACTGCCTACCTTTTTGGGGACATAGACGATATATGATTATTAAAATATAATTTTTCGTTTAATTGGCGCACAGATCTTGGAGTATAAAATAAAAAAGTATAAATTAAAGAGAGTCGGTACTATTCAGACTTAACATCATAAAGTGTCACCTATACATATATAACCATGCCTTACATGTAGCCTAAGCATATTAGGCTGGTCCTAATAGTTTTTTAAATACGTAAAGGTACTCTACTAAGGCCTGGTTCCTGTATCAAAAATCCAGTCGTTTTAGCTACGGAGAGTTGAAATTTTTACATATTTTTTACAGCATATGTGTAAAAAATTAATCGCACGAATCGTTAGGTGGTATAAAAAGCGAGCTTAATAACAGATTGGGATTGCATTTGTTTTGATATTTCAACTGTTTATTCTTTTATGAAGGAAACATAATGATGCCTTTTAAATATACTTGAATTCATAATTATAAAACATTTCGCCAGTATTCCAATTTCTGATAATTGCTTCGAGGAAAACGCATCGCATAACTTGTTCAGCTTTTGCAATAATTACTTATACGCTGTGCCTGGATGCTAAAACAAGCTCAGGCAGTTCGTAAAATTTTCTATTATTATTGAAACATCTACACTACATTACCCAGTATTTGTGATATATGTATACGTAGATTTACGTTTCATTGAACCAGCAGAAGTTTGAGCTTATGTTTCTGGCTCGATTGGTAGGATAGCGCAATTTGTTAAGGAAAATTCTTAGTAGCACCCCAGTATCGTGCATTAAGTTCGGTAGGGCATTAAGCTCCTGCTGGCTAAATGTGTGTATATCCTCAAAGACCAACGCGTCAATAGTTATATTATACATTACTATCTACATTATTAACTTAACTGCCTTGATGACGCAACGGTTATTAATTACATGAGATCTGGTTAGTAATGCCCGTGTTTGTCAATAAATTTTCGCTCGCCTCTTATTTATTACGTGGAATCTTAAACTACTAATAATACATTTATAATTAAATCTAAGAAGATATATGTATGAATATTATATATTGTTTTTTATTTATATTTCTATATACAACATGAGGCCGGAGGTTACCTTAGCTTACAGACCCTTACACCGCCGGAAGAATTATTCGTATGTTACCAACCTTGTAAAGCCTTTTGATTCCCTTCTTATAGAACCCCATACTATACTCTCTTAAGAAAAACATGGTAAAGAGATAATTCATAACTTAGGCATCCGTGAAAAGACTTAGCTTTAACTTATAGCGGTAGAAAAGAATATTTGAGTATTGCATGATTGAATACGCAACTTATTGAAATAATCGAAACTGTTTGATTCGAGCATGGCACGTGATGATATAGGTTTAATCGACGAGTTTTCGTATGTCTTTAGGTCATTCACCAGATATTTATATGTCGTATCTTTATAACGCGTATCGATTTAAATGATTAGATTTTTTTTATCGATAATCGCCTATAGTTTTTTCCAAATAACTTCATTTTAAGTATGAGTAATAATTATTTCTTGTACAAGACTTGTCCTAGTAATCTATGTAGCTGTATTGAGAAGCTACTAACAACAAAAACGGGCAGGAGGGCGGAGCGTGCTCCGTGACGTATGCTAGTGATTAGTGCGCCGCTGCGCCGGTCACTGAGATATTGTGTGCTCAGCGCTTTTTGTGGGCTGAGGACTAAACTGTTTCTCTGCGTAAATGAAATATTTCATTGTTAGGGTGCCTCACGGCTTGGTACCACCAATATAATTATGGAATACCGCATACATATATAAATAATAAAAATAATATCAGCCCTGTTTGTAAGGTGTCTCTCCGCTGGGCAAATACTAGCGTTAGCGTTAGGCTAAGGTAAGCGTTAGGTCATAGTCCACTACTAGAGTTAGTGACTGTGGGTTGGCGGACTTCACATATCAGCAGAACATTATGGAGAACTCTTTGACATACTTTCAGGCTTCCTCACTATGATCCCCTTCGCGTTGAGGTGAGTGAGCGATAACAATAATATGATCACTCGCTTTACACTAATTAATTATAATTATCTAATTAATTCGTACATCATTTCGAAAAGTCAGAGGTGCGTGCCTCGGAATTGAATTCGAGATGTCAGCCGTTGGTGTACCACTAGTATAAACTTTTGCTTTAGAATAAATACCATAACTGAATACTTAAAATAATGAACTGAAGAACTGTTAGAACTATATTAGTTACGATAGCATGTATATATCTAAATAAAAAGGAAATAGACACAAGCAAGTATCTCCATTCAGTCCGGGAATACTTCAGAACAATTTATTATTGTTGCGAGACTGGAGCGAGGCAAAGTTATTCTTTCAGATGTAATGGTAGATTAGTAATACGATTTCAACCACTTTCAACCGTAAATTATGAGGTGCACGTAAACATGTTAAATATGCAAAAGTAATTTCGCGGATGTGAATGTAGTATGTATTTTAAATCCAGGCTTATAAAGCCGTCACCTCACAGCGAAACCTAAACTTTGTTACCGGTGCAGGCTAGGCTTTATTATTACGAAGGCTTCATGAATCTACCGATTGTAAGGCGTCGGGGCAAGCGCTACGATGACGCGTAGCTATTGCTACGAAAATCGCGTAGGTGGTTGTAGCCTATTGCTACGAAAGAGTCTATCTGATGTCACGCCGATTTAGATTCGAAGGAATGTATTATACCGTATCAGTCATGATGGTTTCGCGACATGTATTGTACCGTAACAGTCACGATGGTATCGTGACATGTATTGTACCGTAACAGTCACGATGGTATCGCGACTCTGTCACTACGAATGTCTACAATTCTACCGTTGCGAAGTTGCTTCTCTGCCAGTAGTACTAATCTATATGATGGCAGTAAAGTTGATTGCGTTGAATGTTGCTGGCAACTCTCGACCTCTCGGTTTATTGGGTCGAGCTTGTCTTTTTATTGTTTTTTTCTGTCTTAAGTAAAATATGCAACTTCTCTCTACGCCCATGAGTGATTTGCGTGGGTAGCAAATTGGACTACGATTTATCCTGTCAGTTTTCTTTGTTTTCAGTCTAAGCATTTTGTTTTCCATTCGTTTCTAACAAATCGTTTCTTTTAAAATAGAAATAAGCTATAAAAAGGTAGAAAATAATGGTATTGTATGTCTAAATTTCGTTTCGTTTTTTTTCGTTAAAAATCGTTTCGTTCGATTTTGTTTTACTTAATCGAACAAGTTTAAATTTTTCGTCGGTGTCGGTGACCGTGACACTGCAGATTTCAAGAGCATCTTTCAAGGTTGGGACTTGATCGGTTACACATAAAATTCATTAAAATATATATGTATATCTGTGTAGCCGTCAAAAGGATGTTTCTGGCGTTATTACTACAGGGTTGGCGTAGTAATTGACGTTGTCTCGCCACTGCCACTGCGCTGAGTATTGTGGGTTCGATCCACGGGTGAAATTGCGTGATCCACCAGTCGTTGTTCCAAGTCTGGATATTCTGTGTGTTAATTGAATGTTTGTAAAGATTCTCGTGATATAGCAAGCAACAATAGGGCGGTAATTACCTCTTAAAAGTATATCTAGCATTTTCTTATCTCTTGGTTGATTGTTCGAATCCAATCAAAAAACATGTTCTTTGGAATTTTTTTGGCATATTTGTCTTGAGATCATAAAAGACATTTTTAATTGGACTCGACTATTAGTCATATTGTCCCATACAGGCACACTGGGTAGTTATCGTTACGGGAAAACTGTAATGTATGCTTAATTTATTTCTTTTTACTCGCATAGTTTGTAAGAAAATTGTTACTAACTCATATGGATTATGTCCGAAATAAATGTTTTATTATTATATTATTATTATAAGCGTATAACCATTTAAATATGACCACAACTCTGTGTTATACGCTGTATATTATATAGAGGACTAGATATTGACGTAGGAACAGAACAATTTGGCCGCAAACACCTGGTGAAATCAATTTTCTGGTGCCTGCACACAAGCTCGCCATATTTCGGTACTGCGGCTTTTACAGCCCGAAACGTAAAACTTATTTGTTTTAATCATGTCTCGCTAATTGAAAATACAATAATGAATTATGTTCATAATGAGTACATTCTTTTTTAGATATACAAATAATAACGTTCTATTTTGGGGTAATCTTCTTATTTGAGACAATTTCGTGATTTGTTTGTTGTTTTTAGATTTTAAAATAACCGATCTTCAAATCATTAAATACCAAGTTGAATGTGGTACTTAATATTTTTAGTCAATTTCTTCTTTCTTTCAGTTTTTGGTTAATAATTATTTGAAGTGTTTTCGTGTAACTTCTTTACTGACAATTTAACACACGGCAAAATGTAGATGTGAATTCACATATTTACTTTCGCCAGCAATGGCGCGTTGGTGTTTTTTCACATCTACTTATCTCTGTATCGCAATCCGCATATTTACATAGTCTTACGACTGTATGCCTAAAGGGCAGGCAGAGGTCTGTTTTTACCAAATCTAAATGAATATCCTGTCTGATTGCGGGTGAGCATATTGCCATCTACCATGCAATCTTACAGACTGCACGGTGCTAGTAAAATATTTTTGACTGAAAAACCAAATTACCTCTCGCCCGATCGGAGAATCAAGCCGAGAACTAATCGCGTAAACCACCGTAATCAATAAGAGAAAGAGACAGGTGAAACCTGAGCATAGCACACATACACGCACACACACGTATAAAAGGTATCTAGTCACACGAGCTAAAGGAATCTTATACAATACGAGATACCAATAAAGAAAACAAAAAAAGGCAACAGTCAGCAAATAATTCCTTTCGGCGTCAGTTTTTATTGACATCCTTTCATCTAGTGGCGGCTGAGCGAGTATTCAGCATTCACAGTAGTGATCCAGCGCCGCCTTTGTTGTAGGTGTATGGCGATACCAGATATTTCAGCTTGTGACTGATAATATTGAGAGCTGAGTGTTTAATGAATGGAGAATTTGAGTGTTTTTGAATAATATGCAGATTTATTATTTTGTATAAAAGTTCTGTAAAGAACTGTTCGTGTGTAAAATTAAACATACTTACACTCAAAAGACCACACACATACATAAATATACTGATTATTAATGTCATTACATGTTTCTCATTAATTGTTTTATAAAATTTATATATATTTAGTTGCCATCGACATGTATAATTTTGACTTTACTATTAGAAGTGCGCATACTATTAATCTGGGCATATATACATCTTCATATGACCTGACCATCCACAACACAAGGCTACCAATATAAAAACAATACGAAAAAGCAACAAATATCTACATTTTCGGCAATATTACTTTCTCGCTGAAACCTAATCGACAGCTACAGTACTAGTCAGTATGTTTGCGACGAAACGTGCTCTAGGAAAGAACATAATTGATTCCCCTAGTGTCGAATATATTTTTCTTAGTCCTCTGGGTTTAGGAGCGAGGCTAAATTGCTTCTACATGATACGGCAGTATATACTTGGTAAAATTTCTACAAGCTTTTCCGGTATTTGGCTAATTCGATTCCGATAATTATAATAATAATCGGTTTGGCTGCTTGCAACAATATCAGCCCTGTATAAAGACTGCTTATGGGCACAGGCGCTATTTTCAGCTCAGTTTAAGCCTATCAACTCAGTATAATAATTTCATGAGTAGTAGAGCGTCGCTGATTTCAGCATGAATGAGCAGGCTCGACCGGGGAAGGACTACCTTCTCACAGAATATCGACGTGAAATAGCAGTATTCCGACTGTTGTGTTTCGTTTGGTGAGTGAGAGTGCTGGAGGCCCAATCACCCTTTTTCCCACTTCTCGCTTCTTCTCCTTTCCATCTCCTTTCCTAAAGGGTCGCAACGCGCAAGTGATGCCTTTGGTGTTGCAGGCGTCTGTAGGCTACGGTGACCACTTACCATCAGGTGGGCCGTACGCTTGTTTGCCACCTTAGATGAATAAAAAAAAGCCTGTGGTGCAGCGATAGTAAACGCAGTCGCGTTTCATAGTATGCATGCGTTCCCGAAACTGATTACCGGGGCGAAGTTTTATTGCGCTTTTCTGACAAGAAATCATCAGTAGGAGCACGGAGTTTGGAACTGTACTCGATTGACGACAATAGTATAAAACCATAGATGGCGAAGTGTGGGCGACGGGCGTGATATATTTCTGCCAACGCCTTCGGGTATATAATCGTGTGATAACTATACTTTTTCATATATATGTACATAATATTAATAAAATTAGTATAATAATAATATTTTTTTTATTCAATAAATGAAAGTCTTTACAAAACACATTACAGGCTACTTATTATATTAAATTCACATTAAAACTATATTTAATATAAAGGAAAACATATACAATTTAAATATTGGACACAAAAAGATTTCTTTATGAAGTCTGTTTTTATATTTTATTACTTGAACTGGGTCAGAGACCCGTGTTTCAGGCTGTTTCTAATATTACATTTTTATTCTACTATTAAAAAAGTAAAGGTCTACAAAAAACATGTATACATGTACTGCAAACATATAAAGTTAAGTATACAATTAAAATAGTTTTAAACAATAACAATTATAAATGAAAAATTACTTAAACAATAACAAATTATTTTACAACTACTAGCAATTTCTCTGTATCTGAATACGTAAGCGTTTTAAGGTACTTTGTTAAAACTATGTGACATTGATTATGATTAATGCTATATATATCTAATAACTTATTTAGTTTATTGTACAAAAAAGGCCCTAAGAATAAGAAAAATCTCTTCATGTAAGCATGCTCAGTTTGGAAACTTTCACAAACTAAGTCTTTCCTTCTTTTGTTCGCAGGCAAAAAAGGTAGTAGCGTATGTTGTTTAAAGACAGTGTGCAGGATAAATAGTTGACGAAGTATGGTCACATTCAACTACGTTGGCCTAATACATGTTAGCAGACTTCACATATCTTTGAGAACATTATGGAAACCTTTCAGTTGTACAGGTTTATTCAGGATGCATCGATTTAAATGAGAGGTAATCAGACGATCTATGCAAAACGCTTTCGCTTCTTATCGGAGCAACGGTTACCGCTCACCACATACACCGTAGGTTTGTTAGCCCCCAAAGGCAATAAAGAAGCAACTGCTGAGTATATACACTGTATACAGGTGCTATTATGAATGGAATCTTCACAATCTGTTCGCTTATTTGATGCTTGTTCTAAAGCAATAGTTCCCAAATAGGTCCAAGTGGACCCCCAGGGATCCAAGGGATATTTGACGGAGCTCTACGTTGGCCTGAAAAAAAAATAGGGGTCGACAATTCGTAAGCGGGGGTCTACGAATATTTACTTGCTTTCGTTAGTGAACTAAAATGTTGGCTTGACTTTACCTATCAATGTAGCTCAGCGACTAAAAAAGGTCAGCCCGCCTATCGTGGTAGGTTCAGAAACGAGAATTAAAAAAAAAAACAATAATGGTCAGCCCATAGAGATTTGATCAAATATAAATAAGAATGCCAAGGAATATGGTAGAAATTTAGCTGCAGGGATCCACCGGAACCTGGTAAATTTTTAGTGGTCTATGAGAAAAATGCCTGGGAACCTCTGTTCTAAAGGCATATTGATATTTTCAATTTGATAGAAATCAAATCGAAAATATTTAAAAGTTAGCTAAGCATTTATACGGATATGGACTGTATAGATGGCGTAGTGGTTTAAATAGTTACCTCGTCACTGTACCTCCGCTGAGTGTTGTGGGTTTGAATTCAATACGGGACAAAAATTTGTTTGGTTCTCAAATAGCTGTTCCGAATCTGGGTGTTCTTGTTTCCGTTGTTTGAATGTTTCTAAAGTCCCACGCTGCACAGAATTTCGTCGTAGTGCGGGAAGCTGTCTTTTAGAAAGAAAAGAAAATGTTTTCCGCGGTTAAATCATGAAATTACGACAACAGCCTATAAACAACATAGTGTCTTTTAGAGTTCGAAAAAACTCTTATATAACAGCTTTGTACCTGTCTGTATGTTATACAACTTTCAACTTAAGAACCGTAAGAGCTAGAGACGCGTGGACTCAGCATGGTTCATATAACCCCGAAATGACTATGACCGTTGACCTCTAGGTCACGTGATACCATCTTTCAACTCAAGAACCGTAAGAGTTAGAGACTCGCGGTTAACGCTATTCGACTCAATATAGTCGATATACACCGGAATAACTATGACTTTTGACCTCAGATCTTAAGGTCACGTGATACCATCTTTCAACTCAAGAAATGTAAGAGCTAGAGATTCGCGGTCAGCGCCATTCGACTCAGCATAGTCGATATACCCCCGAAATGATTATGACCTTTGATCTCTGACCTCAAGGTCACGTGATTCAATTTTTTCGAACTCTAAGATTTACGGCAATTCATGGCTGTTTCTCACTTGTTATTCTACCCATAGAATCTGACTATGGCGACCAATCTGACCGAGGGCTTTTTAATTTAATCAGTCTGACCAAGGACACAAAAGAGTGGACGTGGTTAGATTGATCTAACAATGCAATCTAGCCACGAATATAGGAGGACAACAGACATATACTTTATGATATAACAAGTTTTCTGTATTATGTACAAGATTCCATTATAACGATATTTCTGGACTGAATATGGAAGATAATATGATATTTTGTTACTGAAAGGCTGTAGATTGGTTGCGTATAGATCAAAATAAATGGTTTTAGGATTCCATATCAAAGTAATAACAACGCCTGCGGTATATATTAACAAAGTCTTGTGGAGAAATGTGGACTGATGTTCCTCCAACACAAAGAGATGATCCTCTGACCAGGCTGGGTGATCATGCCTGGCTGGCCGCGGCTTCACTGTTGGTGTCGGAAAGTTTATATATGTATATATACTTAGTCGCTGTGTAAATGTCACTTGTGCGATTCAGCATTGTATGGGAAACGTCATTTTGTAAGAGCTTATTATGTACTGTGCCATCTATTGGATGTAGTCGGAAGTTTTTCGTCTGTGCGAAATCGCCACAGTCTGTTTATCCATCTGTCTGTCAACAGCTTTTCTCAGTAACGATTAATACTAACAAGTTGAAGTTTGTAATAGTTTCAAATAATACTTGTCTAACATTACCCTAACTAATATAATAAAAGCAAATGTGAGTTTGTTTGTTTGTTACGCTTTCAATCCTTAACTACTCCACCGATTATAATGAAACTTCGCATACACGTCGTCAGGGAAAGAGAAAAGGACATAGGGTACCTTTTAGAAAGAGAAAAAGGAAGTAGGGTACCTTTTCAGAAAAAGTTCTGTTACTAATCAAACTTAGTTACATTTTCGCGAGCAAAGCCGCGGGCAAAATCTAGTTGTGTTACTTTCAGACGTAATGCCGAACTACAAATCTTTGATTAAGTTTCAGATATATTTTTTTACTTCGTTGCCTTTTAAAAAGACTCCTGTACTAGAACTCTAGCGTTGTGCCGCGACGATTACACAAACACACAATTAACTGACACAAAGTACACCCAGACTCAAGAAAATACTTTATTATTATTCTTTTGTGTTGGCTTCGAACCCACAATACCTCATAACATTGGTGAGGTGACCACTTGCTTGCTGCACCATCTATGCAATCAGTACTAATTAGTATACCACCGTCTATGTCAAAGTATATTTAACCTATATTAGCCCAGCTTGCATTTTCGATAACCACTCGAAAGTCTTTCCAGTGACATAAACCATCTGACTCAAAGCCACTCAAACCCGTAAGTTAAATAAACACATTGATAACAGTCAATATTTTTATTTAACTTATGGTTTAAATAAAAATATTGGCTGTTGTATCGAAGTGGTTATAAGAGAAGGTAGTGCAGTTGATCATAGTTGATATATAATAAAGAACGTGTATCGTTTAGCGCAACACGATCGATGTTGTTCGGGCTGGAGTGGAATTTATGACCGTCATAACCCGCTACAGTAATGACATATAGCTTATATACTGTATATTATACGGACTTACGGGTATATGACAAAACACGGATTAAGATTATGGATAGTTTTAGTTGGTAAAATTTTCACAGTATTGAGTCTGCTTTGTTGAGTTCGTGACACAGGTTTGTGTGCGATCGTGAGGCGTTTGTCTGATATGGATGCGATTCTTAGGTAAGACAATTTCAAGTTTTATTACCGTTTTGTTAAGATTTTTTGTGGCAGTCTGGAAATATGCAGTTTATATGACAATACGTTCGCTCGCTCGCTTACGTTTAGCTAGCTGGTCTGTTAATTCTGTTTTGGTTACACAGACAGATAAGTCTACGTATATTTGTAAGAAATGAATACATACGTACGTGCCTCCTTGTTTTAATAATCTTCTTCTCTCTTAGCCTTTATTATTCCCAAGTCACTTGGGGTCGGCTTTCCTGGTCTAACCGGATTTGACTGGATATAAGTTTTTACACGGAGCGGCTGCCATCTGACCTCCGCAACCCGAAGGCTAACGATACCCTAAGGTTAGACCAGTGTCAGGATATTAGAGGGTACTGACTTTCCCAATAACGACTTCCATAGATGTTCATGGCAGCCGGGACCAACGGCTTAACGTGCTCTCCGAGGCACGGAGCAGGCGATAATTGTCAATCAATACGCACATAATTTCGAAAAGTCATATAACTTCCGAAAGTCAGAGGTGCGCGACGTGGGTTCGAACCCGAGACGTTCTGCATTGCAGTCTGTTGGTCTCCCCACTGAGGTATTGCTGCTCCTTGTTTTAATAATAATAATAATAATAATTTACTTTTATCAGAAAACTGGTTTCATAGACAGCATATAATAATACTTAATATATCCTTTAATATATAATTTATTTATTTATTTATTTATTTATTTATTTATTTATTTATTTATTTATTTATTTATTTATTTATTTATTTATTTATTTATTTATTTATTTATTTATGGACAACCAACAAAGCATACACTAATTTAAACATCGTAATGAAACATAAATGCGGATACATAACATAGTGCTGCCTTACTTAAAGGCTGCCACGGCATGCATTAACAAAAAATATATATATATTTATATAAGCTCGTCTGTGAAATTACAAAGTGAGATTAATTACAAAAAATAGTCATACAAACAAATATTTTATATAAAAATAGAATAGTAATAATCATAACGAAATTCATGCATAGTTTGTAATTATAAATTATATTAAAAAAGGTAATTGAAATGACAAATTGATAATTATTATTAAAAATTAAAATGCTGACACTGTAATTTATATTCATAATTAAAAATATAATAATTATATTAATATATTAAATAAATTAAAATTAATAAATTTACTTCCACATCAACTTGTCGACACATATTGATTTAAACTTGGACAAGGAGTAGGATAAATCGATATCCACATCAGGTAGGCGTGACAGGCGACTGTATTGCACTTGCATTCTGTTGATAATCATTTAAAGTTGTAATAATTGCTCTTACTATCTTACTTTACTATTTAAGTTAGATCTGTAATTTTGCACATATTATAAAAGATTAAATGACAAAGGGTAAGCAGAAATCTAGTGATTTTCTACACAAAACATTGTTTTGCTTTTCGGTTATAGTTTTCTTGCCTATGCTTTGACTTTTAATGTTAACAAGACTATAAATACTTATAAATTACGACTACTCGATATTATTATCATATTACCTTTTTGATTGAATGCTTAGCAATGACATTATCTAGATTAAAAAAAGATGACTGAAAATATAATGATGATGATGATAAGGCGACTAATGGCTCTTGTTTGCGTACTAACATACAAAACAATGAAACAAATTTAATCACAATCATGGTCGTTGCCCGCTACACGTGACGTGACAGTCTGTTCAAAAATAACTCTTCAAAAACGTTTTAGGAAGTAATCTTATTTACATCCACGCGCTGCGTAGTTAGCGGCAAAATAAAATCAACAACCCCATAAACACGTTAAAACAAAAACATCTTCTTGTGTGATTGTGTTTAGGCTATGTTTTGATGTTTATTAATGTGTTTATACGTACTTACTTCAATGGGGTGCGTCTCATAACGTATAAACTCATTGGGTCTAATTTCATTTTATTATTGTTCATAAGATATAATCAACGTGAGATATACCATCTGTTGATATAATTTCTTTACATATAACATTTATTTATTCTAAAACTTAATTAGTATAACGTTGTTTGATATAACGTTTATGTAATTGAAAATCATTTTAATAATTGAAATTAAACTGCTATATACGGATTTTATCGCGTTGTTTATTTGACACCTTATTACAAAATTTTGAAAATTGTTTCACTCCTACTATTAAACTTTACAAATTTTTAAACTAATTAAATTATTATTAAACTATTTAGATTTAATTTATTTTTACTTTTACACTTTCCCCGACGTTTCGGTTGCTTTTCAGCAGCCATGGTCACGGGGAGACTGAGTCTCAAAATTTTGTAATAAAGTGTCAAATAAACAACGCGATAAAATCCGTATATAGCAGTTTAATTTCAATGAATAATATTCGCGTAAATAGAAGACATCATTTTAATAATAATAATAATAATAATTTATTTATTTATTTACAGAAATGAGATTGTAGGTTAACATTGACCTAGGCTATTATGTGTTACAGGTATTCATTTATACTCGTAGTTGACAGTATGCGTAATCTACAATAAGTTATGGGTAGAGTACTGCTCTCCTAGATAGGCTACTGAATAGCCTGTGTTTAGGAGTACAATGCCGGTCCACTATAAACAATTTTTCTTTTTGATGCACGTGTCATGTTTAATATTATTAAAATGAATAACAGCAGTAGTACTAAGTAAAACATTTTGACAATTACATTTCTTATTAAGTAGTGTGTGAGTGTGTGTGTGTAAACGTGTGTGTGTGTGTGTGTGTGTGTAAATGTGTGTGTGTGTGTGTGTGTGTGTGTGTGTGTGTGTGTGTGTGTGTGTGTGTGTGTGTGTGTGTGTGTGGGCGCGTGTGAGTGCATGTGTGTGTATTTATTTATTTATGAATTCTTCGGTGTTTTCATAATTAAAAGAAAGGAGCAATTTTGTAACAGTATTTTTGCAATGATGGTGTGACAATCCGTAGATAGGACATATTGCGTTTATTTTATTATAGACAGAAGGACCGATAAATGGCAAATATTTTAATGAAAGAGGTGCGAGCGGGTTTTAGTTTACAGATTCTGTCTTTCCGTCGTTTGGTAATTTCTACAAAAGGTGTTCGATGATGCTGTAGTATGGTGAGATGTAAAATAAATAACTGCCTTACATTAAATTACACGCTTTGTATAGCTCGGTTGTTGGGAATAATATAGGTCGGAATGTAGAGACTTTAAGTATGGCTCGATGAGCTATCTCGAGTGGCTTCATAATAGTCTTTGCTGCTCCTCCCCAACTGGAGATACAATAAATGTTGATTGACTGGCAGAGTGCGTAGTATACATTACGAATGATAAAAGGGTTGGCTACGTGTCGTAACGTTTTAAAAATGAATATGAGCTTTCGAACATGACCTGATAAAGTGTTAATATGGTGCCTGAAATTTAAGTTTTTATCTAGGATTGTGCCAAGGTACTTTATCTGATTTACTGGAGTTAGAATTGGACATTGACAAGAAGGGTTAGGGTGTGAAGAACAAGAGTGAGCTATTAAGGTTAAGGGTGTTATGGGTTGAGAAGTTGCGTTAAGCGAGAATTTTATGAACTTTGTTTTAGTAGTATTGAGGGTTAGGGTGTGAGAAAAAAGCCACTTTAAGGCAGAATCAAAGCCTTTTTGTGCAGTTATTTCAAGTTCTGACCATGACTTAGCAGAAAAGGTGATGGCAGTATCGTCAGCGAACGATACGATTTTCGCGTTTTGTAATTTAAGGTCACAGAGGTCGTTGATGAATACTAGAAATAATGTGGGGCCCAAAATACTCCCCTGAGGAACCCCGTATTGGATAGGAAGTTCATCACTAAAATGTTGGTCTATAACAATAACTTGTGAACGATTTGTTAAATAATTTTTGAACAATTCAAGGGCAGGGCCTCTGACTCCAATGTTTTCCAGCTTCATTAGAAGGATAGAAATAGGCACTGTATCAAAGGCCTTCGCAAGGTCCAAAAATATCGTTAAGACCGTGTTACTTGCGTTTAGATTTTCTACTACAAAATCTAGTAGGTTATGGATTGCATCATTAGTTGAGAATTTTTTGCGGAAGCCAAATTGTTGAGGAGAAAGCAGATTGAAATGTTCCAGGTAGTAAACTAATCTCTTATTGATGAGTCGTTCGAGAACTTTTGACAGAGCGCTAAGGACGGCTATAGGGCGGTAGTAATTAGGTAGATGTCTATCACTATCCTTATAGATAGGATGGATGATAGCTTTTTTGAAGGAATTAGGGAAAATTGCTGTTTCAAAACAAAGATTAAAGATGTGGCTTAGTATAGGGGCAAGGGTTGAAGCATATCGTTTCAGAAATGTTGGAGAGATGTCATCTCAGCCAGTCGCGGCATTAGCCCTTAAGGTATTTATAGTTGAGAAAATTTCATCAGGGTCTGTTTGTTCTAAAACAAAGGATTTAGTTGATTTTATAGTAAGAATAGGCACAATATGTTCGATATTTGTTGTTTACAATGTTATCTGCAAGTGTGTTCCCAATATTAACAAAATATTTATTTACATCATTGCAAGTCTGATGGGGTGGTGAACAAAGTGATAAGAATTGATTGCAAGAGTTTTTTGATTTGAAAGAAAAAAGAAAAAGAAAGAAAAAATATTTATTTAAATATTTTTATAAAATAAAAGAAAGGAAATATTTGTTATGTTTTTTATGATATTCCAAAGCTTTTTAGGGTCAAGACTAGCCTTATTTAATTGATTGGTATCAAACTGTCGTTTTGCTTTCTTTAATAGTTTTGTGCCGAAATTTCTGTATCGTTTGTAGGTAACGGTAAGTATAAAGTTTTCGGGTGATTGTTTGACTTTTTTGTGAAGTGAGTCTCGGTTGCGTATACACCGCAGGAGACCTGGTGTTATCCAAGGCTTGAGAGTTTTTTTGTTCGCGAGTTTTTTTATGCGTGTTGAACATTCGGCTATAGCAGTTTTTGCAATATTTATAAAGATATCTGTTGTATGATTAGGATCTAGCATAGAAAGGAGAGGGGTGAAATCCATATACTGCATGAGATTGTCTAATGCATCATAATCTACTTTATAGATAGTAGAAGGAGACGTTGATTTTATTTTACTTTTGGTAATACAGAGAAGAGATGGGCAATGATCAGTTACCGCTGAATCGTAAATGAGTGTTATCGTTTTAGATTTAGTACGTAGCATTATGTGGTCTAAACAGTTATTACCTCTAGTAGGCTCAGTATGTGCTGGTAGAAAACCGTGATAAGCTAAAGTAGTGAGATATAACTGGGCCCTACTATCTGATGACTCGGGTTTGATGTCAACATTAATATCTCCTGTAATGATAATTGACTTATAGTTGGAGAGAGACGGAAGTATGTTGTTGAGTGCATTTAGAAATGTGTGAATGTTATCATTTTAAGGCGAGTGGTATATACAAATCATAGCCACGTCAGTGTTTACCTTTATAATCAAACCTGAAGCTGATTCCTTAAAGTCAGGTTCCTCATACGCGGCCGTCATGTTGGATTTTATGTAAACAACAACACCGTCGCTTTGATTGATGTGCTTAGTAGTTTTGAATGCATTGTAATTTTGCAATAGGGGAATACAGGCGTTGCTGCTACACGGTAACCAGCACTCTAACTAAAACCAAGACGTCACAATTTAGTTCAAATCGATGGAGTAAGGTTTGTAAATCAAGATAAAATAATATATAATTGATCGAATATTATGTGTGAGAACTTTTAAGTATGTGCTAGGTTGAATTATATATGTTTTAGTTAGTTCTGGAGGTAGTCCAGGTAGGTCAGGTATGGGTTTCAGATACAGAAAAATGGTCTACGTTTTCGATGAAATCGTTAATATTAGCCATTTTTTGTTACATGTATTGTAGGATTGTTGGAGTAAGGCTGTATATGTGGTTGGAGTGATGCTAGTTGGTTTAATCTATTAATATGTACGGTGTAGTATTGAAGGTATTTGGTCTAACGTTTAGTATGTATATTGTTTATTTAATCGAAAATCATTAGGTCTAACGTTTAATATATATAAAAAACGTCATTATGGTAAACACCCCGACTCAGAGTACCCCGACTCGGATAGGTTAGGTTAGAAGGCTAAGGCAGGAGCTCCGCTCCGTTTCGCTCCGCTTCGCTCCCGCCTTAGCCTTCGTGGTTATTTTTTTTTAAACCACCCAGAATTAGGAGCCCCGCGAAGCGGGGCTCCGTCGACCTATCTTAGCGCAGGTGGTAATCAGTTACTAGTTATGTTTAATATCTACTTAGGTTACTATTACCTATAACTACGATAGAACTTACAAAGAATAAAACAAAGAAAAAATACTTTTAAATATTTATTAAAAAAAATATAAAGTGATTGTTTTTTTAAGCTTAAATTAGAAGCCACAGCTCGTAAAAATTCACACTCTGAATATTCGTTTTGCCGCTGCAGTATATATTATATATTATATATATTAGACTAAATAAGTTTTATATCTTTTGAGTGGTATGTCAAATGATTTTATATTTAATGTATGTTATTTCAAACGATGTTATATTTAATGTATGTTATGCTTATAAAAATTAGTTATTTTAAAATTATATCAATCGTTTACTATATTAACTAATCGCTATATTAAATAAAATTATAGGTTCCGTTGTTATATGTTGTTAATATTAGAGATTTTGTTGTTATATCATCTATTACTTACCCACTTCAATGACTATATCGTTACTCCCGTGGTATAAGTTTCCGGCCGATCGCGTGATGCTAAGCGCGAGTACTGGATTAAAGAACTATGATAAATATCGTTCTCACCAGCACAGAGTCTGCATATGTTTCCGCTGGATGGCAGAGGCTCGCCTCCTATAACTTCAGTTTTAAAACTGGCGTAATATGGACTACCACTAGGTAATAAAAGCAAAAGTAATGCGAAATATCAAAACAGCGCAGTTGAAACTATCATCTGTAGCTTAAACTGTTTTAGATTTTAAACTACTGAGGTGGAGTTTAAGTAAACGCCATATCCCCTAGGATTACCTTAGTAACAGGTTACCGTTATCTAGATAGATTAAGGCTACCGCTTACAAAGGTAATCCAAGACAATCACCACCAAGGGTGCTGCAAGCGTAGATAGGCTTGAAATACTCCTTGGTGCTATTGCCAGTAACAGACGCAATCCCTGCTCAAAAGTAGCCTGCATTGCAAAGAATGGCAATGTAGTGGACTCTGGTACATCTGCAAATGATACGGATCGAAATAGAACTAATATAAGTTTCATATATAATACCGATAGCAAGGCAAAAAACTTAACTTCAGTATAACAGTGCTGTAAATAAATGTACTATACGGTTAGTTTATGGTGAGTTCGTACAAAAAAATTACTACGCCAAACTTCCTTCCTCCATTTAAGCAGTACAAAATCCAAAATATAATTAACAATTCTACGAACTAAATGAAAAGTGTGTACAATAGTGTTGACGCGGTGAATATTTGAGCAGTAGTTGCATAGATAATAATACAAGTTAGATAACACTGAGTGAACACGGAACAAAATTACCAACACGGGGAATTTTGTCCCCAGCTTATCTGCCAAAACTCATTTCGTTAATCTTTTTTGTTGTACCGTAAGTTGCGCTAGTTGATTATTATCACTGCATATGCTGCGGATAATACCGCTATGTGACTTCGTTTGGAATTAATTTGAGGTATGTTATAAAATTTATATGTTGCTGATTCAGTGCTAGGTTTGGTTCCCGAGACGGGTATAGTATTATTGGCATTTTCGGTTTAGAAACTGACAGTAGCAGCACGGATTTGACAGGCAATTGGCACATTTACACTTCTGGGGTAAGCAGAAGTGTATCATTGTTGTGTATTTTTAGGTGATACAGTCGTATGCCTTAAAACATGTTTGGCTAAATGCCGGTGTGATTCTACCTTTATATAATGTACAAGCAATTCCAATTTAAATATATTCTTTAATAAAAATACTACTATACTAATGTAAAAATCATTGTAAAAATGTAATTACATCCATCCAAAAAAAGTAAAGCAAATATCCCGTCAATTTTCAAACATTAAAAACGTAATTACTTAAAATGGCAACGAAAACAAAGTCTTGAACTAACTGTTCTAAAATCCATTCTGCGAAAATTCTGTAGCACCGACGTCGGCTTATTTGAGAATAAATCTCATCTCTCCTGCGAGTTCTCAAACAAAGAACAAGTTATACAGATTTGACCTCAGCGGAATAAATAAAAAAGCACGTCGGTAAGGCACATTTTAATCACTTGCTTCGCGCGTCTATTGACGGCTCAATTTTGGCGTATTCGAACGAGACTCTCTGGGGTACGGCTTCTGTGACGCGCGACGCGATTATATACGTCATATTCTTAAAAACAAGTACAATCTTTTGCTAATCGAATTCTAAAAGGAGTTTTGCTGCTATACTGTCTAACTGCTGCTGAAGACTGCCTCATAGACAAGCGGTCGTCAATGTCTTGCTTGATTCTTGTAAAATAAACAATACTACCACTACTGCCGTTTATCAAATTCTTTTTATTCCTCTCTTTCTATCTCTTTTATATACAGATCTGGTAAAATTGACTGCACGGAGGCTGCAATTATATAAGTGGTCGCATCGCCCTTGCCAGTGCGCCGGTTGTTGTGTGTTTAATCCTCACTTGGGACTTTGGGGATGCCGTGTTGCTTCACAGAATTTATTATAGTAATATCCAAAAACATTGAACCTAGGACCTAATGATTGGTCATACTAGGCAGTAGACCAAATAAGTAACTATATATAGTTAGAATAATAACAATCAAGAGCAACATAAACAAGTTAATGTAAGTCACAAAGTGACATTCATGAACATCAACATCAGCCCACGCAGTTGTTCAGAGAATTAATATTTACTTGTAGTCACTTTAAGACTGTGCCGAGCGTAAGACAGATAATGACAGAGCTCGTACGGCGCATATTCAAATCGGCGCGCGGCCGCCATAGTGAAATTGTATGGAGGATTTGAAATACTTTTTTGATAAATATGTATCTTTATTGTCAACAAATAACTTAAATATTTGGGACGGACAAATTGTTATATAACTATGTATGTTTCGTTAAAGCTGTAAAATAGAATAAATTTCTATTGTTATAATCTAAAAAGCACGTAACAAAAGCTTACGTTTTTGCAAATTTACGTAATTTTGTAGGCGAAAATATTAATTATTTTAAGTTTTTTACACGGAGTAATTGTAAACACATTCATTGTTATGGTAAATGTATATTTTTTATTTGTATTAAACAAAAAGTGTTGATTTTATTCACTTAACTGTGACCGCCTGTTTTGGCACATTTCGCTCGGCGCAGTCTTAAGCAAACTAAGTGCATTGGACTTAGGAATAGAACTTGAACTAGATAAGAAGCAAACGGTCACACTTTTTAACAAATTTGTCATTTTAACAAACATTGAAAAACTTTGAAAATGGGTTCTTTGTTCTTGTCAAAAATGAGCAATGAAACTATATGCCTTAGTTGGCAGAGATATCGAAGGCAGAGCGAAACTAAGATAAGTTTAAAGTTCTAGAAAATGTTTACAAAAATAAACATGACAATACTGCTGTAGATAGCGCAGCATGATTTTTATATCACGTGATTTTCTTTAAGCAATATGTCATCATTTTATTTATATATTATGTTTACTCACTTGGAACAGTGTAGTCACGGAAACCAACGGGAAATAGTGATTATCAATTTCATTATTAAAAATTTGTAATAAGTTGTATACAATATAACGATCAGCGATTAAAAACGCCAAATATTATACGATTCTGTGTTTATCTATGAATGATCGATCTATTTGTTGTCAATGACGATAGATATTCGACGGATTTTATGAGAGAGTTAGTCAAATTTGTTGTCAAATCGAATGATGATAAAAAAAGTTCTTCATAGTGCTGTTAGGTTTTTTTTTTAATATTTGACGTTCGTTGTGATAATGATCATCTTTGTCTTCGCTCAAATGTCCAATAAATTAAAATCACTTTTACATTTTAATGCTAACTCTATAATCGCACGTCGCTACTTTATATGATTTAAGCTTTAACACGTTTATCTTGTGGAGTTCGATACTCAAATAAAACAGAATGTATGCTTAGATCAAACAGTCAAAAGGCGTGTTTGTCAGAATAAACATATTATACTTTCATCTGTTTGAATTCGAGGAATAAAATAAAGTTGTATGCATCCAATTAAATTGATTTTAATATCAGTAATATTAATAATGAGAACGCAAACTAATTTTGATTAGAGATACTAATAACATTCCTCCTGTAAGTCAACTTCAATTATTTAATAAAATGTAATCTTTGTTATAAACGAATTGTTGCTGGCAGAATAGCCTAGATATTTTCATCAACTTATTTGAATACATGTCTTGACAAATCAATTTACTTAATTCTATTTTTATATTCTTATAAGTCGTACTGTTTAAAGTTTTTATAGTAATTCCATCGAATTATACAATCTGTATTCAATATGAAATTTAAATCGGAACCAGAACTGATAAGACAATGAATATCGACCTGCCGGCGCGCATAACCGAAAACCTAAAATAAATGTCACAACTGCCACGTACGTGTCACATTTATGCGCATTCGACCATAATTGATGAAAGTGACATAATTAGACCATAAGCAATAATATATCTAACTCAGACTTAATAGAGTACAAATTTGATTAACAGCACAAACAAAGCGGCAATCAACAGAATTCGTTAGTAAATTGGTGGAATTTGATTAAAATATCACAATTTTATGAAGCAAAATATCAACTATGTTTTTAAATAAAAGTTTGATATATCGTATAAATAATCATCAGACAATGCCTAGTTTTGGTTTTACTAGAATACTGTCATGTAGTTTTGGTTCAAATACTTAGGAAATATTAATTTCGTTTGCCTTTGCTTTGCCCTTATCCCAGTGAAATGCATGCTGAGATAAAAAAATAGAAGTATCGTTTATGCGAATCCATGTTGTTATGTGATATATCTGTCCCATGTTTTATATAGAATGTATCTTATGTGGGGGCCAGTCGGTGCAGACCGGCGACACTTCGACCCAGTGGGATCTTTTGTGTCGACACTCTCCCAACAACGACTGCCATAGATGTGCATGGCAGCCGGGACCGACGGCTTAACGTGCTCTCCGAGGCACAGAGCAGGCGATAATTGTCAATCAATACGCACATAATTTCGAAAAGTCATGTAACTTCCGAAAGTCAGAGGTGCGCGACGTAGGTTCGAACCCGAGACCCTCTGCATTGCAGTCTGTTGGTCTCCCCACTGAGCTATCGCTGCTTTTCATGTTTTATATAAATCCATTAATTCCAGGGACTAATCACAACGAAAAAAAGTGCCAACGCCGGCTAATTATTTTAATAACTGTTTACACGTTGAACAACCACCTAAAAGTCTTAACAAAATTTCACACATTTATGATATTATTATTATAATGTAGTTTCCATTGAGCTTCTCATTATTTCGTTTGTTATACGGGTATGCAAAGTTGCACCTGTTCCAAGTTTAGGATTCAAATGACAATGAAACTCTGTTTCCAAACTAGTTACTGTTGATCTAGATTATTATTAGTTGCTAGCTTTGTATCACTGTACGATTATGTAATATCTCTAGCAGCATATTAGAAATTTTAAAGAATAGAATAAGTAAGTATAGCTTTTATAATGTCGATGAAGAAAAATTAAGTTACTACGAATATTTACTTGGTTCACTCATGTTTATGATTACTGTATTGCTCCCATAGACCGAAGCGTGATGCTAAATAGCTTATATAACTTCTTTATTAAGTAGCCTTATAGTAGTGAAAGAATTATTAAAATCGGTCTGGTAGTTTTTGAGTTTATTTATAACAAACAAACATAATGTTGTTCTCTTTATAATATTAGTGTAGATATAAATACCGTTTCATATAATATAGCCAATGCACGCGTTCAATAAAAAAAAAACAATATAATGCAAGTGACAACAACAAAAACAAAATGTCGTTACACATGGCTTTTGGTGTAGCTATAGTTACATTGCATGTGCCCAGACAAGTTGTAATTCGTTGAATACATATCGTTTATTGTTAAATAAAATAGATTCTAAAAATTAAAAAAGATCAATATAATGCAAGTTACAACAACATAAACAAAATGTCGTTACACATGGCTTTTGGTGTAGCTATAGTTACATTGCATGTGCACAGACAATTTGTAATTCGTTGAATACATATCGTTTATTGTTAAATAAAATAGATTCTAAAAATTAAAAAAGATCAATATAATGCAAGTGACAACAACAAAAACAAAATGTCGTTACACATGGCTTTTGGTGTAGCTATAGTTACATTGCATGTGCACAGACAAGTTGTAATTCGTTGAATACATATCGTTTATTGTTAAATAAAATAGATTCTAAAAATTAAAAAAGATCAATATAATGCAAGTGACAACAACAAAAACAAAATATCGTTACACATGGCTTTTGGTGTAGCTATGGTTACATTGCATGTGCACAGCACAAAATAGATTCTCTACAGATTTGCTATGTGTGTTTACTGTAGTCTGAGGATTTTCATAATTGGAATATAAGTTTTGATACACAAAAGCTTTAGTATGCCTCATCGCACTGTTACAAATAACAACGGTTCAAGTTGTTTAGCTAATACATTATCTACTTATACGAATACCAACTCGAGTGAGAATATTCAGACGAAAAGTAATCCAACTTTAGATAATCTCATCGTCCTACCCAAGTAATAATATTACTGTCTCAAGAAACCTCACTAATGTGATTCACATATTTCAGAACGCTCGCCGTATAGACAAAGAATTGTTTTCGACTCAAGTGATAACGAGTGTAAAAGAAACAAAAATAATATAAAGACACAGTTACCTATATTGCATAATTTTGTTTGTGTTTTGCTCATTTATTATTATATAATTCATTCATCAGAGTATTAATTTTTTTTATGGACCGATATTATCCGCTCGTAAATTATTTCTCTTGAGTATTTTAGACATTTTAAGAATAATTATATAATATATGTCGGAGCGTCAAGAAAATAATCATTGAAATGTAATTTATTTCTGTAATTGGAGTTGAATAAAGCGCCGTCTGTTGGTTTGTTTCGGAACGTCAAGCGTAAGCTTGAGTGAGGTCGCCATAGAGCCGTGTGTCAGTTGGTGTGACAGTTATAACTGTCAGTGTCATATTGACGGTATATAACCGCCGGAGACTCGTGCGCAGACACATTCGGGTGACGAACTCACTGCGTTACGGATCAAATCATAGATAATCACAGTCAACCTTTGTTTTATTTCGCTTGTATTTGCCTATCATTAGTATACGTACGAAGTATAATACCACGCCTATATTTTGTTGCTCCAACATATATTTTATATTTCCAATATACTATTATTTTTAAAACTTAAAATAAAATATTTTAAGGTATTAAAGTTTACGCTAAATTAGTTATAGAAACAATTGCAAATGGTCTTTCAACTGACAGAAAACAAACGCTAATTAAAATATTAATAATAATAGGTTTATGGTATTATAAAATAGATATAGTTTTAAATTTGAATAGAAAAATAAGTTAATTGAATGTAACTAATTAGTATTTAAGATAACTATTTATATAATATTGATTAGTTCATATCAATATGTACTTATCCGTTTTTAGTTATATTTTATTTATAAACGTGTCTGTACTGTTTTATAAGATTGTCGTAAAATTACAAGATAACAAGTTATAAATATGATTGAAACATAAATATACCACACAATAGTGTGCGTTTCTCGTCGCTGACACTGAGGCCGAGGCTCTCATCTTACGCCGGCAGCTGCACAGTCCGTAGATTACTTTGCAATTGAAAACAAATAATAATAAATACGAACGCTCCGAGCACGCCCCGGGAAATTGGAAAAAGGGAGAAAAACGCCAAGTATTCGGTGGTAGTCTTACTTCACTGAGATATTGAAGCAGCCGCAGCCAGATGCTCAAATATGAGTTTTATGTTCTCAAAATATACAGATGTTTCGCTTTTTTATTGATATCCTTTTGTTTAGTCTGTGATGGATTCGGCCGAGATAACAAAGATCGATCGTGACGTTTGAACTTCGGATGTTTGAGCGCGATTTATGGCAAACGTTGTTTTGTGATGGAGACACATGGATCCTACATTTGTTACAAATGCTGCCGCTCGAAGTACTAAGTAATATGATGACTAACAATATTCACTGAGTGGAGTGATAGAAAATATACTTTGGCAGCATTGCTCGGTCCTCTATGGATGGTAAGATGTATATATTATATCCAATACAATAAAATTGTTTGTCACTAAGAACGCCGTGGAGTCGACGATCTTCAAACATTATGTTTTGGCCGATTCTGTAATAATTATTGACTAAGATTTTACGATATAATATGGGAAAATCCTTAAAACACTATCTTTTGAAGTGCTATCGGGAATGACATATTTTGTTTCTTTATAGATTATTTTTATGCATTAATTTTATGAAGACATATACATTTATTTAATATTCTTCATACATCATTTTATTATTTATGTATAACACTACACAATAAATTGTTAGTGTCTTTTTAATTATACTCTAGAACTAATTATCTAAAATATTACATAACAGAAAGGGTTTTTTTGTTATAAAGCGTAAACGCAGAATTAAGAATGAAATTTAATAATAATGATTACTGAAAAAAGAAACATGTTTAGTCTTTTATAATCTTTGTTTCAAATAAATATAAATAGCATTTGGAATAAAACACCATTGGTTCGATTGTCTAATAAATAACTACTTCTAGTTGTAAAATGCAATGCTCGGGAATTTTCACACGAACTGTGTGATGCTAGTTGGAATATAAAATGTTACATAGCGTTCATACATTGGCTTCCTCTTTACAACTCAGGTCATGTAACGTCGTCCTTTGGGGACTGTTTGGCCTTCTAACTTGTGTCATGGAAGCCATTATTTGGAGAAGTGATACGAGATCTTCTTGAGTTTTCGGTTTTTGTTGTGTACTTTGTTAATTATTATAAAATGTAATAGATATAATGGGCAGTGAAAGCTGCTAGAAAGAAAATGTTAATGTTAATGTTAATTATCGATCGACAATTAATTTAATTTCATCACTTTGACTTTCTAGAAATAATCATATTTAAATGTTTATTATCGTTGTTTATTATGTCCGAAAGTATAAAAGTTTTCATACGATACGACCATCACTAGAAATAATGCTTGTGCCAGACGCAATTATGAACATAGACACAATTAACACCCGAACTCAATACAACAGTATACGGATCGCGGTACATACATACATACATACATAGATTCACGCCTGTTTCCCAGAGGGGTAGGCAGAGACTACGGATTTCCATTTGCTACGATCCTGACACACTTCTCTGGCTTCATTCACTTTCATCACATTCCTCATACACACCCGTCGGTTTAAGGTGCTCTTAACCTGGCCTTTGTCCAGAACGCCTCCAATCTGATCAAGAAACGTTCGCCTAGGTCTTCCTCTTGCGACTGTTCCATTCACACTAGCCTTATAAACTTTCTTAGTCAGTCTTTCCTCGTCCATTCTTTCTACATGCCCAAACCAGCTTAACATATCCTTTTCTATTCTTGTCACTATATCAACTTTCATGCCGCATCTCTCTCTAATCACACTATTCCTTATTCTATCTTTCAGAGTCACACCACATATATTTCTTAGCGCTCTCATTTCTACAGCATTTATTCTGCTCTCATGCTTCTTTTGCCATACCCAACTTTCACTTCCATACATAAGTGTGGGCACTAATAGTCCTCTATGAACAGCCAAACGTGCCTTTTCGCACACACGACGCTACACATCCTTGTCTAACACCTTTTTCGATGCTAAACCATTCTGTGTAGGTCCCATTTATCCTAACACAAGCTCTGGAATCATCATAAAGAGATTTCAGAGCTCGCGTGAGGGTGCTATTCACTCCATACATGGACAATACCGACCAAAGTTCATTCCTCACCACTTTATCATAAGCCTTTTCCAGATCCACGAATGCGCAATAGACCTTTTGACCTTTGGCCAAAACTCTCTCGGCTATGCACCGTAAGGAAAAGACCTGATCTGTACATCCCATACCCTTTCGAAATCCCGTTTGTGCATCCCATATTTTCTCGTCGGTTACTTTCACAACCCTTTCAATTAACACTTTCGCATATAATTTACCGACGACGCTGAGCAAGCTAATGCCTCTATAGCTTTTGCAATCTTGCTAAGAACCTTTTCCCTTGTATAAAGGTACTATGACGGCCTTGCACCAATCACTTGGTACACGGCCGGTATTCCAGCACAAGTTAAAAAGGCGGCACAACTGAGTTGCTATGAGACCCTGTCCAGCTGTTAGCATTTCGACTGTAATCCTATCATACCCACCAGCCTTGCCTAATTTCATGCTTTTTAAAGCTTTCATTATTTCATCCATATTAATAGGGCTTTCATCATTACTACTATCATTATCATTCATTTCGAAACTTTGCCCTTGCCATTCCTCTCTTTCAAATAAACTTTCAAAATATTCCTTCCATCGCTTCAGTACGCTCTTTTCTTCATTCAGTCAACTTCCATTCTTATCTATGATTAATTTCAGCTCTGTGGTTACGGTTTTACCTCGAACCGAGCGAATGGATTTCCAGAAGAACTTAGCGTTGGTCCGGAAATCTTCAGATAATCTTCTATCAAACTCGTCTTTCAATTCCTCTTTTTTCCTTTTAATTACATCTTTCACTACCTTATTCATTCTTATAAACTTATTTCTAGCTTCATTCACATCCTCATTCGTTGCTTCTTGCATTCGTTCATTGGCTCTGACAGATAGCCAGTCCAACCATGCCTGCTTCTTCTCACGTACTACCCCTTCCACATCTTTATCCCACCACGCATTCTTCGGTTTTATCATTTTCTTCTTCTTGCTCACACCGCATACTTCTGACGCTACAACAACCACTTCATGCTTAAACGACTGCCATAATTCTTCTATATCATTAATGTCACAAAATCTTTCAAATATTTTTCTCAATTGACTTTTATACTCGACTTTCAGTACTTCATATTGCAAATTTTCTACTTTTATTCGTTCTTGGGCACTTGTTCGGGTAGGTATACGGTGTCGCCATCCTTTGAAGAGGCCACGTATCCAGCTCATAACCAAAAAATGGTCAGTATGGACACCAATACCTCTATATACCCGAGTGTCTAGGACATTCTTTCTCAATCTTTCATCCACTACAACAAAGTCAATCATACTACTTCTTACATTCTTTGCTTCTCTTGTATACTGGTGGATTTACATGGGGTACAAACATGGTAAGGAAACCTGTCTATCTGTGAGTTCGCCATAACGTTCTCCAAGATGTATGGAACCTGCCAGCCCGTATTGGGCTGGCATGGACAATGGCCTAACTCTTCTCATGACGAGAAGAGGCCCGTGCCCAAAAGCAAGACAGTTTAAAGGAACAATTGTAAATGTTGGCGAGAAGACAACTTACTTAAACCATAGAAATAAGTCGTGTGAGACGTGCAGCGGCATTGATACCAAAGGAGCACTTGTGTTATATAATTGGTCAGTTCACTGTAGCCAGACAGATTATAGTATCAATATGTACACGAGTAGATAGATCAACCACAAAGCTGAGACAAAGGATGAATGTCTAATACTAAGAGCAATCTTTGTTCAAATCAAGGTGAGTCTTTTTCTTACATATTATATCATAATTATGGACTTTATTCTGCCTAGAAACATAATTAAATAGCCTCATGTCTATGTTCAGGAAAGGGTAGGTGTAGCTTATCCACATTTGGTTGCTACGTAAGGTGCAACGTAATATGGGGTAAGCTTTCCCTGATATTTTCTTGACATGAAAAAACATTAATATTGCTCGATCCGTGAATCGAATCTGAGACCTCATGCACAGCAGTCGCATTATTAACCAGTTTAAGGACAGGTAGAGAGTATTATAAACTGATGAGTGATCCGCCCCGGCTCCGCACGGGTAGTACAAAACCTTAACAAATTATACACCTAAACCTTCCTTATGAATCACTAGGGAAAACCATATGAAAATCCGTTCGGTAGTTTTTGAGTTTAGTTTATCCATTCAGTAGTTTGAATATGTACTGATAGTAATGACGATGAGCATATATGAGGAAAGGAATTAAATTTAATGAAGTTACTACAGACTACAAATTCCCTAGCATGTTCTGCTAGGAAATTTGTAGTCACTGCCAAGTTCACTTTTGAAAGCCATGCCTGTTTTTTGGAAGAATATCCAGGAAAATGGCGTGACTTTTAACCTTTATATGAAGACCTGAAGCTGACATCCATACCAAACTTTTATTTACTTTACTATTTGTTGAAGTTATGTTTGAATATACTTAAGGATCGCTAGTCTTAAGCACTAAGTAAAACATCGTGAGAATCTGAAAGTTAACATATCTTCAACGATAATGTACTTTATGTGAAGTCTGATAATCCGCACTTATTCAGCGTAACGGAAATGTGCTAGAACTCTTTTGAATCTGAGAGGAGGCCCATGTATAACTAGGACTTGTGGAGTCTATAATTAGATTAGACATCGAACAGTTTGATGTTTTATAAATTGCGCTTACCTCATAACTACACAAGCAAGTTGTTACAAAATACAGTCTTAAAATAGATGTAACGAAGACTCTGAAACTTCGAGAGAAGTTACAATAAAACATAAGTGCTAAATTTAGTTTGAAACTTAAGCCATTTAGGCATTGTGTGCCCGACAAAAGACGTCATTGAATCTAAGTCAATAGCGCGGCATAACGATTGTGTGTTCGTAACATTTCATAACAACTTGGATACATTATACCAATATAATTTTGTGCTGGAAGCGGCTTAAATGTCATATTATTATGTAATGTGGCTGAAACCGTGCCCATGATCATCTAAATATTTAACCAGAATGCTTTTAATTACCGCAAAAGGATGTAAAAGAATAAAATAGTAAAGAAAATAATATATTTCTTTAATGCATGTTCACAAAGGCGTTGTATTGCGCTAATAATCTAATAACTATTAATAATTACTAACACGATCTCGGCGGTCATCATATATAGTACATCAGCATTTTAAATTACATCTTAACCACGAGATATAAACAAAAAAAATGTATAAACCGCAGGGCAACTTGTGACGAGTTGAATGTGACTGGCAACACTGTGGTCCATGCCTCAGAGAGCCAATTGGGGCCTCGTCCCCGGCTTGCGTTTACTGCCGGGCTAGGGTGGAACTTCAAGAGCGTCTGTACGCTCAACTCTGACATGTCAAGGCATATCAGAGTTGAGCGTACCCCCCATTTTCGCACCCCGCTGATCTCCCAAACACCCGCTGTGACTGGTCGATCAAGTTCAGCTAGTCAAAGCGGGCCGCCAGGGCTATAAGTTTGGTGTTGGAAGAGTCACTTTCAAGGGCATAACTAAGGGAAAACCTGCTCCGGATCTCTATTTTTACTAGACCCGTGATGGTGCCGCACCGTTTGCCACCTCCAGCCAGTGTTGCCTTCTGCCACCTTTAAGGTGTACGTCTATAGTGGTTTTTCAGGGGTTCATCTATTGAAGCGAGTCACCGTTTTCCGACTTTGTACTGAAACAGTATATCTGGCAGACGCTATTTTTCATCCATAGTTTCCATTATACTACCCAATCAAACACCTATCTCTATAGCCCAGTTTTAGTAGGTTAAGGTCTCGTTAAGCGTCCCATCCCATTCTGCACGTTGGATTCATTTCTCCGTGTAAGCCCCTAGAGGATCCCGAAGGGACGTGTATATTCCTAACGTACTTTGAAAGTACCCGTGAAAAAGGAACAGGTTAATTATAATAAATAAAATATTTGTATTATTAATATAAATATAATAACGTTCACAGGGAATATAATCCTAACGATTGTTTGTTTGTTACGCTCTCACGTCTTGATAGTTAGAATTATAGTTTAAACTAAAACTGTTTAATATTCTATAAGTTTTGTACTGTATGCACTATGTTTTGTTGTGTGTGCCTTATAAAATAAATAAATAAATAACTATTGGACCGATCACCATGTCGCATACCAGTTGTCTGGGGTACAGAAAAGGTCACAGGATGAGAAGAATTTCATCCAGAAAAAAGGATTGTTTCCGAGTGTTGTTGTTGGCAAAATCTAGTTTTATTATAAATTAATGTAACGTGTCTCTCTGTGGGATTTCAACCTATTGGTGGCAATACGAATTTTATTGTTATTTGATTGTTTAACTGTGTAGCATTACTGAGAAAAGGCTGAATAAATAGATTTAAATAATATTTTATGAACAGGCTGATTAATGCCGAATTTTTAATCCAGTATCTCTTGGAAAAGCGAATGCAATTACAGACAAGGCAGGTCAAACGGATTGAAAATAAAACTACTTTGAAATTAATAGAGAGTTTAAAATTATAACCAATAAAGATGAATGCGTAATCATTTTATGTACCACAGCATACCTACATATTATTTTTTTCAAATTATTTTGTGCAGTTGTAAATTTCACACAATTACATACTACCTACAACATGTCCTAGTTTCTGAATCGCGTCACCGAAGTGTGCATGTGAGATACTCTATATGTAGAAGTTCTCGACATTAATCGTTGGATCGAGACGCGCTAGGCATGATAACCCAGCCAATTTTTACTGAGCATCGGAGATCCATCATACCTTGTTCTTCCACACGGGCATCCACTTCTGATTTACTGATTTTTTGATGTAGAGTATGCATTATCTAAATTTAGTATGTCTAGCCCTGCTTACTCATATGACTACGTAATATATTTTTATTTAAAGCTAACGAATATCGGACTTTATATCCGATAAAGGAGCTGTTTTGAGCCTACACAAGTACATTTTATCCCACTTCCCTATATGTACGTACGTACAACGAAGCGAGAGCTGTTATGGCAAGTACAAGATACTCGCAGATTACGCTTCTGTAGCTGTTTGTGGCAGTCAAACTCCTCGCTTAAAGGTTTACAACCTATTAACTAGTCTAATACCTCTCAAAGGCGTACCCTCCGCAGTCCCTACATCTGTGTATCTCGCAGACATTCCTGTCACGCACTCCTAGCCCGCTGACGGATTGGTTAGCGGCCCTCACAGCATACAAATGCGACAGACCGGATAGTTTTCATAAAGATAAACCGGGATTATGAGAAATGTGGCCGGCCGTCACGACTCCACCTTTATTCGTTATTTATTTGAGGGTTAAGGCTTATGTATGTTGCGCCGTTTTGAGCAACTTGTCATTGTGACAGCTTGGTTAATACTAATTCTTCGGTGAAATAAATAAATATTGACGATTATATTGGCCGTCTGTCCTTTAATCACCTTTGTAAAACAATCTTAATAAAGAGTGAATGTATTTTCTGTTCATACTTTTATACTACATTGAGATACTATAAAGAGATATTTGTCTGCACGGATGGTGTAGTGGTTTCAGTTGTCGCCTCGCCACTGCACCAAGTGTTGTGGGTTCGAATCCCACACGGAACAAAAATTTGTGTGATCCACAAATGGTTGTTCCGTGTTTGAGTGTTCTTTGTGTCCGTTGTTTAAATGTTCGTAAAGTCCCCCGCGATGAGTTAAAGCGGTAGATGAAGCTGTAATTTAAAAAAAATAAACAATATACGGACAGACATTTAGTATTTAGTTTTCTTTTCCGACAAACATAGCAATAACAAACCACCCGACTGATGGTAAATGGTTACCGTAGTCTATTATCGCTTGCAACACAATACAGTAATACAAGGTTGGTAACACGTAAGTGATGGAATGGGAAAAAGAAATGAAGGATAAGAGGAAAGAAAAGGGATGGCAAAGATTGATGTGTGAACCTCCGAAATTGAACTGGCTAGGCGAAGCACAGTAAAACTGTAACTATTATTAGATGAAAACCATCGCTAGGGTTTCTTAGCCTAGCATAAACCGGACTAGATTCCATTGTCAATTTTTTTTTTATTTTTTCTTAATGTTGCTTACGTAATTTTTTTTCCTTTATTTTCTTTCTGACGCCTGTTTATTATAAGCAGTTTAGGAGTGAATCGGCATACTGTGAAATCTGCTAACTAAAATGTAGTCCTGGTCAGACGTTAATAGGTTAAAGATAACTATTATCTAACAAATAGTTTGTATAGTAAGGGCCTGTTCCACCACCTCCAAATAGCAATTATCTATAAGCTAAAAGTCTCGCCATTTCTTTTCTTTAATCATTTCATCTTTTGGATAACTTTTACTTGATAGTTGTGAAACTGGTCATAAATATGCTTTGTAATATATTATTATAGATCAATCAGATTATCATACTAGTACTACTCGTCCACGTTAGATTCCCGTGACCATTCTTTCTATACAGTAAATAAGCGGCTTTCTCCGTCTATCCCTCCTAAAACCTCTTTGAACTTCCCTCCCCTATAAACGAAAAAACACCAATGAGTAAGAACCAATATTTCTTTCTTCTATCACAAAACGAGAACATATGAATCAAAGTAAGTTTTAGATCAACACAGTTTAGTAGAACAAAGTAAATGTATAGAGGATTTGTATCGTTGCTGAGCATAAAGTACACACTGAGTCATAGAGTTTAGTTTAAAAGCTCGTCGCGTAAATGGCGGGTACATGATGTTGGCTGTTAGTTACAATGCTGTTTGCTAGTACTGCAATTAACTGAAAGTGACAGTGGATACATAATGTATGCGAGTTTCGGTTAGTAGATGAATGGGGGTGATAGAATTTGTTCGTGTATTAGTGAGGCAAGGCATTGGTTTGTAACTTTTTGTGCATTCCGGTTTGGGGGATTAGGTTTTCTTGCCTGTATTATAAAAGTGTAAGAAAGATGGATGTCTTTTATATATGAAAACAACATATATATTTTAGAATGTCAATAAAACAAAATAGAATATAACAAAGGCACAGCCACCTTTGCTTCGAAGCATTGCAGATGGTTTAAATTTTTTTCCAAAAATACTGTGTTTGTTTTATAATAATACAATATTAGAAAAAAAACTCATTTAATAATTATAATATAATGTTGATACCACTTAAATACAAAACATTAAACAATCAATTCGACGATTTTTTTAACTGACATCTCCTTTGTTAGGAATAATTCCTGTGTTGCGGGGTATTTTACAAACATTCAAACAACGGACACAAAGAACACCCTGACTCGGAATAACTATTTGCAGATTACACAAATTTTTGTCTCGTGTGGCGATTGAACACATCCCACAACACTCGGCACGGCTGTAGTGGCGAGGCGAATGGTTTAACCACTTTGCAATCCGTGCAGAGTTGAGTTATCTCATTGCAATTCTCTCGCAATTTGTATTTAGAAAAATATGCAAAAGCGAGAAAGTAACAGCTTTGAAGCTGGTAACCTTTATGTACATATGCGTGTAATAATGTTTACTTATATTTTCTTTTTGGTTTTTGTTGAGAAAACTTTATTATAATAATTGATTACCCATTCCAACTAGCGTTATGTTGTAATTTCACTGATAACGAATCATAGCATTGATGCGATGTACCATCAAAGTTCACGAATAATGGTTATTTCTAAACAGTATTTGTTGTCTAAACGATATTCACAGTGTAGTCTCACAAAGGGTCAAATAGAATTCGATAGCAAATCGACTACTTACCTTGTTGCGACCACTTGAACCTTCCAAGTGGTTTAATCACGAGATTCAATACTACAAACTGAGGTTATTTTGATGCATTAACTCTAGTGAGAGTTTTCGACTTTTATATTATTACTAGCTGCCCCGACAGTTGTTGTCCTATCAATATTTAAAAATATATTTTACGTAATTAAATACAATATCAAAAGGTAATAAATTTAAAAAAATATAAATATACCATTTAGGTTTTCGACATTTCCCGCGTATTTTCGCAAATTTTTGTTCATATAAACCTTGTCCTGACAATGACAAACATAACAAAAAACAGATAAATCGGTCGAGCCGTTCTTAAGTGATGCTCCGTCATACATGTGGCAATTCATTTTTATTTATATACATTTAATTTTGAGTCATCAAAGGCTAACTTTACGATAAATACGATGATCCCTTTTAGTGGCTATAGTTATATAGCATCGTTTTACAATTTGTAGGTCTTGCTAACTTCTTAGTAAGTCTGTGTGCTATCTTATACCTGGTTCATATAGGTATCAAGATCATAGTTATTTTAGATTCGTTTTTTTTAAATTGTGTATGAGTCAAACTATCCGACGGAGTGCCTGATGGTAAGCGATTACCGCCGCCCATGGACACAACACCAGGGAAGTTACAAGTGCGTTGCCGTCCTTTTAAATTTGCAAGAGCGAAGCGGGGAGGGTAGTGGGTGTGTTGGCCCTCCGGTACCCTCACTCACTCGACGAAACACAACGCAAGCGCTATTTCACGCCGGTTTTCTGTGAGGTCGTGGTATCACTCCGGTCGAGCTGACCCATTCATGCCGAAGCATGGCTCTCCGACGATGAATATAAATTTGTCAAAAATTAACTGCCTGTAGGTAAAACGACTCGTGTCTTGGTATAGGCACTGGTATTATTATTAAGGAATAATAATAATCAGGGAGCTCATCTAGTCACCATCTGCCATTCCGACTTTGTACTGGGACAGTATATCAGGCAGACGCCGTTTTTTAACTATAGTTTGCATTTTACCAAACCGCCAAACAATCATCCTTATAGACCAGAATAATTAGATTCCATATGTAGCAATAATCTCTTACGCCTGCCGCGGCTAGTGTCTCGGTAAGTGTCTCATCTCACTTTACTAAAACTAGGTAACTACTAAAACTCTGGGAGGCCCTCTGCATGTTGGACCCATGTCCCCGTGTAAGCCTCCCAAAGGGCCGGGTATTTTACTAACATATTAAGGAAATACCCGTGAAAGAGAAACAAATAATAATAATAATAATAAAAATAATAAAATATTTATTGTAACAAAAAGTTATATACAGTTAAAGTGTAAGCCCTGATTCCCAAACTAGCGTGAGCTGTATAATGGCAATTAGTACTCCCCCAAAAACAAATGATACTACAAATTTGTTACAAAAAACATTTGGAACAAATATAGTTTAGAACGTACTTAAACAATAGATTTAATTATTTAGGTTAATTCTGTGTGTGCGTATGAGTGCATGTGTTTGTGTGTGTGTGTGTATGTGTATGTGTGTGTGTGCGTGCGTGTTTGTGTGTGTGTGTGTGTGTGTGTGCGTGCGTGTTTGTGTGTGTGTGTGTGTGTATCAGTGTGCGTTTGTGTATGTGTTTATGTGTGTGTGTGTGTGTGTGTGTGTGTGTATGTGTGTGTGTGTGTGTGTGTGTGTGTGTGTGTGTGTGTGTGTGTGTGTGTGTGTGTGTGTGGTGTGTGGTGTTTACGTGCGTGAAATATTAATAATAATAATAATATATTTATTTATTTAGATAGAGTCCATATAATGATATACCCAAATGATGATTATATGGACTCGACTCGATGATGGATGACTCGAGATGAAAGACCTAAGATATATACGATATTTTAAAAATACATCATCACTATTATACACATACTAGGTTTTGCCCGTGGCTTCGCTCGCGTTAATTTATCGTTAATTATTTTGTGATCCGTACTTTTTCTAGATAAAAGGTCTATGGTAATATGTCTGAAATGTTTCTGAAAATGCGTATGCGAAATTTCATGACGATCGGTCGAGTTAGTTGAGGCGTGAAAGCGTCACAAACAAACAATCAAACTTACATTCGCATTTATGATATTAGTTAGGATTACCCTTTTGTGTTTATTGAAAGCGGCAGGAAGTAACTCATATTTCTGCAGAAAATTCATGTGTCCTTGTCACCGTACCGAGTATGCAGATTACTCAAATTTTCGAAATGTAACACAATATAACAATCAAGAATAGGCATAGTATCTCATCGATAACAAATGCGCATACAACACACCACACAACATAAAATATCCCTCTCGAAACTTAGCGAATAAACTCCGCGAATAACTCATTACTATGTAACAGGCGGTCTGGATAAACGTAGGTTAACTAATTGACCGTATACATTACTGTCTTTCTCATTCGTTTCTCGGATATTCCGTAGGGTTAGCTAAATGGATGCTGCATGATCTATTCATCACAAATTGAGTTCTGGTAGATTGGTTTATGTAGATGGAATGTTAGGTAAGTAGGTTACATTCAACTGTCTTTTGTTGTGGTATAGGTATACTGTAATGTAGTGATGTTCTTGTGGTAATCTTGCTATTGTATTACTTGTTGCACATTATATATACTTAGAAACATCACCATCATCGTATGTATGCTCTAGAGGGGGGTAGGCAGAGGTGTCATCCAAATATGTCTTGCCATAACCATTTTATGAGTAGTAGAGTATTTTTTTATTTTGGCATACTATCGTACGGCCCGCTTGATGGTAAGTGGTCACTGTAGCCTATGGACGCCTGAAACATTAGAGGCATCACTTGCGCGTTGTCGACCTTTTAGGAAAGGAAGTGGGAAGGAGAAGGAGCGGAAGGGGGAAAAAGGGTGATAGGGCCTCCGGCACTTTCACTTACCGAACGAAACACAACAGTAGGAATACTGCTATTTCACATCGATATTCTGTAAGAGGGTAGTCCTTTCCCAGTCGAGCCAACTTGACTGTGGAAGTATTACCTTCTAACGAAATAAAGACGTATCATAGCAGTATTCCTACGGTCAGTAAGTGATAACACCTTTGGTTTAATGAATCCCTCGGTATCCTTTCTTTTCCTACTTCTACAACCTTCAAACTAAGGATAGTTTGAAATTATGTGTTAGGTGGCCACACATGAGTGAAGCAAGTACAAATAAGCTACGATAACTAATTACTATCTGGTAAGCTGTGAGTCTTTTGCTAATTATTATTTGTTTCACAGTAGGCAGTGGCGAGGTAAGTTGTGTTCTCTGGAAATTGTTTCTGCGATCCCAAGAACACAGCCATGTTCATTAGCGGCGGTTACTACTTACCATTAGATGGACTACCAGCTTATCTGACACTAGCACCAAAAAAAACTGTTTTAAGTTCCTCAAGTTCAAGTTACAAAAACAACGGTCAGACGGCTGTCTGCTTAAAGCAACCCGGTCAACTCATAAGTATAAGGACCTCTTATTCTTTTTAAAGCTTTTATTAACTTGAACTAAAGATCAGGGACAATCTAGTAACAAGACGGAAAAAACTACACGATCAGTGACTATACAATAAAACTTATGCTGAACTTGACTATACTAATAACGAACTCTTGCGTGCAAAACTTTTGTGAACCTTAATTCCAGGACCTGGACTTAAGAAGGAAGAAAATATTGTTACTTATATTACTGAAGCGTCAACGATCATGCTGATTTTTTAATAGTAAGCAATTACCGCAGCTCATAAGCATTTGTATTACCAGTATCATTTGCACATCGCTGGACGTACTTAGACCTTTTAAAGGTCACAAAAACGGCAATATAGGTACGGCGGTTGGCATAAGAATGTCAAAGTTTGTAATGCTTCATGGATAATCAGGCTTATTTATCCCAATTACCTATGAGTCTTTACCTTTTTTATTATAAATTAAAGGTGGTTGGTCAGTCAATATTGACCACAATGATCCAACTATATAAAAATAGCGGTCCGTTTCTGTAATGAGTAATGAGGGCATCCGATAGAGTGAGGGTTATGTGACGCGTGTACTCGTGTGTACCCGCGTGTACCGCCGTTGTGTGTTGTGGGTAATTGTGTTTGTCATAGTTAACAACGAGTCCTCGCCCCCGGCATTCGGGATTGACGACTGGGAGCCTAAGGGTGTTGCGTTAAAAGAGATAGCGATGGCGGAAGCGAGGCAGTCAGCTTTGTATACAAATTATTGGTCTTCCTTATGATTCTGCTGTAAAGATTTTCAGCGCTCTTACTCACTAAAAGCCCTCTTCTATACTTTGGGAATAAATAAATTAATTAGCTGCCTAAAAATGCCAAATTATCAGATACTTTGGCAGTTCTGTTCTATTCACTTACTGTGAGGCAAAGGCCTAGCCTAGCCTGGCCTCTTTGTTCCTAGGACGTGAGAGTAAATGTGAATCTGATATTTGTACGCTTATTCTAGCATAGCCTGCGGTATTGAAGTTTATATGTATCTATAAGCAATAAAAACAATGCCTGCATAAATTACGAAAGCTAAAATGTTGTTTCGTTTCACGACTAAACTGCTTAGGAAGTGTGAGATTTTGGATTTGGACCAGAGAGTTTAGCTTGAAAGTAAAAAAAGTTATGCCTACAGAATGAGTCTTAGGTCGCGATTAATAACTTTAACTTCTATAATTAACTATTATTATAAGCATCTTCACTAAACTAATACCATTATAAATAACCTATTCAAGTCGCTGTTTGCTTATAACCTAAACTTTGCCCTGATACTTCGGTATTATTAGCTTTATTCTAGGGAAATCCGCTTTGTTTCCCCACGAGTAAATAGTGAAATATATATGAGCGTGATTCTGGCTCGCCCATAATAATTGTAGCTAAGAGATGGTAAGCCTTTTCATATTAAGGTTTAGTACAAAACGCTAGTATTTTTTGGCAAACAGGAGAACGATAGAATTTATGGCTTCAACCGATAATTTATTTAGCGGTTTCACAATCTATTGTGAAACGTAATGTTTGTTAAAAACAAAAAAACGTTACTTGTCAAAAGTACACTCTTTGTTATAACAATTTGATTTGTAAGTGGTAGCCGGAGAACTATAATTTATGGATATTTATTAATCAATTGACCACGTTAATGGCTGCTTCGGAAGAGCAGCGGTCGTGAATACGACTGCTATGCATAACTGTCTGGAATTGTACCCGAAACAAAAATTATAACAAAATGTGGGTCAAATCATAGCAACCCGTGGCAAACAAAAAAATGGCGTGGGGCTTTGTATTTATGTATGTATTTGAGGGAGTTGTTCTCACGTCATAGCCCTAAAGATATGCATACATTTTCTCAATTCATGTATCTAATTATAATATAATTTTAAGTGGATGTCTGTACATAGATGATATTTAAGAAAATAATGAAATGAAGGGGATCTTTCTAAAACCATAGAGGCCAAAAAATATTTTTGTAATTATTATCTGTCTGTTTGTTCATGTCATCTCTCTTGAAGCTAAATTCGTTAGGTAACACAAAGATTATTCCTATATGGAGGTTATTTAATAATATTTTAATTATATTGTCTTTAAATTATACAAGTTGTGGTTAAAAGAGTATAAAATCAGTATGTTCATATTTACATTATTTTGTGTTCGTTAATTAATTGACGTAAACGTAACAAGAAAGTGTTATCAACATCTTTACAGAGGTCAAGGAGATTTATATTAACAGAACTGTAGAGCCACTGTAATCTATATGTTTCTAATCTCTTTAAGATAATGAAATATGAATTTTTTTTGTAGAAACGGGGTCTACATGAATGCCATCTTTGTTTTAGTTAAAATGCCTTCTCGAGCCATTTATAAAGTAGGTCTAAGACTTTCGTTACAGATAAGGGCGTGAATAGCGTAGGTAAATAGTTTGCAATAAATCTTCGAGCTTATTTTATGAAGAGTGTTCTCATTGTGCAAACAGGACGCTGTGAGGCAACGATTTCATATCCAAAGCTCAGCAATTTCTTGTTGTTGACAGCATTTATTCATAAAATCTTTCTTTTTCTTGTAGACTTATACATAAACTCAAGATTATATACGTAATGAGGTAGGTAGAGATCTATTGTACTTACATATAGCAAGGAATGCTTTAATTCTCACTTAATTTAAGCGAGCACATTGATTTGTTTACATATCTCTTGACTGCGTACTAAGAATTTACCGTTACAAAAGTTTTAAAAACTCGTTTGTCTTACTGAATATTTGAACCAAGGGTTTACGGTTGGTTTGAAACTTATGCCGCGGGACTAAGGAGATAATCTTTTTGTGTGATTAGCACTTAGTCTGTAGTCAAACCTCTCACGCACTTCACGCAGCCTAAGAACTTTAACGGCTTAACAACTTTATGTTTGTAGTATTTTTAAAAGCGTTGTTTCAAACACAGTAGTGACCCGTTTTAAACTATTTAGCTACTACTCAAAGCTTTTTTAATAGAACCACATTTTTTTTATCTGTATGAGTTGGCAAACAGACTATAGTACGTAATTCTGGGCGGTTATTGTAGTCTAACTCGCAAGATGTCGAAAGAGTTCCTTTATAAGAGCTGAGATCGCTATGCTGCCAACGTAAGGGACAAGTCATGTCAATTATTAGGTCCTTGCTGACAGCACAGCGCTGCCTTAGGGAGCCTATCTAACTTACACCTCTAGTAACACCACTCTAGTTGAGTGTTATGCTTTATCGAGCAGGAAAACATCGTAACTCTCAGGTATGAAGGTTGCATACCCGAGAGTTTTCGAATATCTGTAAAGTCTGCCACACTTGACCAGCGTGGTAGACCTGTTCGAATTCTTCTGATACTAAGCAGAGACCCGTAGCCAGCAGTGGGTCAGTTTATTTACAGTGCTGATATTATTATATTACCACTCTTAACTAGATAGTCTGCCGTTGAGGCATGTCTCAACACCATTAAGCAAACGATTGCCCACTAACTTTGAGCTTAGTTACATCATGCCCTAATCATGTTGTTACAAATAAGGCGGTATATACGTAGAACTATAAATTGTGTTAAGTGGACTCAATTAGGTCAAGTACAACATTTTCTTGGCAATAACACAACGGCCGAGTTTCGTGATGTATTATGATTTAAAACTTTTATTCTGAACAACTAGAGGTGAATAAATGGCAGCAGTAAAAAAAATAAGCGTGGTTGAAGTTTTCTATAGAACTACATTTCTAGTTTTTTTAGTAAGCAAGTATTTATTTTCAAAACATAAGTACACATTATTACACGAATATTTTAATACACAGGAAAAACAGGAAAGTACATATATAATGAAAATGAGGTTACCACTCAGGATTATTGTTGGTTTGCGGCTTATGCCTCAAACCAACCCTGATATTATTTGGTAACTCCAAGTGACGCTCGGACGTACATCAGCTACACATATACAGAAATATACCTTAGATATACATATAAATTATAACCGATGAGTATATATATACACATATAAATAAATATATAAATTAACATAAATATTTTTGGCAAGAAATATAAAAATGAGTGTAGTATAAAATATAAAACTGTGTTTTGTATTCGCAAAATAGCAGTGGTTTGTGGGATAAAATTGTTATGGAAAATCATGATACATGGTTGCCTCATTTGCGTTTATGCGTGCGTGCGATCGTATTGTCTCGAGTATGATGTACACACGGCTACACATCAAGTTAGACACCCTATATACGCATAACTACGCTGCATACAAAATAGAGAATTGTTGGAAAGGGACGGTGCATAGTGGTGTCGATGTAATGATAGAGCGTCGCGTCCCGTTCAGAGTGAATGAGACAAAATAACAAAAATATAACGCACTCTCTCGCACGACTCACAGCGTTCAACTTCAAATAGTTCAAAGTCCAAACAGTCTAGGTTAAAGTGTTGCTGTGTGTACAGGTCGGGCAAAACATTATTGGGTTGTCGTGTTAGAAAGTTCTCAATTGCAGCGTGTAATTTGGAAAGCTAGCCGGTAGACAGCACTAAGCTCACCGCCTATTACTAATTAATTATATATAAGCGTTAGACTATACATTATTACATATTTTTTTATACTTCTAAGGTGGCAAACAAGCATACCTGATGATGAGTAGTCACCGTAGCCAATAGACGCCTGTGACACCAGAGGCATCACTTGCGCGTTCCCAACCCTTTAGGAAAGGAAGTGGGAAGGAGAAGGAGTGGAATGGGGGAAAGGGGGTGATTGGATGATTGAAACAGTATTCTATTTATAAATAGAATAATGTTTCAGTCAACAATCTTCTAATTTGTCCTGCCTTGACGGTTCAAGGCAGAGATCTGAAACTCTCTTTGCCTTTTCGGAGTTATGAGCGTGTAAAATAGTTAAACATCGATCGCTTTCACGGCATTAACATAGTAACAAGAGTGGATATATGGGCATTCTCAATAAAGATTTCAAATCATATTCGAAACATTCAAATGTGCTGACTATACTAAACATATATAAACTGAGCAGCGATAGCTCAGTGGGGAGACCAACAGACTGCAATGCAGAGGGTCTCGGGTTCGAACCCACGTCGCGCACCTCTGACTTTCGGAAGTTATATGACTTTTCGAAATTTTGTGCGTATTGATTGATAATTATCGTCTGCTCCGTGCCTCGGAGAGCACGTTAAGCCGTCGGTCCCGGCTGCCATGAACATCTATGACAGTCGTTATTGGGAGAGTGTCGACACAAAAGATCCTACTGGGTCGAAGTGTCGCCGGTCTGCACTGACTGGCCCCCACATAAGATACATACCAAACATAAGTTTCTACGCGCACTGCATCCTTTAGGGCCACAGCAGACGTCCTACTTTTAGCATCCGCGATCGGTGATTTTGCAACTGTAATGATGCTGCATCGCGTTTTGGCGACTCTCTGAGTTCGATTGCAGTATCAGAATCGCGCGTTTTAGAGATTCTATCGATGCTGCATCGCGATTTCACGACTTTCTGCGTTCGGATGGTATCGGGATCGGGCGTTTTGACGACTGCTCCGATACTCGATCAGGTCGACTGTAGTGTTGCCGGTCAATAGTCGACTATCGATAGTTTGCCGATTTGGAATAGTATTGATTACAAATGATAAATATCAAAATGATTTCTTTCTTTATTCTTTTAAAACTGTAGTAGTAACACAGATCGGTAGCAATATAAAAAAATATACTGGTATAAGGAATGGTCTTTGTTTAAGTTGTTTCAATATTATCACAATCAACTAACAACATACATGACATTTGGATCTTTAGTTTGACGTTTGAATTTGAATGTCAGTTGAAAATGTCATTAGAATTCTAATAGTGGTATCATTCAAGTTTGTGCTATTGGTCCTGTACACTCTCAGGATTCTAAATTAGAAATATATTATGTTCAAAAAAATTCCGATCGTCTCTTCGTAATATATGAAATAATGAATGATACTCGCCGAAAGTAAGACGTGAACTGGTTATTGGATGTAACCAATACTGCCTTCGTCGCGATTGATATTTTTGCTTTATCAATAAAGCAAGCAGCAGTGCAGCTTCATCAGAATCCATCGTAAGGGTGTAGCTTCGTCAAAATCTAGTGCAATACTGAGTCGTGTTCCGCAGATACCAAATCGATGCGACCGGCATCCGAATGTGTGCGGAGTGTAGCGTTCAGTCGGTGTGTCGAACTTCCGAAAGGCGACTCAATCGCGACGTTTGGCTTTTTAAGTGTGCGGTGTGGAATGTTTGGACGCTGTATTTAGCTTCTAAATCGACTTAGTCACTAAGTCGCCGATCGTCTGCTGTCTGCTGTGGCCCATAAAAAGTACTGTATCACTTTGTGAACAACTGTATAAAAAAGGCTGTAATTTATGCCCTGTTCCGTGAAGGATTCTATAAACATCCAATTATTACTCAAACTCAGAACTATCAATAATTGCGGATCACTATAATTGACCTGTGTAGCATTCACAGCTATAACGAGAGAATCAAGCTATACAAGATATTTTTCTTTACACGGGTAGCATCCGTGTAAAGAAAAATATCTTGTATAGCAGTACATAGATCATCGGCTGATCGGCATGATCGTCTCGCCACTGAACGATGAGGTTTTGGGTTTGAATACTAAACGTGACAAACATTACATTTGTGTGATCCGCAAATGATTGTTCTGAGCCTGAGTGTTTTATGGGTACATTTATTTAATGTTTGTAATGTCCCCCACGACACAGAAATAACTTTTATTGCAGACTCTATATTAATTAAAAAAAAAAAACAAGTTGTGCATGATTACTGCATGACAACAGTGACGAACAGCGTCGAGTGAAGTATACGAATGTGAGTTTGTTTGTTTATTTGATTGTTTGTTTGTTTCTTTCACGCCTTAACTACTTATCGATCGTTATAAAATTTTGCATACATGCGAAATTTTATATGTGATTGAAATTTATTGACAAAAAAAACATTAACTCAAGCAAAACCGTGCGCAAAATATAGTGTATTATATTCGTATTGCCTTATACAAGCAATACGGTTGTCACTGAGACGCTTGGATTGTAAAAACTGAACGTAATATTTCTTGAAGGAAGCTATCTTGTTCTGTACTCTGTAAAGTCATATTGTCAAAGCTCTGTGTTACAATATTACATTGTGTCACAATAGTAACATATATCTTTTATCTCTGCACTTTTGCCAGTAAACATTTTACCTATAAATAAGCCATATCGTTACCGGTGTAGAGCAAATATTTGTGTAATCCACAGAATAAGCTTTGAGTCTGAGTCTTTCGAACTTGCGTTGAAATATAAAATCTGTGAGAGGTAGAACACAAATAAGTTGGACCCGTTATAATAATAATATCAGCCATATGTATTAACTATCCCACTGTTTCTGCCTCTTCTTCTTTTTCTGTAAGAAGAATGATGGCCATAGTCCACCAAGGACCAGTGCAGGTTGGCGGAATTCACACATATTCGAGAACATTATCTAGAACTCACAGACATGCAGGTTTCCTCACGTTGTCTTTCTTCACCGTTAAAGCTAGCTATAATTAAATGTAGAAGAAAACAGACCATTACCGCAGATGATAGCCACTAGTGACGCACATGCTTTGTGACGTCATCGGCTTGATATCCAACCAAATAAGTATGGAATACGCACATTATTACAAAACGTCAGTGCGAGCCTTGGGATCGAACTCGTGACCTCTATGTGGTTGTTACGGTCACAAACTAAGCTATTGCTGTTCAATTAAAATAAAAAATAAAGAACAAGCGTGTGTTGGCCTCGCTCCCAATGTTAAGGGCCGCCTTTATTATGTATTTTCCTTTAGTCGAGCAAGTACTTTCATGTTAACTTTTAAGATTTTATCTAGGTCGACAGGAAGTGCCCTATAGGTTTTAAGTAAAGTGTGCCAAGAGAGTGCGCCGCTGTAAAAGAGATGTTTGAAAGGCCATATTATTATTTTATTGGACTGTTTAAGGGTCTTTCGACATATCTTGAATCGAGATTTCACTGCGACTTTGGTCTGGTACCATAAGTTCGAACACTTGACTAATTGCCAATCGTGAATTTGTAAGTTTGATTCTTTGGTCGGTCAAAATGTAATCGTAGTTTCTATCGCCATACTTTCTGTAGTATGGGATCTGAAATATACCTCATCATCGATTACCAAGGTTGACTCTTAATTTCGTAGGTCTTATAATAGAATAATATAGTTGACAAAATGTCTAAAACACATATCGCCAAATTATGAGTAGGTACATCATACGATATTTTGTTTTAACTACTCCTTTACAAACGAACACATACTGGTTTAATTAGGCAATCTAGGCAAAGTAGTGGTTATTTCAGGCCTGAATAGGTACTTAGACTACTTTGCTTAAATATGTTAGTTTACGATAGCTACTGTTTCATGTGTCATGCAAGTGCAGTTACGCAAACATATTTCTTAACTAACTTTCCCCGCGTGCTTATTAGCGAGATTTTAAGAATAAACAACTCCATAGTGTGTACGGCTGATAAAATGCTTATGTTGCTGACGCATGAACTATTTGAATTAATATACATAACCTCACGCCGATATCCACGGAATGGTAAGCAGAGATATATTAAACCCACATTTCGCGAACTATGTTTTTAGGTTCTATTTAATATTGGATGAGTCTGTTGCCGTTTACCGGGCACAGGCCCAAACTCCGTGCTACTACTAAGAATTTCTTGACAGAAAATAATCATCGAGAGACGAAACCCAAGACCTCATTACCACCACCGAGTAAAAATCATGTTTATCCATTATTCCACTGTTGCATAAAACAAGATATTAGTAGAGATTTGCAAAGCAAAAATAAAAATAGAACATTCAATACTTTTAAACTACTTCAATACAAACAAATCCGTGTATTGAAAGGATGTAAATAACAAGAGTTTTGCAATACAGCCGCAGCGACAGTTTATTTGGACATTTGTCGCGAATAAATCACAATTTGAGAAGAACTATAGCAGTGCTTCGCCAAGACGCGCGCCCAACACACAAGTGGCGCGCTGAGAAAAACTACACGGAGATACGGGTGGAAAGTTGGAGCGTGCGATGTGTGTTCGCCACGGACGCAGGCGATGCATTTTTAACATTATCAAAATGGCGAATACTTATACTAAATGCCACTTATGATCACATATAATATCAAAGGTAGAACTTGTGCGTTGTCGACACTAAAGCGAAATAATTAAAGATGGATGCAAGAAAAGCAATTGGGTCTTTTCTACAATTAAGGTGGCCAATACGCACCTAATAATATATGCAGTTCTTGTAGCAATAGGTGTTTGAAAGTGTGTGTTAGTGACGCTTAGAAAAATTATTAATGTGCTGCTTCTAAATGAGATAAATATGACTGGGCAGCACAGTGCCTCCTTAATGGATAATAATTTTGGATGGAATCAAACATCTGCAGAATGAAGCTTCTTACCCAGCTGAGCAGCTTCAGTTATAGATAAATTATTGGCAATGTCGTGCGTAACAGAGTTTATTGTTTCTGAGGTCGTAATTCTAGAGCAAAGCATTTAGGTGGCAGTATTGAGTGGAAGAAACTCCCCTCGTCTCAGGTACTCAGGTACCCCAGCCGGTCTGGTTCGGCGAAATGTTGGTAATTGTCCTACAAAACATGTTTTATGTCTCCTGCGGGCATAGTTATAGAAGTAAGACCTGGGGCGAAATAGGGCCTGTCACCCTGGAGGTAATTTCCTAGCCGGGCTCCTACAGTTACCAAGCAATCTCAGGCTTAAGCGAGGATTGTGCTGTATCCTATCTCTATAGTAATAATAATTATATGCAGATGTATAATCAGCGGTTCAGTCTACAATATACATCCGTATGTTTCGACATCAACCTGGCGGGCTGCATCGCCAATGTTGATAGCAACTTATATTCTTTGCATTTACATAAACCATTCCAGCGACGTTTTACCTCCTCCAAACATAAATTTCGCCCAAAATACTACTTACGAGTATAAGATAGCTGTTAGTTATGATTTGTGGTCGAAACTGGATCGTGAATCAAAGACTGAATAAGGTGCATTAGTTTTTGTGGTATACAAAGTATACTCGGGGAGATGGGCCTCGTTAGCATTGGTTTGCAACCTGTCTAGGAGAAGGAAAACTCCGAAATCACACCCGGGGAGATAGGCTTCGTTAGCATTGGTTTGCAACCTATCTAGCAGAAGGAAAACTCCGAAGTCAAACCAATTTTCAGGGAGCAGACCCGAGAATAAACCCCGATCCAAGGTATTAACCGACCCGTGCTGAGGGATTCGTGGCCAGAGGGAAAAGCTGGTCATTAACGAAGGGTGCCGGTGTTGGTGGTCACAGGGCACAGGATGGATCCACCTTACCTCCGTAAAGGGCTCTGCGGAGGTGGACAGTATTTTCCCTAACAATCGTGGGAACGCATATGGACCTTGATTTTATTAATAATCCGCATGGCGGCGACGCGGTCCGCCACCCGTCACGTCTCGTTTCTCACGAGGGCGAAAAGTGGCCTACGGAAAGCCGTTTTGCTACATTGAATGTTGGAGGAGGGATGGATGGAAAATTAAATGAAGTATGTCAGATGATGAATGAGAGAAAGATTGATGTTCTGTGCGTGAATGAGACAAAAAGGAAAGGCTGTAACACCACTAGGCATGGACCCTACACGGGGTATTGGTCCGGCGTGCCCAGCAATACCAGAGCCTGTCAGGGAGTTGGTGTTATTCTGTCTGCTAGGATGAATGAGTGTGTAAAAGAATTTGAATATGTGAATGCTAGGTTACTATGGATGAGAATGAAAGTGGGAATTACTCGTGTGTTCATGGTAGGGGTCTATGCACCCGTAAACATAGCAACGGGTATGTCTCAGAGTGCACGGGAAGAAAGAGAAGATTTTTGGGAGTGTTTAAGAGATGTCTTGAGGAAATGCAAGGAACACGAAAGGTTGATAATGTTAGGGGATTTTAATGGTTGGGTGGGAGTAAGACGTGAGGAATACGAAAGGGTTTTAGGCAAGTATGGGGACGAAAGCGTGAATGAGAATGGGAAAAGGTTGCTTGAGCTATGTTTGGAGTGGAATCTTTGTGTGACAAACACTATGTTTGCCCACAAAAGAATCCACCAGTATACAAGAGAAGCAAAGAATGTAAGAAGTAGTATGATTGACTTTGTTGTAGTGGATGAAAGATTGAGAAAGAATGTCCTAGACACTCGGGTATATAGAGGTATTGGTGTCCATACTGACCATTTTTTGGTTATGAGCCGGATACGTGGCCTCTTCAAAGGATGGCGACACCGTATACCTACCCGAACAAGTGCCCAAGAACGAATAAAAGTAGAAAATTTGCAAGATGAAGTACTGAAAGTCGAGTATAAAAGTCAATTGAGAAAATGATTTGAAAGATTTTGTGACATTGATGATATGGAAAAATTATGGCAGTCGTTTAAGCATGATGTGGTTGTTGTAGCGTCAGAAGTATGCGGTGTGAGCAAGAAGAGGAAAATGATAAAACCGAAGAATGCGTGGTGGGATAAAGATGTGGAAGGGGTAGTACGTGAGAAGAAGCAGGTATGGTTGGACTGGCTATCTGTCAGAGCCAATGAACGAATGCAAGAAGCAACGAATGAGGATGTGAATGAAGCTAGAAATAAGTTTATAAGAATGAATAAGGTAGTGAAAGATGTAATTAAAAGGGAAAAAGAGGAATTGAAAGACGAGTTTGATAGAAGATTATCTGAAGATTTCCGGACCAACGCTAAGTTCTTCTGGAAATCCATTCGCTCGGTTCGAGGTAAAACCGTTACCACAGAGCTGAAATTAATCAGAGATAAGAATGGAAGTTTACTGAGTGAAGAAAAGAGCGTACTGAAGCGATGGAAGGAATATTTTGAAAGTTTATTTGAAAGAGAGGAATGGCAAGGGCAAAGTTTCGAAATGAATGATAATGATAGTAGTAATGATGAAAGCCCTATTAATATGGATGAAATAATGAAAGCTTTGAAAAGCATGAAATTAGGCAAGGCTGGTGGGTATGATAGGATTACAGTCGAAATGCTAACAGCTGGACAGGGTCTCATAGCAACTCAGTTGTGCCGCCTTTTTAACTTGTGCTGGAATACCGGCCGTGTACCAAGTGATTGGTGCAAGGCCGTCATAGTACCTTTATACAAGGGAAAAGGTTCACAGCAAGATTGCAAAAGCTATAGAGGCATTAGCTTGCTCAGCGTCGTCGGTAAATTATATGCGAAAGTGTTAATTGAAAGGGTTGTGAAAGTAACCGACGAGAAAATATGGGATGCACAAACGGGATTTCGAAATGGTATGGGATGTACGGATCTGGTCTTTTCCTTACGGTGCATAGCCGAGAGAGTTTTGGCCAAAGGTCAAAAGGTCTATTGCGCATTCGTGGATCTGGAAAAGGCTTATGATAAAGTGGTGAGGAATGAACTTTGGTCGGTATTGTCCATGTATGGAGTGAATAGCACCCTCACGCGAGCTCTGAAATCTCTTTATGATGATTCCAGAGCTTGTGTTAGGATAAATGGGACCTACACAGAATGGTTTAGCATCGAAAAAGGTGTTAGACAAGGATGTGTAGCGTCACCTTGGCTGTTTAACCTATACATGGACAATTGTTTAAAAGATTTAAAAGATTGTGAATGGGGATTAAGAATGAATGAGTTACTTGTCAAATGTCTTCTTTATGCCGATGACCAAGTAATACTTGCGTCATCGGCAGAAGAGTTGCAGGCGATGGTAACTATTATGCATGGTGCTTTTGAGAGTAAAGGAATGAAAATAAATGTAAGCAAGACGAAAGTAATGGTATTTGAAAAGGAAGAGTGCGTGACGATGTGTAATATTATGATTGATGGAGAAAAAGTGGAGCAAGTGAAAGAGTTTGTATATTTGGGTACTTTGTTTACAAGGGATGGTAAACATGAGGGAGATATTGAAAGGAGAACGATTGCGGGAAACAAAGTGAATGGAGCTCTACGCGCTTTTATGAACAGTCGAAATGTTTCCGAAAAGGCACGTTTGGCTGTTCATAGAGGACTATTAGTGCCCACACTTATGTATGGAAGTGAAAGTTGGGTATGGCAAAAGAAGCATGAGAGCAGAATAAATGCTGTAGAAATGAGAGCTCTGAGAAATATATGTGGTGTGACTCTGAAAGATAGAATAAGGAATAGTGTGATTAGAGAGAGATGCGGCATGAAAGTTGATATAGTGACAAGAATAGAAAAGGGTATGTTAAGCTGGTTTGGGCATGTAGAAAGAATGGACGAGGAAAGACTGACTAAGAAAGTTTATAAGGCTAGTGTGAATGGAACAGTCGCAAGAGGAAGACCTAGGCGAACGTTTCTTGATCAGATCGGAGGCGTTCTGGACAAAGGCCAGGTTAAGAGCACCTTGAACCGACGGGCGTGTATGAGGAATGGGATGAAAGTGAATGAAGCCAGAGAAGTGTGTCAGGATCGTAGCAAATGGAAATCCGTAGTCTCTGCCTACCCCTCTGGGAAACAGGCGTGAATCTATGTATGTATGTATGTACAAAGTATTAGTACTCTTGTCAACCTATTATGGATTTATTTATTTATATAATTATAAATTATAAAATAAAATGAATATTTTATATATTATAAAATGAAGGTATATCTGTATATTGTAACATCGCGATGAATTTATTAAAAATGTTAGTAATCCAGACTTCACCTGGACTACGACATGGTCGTTCGTTGTATTTATTATTTTAAGTGTATGTGATGCTCCTATTTTGCCATAGTTGCTGTAAAGCAACTATCACATAGTACGCTATTAGAAGTCTTTATTCTATGTTACGTAGTGGTAGCAGAGTAAATGTAAACTTATAGTAAAGTGTAACTTTGACGTTTATAAGTGGTACCTCGTGACCTAAATAAATAAATATATTTTAATGAAATCTATTTCAAAGTCAAATTCAAAACTCTACATATATTTCCATAAAAATATGTAAATAATTGGACACGTCAATTAACTATAAGTAATAACAAAAAAATAAAAAATAATAATAATATTGTCTTCTGTTTACGTGAATGTTATTCATTGAAATTAAACTACTATAATATACGAATTTTATCGCGTTGTTTGTAATATTTGTAAAGTTTAATAATAGTAGTAGTGTAACAGTTTCTAAATTATGTAATATATATAAAATAAACAACGCGATAATATCCGTATATAGTTGTTTAGTTTCAATAATAAAATGGAATTAGAAATTAAGCATTGAAAAAGCCTGTTCGAGGATTAGAGCTTTTACGACAAGAAGCAGGCAAGAAACTCATGGCTAATCTTTTCAATCGCCAAATGTTTATTAACGATACAATTTTTCCCTCATATTAGCTAGGCGTTGTTTATTTGTAACTACATATATTAATTGAGATTTTAAAAGCAAATGGTGAATCTAAGATACATATTAATAACAAATAATTAAACAATTTGAATGATTACTATAATGACTATTAAATATAGATTTTTAAGTGATTGCAAGCTATATTTTACATTTTATATTTATTACATTTCTTCAAATATGTACTAATTATCCAGCTAACTCAATAATACTGCCTTAAGCAGCGAGACCCGAGTCCTGCCCATACGGAGAGAGAGAGATCTATGTCCATAACTGCGCATTTCACTGCAGCTTTGATTGATTGGTTAGACGTTTGATCTGAACACATTTGCGTAATTTAGTCTGTCCGTACGTCTTGACGATGAACAGACAACGGCAGATCCCTTGGGTATGTGAGAGGTGACCAACATATTAGAGAAATGGACAGCTGTTTACATGTGTAGTGTGATAACAAGATAATGTGTATATGTGTGTGTGTGTGTGTGTGTGTGAATATGTGTGTGCGTATTGTAATAGCTTCGCGGTTGTGTGGCTCTAAGTGTACAGTTTTTGTTACTATTTGATAGTTTTCGATGAACCAGGCTGTTCCTTACATACGGATCACTATTATTGTCAGCACCATTACTTACGAGGTCGTTCTGGCATAGGTAATCAGCGTGTAGTTTGGTTTTTGAACTACGAAATGCGACGAAATGAGATCTTTCTTAGCAAGCATCGCCATGTATTCTTCATAACAGCTAAGAATTCGGTAATATATGCAGTAGTATACAATATATTAACCCCGTATAACATACTGTATCCAAACTGTCTAAAAACGGGTTTCATATCTGACCATTCGAAGGATAAAGTCATAATAACACAAATATAATGTTAAAAATGTATTGAAAATATTGACCGAACAAACACGAAATACCGCGATGGTAAATTGTTATCCCCAAGCCCCAACACCATTACAGAAATTTCAATAAAGAACCGCTTAATACCCTATCATTTGAGTGTTGAGTTTTCACAACAAAATAACGCGCATGTTAGTAACCCTGCGATCGCCATGGGGGTCGTATAATCCACGGGTAACGCATAAACCCTTGGAAATCGTTTATTCATTGGCACATCAAACAACCTTGTTAAAATTCTATTCCTCCTGCACTATCGGTAGGTTGTGTTAGCTTAATATTATCGGCGTTTTGTGGGATATTCGATTTCAGGACACAAATACAGTTTAATGTTAGCTTGTTAGGTAAATGTTTGGGTCCTATATCCAATAGGTGAGGCTAAATTGGATTTCTATTATGCGGTATTAATCCTGAAGTTTCTGTGTGAATAACATTTGCGGAAATTGTTTAAAGGTTTAATGTTTTTGAGTGTAAGCACTGCTCTTGAGGTGTCATATGCCGCCACGAGGCTAGTCTTGTGGGTAGGTAGTTTGCATGTTGATGATTTCATCATGTTGAGCTTAATCGCCCAGGTTGCTGCCTGTAAAAATGGTGAATAATAACCTGTCGATTGTTTAAATGCCAGATATAATTAAAAATCTATTGTGTACTGCTTGTGACTCAGTAAGTTAATTAATAAACAACGGCTTTCTTGTTTGCCTATTTCATACAAAAGTGTCTTTCTTAAATTATTAAGACTGCGCCGAGCGTAAGACGCGGTTGGACTGAATGACAGAGCTCGATATTCAAATCGGCGCGCGGCCGCCATAGTAAAATTGTATGGAGCGTTGGAAGTGCTTTTTTGATAAATATGTATCTTTATTGTCAACTAATAACTTAAATATTTAGGGCGGACCAATTGTAATATAACTATTTATGTTTCGTTTAAGCTGTAAAATAGGATAGATTTCTACTGTTATAGTCTAAAAATCACGTAAAAAAGCTTACGTTTTTTTCATTTTTCCTGCAAATTTACGTAATTTTGTAGGCGAAAATATTAATTATTTTAAGTTTTTTACACGGAGTAATTGTAAACACTTTCATTGTTATGGTAAATGTATATTTTATATTTTTATGAAACAAAAAGTATTGATTTTATGAACTTAACTGTGACCGCCTGCTTTAGCACATTTCGCTCCGCGCAGTCTTAAGGAACCCTCAATATGCAAGACAAGTCTTAAGAAGAATTTTAATTTCCACACAGTAGCAAAGGACCATACGGCTTGTTTAATAGTAAGTGGTTTTCGTAGTCTATGTTCTTACACTTGCAAGACTAACACTTATGTACATAGCACATTGTGTTTGAAAGAAACCGATGCGCTTGCCAACGACTTCAACAAATTTCCCAGGGCACTTCTTAAAGAACTTTGGATACCTACTCGCCACAAAGACCACAAGTATGTACGGTTACATTTTGTATAAGGTCACCTTGCAGTAAAATAATGAAGGAGATAAGGCTCAACGGCATCCAGCGTAAACCTGTAGGCTTTCGTCTTTACCGTTCGCACCGTAAATTTATTTATTTATTTTAAGGTACATCAACAATATACATATACAGACATTACATTAGAAGCTGAAAATTAAAACTTATATCTATATCCAACATTCGTTATGTTGTATTTATTGCAACATTCGTCCTGAATTTCGGTGCCTAATCTCTTGACTGTCTTGAAACCTTTCATAAAGCAGTCCAGGCAATGGAGTAGAACTTAATTCTAAGACACTGCTTTGTAAGTTTTTTCATTTGGGTCCGAAGTTTCGGATATATTTTTTCATGGTAAACCCTCTAAGGTAGCAGGTCTGGAATGTCCAGACGCACATTTATATTATGTAATCCTCTACTACATTAGTTACATAAACATCAATCTTACTTTACTAAATAATAAAAAGTCTAATCACATGAAGTGAGTTGGCCGTAATCTATTAATAAAGTTAAGTAGAACAATTCACTTGTTTGCCTGTTGTACATATAGTCAAGTGTCATATGAATACATTGTTATAGTAATAAATATCACACGCCTGAAGTTTTGATCGATGAACAGTATAATAGATCTCTGAGTACTATGTAAATAGAAAGTAATTAAAAACCTACCCATATAACAACCATAGAAGCCAGGTGCCACGAGAAATTATTCCAACAAATTTCGAATAAAATAGCTACGGATACCCGTAGCCTTTTAATTCGAAATTTAAATTCTCTACAGTTGTCAGTACAACTGTAGAGATGAATGAAGAGAAATACCATTAGTTCATTATGAAATCAGTATTTCATAATGAACTAATGGTATTTCTCTTTTAAGTCGTTAGTACATGCTGGGTCACAATACCGGATAGCAACAATGACCTAACGTGAACTTTGGTGTTGTTTTGCCGTTGGCCGTCAATGCTTATAAAACAGCCACAGAATACACATTAGTACTACGTAGCCTAGCCGAGAGCTGACAATTTTCAGGATACATATCAAAAGAATATTAGTGGCCACCAATAGCTTGAATGGAAGGATCCGTTACTTAGATCGACACAAGCAATGATGTCACATAAAAATTAAATGAAATTTACTTCTCGTTTTGATCTATTAATCCTCAATCTCCTTTGAGGTCGTTCACTATTTTGCCTATAAATGTATACATGAATAGTATCCGCTGGAAAAAAAGGTATTGCGATTGAGGTAATCGTTTCAACATCTCATCTTTTTTTTACAATCTCAGCACAAATTGCGTCGTTCAAATGGTTGCATTGCTACTGTCACTGCGCTGAGTGTCGCGGGTTTGATTCTCACACGGAACAAAAACTTAAGTGATACACAGGTAGCTCAAATTTTGGGTTTTCTTTGTGACAGTTGTTTGAATATTTGTAAATACGACAACGAAACTATTACAACCTTGTTTAAAAAAATAGTTAGATCACTAACTTAGTAAACACTCTAGCCTACTATGACGTTAATATGCGATTCTTTGTGACATAAATGAATAAATAGGAAAATAGTTTTAGACTTTGATATTAATATTATATAAATAATAATCATTCAATGATTTAATGGTTTCAACATTTTTGTATTGCTGGGCTAAATTTGTACAAGTCGCTAGGAAGTCAAATGGACTCGCGTATAAATTTAGTCCAGCAACAGCAATCATGTAATATTTGAATTATAGTTTGTACGCAATGGCGTATTGGAATCGATAACTGTTACAAACTAGATGAATTCAGTTATCTGTATTCGATTTAGAAATTTTAGGAACTAAACATCATTAAAATCGAATAAAATAGAGCAGTTAAATATACCTACTACATACGCGTGTGTAAAAATGCTTGGCGCACTACATTAACCTAGAATCTTCTACAAATCTATGAAAACGTTATTACATTAGAGTAAGAATATTAAAGACGTTTGCGTGAGTTGAAAACATAGATCAGCTGTAGGATAAAAATATAAGTAAGAAACGAAAACTCGAAGATGGCAACGAGAACGAGTTTTCGGAATTAACTCATGTTGAATTCATCTATTTAATTACTAAGCAAACTCATCAAACTTGTCTTAAATGGTATTCAGGTCAAATACAGTTCAATCAAACTGTTTCTCGATATTATTTTGCGTGAGACTATAAACTAAACACCAGCTTTTAGAGAAATACAGCTAGTAAAACTGTTTTTGTTGTCGGGATTTCGTTACAAGCTTTTATTTACCTTGCTTTGTTTTAATTCTAACTAGATAGTCCTTTGATTTATATGCTTCTCGATGTTGTGAGTTTTACTGGGTATTGAATGACACTGTGATTTGATTATTTTTGTTAGTTTGCAGTCATCTTAGAATACAATTGATTATCATAATGAATTCAAAGATTAAATTAACGGTTATTTATTAAAAAATATCATAATAATCAATTATTTCAGAATCATTCGCTAAAACAAAACAATCCATATTTCCAGTTCATATGTTGATATTAGCAGTAAATGAGTTACCCTCCAACTTACCTAATATTTTTGTTATTGGATCGTTAACAACTTACGTTTAATCTACGTCGAATTTTAAAGTGATACACAATTTCATTAATACCAAATCGAATAGACAATTTAGAATAACAGCAGACGTCGTCTTCGTCTTTAAATTATTTTCCAATTTCACCCAAAATTTTAATCCGAACCCCATTTTTAATCAAGCTCACTTTTACAAAGATTAAAGCCTTGTCATGACGAGGCGTGACGTCAGAGCAAATTTAAAACAATAACAGCAGGTAACTAGATAATATTAGGTTGGGAAAAACCTACCACCTGTTGTAGCATCATTAATCATCGAACGAATTTATCTTTATAAAGAATGACGGGCTCGTATAATGAGTCGTAAACATTTTTGATAATAAAATAAACAAGAGTAATAACGAAAAGTTTTGTTTTCTTCCAGTGTTCCTTCAAGTTTCACGTTTAGGCATTCTTCTTTTATGGGCTTTCTGAGATTTTGTGAAATTGTTGTTGTGCTAGCTTTGTACGAGTAATCAGCGGTGGGTGTGACTACAAACTCCTTAGGGACATTATGTCGTTTGTACTGTAGTTTTATATTTAGTATTTAGATCAATGCTCTCATTTGAATATATAAACAACAGCAAGCGGAAAATGGGACAGTGGATTTAATTTTGTTATTTTGGCTGCCTCATTGATCTAAAATTATTGTCGATAGAATCTTTAAGGCGAAAAATTGTTTCATCTTAAGGATTCTATATTGACATCTTCTTCCGTATATCTTAACCAACTGTTATTGTCATGGTTACTAAATGAAAACTCAAATTATTACGAGGGTGGGATGTGGGTTTGGAAGTTAGACTAACAGAATTTCTCAGCTGCTATTATAAGTTTGTTGTTAGTCCTACTTTCAACGAATTAGCGAGTCTAAATACATAGGCGTGCATGCCGTCTTAGAAAATAGGTTGTTAATTAATATTATGACCAGGTATAGTGCAGAAGATCACGATTATAGTGCATCAACGATCCGCTTATAATCAAATTGCAATGAAAAAGTTTAAACACGATAACCTTTCATGACGAACTAGACAACTAATCTTCAGATATAATTTTTATAAATGTCGTTATTTTAAACTGAACTCAACAAACAAACTGGGTTTGCCGTCAAAAAAAGAACAAAACCAGCGCAAACTCTAGCAAGAAAGACAACAACAGCAAACTTCACAACTTTATACAATAAAGCAAATAAAATGTTTCACATTATTACGACGTTCACGGTACAAAATACATCAACGTTTTATCTTGTTCATCGAAAGTTGGTCAAAACAGCACTTAATTAAAGTCGTGCAGTACGTACGAAGTGGATTCGTGCTCATATGGACATTTGTAGGAACGTATTAAGGTAGGTTGTTCTCAGGTTCGCGTTCCAAAATACCATGTGTAGAACTGAACAGGTAAATAGACACGTTGAGATATTTCGACTTCGTGCATTTTGAATATCATAGAGCAGTCATACTGCAGAAGAACCATTCAATTTTAATTATTTATTTACTTATTTAGGTACCTTGGTTACTCAAAGATCTCAAAGATGAAATGTCTTGGTTACTAAATAATCTTGGACCAAATTGAGTTACAAGTATACAAGAAAGCTTCAAAGTTTAACATCAATGAAAATCCTATCCCGGTTTAGGATAACTCCAGTTATATAAAATAGAATGTATTCATATGAAAGAAACTGATAATTAACTAAATAGACTTATTTAAAAATAATTATAATTATTAATTAAATAGGACACACCTGCAAATTCTACTTAAACCTGGCATTTAGTTAGTCATTCCACTCTCACTGAAGCAACCTGGCTTCAATGCTTAACTTTGATATTTAAATAGTATTTACAGAGTTTTCATCCAAAAAAAATGTTCAGGCATCGCATGATGACAGTATTGCGTTTAAATAACCTGTCTATTTACTAACAATTTTCAGGTGGATGCCATAATATATGCCTTCGATGAATAGGATTTCTAAAACTTCATTTAAAGGCGCTGTGTTGACAATTGCAATAATCTATGGACTACATTTACAATTGACAGACTGCAAAGACATGTTGCATACTCAGGCTAATAGTGTCTGTTCATTTGCAACCTCAGTGTTATATTACCTTTGTTAGCTGTATTTTTTAAAAATGTAGACTTAACCTTCTATTACTTATTTTTCTAATGACACAGGTGACATGATATTAGCATAGGTATTACGGCTTTATTAAATGCATAACACGGGCTCAGTAATGTGGGCTTGGATCTCAGCTAACACAATATTGTGATGAAATGCCATGGGACGGTTATGACTGATTGGTTTAGAAGTTCTGACAATATGACGGGAAGTGGTTATGTTTGCTAGTATCGTGTTCACAATTGCCTCGGGTAATATTCTCTTTAAAAACTAATGATGGTATTTCTTTATAATTATACCTACTTACTTAATTTTTGTCGCAGCTTTATACTTTTGCTGTTTATCAGGTTTCTGGTTCGATCTCCGGATCGGGATAAGTGATATTGGTACTTTCTGTTAAGCAATTCAATAGAAGCACAGAGTCTAAAGCTTTAAATTGTAAATAATATTATATAATTTATTACGCAGAAATACGTCATATATTCGGATACTGCAACGAGTAACGTTGTCGTAACTCCTAAAAAAGGCGCTGGACTACCAGCAATTCAGCATGGCATCTATGTCATTTGAAGGAAGTATGTATTTGTCTCAAATGCTGACATTGCATTGATTCCTTTTTTGCAGGGGTGGCAACACATGAGTAATATTATTATCTATTGTTGCAAGCGTAGATATGCAAACACGCTTGCAATTCCAGATGCAAAAAATACGATAAGTTGTAGAATATTGTGTCATTTTAATTTGCTTGCGAATTTTTTTACAAGGTTACACTATTATCTAAATTACTTCTGAAAATATGTTAAAGCTTTTATTTACTGACAATGAGTCGGCTAGCTATTTAATTATTAACTTATAAATTATTGAACGCAATGCTTATCTTGCATAACCGCAACTCACCTTCATTGGAACGGCTAACATCGCCAAAAGCCGCAAATATAAGCGCTGATATTTTTCTGATATTAACCCTTATTAGCCAACCTGTTGCAGCAATAAATCAGCGGCTCTCACTGCATTAGATTAATCTCTTGTATAATTTATTAGCCGCACCCGCTTGAACGTGAATTAAATAATTCTCCCTTTGAAGTCAAGTTATTGTGAAATTATAATTTAGTGGCGAACGATTTATGTGTAGTAATTGATTTTGTGCTCAACAATTTATTGAGTTTGAGCAAACTAGTTGCCTTACTTGAAATCGATTTAAAGAGCTGTCTGAATTAAACTTTGTAACACCTATTTGTTATATGATCACGCCCGTATAACCTTGACTGGGTTAGGCTGAGGTGTATTGTGTTCCAACGCAAGTTATGTTTGTATAATATTGGTTGGCATGATTATATTGTTTGTATCTATGGCGCGCATCTCTGACTTATCGAAGTTATGTGCGTATTTAATAGTTATTTGTCGCTCGCTTTAACGGCAAAGAAAAACATCGTGTGGAAACCTGAATGTCTAAGAGTTCTCCATAATGTTCTCGAAAATATGTGAAGTCTGTCAACCCGCACCGGGCCAGTGCGGCGTAATGGACAATGGCCTAACCCTTTTCACACTGAGAAGTTGCCCGTGGCCAGCAGTGGGCTGGTTCAATACAGGGTTGATAATAATAATTGATAAAAAATATTGTTTATTTCATTATTATAAACTAGAGCTCGATAGGGTAATGTGGAAGAGACAGAAAGTATTTGCTTTGTAGTCGAAACAAGACAAAACAAGCTGATAATAAGAATAACAATTTTTATTCAATATATTTCAACTCTCATCTCATCTTGATCTCAACAAGTCACAAGTCTACTTAAAATTTGTATTTACTTTGTAATGTCTCCAATTAATTCGATGTTTAAGCTTAACCAAGTTCCCAATCACATCTAACCGATTTGGAGTCGATGCCAAAGAAAGTGAACTTAATTATTTGCTACAGACTACGTGTACATATTTTCTTCAATTTTTATACTAATCACCGTACGGTGATTAGTATAAAAATTGATTGATTCATACGCCTTTAAGGGCTTATTGAACAAATGAAGTGCCGAAATAATCTCGAACATAATATTGAAAACCGAATCGTCCCTAGTTGACATCGATTAAATTTCGAACGTTATACACGCAAATGATTTACCGATTCAACCCTTCGCGTGGCGTACAATATGTGTTGATTGATGGTCGAATTTAAACAGTATTCAATCGCAATTTCGTTAATAGTTGAATGTTTCACAATCATTGTCTTTATCTCATTAACGGAATTTACTGTCGACCAGCAAATTTGTGTCAATTTTGTTAAAAATGATATTATAATAAATGTTTAATGCAAGGTCCAGATTGATTATTCGAAATTGGAAGAACAGTATGCGTGATCCGAAATTGTGGTTATTGTAATAGTAGCTGGGATTTTTTTTAAGCCTAAGTTTTCATTTCGTCAAAATGTTAAGTAGGATTATACCATAGTTGTAGAATAGTTTTAGATTGCTTAAGTACGTTACTATTAGTGCGTGAATGACTTGAAATTAAAATAAGTGGTGTTCCGATTACGTATATCTAAAAAAATCCGCTCTTGCCTAACCTAAATCTTTGAGGATATGACTGGTTAGATATCTGGTACATTTACTGACTTTGTTGCATCTATCGCTTTATAAATTTTACAATTGATTGAATGTGAATTAAAGTTCATTTGATAGTTGGAATAAACTATTTCCCTCACAAAGATATACTAGAAATTGCTTTATGATATTGTTCAGTAATTCCTTTATAATTTTCGCAGCGTATACCAAGAACACTCATATTCAGTGCATATCTAAAATGATCCCATTGTTTGTTTGCTGCGATGAGTTAAATACTCGGTATTTTGGTATCGCGAAGTGGCAATACAAATATTTGTACCAAATTTAACTGTATAAATTGTATAACATTCCTAAAGCTTATAATAATAACAAATGACAACACTGTTATATCATTTTCTGAATCTTTTAGCTAAGCTCACATTTCTAACATTAGAACCAAGCCAGATCCTTACAATCCAACATTCCTCAACTACGAGGTTGAGTGTCGAGCGTTATACATCGCTGGCTTACAACGTCGCCACACACGCTCACAATCCACAGCACTGGCGATGGAATGTAAAAATATGTGAATGACGGCGCTACGCGATGCTTTCGCGATATTTATGGCGTTCGAGATGTGACGGAATTCGTTTCGGGCTGAAAATAATTCGCATCGCGATAGTTTTCGTGTTCGTCGAGTTATGCAAGCGATTTTTGTAGGATTATATTTGTGAGCCTGCTGTCTGATATGATCTGAATTTTAATGGGTTTGTTGTTTGCAATTCTCCGAAAATTGTGTATTTATTTTATTTATTAGGGTCAAAAAACAATTACATGTTAAAGTATTACAAGATAGTGTTTCACATTCAATTATCTAACATATAATCAACACCTCTGTCTACGGATTAACAATGGAAAATGAAAGTGATGGTGAACACAATTTAATGAATTTGATAATTATTAACAAACAAAATCTAAAATGAAACGTTGTACTTAACTTAAATTAATTTAAACAATTCAATAGTTTTTCGTTTGAATTGTTGATGAGTGAGAGAAAATATGTTCAGCTGAATAAGATAAGTATTGTACGTTTTAACAAGTCTACTAAGAGGCGCACGCACTCAGTCGTTTGTTCTGCATGTGTCTGTACAGAATAAACAGGGCATACGAACTCCTCGTCGAATGACAGTTCTAGGAACTATATAATATATTTTATTTGTTATCTCAATGCAGTCAGATCTGTTGTCACATAAACCGTGCAGCATCATGGCTCCCAAAAGTAAGCGCCTGGACTCCAAGCTTAGAATCCCATACTTATTAAGTAAATCTTTATATCTATATGCGAGAACGATGGAATTTGTAGTTCATAGAATGCAAAAACTTTTTTTGTACCATTTCTAGTGTAGACTTGTATGTTTCATAGTAGGGGTGCCAAATAGGCACTGTGTATTCTAACTGAAATATATCAAAGTTTTGTATAGAAGCAAGAATGTAGAGGTCCGTACAAAGTCAAAAGGATCTCATAATGAAGTCAAACATTTGAAAGGCCTTATTAATAACATTATCAATATGTACATCAAAGTGTAAACAAGAGTCCAACGTAACGCCAAGATCACGGGCTAAATCAGCCTTATTCAAACACAAAGTTGATCCTATTTTTGTTTTTGGTAAATTTAATTGAGTGGCATTTAGGTAAACTAAGAAAGAGTTTATTTTGAATACAATACGAGTGAAGTTTATTAAGATCGTCTTGAAGTACTAAACAGTCATGATGAGTATTTATGCAGGGTTTAAATTTTTTAATGTCATCATCTTAAAATTTATAGTGTGAATTTATAAAGCAATTTTTAATATCATTGATGAATGAAGGAATGAAGGAAGTAATGAGAGTGTTTGAATTAGACGTCAAGGAGTAACTGGCAATTCGTAAAGACACGGCGTGAGTCTGTCAATGTAAGTATGAGAATCAATTTGTGGTATGTAAAGTGTGCCAAATACTATTTTTTTAAATAAATTTTTGTATTCGGTATTAAAAAGTTAAAGCTAAGTTATTTACCCTTTGATACCAGTAATCACGTAGACGTTGTAATTAAAAATACCTTGATTAAAATTAATTTTGTATAATAAAGGAGTATGTGGTGAATTTGTATGTACTGCCAGCACATCAACAAATACTAGTAGATACATATATGTTGTCAGCGCAACGTCTTCCTAAGTCGCTTCGGCAATCAGTCGCTTCAGCGTACAAATTGATCATAAGTGCAAACTTTTGCCACTGCACTACAAGACCAATCAGAAACCACGAGGCAGAAACCACTAAAAATGATATATTTGTTACGATTAATAGCATACAAACTGTAAATCGGCTCCCCGCACTAAATGATGCTGCCGAAACAAACAAGCTCTTTCAAAATGATCCCGGTGGGCCTATCAACAAACAGGTCACGGCAATAGCAGAGGCAATAAGCCGAAGCCTTCACGCGTCAGCCTTATGAGTTATCTCAATACTTAACAAAAGCCTGGAGGCTGTTAAATTATAAAATAGACAAAGTAATTTGCGTCACCTTACATTTTACAGTTTCCGTTGTAGACGTTAGGGCGCCCACAATAATTCAGACTCGAGGATAATCCTGTCTAAACAAAAGAAACAATGAGAGGTGATTAGCCTTTTGTTGCTGTTTCGTCACATATTTTGCTTGTAATTTGTTGGTGTATGGTGAAATTAATTTGGTTGTGTTGTTACTTTTATAGGCGTTTTAATTAATATTATTTGTTGGACAAGTTTATGTTCGCATTTAACATATGGCTATCAAATTCAGTACATACATACTATCAATGGTTCAGGCTTATATTAGCGCATATCATAATATATGAAAGCAGCGGTGTATAATCTTTCGCCAGCTATGATTATAGGTCCCATTTAATAGGTGGACGAGCCACGTATTGACGTCATTTGGGCACAGCTCCAAACCCCGTGAAATCAGTACTGTTTCTTGTAAGAAAACCAAGTATAAAATTCATGCCAGTCACATTCAGGTCCGCTGCTCCACCGATGTAGTCTCTTTTTAATAAATATCTAGATGATAAAAAATTCGATAGTTATATTCGTCTCGGTCGGCCATGATGCTATTTGGGTACTTCTGGAGCCAAAGGTTGCGAATATAAAAATAGTTTGCAGTTCAGAAGTATAAATACATATATACTATATATTTATTTTTATGACTTTATGGTAGTCGTAACGCCATTGTTTACGATATATGTTTCAACAGGACTGTAGGTGTTTTTTTTGTGTCGGTTGTCCCAATGCTTATAAAATACGCTGAGATATAAAAAATATTCCTAACACTAGGAATATTTTAAGCAAATATTCCTAGTGCTGTCCAGCGTTTCTTTTATAAACAGAAAAAGCTAATTCCAAATTGAATAATTTGGATATTTTGCCAAGATAGTCTGAATAGCGTATTTTATTTCTTTGAACATAATAACTTTGCCCCAGTTTCTGAAGCTCTAGTAAATCGTAGAACGAAATCCAAAAATCAAAAGAAAGGTATAATTCAGATTTTTAAATATGTACTAGGAAAAGTAGGAGACTGTTTTCACCAAAAGTATTTTGGTGAAAACAGTCTCAAATTGGTCTGTAGAGTCAGGTTCCCTACATCCGCGCACATAACGTGTAATCCTATCGCGCGAGGCACATGTGCTCGCGGCTGTAGCACCGCATAAATCACGTGCATCGCACCCGAGACTTGATTCCACCTTATACTGTTTGTGCTCAGATTTAAGTGATATGTGGATGGTTTTGACACAAGTTTTATTATTTTGTAAAGATATTTTGGCTGTGAACTGTTTGTTCTTGTTCTTGTAGTTTCAAGCCTTGAGTTGCCATTGCATCATGTCTTGTGATATTTGCCGTCATGAGCTAATTATAATAACTGTAACAACCATCTCTATTCTCTTTCTAGGTCATAGATTTCTAGCAAATTACTAATACAATCGATGTAGTCAAAATATTTTTAATCGCTGTGGCTCAGTTGGATATTTTTAATTATCCGTAGAAACTTCGAGATAAAAAGTATATAAAAAGACTTTATTATAGAAATGCAACGTTGTGTAAAAATTCCAAAGTCGGTTTCGAGCGCAGGTTTCGAGTATGACGCTCAGTTTCGGTAGTGGATTTTATTATACAAAATATTAAAAAAATTATGAAATTGAACTGTAAAACGCAATGAACTCACCACCACAATATTGATGACAAGACATAACAAGCACTCACACCAAAAATGGTTAAAGTGGTTTTTATTTCGTGAAACCTGAAATCTGACATTGCTAACCTTTAAACTGCAATATACTATATTATTAATTGTTATTAAATTAATTCATTTCAGGTAACCCATATTACATCATACACACAAATAAATACAACATCAGTCGTCATGAATGATGTGATATATTAATTCTGCCGAATCTTTCCAAGAAATCAGGTGGCACATCGTTTTATGTAACATATATAATCGGTTATACGTGAAATGAAACTCAAAAAATGGTGCTAATAGCATTTGCCCTTAACCCCTTTTGACACAGGAAGCCGTTGACAAAACCCTCTACAAAATATCAAAAAGACACAATTATTAGCTACGCTCTCTACTAGCTGAAAAATATTCGAGTTATTCACACAATATACCGGCGATATCTAATCTGCGATATGAATGGTCCGGGGCGTGCTCCGATCTGGGACCGAAATGAAAAAGCCCGAGCCCAATATGGCGATCGCAATAATTACAACGGAGTTGACCTTTTACACAATGTCATACGTGTCTGTAACGATTGGATGGAGCACAAAGAAGGCATCGAAAAGGGTGGCGACTCAATTATTTTGGCACAGAACAGTATTCACATCAAAAAGAGCAATACGCTAACGTATTTGTGTTGTAATAAAGAACAATTCGAGAGAAAAATATTGTTTATGAAAGATTTTGTGCAGGAATGAAGTTTATTGGTGCTGTGTTACTTGAGCATAGTATTTTTTTTACTGTTGCTGCGCTACTAATAGTGACAATGCTCTTTTTAATGGTCGTACAGTAATAATGTTGTTGTGATGACTATTATGGTTTAGTGACTAGGCTAGTTCAGCGGCATCCACCGCTTAGCTCCTGAGTTTTTTTTTAGCTTATTCCAGTACTGAAGAGAATCAGCATGAGAAAAACTGTTCGAATTGCGCATTTGTTTGAATGGCCACCTCACGTATTGTGGGTTTGGTTCTTACACAATTCATTAATTTTTCTGATCCGTAAACAGTTGTTTTGAGTATGGTTGTTGTTGGTGGTTTATGTTCGTTTTTTGAATGTTTGTAAAGTCGTTTTCGATACGGGTATTAGCCCTAATGTCCTTAGATAAAATAAAAAGGGGAAAGCATATCTGAGATGTGCTCTGTGACTCCAGAATATTTACTATTTCGGGTATCATTGTGATTATTGACTCACTATTCATTCAAAAACTAATCAGAGATATTCACATATTCTTGGATATACTTATTCTTTGACCGAGTAAACGGTCCTCCGACAGGTCTCAAAAGCTACCTACTAACCCTATTCGAATCAAAACATTAACAAAAGAAGGTTGGTACTGTAATCGCCAGTCAAACTAATAGGTTTTATAATGAACAGTCTATTTTAAACTTAAAATGATTGAAAATGCACGAACTATAACACACAAGACTTATATTCTTAAAAGTAATATTCAAAACTAATTTGTTTCCATCTAGACATTTTCCTTAATTACAATTTCCTCTAATAGCTCGCAAATTACGATCGCAACAAATAGCACCCCTTTGAGCTCGACACAAAGTACAAAGGCGATACTACTCATAATGTTGGGCCGTCATTGTTCCGTATTGGTTACAATAACGACACCCATTGTTTGCCAGCTAGACAATGTGTGTCCTATTTGCAAACACGACGTACGATTTTCTTATTGAACGTATCGAGATTTTCAAGTTGGCGTTTGATTATGAAATATTAATAAAACTCGTTTGTTGTCACAATCAAAGTCAAAAGTCAGTTCATTTTGATTATAAAGTAACAGTGAGTTATGAATGTCAACGTTTAGTGGTTGATGGGTTTCTTGGAGTTATATTTTAATTAGTTCTTACGTTCAGGTTTTGATCATAATTGACTTACATAATATTGTCTTCTGTTTACGCGAATATTATTCATTGAAATTAAACTACTATATACGGATTTTATCGCGTTGTTTATTTGACACTTTATTACATAATTTTGAAAATTGTTACACTACTACTACTATTAAACTTTACTAATTTTTAAGCTAATTAAATTATTATTAAAACTATTTAGATTTAACTTAATTTTACACTTTCCCCGACGTATCGGTTGCTTTTCAGCAGCCATGGTCACGGGGAGACTAAGATGGTAGTTGTCTCAATGTTCCAATGTTTGTTGTAGTTATTTCAAAGTACCCGAACATAATTTAATCATTGGTGTTTCTATTTACGCAGAATGAGCTCAAAGTATCATGAAGTCTAGCTGTGGTTTGCTTCTTCTTGGGTTTGACTATTTGTATTACTGGATCCCAAGCTGACGGTACATTCCAATCATCTTCTCTATTAAAATTAGGATGTTTTTTGATTTCAATAGCCTTGCGAAGCATCCTTGGTAGGAATCGATGTTCTGTAGCGAGAATCTATTTACCATCCGTCAAGTGCCAACTACCTTTACAAGATGCAGGTGTCTATAAAATAGATTGTGACTGCGGACTCTCATACATTGGTCAAACCAAGAGAAACATAGGCACCCGCATAAAAGAACACATAGCTGATGTAAAACACCAACGCTCGTTGAAGTCTGCTGTGTGTGAACATGTGCAACAGGGGACCAACCACTACCTGAGATTTGACAAACCACAGATTCTCGCTAAGCTCGTAAATAGCTGTTATTTTACATATACACATAGGTGTATATGTAAAATAACAGCTATTTACTTCAAACTTCAGAGACTAGTGAGTCGATTGGAGTTGTATTTAGATTAGCTCTTAGGTGTAGGTGGATTGTGCCCAGTAGTCCCCTCTAGAACTGTCCCCCGGGTTGACGACTGGGAATTTTCTTCTCAGTTGTCACCCGAGTGAGAAATTTTCCCAACTGTTCACTTCTGATTCGTGCCAGAGGGGACAACTGGTAACTTTTTTTAGAGTTCGAAAAATCTCTTATACAACACCTTTGTCCGTCCGTCCGTCCGTCTGTATGTTATACAATTTTCAACTCAAAAATCGTAAGACCTAGAGACTCGCGGTTACCGCCAATCGACTCAGCATAGTTGATATACCCCCGAAATGACTATGACCTTTGACCTTTGACCTCTGACTTCAAAGTCACGTGATACCATTTTTTCGAACTCTAAGATTGACAGCAACTCATGGCCGTTTCTCACTTGTCTCAATTGCCACCCGTGACACCAGGGTGAGTGACAATTGCTACGATTCCTTCCCAATTACCCACTTCGACCAGTTTAGATTATATCTTTTCATTTTTCTACTACATAAAACTGTTGTTTATCTGTTTCTTTGTTCGAGAATCACGTGTCCTGATTTCGATAAAATGTTATGAATAACTAAAAATACACAATTGCCATAGATTTCAACTTTAATGAAATATAGAAACATGGTTACAACAATTTTACTTAATTTTCAAATTGTCAGAAATAGTAATAAGTAATTAAAGAACTCAAATAAGATAAATATAAGCAACATTATGTCAGGCTTATAATACTACTACTACTACGCCGACGTAGACCCCCGTCGAGTCTCCTGTGGACTCCTGGGGGTCCACCTGGACCACTTTGGGAACTAACGATCTAGAGTATGGGCTACCAAGGAATGGCACTGAAAGCTGTAAGACTATTGTTTTAATATGGCATCTAAAATCATTGTGGGTTATTACATATGGTATATTACATAATATACTATAGTATATTAAGTAAATAAATCGATGGAAGAAAAATGAAAAACAGCATTAAGTCGGGCTGGGTGACGGGACTCACTAGACATTAAATGGGCCTGTTAAGGGATAACAGGCACGAAAGGCATACAATGTTTAACATAAACATGTTAATGTAAAATTATAATACAAAACATTTACGTCATCAGAACTTACTTCATAAAAATAAAACTCAACTGTATCAGTTATTCAAATCTTACATGAGCTAAAGTAGATAACTTAGTAAAGCAACATCCAATTTGCTTTACAGATTCGCTGCTCAACAAAATAAGATCTCGACTAAGTCACAGTAACACGAATTCACAAACTTAATCATTTAGAAATTCACAAATCCATTGAACGATCCAACGTATTTCATATTTTTAACTGCACCAAATGAATTTGAAATTCACTAGTCGTCGTGGTGCCCGTAGAAAATCTCGAACGAATAAATAAAAATGAAAATGAAATAATAAACTAGAGGCAACGTTTGGAAAGTTGCTCGTTGCAAGTTCGCCAATGATTTTCGATTTGTAAAGTTTTAAAATTGCACCAACTGTACGCTGCGCTGTTTCTGAAGCGATTTCATATTTTATTCGTTAACTATTACTCGTTACAGGTGCGAATAGTTCATTGCAGTTCTACCCTTTTAATGAGTTGTTTTCAGTTGAATTTAATGCGGGTTAGCTCAGGTGGGCACCCTGTTTTATCATAACGTTTGTAAATGGGAAATGCTGCAGTTCTTTGTAAAGCATTCGTTCTCTTTTGAATCACACGTCTATAAAACACACACGCTAGAAGCCCATTTATAAAATGATATGTTACACGAGGCTTAAGGTATGAAAGCTAGCCGGAATTTTATAATTTATATATTTTAATTACCTTTTCTTTTATACTCATAGCTTTGAACTGGGCAATAACATTATCAAAGATAGTTAAGGGCAAGATAATATGATCCAGGTACATATGGCTTTCGTAAGATTTTTGCATTTGAAAGAATAACAGATATTGGAGGATATCAGATATCTACCTCACGAAATTCTTTCCTTTCATCCGCTCTTTAATTCCTCTTCCATAGGGTCAGTAACGCATGAATCCATCATAAGCTACTGTACATAAGCGGTTAGCTTCGTCACTACAAAGTGACGATTGAACAGAAGACAGAAATATGTAAATATATTTTTTAAATCAACGAGCAATTCGATACCGAGATATCTCACAAAATCAAAAATATTAAAAACTTGATATTCAAACTTAAACTTAAAAGTTGGAAGTTTTAAATTACATGACTTCTTTCATTATTGTTTGAGGGTATCACGTTGAAATAAAAAATCTCGAATGTTTAATAAATTCCGTGAAGGGATTAATTTCTTAAATATTAAGTAGGAGGAAAAGGTTACGCTTAAAATACAAATATTTCCTTAGGTAAAACGATAAAATTAATTGAAATTGAATTATAAAAAGGGTGCTTAGTATTTTTAATTTTTAATTTAAATACATTTTCGTTAAGCTGTCTTTTATGATTTTTCCTGTTTAGAATAATGTTTGTACATATTTCATGGAACAACATATTTCGTTAAGTTTTTAAGTATAAGTCATATTAGCTACTATAAGTAAAATAAATAAAAAATTTAAAAACAATTTGATATATAATCCGGTACGGATCCGGTACTTTTGCCTATGCTCGTAAATATAGTAATAATGATTCAACGTTATTTAGGTGTCAACGTTATAAACGAGAGTTTTACGAGTCATTATCAACTTTTCAAGACAGTATGATAGAATACAACAGCTGTTAAACAAATGAAATGCGCGGCAACATAAAATGTATTTTACTATGACGTGTGATAAGGAATATTCCTTCAAATAAAAACAGACAAATAGAATTAAGATAGTTTAATTTTAAAACATTTCTTATTGTAAGAATTGTTTTAAAATAATGTAGGATCTTCCTAGGATATTTAAACATGTGGGCTGCTGACAACAGCGACAGTACTGAGAAAATTACACCTCGCATTTCGCAACATAATCAGACAGATATAGGATACGATAGTACGATAGTTGTCCAATCCTTAACAAATAAGGATCTGCTTAAAAAAGACGGGGGTTACTTTTTACATTTATATGAGTATACAATGTTCAAGTTCCTTTTTCTAATACAGCGATGTCTCTATTAAACTCTAGTCATTCACGCATTACCGACGTAGGATAAGGAATGAAAGAAGAAAATAACATAATGGTAGAAGTGAGGATGTTTGTATTTTTTAACAAGATAGTTCCCGCACTAGGAATAATAACTGCTTCGCGAGTGTTTTCACAAACATTCAAATAACGGATACAAGGACTCTAATTGTGGATCATACAAATTACTCCCTCATATGGGGATCGAAACAAAACTCGCCGCAGTGAAGGCAGGCAAGGCGACCACGTAAACCATTACACTCTGTAAAGTAAATCACTTAGTATAGAAAGAACCTATGCCACCTCTAACAATGCTATCCACATTGTGTACTAGTGCCTAGAATTTCTGAAACCTGTCTCTCACAGATGTTCACAAGCTACACATTACACCACAAAAACATTATAATATCATCCTCGTATACAATCCTAAGGCAGCTCACAAAGCACATCACAGTAATGCCACTCAGTTTTCCATTTAAATCCTTGCTCTATACGACACATACGAATAGAATTACCATTGCTAATTAGCCTCCGGCAATACATATGACGTTTAAAGGGAAACTCGTGTGTTGCTACTGTTATATATTACGTTGAATGTATTGAAACTGTTACGTAATTTAAATAATTTAGTTCAGATACTTACGCTCTATTATAAATTTATGTAAGAGTATAACATTTTTGCAAATCGTATATTTATAAAATGTTTTATTGCAGGGCACGGATTTCCTTTCGCGTGAGAAGGCTTTGGCCATAGTTCACCACACTGGCCTATTATAGGATTTTTTGATAATATTTTGGTAAACTTAAACATGCATTCTGTCACGATGTTTTGAATATAGAGATTTCTAACTATTATAACTTGGACACGTCTGAGCCTTGAGACTGAAATCAATACATGGCAGTTCAACGTACTTTCAATAGGCTATTTATCACTGCTATTTTTAATAGCAAGCAAATATCAACAAGTCATATAAAGGGACGTGTGTAAAAAGCATATATTCAGTGATTATAGTTTGAGCTCTAAAGAAAAGTAGAAATACATAATCACTGCCTACAACCACAAGGAAACCGACGTGACTTTATGTATGAGTGTATTTATGTATAAATATATCTGCGGAATATGCGTATGACAAAGAGGGTTATAATAAATATATAATAAAAACTGTGAATCTACCTCACGTGTTGAACGCAGCCCTCACATGAGAGACTGACTTCACATTGCTGTTTTTTTAAATTTTGTTTGCTTGTTGATAATTTTATTCTAGAGTTGGTTGGTATTTGTGCATAAAGACTGTCTGTATATACATAGCGATGCATGACTACGAGCCCGAGACAAGCAATATTTGAGGGATGGATGCAAAATGCTGTCATACATAATGTATGAAGTTACAGGGTAGGGACCATACCAAAGTTAAGTAGATAAAGGATTATTCTATTTGTGTCTCGAAAATTAAAAACGCCACCGGTTTTTGTATCGTTACAGGCTCAAATAAGTTGCAAAAGTAAAATTTAGTTTATAAATAATATTTTATACTCTAACATCACGTATGACTTCAAGATCATCGAAAATCGGTCTGATGTTTAAAATAATTAAGCTGGTAGATTTCAATCTATTTTCTATTTCTCGTATGATATTTTACCATGTCAGAAATGACCAGGTATTGCTGTTCAATAATATAATTAATCAGATGACTGTCGTCATTTGATAATGCAAGGCTTGTTACTCACATTTTAACAATCATTACCAATCATAACATACCATAAGTTCAGAAAATGGAATATAATTGCAGAGAAAACCTATGTATAACAAAAAGTGCACATAGAGATGTTCTTCTTTCTTCTGTAAAACTTTCTTTCTATAGAAAATATTAAATCAGTTGTCTGTCAGTCAGCTTACACACTAGTGACGTGGCATTAAAGCGGCTGCACACAGTTTAAATCAGAGTTTATTCCCCATCAATCAGCTGTATAATGAAAGACTCTGCCGCTGCAACTGTATCACAATTAATAACGTGGTTAGGTGTGGTAACCACTCATTTACTACAAGTGTCGACCAGCGTATTAATAACCCATCAGTCCGACGCGACTAATTGACAAGGCCATATATTGTTGGCCATATTGGGTTACTCAATTGGTGTATCCTTTATAATGAATATCGATGGCAAAGTTGATAGTTGCCTGTGAATCATTAAGCTATATTTTTCTTCTTACTGATGATGATTATTAGTCAAATACGTATACCAATTAACTAGATCATGTGTTTTACCGGAATAATTGAAAATGTCATGTTGGTTTGTTTACATATATTTGGCATAACTTTACAAGATGATAAATAGGGTGTTTTTGCGACAGATAGATTCATATTGGATCTATCTGCCATTAACCTCATATTATAAATATGAGGTTAATGTTATCGTCATGACCAAATGTGATTTATAGTAAGGTGATCAATAGTTTAGTACGGAAAATATACTGCATATTTTATTCCAATTCAACAACAAAGAACATTTATGGTCTGTGTACTTTGAATGCCCTATCCGGTCACAAGATGCACGAAAATGTAACTTGACAAAATAAACAGAGTGCGTCTGTTATTTTTGTCTAAAATCACAAAGCAGTGTATCCAAACCAAAACCCATTTGACACCTCACAATGTTGTCTCTACGAACAAAAATCCAATTTTGATTAAAACTTTATAAAGAGGGGCGCTCGATTAATTTAACTTTTTTTGCGGTCGCCCTCGCCTTTTTGTTCCATTCCGGTATTGTTGTGATCCTAGTCGTGCTGGTAAATTTTATTTGAAGACAACTTGGAAACTTCTTTGAGGGTCTTAAAGTGGAAATCTGGATATGCGGTCACGCATTATAACTATTTTGCCATTGTTTTTAAAAATAGATGAATTTGATTCAGCTGTAAGTCGCATAATATGTATGTGGGATGAAAATGCTCACTTAACTATTTTTGAACTTGAACGTAATGAATTTTGTGATCCCATATACAAGTGCTGAACAACAAATGGGTAATGACGATAATGATGTATTGTAGCCAGTGTGGAGATATCTAAATATTCACGACCCAGATATAAACAAAACCATTACACAAACAAGCTCTACTTGTATTTATCATTCTCGGATTTGAGTAAACAAAATATACATAAAATTGAATAAATTAACGTCCATGAAAGTGGTAGGACACGAGACAAAGGGGGATAAGTTTGTAACAGTTTAAGTAGCAAGTTGTGCGGTCGTAGTTGCTATGTATTTTTCTGCCACAAGTTCACTCCTCATATTTCTTTACGTCCACTTAATCTATGGTAGTTTGGTGACCTATTCCGTTGATGATTTATGTGTGTAGCAATTCCTGCTACGACAAATCATATAGATTTAATATTAATTCTGTTTTCTATCGTTGCGTTGCGTGACCTTAACAGGAACGTATAACTAATCTACTACCCAGAATAAAAAGTATTCTTATGTTAATCTTAACCTAATATTATAAATGCGATTGTGAGTTTGTTTGTTACACGCCTTAAATGGTCGACCGATCGTTATGAAATTTCACAAACACGTTGTCAGGGAAACAGAAAAGGACATAGAGTACTTTTCATTCTGAAAACAATACTGTTAATAATACAACCTAACCTACAATTCTGCGAGAGGAGCCGTGGGCATTATGTAGTAAAAATATAATTTTTCGATGTTTCCACGCCTTCTCTATTTGAATTATGACTATGCTAAACCTTAGACTCCTACGTACGCGCAATATGCGTAAAAAAAGTACGTTTTCTCTTCAAATATTAGTATTTATACTTATATATAAATGTTTATTTATATTACAAGCGATAATAAGATACGCTACCATCAAGCAAGTCTTACGCGTATTTAAGACTTAATAATAATTGTCTTCCAGATCGAATTTCGGTCATGGCGGCCAATCTTAACGGAGGCTGGCCATCTGCGCAGAAGATTTTATAGTGCACAAGTGTGTGCGCAAACACAAGAGCACTCTCTGTTCCCTAACCCAAATGATCCGATGGGACGGTAATCTGACACGATCGGAGGGAGATCAGGCGCAGGATCTACGGCTTTACGTGATTTCCGAGGCACGCGGGTATCTTACACCGCCAACTTCCAACTCCGGGCTTGTATTGAGATTTCTAAACAGAAAAATCCAATATCATTTTGTTGGCCCGACCCGGGATTCGAACCCGAGACCGTTGCGCCACGGAGGCAGTTAATTAAGACTTACTCGTATGTCGTAAAAAAAGAAAGAGGTTTCTTATGTAAATAAATGTTCAACGTTAATTTATTTATAAAACGCTGTATCTATGGAGTTTATTTGCAATGATGAAGAAAGACAACGTGATTCGATACCTCGTCCCGACAGAATTAATATTCTGAGTCGGTACCCAGAGAATAATATAATTCAGGAACTACGATATTTTCTTTATTGTCTGTTTGTACGCAATGATTTATGGTTACATTAATCATTTTATTTCATTTTTTTTATTGTCGTTGCTGGGTCAGTATTTTCAAAATAATAAAGTGGAATACTTTATTATTTCAAAATACTGACCCAGGGCATTCTTTATCAGAATTTATATATTTATAAGTTCTCTTGTGTAAAATTTATTTGAACTGCCGAGTTACTTGTCTATACGTATTTTCACACACATTTATTTATTCACTAGATGCTTAATTGATTATTTTTATTGCCTCCTACTTTATTATTTTTTATTGATTTTGACTGCCTCCGTGGCGCAGCGGTGGTGAATACGACCGACTGCTGTGCATGAGGTCTCAGGTTCGAATCCCGAGTAAAGATAAAAAAAGCTATTGGGTTTTTCTGTTAAGAAATCTCAATAGCATCCCGGAGTTAGGAAGTTGGCGGTGTTAGACACTCCCATGCTTCAGCAAGCACGTAAAGCCGTTGTTCCTGCGCCTGATCTCTCTCCGGTCGTGTCGGATTACCGTCCCATCGGATAATTAGAATTAGGGAACAGTGTGCACTTGTGTTTGCGCACACATTTGTGCACTATAATATCTCCTGCACCGTGACCGAAATTCGGTTTGGAGGAATTGATTAATATCCATATCCTTAAGTATATCAGTTTGTTTCATGATAATTATGAAAATATTTGTTAATATTTTTGGACCACACAAATTATACTCCATGTGGGAACATCGGAGATGATTAGTTTGATCAAAATATAGTCATATCTAATCCACGCGATGCAAATGCTTCTAGCGTGGGAGTTGTCTAATCGACTTAAAGAAGACAACTACATTAAAAAGATATCTGGGTGTTCTATGCATCCGTTATTTAAATGTGTAATGTCTAAATTCTCAAAACACAGAGATTGTACCTAGTGCGAGCGTTACCTTGTTTCTAGAACTAATCTCAAAAAAGATATCCGTATGAGAAATTATTGAATCTTTACGTACTTGTTACAATCAAATAAGTTTTAATTAAATGTTTGTAAATTGCGCCAACGAGCAATGTTTACGCATTCATTGTATCTGCGTGAAATACAATAACATAAATATTTGAAGTACAACGTTTTGCTGACAGCTATCGCTTCCAAACAAACATGGAATGGCCACTTCAGTTATAATTTAAAAAAAGGTTTCTGTATTTATATGACTCCATTATTATGAACAACATTTATTATGATTTTGAAATTACGATTATAATTAAAATATGTGACTGGCGAGCTTACATATTGGTTTTTTAAAGGTTGCATTTAAGCTTACTTGCACTATAGTAAGTAGTTTCCTTAGCTTACAAAGTCAACGGTCAGAAATGCTTCTGCTGATTTTGTAGGCTGTTGTTGACCGCTGCGAAAGGAATTATAGATGGAATAAAGGGAAGGGAATGGGAGAAGTAAGTACCTGCCAGCACTTTTATTTACCGAGCGAAACGCAGTAACAGTGTTATGTTACTGTCACGTTGGTTTTCTGCAATAGTATTATTAAACCTTCGGCGAGTTGTCTCAATCGTACCGTCAACAAATTTTTGATAAAGCCAGATCCTGCCACCTTTAAAACAACGATTTCATTCGTATTTCTTTGAAGCGCCCTGCCACTAGCTTGTATAACTCTAGTCTGTGTGTTGTCTATGCTTTCACATGGCTAAAGTTTTGGTTTGATATGAATATATTACTAATTTTATCTAAATTCTTTCAACGGTTTGGATTTGATTGAGTTATAAATATCCAAATTTCCCCTTTCATGCTATAAGTAGGAGAACCGGACAACGACCTTGTGATGAATACAAACTGAAATAATTTTTGCTTCATTAGAATATTTAAAAGGCCTAACTATTTTATGAAATATTCTCTTAGAAACTTACCTGGAAATAAGTAAAGAAAAAGTAAGAAAAGCTCTGATATTGTGTTATGGAAATAAGAATCGACGTATTGAACGCGTATTACGGTTAATTCTGAATGTATAATTAATAAATAAATCGGATTGCATTTATTCAATGCGAAATAAATATTACTGCTGTACATGAACTCGGGTTTGATTCTCGGGTCGGAAACTGTTATTGAGTTTTTCTGACGAGTAGTTTTCAGTATCAGGCTCACGTCTAAACCTGTATGAAGGATCACAGGAGTATATTTTCTATAGTTTTAGGTCACACTTAAGGTGAGCTAGCTGGCGCAGACTTAGACAAAAATAATTCTTACCATGAATTCTAAGAATTTTATGACAGAAGAAATCTTGTACCATTTCGGGTTAGAAACCCGGCTGAGGCAGTATTCATAAGAATATTTATGATTATCACGTTAGGTGCTTGGGTTAGAGGTTTGATGCAAAAAGCGGGATGCTGCTAGATATGGCAAGCTTTGTGAGGAGGCTCCTGACTCGGGGTGGTAACTACTGGCAGCTTAGACCCTGTTCCCGATGCTGGTTGGTCTTCGTATTCAATATACATATAATATATATTTTTAAATATTTCTTGTCTCACAATTTCTCATTACTATAGGTACTTACATTTTTCTGTATTTGTAGTTTCTAACATATTACATAAGAAATTATTTACATTATAATCATAACAGATTTAATTAATAATTTCGTATTATAAATAATTACTAATCTTTGATTTTATTATAATAATATACTATTTTAATAATCTAAATATTTATAAACTATATTATGAAGGGTTTATAAACCTGTAAACTACACATGTTTCATTATATATATTTTTTTTGTTGAAATATATTTATAATATTAAAAGTTTTAAATAAAGACAGTATAATACAAATATGACATTGTTGGGTATCACAGAGGTCAATCAGTTGCAATCAGGCGGTATAATGTTGATCGTCATTTAATTAGGCTCAACCGCCGCGCCGCCGAGTCGCGCGGCTTTACCCACCGCGACACGATATGCCAATTTCAATACACCTATTATTTGTTCTTCTCTTTGTTGCTTTGTTTTGAATCGTCAATATTGCCGGGTACGATGAAATTTAATGAGTGAAATATTAACCCACAAGCGTTTCTGTTTATAATTGCTTATAAAGTATTTTTGTTAATATATCGTGTAACCGATAGGTGTAATGCACACTCTTACGTCAGTATATTATTATCAGCAGCGATAGCTCAGTGGGGAGACCAACAGACTCCAATGCAGAGGGTCTCGGATTTGAACCCACGTCACGCACCTCTGACTTTCGGAAGTTATATGACTTTTCGAAATTATGTGCGTATTGATTGAGAATTATCGCCTGCTCCGTGCCTCGGAGAGCACGTTAAGCCGCGGTCCCGGCTGCCATGAACATCTATGGCAGTCGTTATTGGGAGAGTGTCGACACAAAAGATCCCACTGGGTCGAAGTGTCGCCGGTCTGCACTGACTGGCTCCCACATAAGATACATATTATCTCATCTCTTCGTATATCCCCGAAGGAGTAAGCAGAGGATAATAATAATATAATATCATCAGCCCTGTTTATAAACTGTTCCAAGAGCCTCTCCTTAGTCTGAGACGGGTGAGGCAATAGCCTTGGGAATTATCCCATCACGCTGGCCTCGTGCGGGATGGCAGACTTCACATATTTTTGAGAGCATTAGGTATATAAAACTCTTGACATGCAGGTTTCCTTACGATGTTTTCCTTTAAAATTAAGGAGAGCAATAATCATCTAATTAATCTTAAATAAATTTTCTTAAATAAAGAGCCTTAAACTCAAACTCGAGACCTCTGCGTGGCAGTCCAACAGACACGTTTCATTATTCCCACGAAGCTATCGCTGCAGAGGTATACTAGAACCAAATTTTGGCTATTTAAGGTTAAAGGGACCTATTGTCATTTACCATAGGGTCCATAGATCTGGAAACCGTGCTGTTACTAAGAATTTCTTGAGAGAAAATATCTAGGTATAGCACTTTGCCCTATTTGGGAATCGAACTGCACATCACTCGCATATTATATCATTGCTGCGCTACCGAGATAGTCTGATTAGTGTGGTTGTACTGAAGAAACATTTAAGAACAACTGACATGATTATATTAGTATAATATCTTATTTTCTATAACATAGACTTAATCATCTTAAGGGCAAGGCTGAAACCCACATTACGTAAGCTTTGGTTTAAGGTCTCATGAGTGAGTCAGTGAGTTTATACCTCTCTATCGGGTATATTTGCTATCTACTGTTAACGAAGGACCAAATCACACTTGGTCCATATCAGTGTAAAATGCTTCTGCTTACCCCCAAAAGGGGGTATGTAAGTTAAATTAGACGAGTCATTGTACCATAAATGTCCTATACAGATTAAAGCACAACAATTTTGTAACAAACAAACCCAATTAAACTTTTGCAGATTGAACTGTCTCTCAGAAACATTAGCGGTCACCAACCATTCTTGTTACTTGACCGCATTATTCGCATTCTCATACCACTATGGGTAGTTTTACTATATGTAGAACATGACGGAAGCAACGGGGATACTAATGTTCGATTTTATTAGCGTCTGCCATTTTTTATTTATTTAAATGGCATATTGACGGAATACACATACATTTACAGAATTAATACGTATGGACAATTCAAATTGTATTTACGTAAATTACAAACATGCACAGCATTCGCTAATAAGCCTACCATCAAGAATTCACTACCGGCGTGAAATAGCGCGTGCGTTGTCTTTCGTCGAGTGAGTGAGGGCACCGGAGGCCCAACCTGCCCTCCCCTCCTGGTGGGTAAATTTATAAGGCTGGCAACGCATTTGTGACTCCTCTGGTGTTGCGGGTATCCATGGGCGGCGGTAATCGCTTGCCATCAGGCGATCCGTCTGCTAGTTTACTTCATTTACCATAAATAAAAAAAAAATGTAATTGGAGGCAATCCAAAAATTTAAAGGAAAGGACAGTTTTAACGATTTCCGCAAACGTTTAAGGGTAATTACCCGTTAGGATACTAGTTCGGCCCGAATGTTATAAGGTTTTCTATTCAAAAATGTTTAATACAACACGGTGTCAATGCCCGCCCGTGCTATTGTAAACATAGCGGATTTTATTATATTTTATAATATTATATTCTACCACATACACACAACACCATCTAGCCCAAACTAAGCAGAGCTTGTACTATGGGTACTAGACGATGGATAAACATATATATATATACTTTTTTTTTTAAATAGGTTCATACATATTATACATAGAAACACCCAGACCAAGACAAACATCCATGTTTATGCACACAAATGTTTGACTTGTGCGGGAATTGAACCCGCGACCTCAGGCGTGGCAGTCGGTTACACTAACCAATACGCCATAGAGGCCGACAACTCTCTTCAAATCTATAGAAGCGGGTCGTGTTTAGTGTGCCTCATAAAAGACATGATAGTCTAACATTTTATTGAAAGCTGGCCTCGGCAGCGCAGTGGTAGTTAGCACCACTACTGTCCGTGAGGTCTTGGGTTCCTTATTTGGGTCAGGCAAACTGGTATTGGATTTTTTGTCGATAAATTCTCAATAGCAGCTTGAGTTTACAACTGTGAAACATGATAGACATTAATAGGCTCGCTCTCTATACCATTGACCTTTAAAACACAGCAGATTAAATTTGGGAGTATTTTTTTTTTTTAGGAATATACATATGTAGGCTATGTATTTTTGTTTTATAAGACTTATTAATTTATTGAAGCAGCGATTTGTGATCTAGATTGATCTGCAGAGCTGCAGAGCAGAGACCGAATTTTCTTTTTTTAATTGCTCTATATCCGCTGCAATCTCGGTCATATCTCTTCTACAGATTTCCGGTTTATCTCGCCATCTCCTTCTGGGACTTTTCCCTCAGATAATTCATTATAATTTTTTTTGTACTGGTCTACTATAATCTCCATAAACTTGTTCTACACTGTGTTACAGACACAATGGCTTCCCATTACAATTGCTTTGTAAAGCCGAGGGGCAATAAAGGGATTACATGAAGGACCACTTATTTAGATCGACTCGGTAATAAAATCTGTATATTAATATCATCTATAATAGGTATTAATTAATTATACAGATTACTACATATCAAATATTGATAAAGAAGGCAATTAGATGAAGGCGGAAACAATTTGTAATCAATATTGCTAGTATTTTTTATATTCATAGTTTTATTACGGCTATATCCTACAATAATACGGCTTACGGGGTAAGAAGCGGTAGATATAAATGTACTAAACTCTCATTTTCCTAGCTATGGTTTTATTATATATGCATATTAGGTAGGAGGAAGCTCAGTGGGAGACCAACAGACTGCAATGCAGAGGGTCTCGGGTTCGAACCCACGTCGCGCACCTCTGACTTTCGGAAGTTATACACTTTTCGAAAATTATGTGCGTATTGATTGACAATTATCGCCTGCTCCGTGCCTCGGAGAGCACGTTAAGCCGTCGGTCCCGCCTGCCATGAATATCTATGGCAGTCGTTATTGGGAAAGTCAGTGCCCTATAATATCCTGACACTGGTCTAGCCTTAGGGTATCGTTAGCCTTCGGGTTGCGGAGGTCAGGTGGCAGCCGCTACGTGTAAAAACTGATATACAGTCAAAGCCGGTTAGACCAGAAAAGCCGACCCCAAGTGACTTGGGAATGATAAAGGCTAAGAGAGAAGACAAGTGACGTAAGAAGAGGAGGCTTTGATTACGTGACGTTTGAGATATTAAAGTAGTTGCTTACATTACATCGTTTCCTATGCTTTAATTTCGTTTAAATTTATATACGGTGCTTAATAGCATTAATAGCTTTAATGCTTGGGAATAATAAAAGCTAAAAGAGAAGATTAGGTAAGAGCAAGCCTATCGACCAAAACCAGGCATAGTTCTTGACAGAGTAATACAACTACTACAAAAAATAACCTTTGCGCGACTTTGGAATCGAACTTCATGAACAGCAGCCACTTTCAGTAGAATGTGACTGCTATGCGTCATTAGTATCACGTTCTGGTGAATGTGAATATTCACCAAAACGTGGCTATTATGCATGAAGTCTTAGGTATAAATTATTTGATGTGATGTTTTCCTTTTTTATTCGACTAAGTTGGCAAACAAGCATTCGGCCTACCTAATGGTAAGTGGTCACCGCAGCCTATGGACGCCTGCAACGCCAGAGGCATCACTTACACGTTGCCGACCCTTTAGGAAAGGAAGTGGGAAAGGGAAGGAGCGGGAAAGAGGAAAGAGGGATATTGGGCCTCCGGCAATCTAACTCACCCAATGAAACACAACAGTAGGAGTACTGCTATTTCAAGCCGACCCAATCATGCTGAAATCAGCGAGGCTCTGCTACTCAAAAAATGTTGCTTATTTATTCAAATGCGTCAAAAAATATCCTTTTATCTATCCAATGTACATAAGTACTTTGAAACAATTTGTTAATGTTGTTGTACATATATTATATGTGTATTTATTATATAATCATTTCTTTAGTTTATATTTCTAAACTGTACTAGGAACGTGGCTACTATGCATGAAGGTTTAGGTTATAAATTATTTGATTTGATGTTGCTGAAATATCCAGATATTCGCTCGTTATTTCTGTTACCATGAGTGACACACTCGTGGCAAATGAACTGCTGGCGTTCATGCAGCAGAAGCTGGACGTGATGGACGAGGTATCCGTCATCCAGATCTGCGCTTCGAACTTTAGCGAGGAAGAGATTGCAACTGCTAAGTAGCTGGTGTTCCGGTTACTGAACAAGAGCGGCCAGATGGTGTCTCGTCGACGTGACGGGATAAGGAACAAGTTACCTCCCGTCACTTCCGATCACGTCGACGTCACTAGCCTTATAAAAGACATCGTCTCTTTAAAGGCAAGTTTAGTAGAAGTACAGATGAAGTTGAGTGCATCGGAGGTCACTGTTGCGCAAGTCTGTGCCAATAATTGGGTCACCGACGCGTGAAAACAATGTGAACACGCGTCGAGGTGCATGCCTTAACACATCAGTAACGAGTTAAGCGTCAGCGGTTTTGTTGACTGCTGAGGCTGCGTTATGCGCCGCAAATGCGTCACGCAGCCCCGCTCCCGCACCTGCAGCTCCTCCCTGCTGTGCTGCGCAAATCGTAAGAATAGCTGACCCCACGGTCACTGCAAACGCCCCTGTTAAGAACTTGCCTACAAAAGCAACAAACTGGGCTACTGAGGATAGTTTCATGACGGTGCAACGGAGGAAGCGGCAGTCGCGAAACATTACGAACGGATGTGGCAAGGCACCTGTGGACCTCAACCTGAAGGTGCGTACCGCGTCCCCGATCACGCCGGTGTACATCTCGCGCCTGTACTTCACCACTGAGGCGGAGGACATCGCGAATTGCGTGTGCCAAAAGCTGAAGTACGTCCCGAGAGTACAGCTGCTGGAGTCGCGCCGCAACGTCAACTTTAAAGCGTTCATGCACGTACCCGACTGCTATCTGCACAATGTGTTGGACGAAGGCTTTTGGCCGCAAGACGTGGTATTCCGCTGTTTTCGTGGACAAGTACCAGCTGAGCACACTAGTACGAAGTGAAGTTTTACTAACATAATATTAAGGTGTATTTACTAACATCAAATTTTATAATATGTAAATTTAGGTTAAGGTAAGGTAGGTTAAGTAAGGTCTAGCCCGAAATAAATTATTTATTATTATTATTATAAAATGTCCATCTATCCATAGTAGATAAGTATAGTTATATAGTAAGAATTTATTAATGTTCATACGATAGAATTAATTAAAAACATTTATTTAGCATGTCAAAACTTCCACATGACGCGCAACACTTAAATCATTATGACCACGCGTTTCTGTTCCACGCCGTACATTACATAAACAAAAATTAAAAAAAAAAACAGGAAAAGTAAAACTAAATAATACGATTGTACGCGAATTTAGGTCAAAGTTGGTGTGACACGAAGGTTCTAGAACACAAGGGATGAATACTAATGGCATTATTTTAGGCTCGGTGTATTATTTGCCGTGGAATTGAACCTTTACGTCAATATGTATTAGGTGTAGTAGAGCTTTGTATTTCAAATAGCTTTCTAAATATTAAGTTATGTGAGTAATTCGACGTTTAATTTCATTCGATTTGCGGTCATTGGAATTTTATACGTCATCATACTAAGTTTTAATTCTAAAACAATAAAGCATCCAACAATCATATTTTTATCTTTCTTTATTAAATTGGCTAATCCCGCAGTAGGAACAATTCTTGTGTTGCGGGGGACTTCACAAACATTCAAACAACGTACATAAAGAACATCCAGATTAGGAACAACCATCTGTGGATTACACAATTTTTATTCCCGCGCGGAGATCGAACCCACAGCTTCTAGTGGCGAGGCAACCATTTCAGTCACTACGCAATACTTTATGGAGGGCGGTGTGGTTTATCAGTCAATCTAAGTCATCTTCAATCTTAATTCTAATAATATTACAACCTAATTCAAATGTATATCTGGTTGATATACATTTGAATTATTAGAACTAGTATTGTATAGTATTAGAACGGTACAAAAAAATGAACGGCGGCCTATAAATTGTAATTTCCTACAAAACTTCCGACATCCATAGTCACTTCCACCTCACTGCCTAAAACAAGATAAGACATCTCCTCCAAGTAGAAATCAAAACATTTCCTGTCCAAACATTTTTGCCGTAAGTCCTTTAGTAAATGAGACCATCTGAATCCGGTTCAGTGTCGATTATTCCGGTAAATTCCGGTATATTCGGGGACAAGGGGCGCGGGGTCGCGGCATTATAAACACTCGCTCGACACTAACGCGATTTAAGGCTTTGTCCTGTTGGCTTCATATGTGGTGCAAGGTGTAAACGCTAGCCGGTGAGTTACGTTCATAACTATTGTAACATCACGTTTGTTTTTATGTGAAAGGATGAGCAGAGACATACCGCACTAAATGCTTTGGATATAAATATTTTAGTACATAATTTAGTAATGACTTTTAATTTTGGTATCATACAAATTTTAAGAATGTCTTCTTCTCTCTTAGCCTTTATTATTCCCAAATCACTTGGGGTCGGCTTTTCTGGTCTAACCGGATTTGACTGGATATTACACCTCAACTTCATTCCGAAGTCGGTAATAAGACAAATGCTATATGTGAAGAAATAAAGGCTGTACCAAACTCAGTACAAATATTTAAAATCTTTTTGATGAAGTTATTGTTGAAAACTGCAACTAGTAATGTAAAAAGCTAATAGTGTATGTACAATAGCGACTAATTACGATAATCTTGAACCACTAGGGGCTGTCAAGTGATAGTATCCGGTAAACCAGGAAAATCCCAATGTCGCGTTACCACGTTTGTTCCAAAACGATATAAAAAAATGGATGGGGTTGCTGAACTAGACGGTCAATGTACTCATTTGAGTACAGGCCTGTAATTTGTTGAAATCTAGGGTATTTATTTTTCTTTGATTTTGTGTGTCCTTGGTCTTATTTTAATAGATAAATAAATATTGTTCCATAAAATGTATTTGTAATTTTCATATGACCTTTAATGGGTTATGATGGGCAAACTGTATTTGGCTATTTGATAATAAAATATTATTATTATTATATTATTATATATGTGGTCAAAGGAAATACGTCATAATAATTATACTTTAAAGGTTGACCATAAGGTTATACTAGGCATGCCTTTTAAGTTCTGTCGTTACCATATTTCCCGCCAATTTTGAATTTGGAACGGTTCTATATTCGAATGTGTTTAAATTTTGAATCTCAGAACAGTTGAAAGTATTAGGATTAATGCTATTGTTTAGTCACAGCGTCGATTGGAGTCTGTCAGGTTACGTACGAAAATTAATCTTTCTAAGGAAAATGTTCGTGCAATAATTTTCTACAACTTTAGAAAAGGCCTGACACGGCTTCAGTGTTTTGAAGAGCTAACATCTGTGTTCAGTGATGAAGCCCCATGTCTGCGGACTGTCGAACGCTGGTATTTAGAATTCCAGCGTGGACATACTAGTGTTAGTGACAAATCTCGCGAAGGACGCCCAAAATCCGCCTTCACTGAAGATAAAATCATTGCTGTGAGACAACTAATTCTCGAAGATCGTCATGTGACATATCGAGAGATAGAGGCTCTATTAGGCATCTCAGGGACAACCACTCAGAAGATCTTGCATGAAGCGCTTGGTGTGAGAAAGCTAGTTTACCGTTGGATACCGCATCTGCTTTCCGACGATCACAAGGCGGCCCGCGTCAGATGGTGTAAGAAAACTTGCAAAGGTTCAACCGAGGTAAGTCAAATCACGTCTACGACATCATCAGTGGTAACAAATCTTGGATCTATGCCTACGATCCTGATTCCAAACAACAATCTACAATCTGGGTCTTTCAAGACGAGCCAAAGCCGCCTAAAGTTGTTCGTTCTCGAAGCACTTCAAAGAAGATGGTGGCCACGTTCGTTGGAAAAACCGGCCATGTTGTGACTATTGCACTTGAGGATCGTAGAACGGTTACCGCAGAGTGGTATACCACAGTTTGTTTACCACAAGTCATCGCCGAACTTCGAAAATCTAACTCAAAGTGACGCATCATCCTGCACCACGAAAACGCAAGCTCACACAGCGCTCGTCAAACGATTCAGTATTTGAAGCAGTAAAAAGTAGAAATTCTTGACCATCCTCCATACAGTCCTGACTTAAGCCCTAACGATTTCTTTACATTTCCTAAAATTAAGAAAAGTCTTCGTGGTCAAAGGTTTCAGTCCGGTGAAGAAGCAGTCGACGCTTTCAAGTCAGCTATTTTGAACACCCCCACTTTAGACTGGCATAAATGTTATAATAACTAGTTTGAGGGAATGGAAAAGTGTATTAAGCTACGTGGTGAATACTTTGAAAAACAATAACAAGTACTAAGTATAAGGTTCTAGTTGTGATTTTTTCTTCAAACGACAAAACTTAAAAGGCATGTAAATCAGTAACTAATTTTATATATTATTATACTGTATAATTAGGGTAGATGACTGCCAAGCGGCGTTATCGTACACGCCTGAGCAAATAAAACAAGGTTAAGCGTCTACGGTATTCATACTTCAGAAACCAACCAAGATACTGATGACGTCAATAACCTCGCTGCCTCTTATCGTATGCGCTTCATATCAAACCTTAAGCCGTCCGACTTAGATGTACTCCCTTGCTTAATTTCGCGGAATGAGCTCTTAAGCGCGGCCCTTTACTTGTCTGACTTGAGGACCCTACACCTGAAACTTGCGCTATTTAATATGGGTTTCAGCTTGTTTACCTACATAGCATTTTATGTTGCCCTAAGGATTAATATCTCATTGAGCTTAATGGTAATGAGTGTAGCTTACGTTCTCCAGAACGTTCAGCTTCGATCCAAGGCAAGGTAAAACTATCATTATAATTTTTTATATTAATCTTGCTAAACCTGGCTAAGTTTTGCTGTGGCTCAGTCTAATATTGTAATTCTCGAGCTTAAAAGTATATAAAAATACTCTTATATAGAAATGCAACGTTTTGTGAAACTTTTAAGTCCATTCATCGATTACCTACTTTGTGATTTGTGGACTCATACATTTGGAAGCTGTTTTTTATATACAAAGATTATAATTAGTCTATCCATTACCATGGCTTCTGAAAAGCAACCAAAACGTCAGGGCAAGCAAAACTTAAATCTAAATAGATTTAATAATTTAAATAGCCTAAATAGTAGTAGAGTTTAACAGCAGTAGATTAATACTTTTAAATTATGTAATAATAGTGTTTTAAAATAAACAACGCGATAAAAACCGTATAAAATTGTTTAATTTCAATCTATAACAAGTCCGTAAACGTAAGACAATATTAAAACTAGTATTTGATAATGTAAATGTATTCAAAATATAATCCATACATAAAGATTATCAAAGCTATTTTCACAATTATGGTACTATTACTAACTACTAAGCTTAATTACTTAGTATAATTTCATTAAGGATAATTGCAGTGCCTTATCCAAAGAGAGAACCTTATCCCGAGGCATTTTCTCTTGGTCAACCTTTAGATGACGCGGACGTAATAATTATAAGCGAGGTATAGGAAATTGATCTGAATAAAATAGGTATACATTTGGTACATATGTATGTATTTTCGAAATCTGTAGGCGTATATAGTCGCAAACAAAATTATTTATTTGTTTAATAAGTCTTAAAGTTATTATATTGTATTGAAACTATCTTAATTACCCCAAAAACAGTTACTGAATTAAACATTGGGTACTTTCATAATATTTCATTTGCTGTTCTTTTATAATTGGGTTCATTATATTTATTGTTTTAACATCTAGTTTCAAAACGATGCACAAATTAACAATCAACAGTTCACTAGAACAAAAATACATCAGGGTAACAACCAACTATCGTAAAATGTCCGAAATACGTAAACAATTTTTATTTTGCAAATTTATGCATGTTGTTTCCCGCGATTATATTATCAAATTGTTTTTTAGCGAACATCAATGGAAGCCTAACTATGTAGATTATGTTCACTTGAGAGGCAGATAGAATTACAAAAGGCCAAAGTCCGAAATCGTTATTTAAAACGTCTGAAGTTTATTCGGCCTTGCTTTAAAGGTAAGACGATATTCAAATCGTTTTGGGTTGAAAAGAAAAAACAAAGATAATTGATAAAGTAAGCTTGGCAGTCATTTGCGAAGGGGATTTAGTCGATACACATTTTGAATGGTAAATGGGCTAATGGATGCTAAAAAGTAAGTCGTCATCGAAAAGTAAAAATTAAGTTGCTCTTTAGTAACATTGTCACGTTCTTACTGATTGTCTATTTGCAATGGCAACTTACACAGATTTCGCTTTGTTTTGAAATACGAGTTTAATTTCATTCAAATTATTCGAAGTACAGTAGGGGTCTGAAATCTGAGAGGCGACGCTCGTTTGAAAGGGTCTGTGAGAGATTACAGACAGGATGTTGATGTATTACGTTTTGGGTATTAAGTTTTACACCATTACTTCGTTAAATTATAAACACAGGCAAACAATCAACACTGGCGTGTCTAATATTGCTCCGTGTTATGCAACGTGTTGCCTTCTTCCTTCAATCCTGGGTCCTTTAAGCGGGGCGTGAAAAAACACCTCAGGCCGTGAAGGTAGGAAACTTAACATCGCCTCAGCTGCTATGGGATGGTGTGGAGGCTACTGCTGTTGGACCACATGATCGCTTACCATCAAGCCGAATGTAGTAATTTGAGGAGCAAAATAAAAAAAATAAGTTTAATTTTTCAATGTTATGAATGTGTATTTTAAAATATTTATAAAAAAGTAAAACATTTACTCAAACTTGATTAGTGACATTGTTAACATATTTTAAACAAAAAACCATAAAAATCATATTATGCATAAAACACATAAATACGTATAAGCATGGTTGGACACCAAAATAAGCATTGTTGTTCTACATGTCTAGGTGCAGAAACTTGCTAACAGCCGAGGTCTGTATAATCGTTGAAAATTGGGATTATAGGTATTTTGATGTTTGTATATTTGATATTTACAAGCCCGAACCGCAAAATGCAAGGATGATGCAAAAATGATATAACGGTCTAAGTTCTGATCACAGAATGTACTCCTAGGTCTTCTTATTCCATCTAACCTATTCGCAATAATGAATATAAGTCTTATAATGTTGATAATTATATTTCACGACACCGTTTTAAATCTATAAGCATAATAGACAAAAACATACGTCGCAAAAAAAAATTAAGTATAATCCTAACTATAATATTATACATACGAATTTGAGTTTGTTTGTTACGCTTTCACGCACTACTCGACCGAACATCACGAAATTTCGCATACACGTTGCCAGGGGTACAGAAAAGGACATAGGTGACCTTTCATCCAGGCAAATGTACTGTTACTGACCTAACCTACATACATTTACGCGAGTGAAATCTACTAGAAATATATTTCTTTGTCCTACAAAATTAAATGTTGTAGTAAATTCGACCTATTTCTACAGTCTGTTGAGCTATCGCTCAGTGGGGAGATCAACAGACTGGAATGCAGGGGTTTGAACCCACGTCGAGCACCGCTGACTTTCGGAAACTATATGACTTTTCAAAATTATGTGCGTATTGATTAACAATTATCGCCTGCTCCGTGCCTCAGAGAGCACGTTAAGCCGAACATCTATGGCAAGCGTTATTGGGAATGTCAGTACCTTCTAATATCCTGACACTGGTCTAGCCTTACAGTATCTTTAGCCTTCAGGTGGCAGCCGCTCAGTGTAAGCACTGATATCCAGTCAAATCCAGTTAGACTAGAAAAGCAAACCCCAAGTGACTTGAGAATAATAAAAAAAGGCTAGGGAGAAGAAGTAAAATCGGTCTATTGTAAAAATGTAGTATAAAAACGACCAATCACATTAAGTTAGTTCTACATAAAAAAGGACCTCAATAATAATTATGTTTACTTTAATGGCTGGTAATTACAAATTTTATGTTTTCTTATTTACAGCTAAATTAGTGTTAACGTAATTTTAGGTTTAGGAAAACAACAGTATTCTGTTTCTTGCCTTTTTTTACAAAGAAAGAAGGTGTTGTGTTAAAGTGTAGAACAATGACCCCCGTCTTCTGGGCGCGGCAGGTGCGCTCGCGCGTCTGCTGCCCAACCTAAGGGGGCCAGGTACCTCCTACTGGAGGCTCTATGAAGGGGGTCGTGCGGTCCATGACCCTTTATGGGGCCCCAGTTTGAGAGAGATCCTGATGCTCCATAATATCTCAATACTTCCTGCACCACAGCGTGCCATAGCCATCAGGTTAATTAGAGGCTACTGCGCGATCTCATTCGAGGCAGCTAGCCTCCTCGCCGGATCGATCCCCTGGGACTTGGAAGTAGCGCTTCTGGTGTCGCTCTATCGTTGGCGCCAGGAGGCGCGGGAACGGGGCGAAGGACCAGCTCCTTCCGCTCTAAAGGCGGCACGGTCCAAACTCCGCCAGGTGCTGGTGGAAGAATGGAGAAATTGACTTGTGCACCCCAGTGCCGGGCACGACACAATCATGGCGGTAAGACCCGTTTTTGAGGAGTGGCTGGAGAGGCGGCAGTGCGCCCTCATCTTCTGGCTGACACAGGTAATGACTGGTCATGGTTGTTTTGGCCAGTTCCTGTGTCGAATAGGTCGGCAAGAGACGCCCGGTTGTCACCACTGTGGCGACTCCCGCGACGTTGTTGAGGACACGGCGCTGCACACTTTGGTGGATTGCCCCACCTGGGCATAGCAGCGCCGTGAGTTGATCGCGGCAGTCGGTATGGTTGCCCTCTCGCTCCCGGCCATAGTTCCATCTATGGTCTGGAGCGAGAGATCGTAGAACGCCGTTGCCTCCTTCTGTGAGGAAGTCATGTCCATCAAGGAGGCGACGAAGCGTGAGAGGGAGCTTAAACAAGAGATGTATGTTATGTTCGTAATTACTCTTTCTATTACTTAGGTTTCTTTTATTAATCTATTTTCATATCAAATTGCAACAAGATCCGTATAGTAGTGTAACCATGGAAATGTCACATATAAGAGACGAAGATCTTTTTTTCTGATCTTTACTTTAAGACAAGCTTTTGCCCACGGCTACGCTCGCGTATAAGCAAATGTCGCTCTAAATATAATGTAGTTAATTAGTTAACAAAGGATTTGACTATCTTATTGATTGACAATAATACACTATTGCTTCTTTGCAGGATTTTAATGCTTAACATTGCTTGAACGGTTAACTGGGCTCAGCTTTCACTAAGAATAAGAACTTACGTCTGATGAATCTCCTCATGAAATACCGAAATGGAACGATTTACTACGATTTTTTTAATGTTAGGTATTTCTCCCAATTTTTTACCGATTTTCAACAATCCCAGTTAGTACCTATCCATATTCTTTTATCTTTTACGGTGATTCCCCACTGCTTAAACATCGATCGACGGGTAAACGATATATTTTGGGGAATACCATTGTGTCTAAAAGCTTACCAATTTAGGGGATGCCTGTTGATTTAAGTAAGGGTAAGCTCGCCTAACTACTAGTAGCTTTTAATAATATCATTATTTATTAGTGAATAAAATAACATTCCTGGTTTAAAATAAAGAGGTTTGATCAAATATATTGTTATTTTTTCATTTACCAATTTTGGTCCAAATATACCGATTTTACTTGGCAGCCCTACCAATTTCGCATTTTGACTTTCAAGACTACTGCTCATTCGTGTTGTGACGGCGTCACTATGTTCACGTGGCGCGTAGTGGTGTACGTATTACTGACGTCTCGCGCGCGCGCCGTGATGCGCGTGCACACCGGAGCGGGCGTCGTGCGCGGTCTAGCGGCGCCTGCGCCTGCCACGTACACTCAGTTCTTAGGTATACCATATGCTGAGGTTGATCACAACGATCCTTTTGGAGTAAGTATGTTTACTTTTTAAACCAACTTCAAAAAAAGGAGGCGGTTCTCAATTCGACTGTATGTTCGTTAAGCGATAACTCCGCTAGTAATGAATTGATTTTGATAATTTTTTTGGTGTTTGGTAGTTCTAACTTCAGAGAAGGTGCCATATAAATTTTATCGAAATTTATTCAGCGTTTTTTGAAATATCAATAAAATATATACTTTGATGATGTTGAGGTTAATGTGGTTCCCTTCAGCAAGTGTTGTATTTTCTCCTATTAATTTAAGTTTGTACCTACATGTAGGTATAGTCTTGAAATCGGTTGTTGTTTCGATTTGTTAAAATTAATTTTATAATAATGATCAAGTGAAGTGTTTGCCACGGTGGCGCTGCAGTAGTGTTGGTTTCTCAGTAGTTTTTTGGCGGAGCTTGGAACTGTGTCGAGGTGGCAATAGGATTGGTCTGACCGTGTGACCTTAAGTCATAGTTAGTGGAATGTGTGTGTTTTACACTTAGCTATCCCTTGGAGGACAGAAGCATGAGATTACGTAGGTACTTCTCATTTTTTAAATAACATTAGGAACTGTCATGTTATAATTGTTTAAAGTTTCTTATATTTCAAGTTCTTTTTTGAGAAAAACTCTTATAACCTAATTAATGCTGTGTCAAGACTTTACAAACATCCAAAAAACGGACACAAAGAACACCCAGACTCAGAGCAATGATTTGTAGATCACACAATTTTTGTACCGTACAGGATTTAAAATTAATACACTTGGCATTATAGCAGCGACAAGGTGACCTCTTAAACCACTACGCTATCGGTGTAGTTACATAAGGTTGTGTACGTCTTCAGAACTCTGACTAATTAAGCGTAACGCAACATTGCTAATCTAACGCCGGTTTTCTGTAAGAAAATTGTAGTTTTTTTTTATGCTACTACGGTGGCAAACAAGCTTACGGCCCACCTGATGGTAAGTGGTCATCGTAGCCTATGGACGCCTGCAACACCAAAGGCATCACTTGCACGTTGCCGACCCTTTAGAAAAGGAAGTGGGAAGGAGAAGGAGTGGAAAGCGGGAATGAGGGTGATTGGGCCTATGGCACTCTCATTCACCGAACGAAACACAAAAGTAGGAATACTGCTATTTCACGTCGATATTCTGTGTTTGTTTTGTTTTCTCGAGCCGGCTTATTCGTACTGTAACCGAATAACTAACAACCACTGGCGGTCGTTGACTGAATCCAAGGTTACGGAAACTAGTTAACTAATAATTAAGTATACGACAAAGATACAATACTTGTATTGTCACGCATGGTTGACTTTACGAACTAATATAATAAACGCGATTGTGAGTTTGTTTGTTACGCTTTCACGCCTTAAATACTCGACCGATCATCATGAAATTTTGCATACATGTTGTCAGGGTCACCGAAAAGGCCCCAGGGTCATTATCATCATCTTTTATCTAGAAAAATTTACTGTTCCCGAGAAATAGAAATTTACTGATAAAATCTAAATTAACGCGAGTAAAGCTGCAGACAATATCATTCCCTTTTTCGTTTTTTACTAACTAATACTTATTAGCACTCCTGCGGTCACCAAATGTATCTTATATTTACAACTGTTAATGTCAGCCATAGTAAAAAGTACCTACCTACTGTTCCCAAACGAAGCCGTGGACAAAAGTTTGCAAGATATATTACTATGTAAAGAGTATAGATATAGATCTTTTTTTTGTACTTGTTTTATTGGTAAACAAACAACTCATTATAAAATCATTTTGTTACTGCTTTCAGAATATATTCGTCTGTAGGACTGATGCTATAAAGAGGAAAGATTTGTATTATTGTTTGTCATGAATAAACTTAAAACTACTGAATTGATTAATATTCTTTCACCACTAGAAAGTTACTTTATCCAGAAGTTACAGCCAAGTCACGGGAGCGGATCAGTAATCATAAATGTGGGTAAAACAGCAGGAGACAGCTAGTGTATTATATAAGAAAATTGAGAAAATATGCTATTATGAAGCGGTTTTCTAATGGTGAAAGAATTATAAAAATAAATCATTAAGTTTTTGAATTTATTTATTTCAAACGAAAATAGCGAGCTTTCTTCTTTGTAATATTTGAACATATTAAAAACATACTGGAATAAATAAGACAGCCATATGCACCAGTGGCTACCGATAAACATCACTTATAAGCACTACATTATTTTGTTACAGCCGGCGAAGCCCTACCCGCACTTCGACATTCCATACTCCGCTTACAACGATCCTCCAATATGTCCCCAAGTACCAGAGACAGGAAAACACAACGAACTCCCTCAAGGCAACATACATTGCCTGCATCTCAATATTTACGTACCAACCAACACATCAGCCAACAGTACTTTACCAGTAATGGTATTCATACATGGCGGATCTTTCGTCGACGGAGACGGCAATGTGGGGACATATTCACCGACGTTCTTAGTCAGAAACAACGTAATACTAGTCACAGTCAACTACAGACTAGGCCCGTACGGATTCCTCTGCTTACCGCAACTAGAATACAGTAACCAAGGATTAAAAGACATTGTATTAGCTCTCAAATGGATAAAAGACCGTATAAACAGTTTTGGAGGAGACGAAGATAATATACTTGTGTTCGGACTCAGTTCTGGTTCACAATGCGCTGAGTTAATCCTTTTACACAACGAAGACAATGTTTTTAACAAGGTTATATTGCAAAGCGGTCAAATTGTGTCACCGTACTTTAATACAGCGCCCGCTGATCAAGATTACGTCAGAAAACTAGCTAAAAAACTTGGTATTGATGTTGAAAACCTCGAAATCAAAGATGTTATGGATCAACTATCAAGTATAAACACAGATTTGCTCATCAATATTACTAGATTTGACAGATTCCGTCCCTGTGTCGACGATATATTCATCAAGAAAGCTCCTAGAAGTGGCAACTTGGATGGAAAGGCAATAATGGTTGGAACTGCGTCTGAAGAGATGTTATGTTTTTACTTAGGCGAGAAACCGAGCTATCTAAATACAATGAGAGAAGATCTTAAGAAATGTTTTGTTAATTTACCAGAAGATGCCTTTGAAAGAGTAAAACACTTCTATTTTAAAGTGGATAATAAAGAGAATGCTGTCAAATTCGGAAGTGATTTAGCATTTAACTATCCCGTAGAGAGATCTGTGCTTTTCTATTTGGCGAATAATGCTGTAGTATATAGATATGTGTTTGAATACGATGGTGGACGGAATTTTGTTAAAGTGAAGTTTAATATAACAGATGCAGGCGCGGCGCATGCCGATGAGCTTGGGTATTTATTCGGTTTGAAAATACTTGGAGATGTGATTAATGATGAAGATAATCGTGTTATTAATACTATGACTGGATTATGGACGAATTTCGCTAAATATGGGTGAGCCTGTCTTTTAAAGACTCTTTTTAACTATTTAATTAATATTATAGATGCGAATATGAGTTCGTTTGTTACGTTTTGTGTCTTAACTAGTCGACCGATCATCATGAAATTTGGCATACACGATGAAAGGGTTATATCAAAGGACATAAGTTACCTTTCATCCAAAAAAGTACTGTTCTCGAGAGATATAATAAAATAAATTAATTGACAAAACGTACATTTACGCAAATGAATTATTTTTGTTTGAGCACGCTTATCTCTGGCTCTACAGAATTTTAAAATTCAACTGGGATTTGAAAATTTGTCGTCATATCGTAAAGCGATTCTTGAAGGTTATCTGGCTTTATAACATTACGCTACGAGCCACGAAAGCAGAACAATTATGGTCGTCGGTAAACCCGTGGGGGACAGCTAGTATTTCTATACAGGTATCAGAGTCGTCAATGCTACTCCATAAATGCGACTGCTGTGCACTATGAGAGTGAGGGAACAGAGAGTGCACTTGTGTTTCCGCACGCACTTGTGCACTATAACATCTCCTGCGCAGATGGCTAGCCTCTGTTACGATTGGCCACCGTAGTTGAATATCTGTAGAATATTATTTATTATTATTACACATAACTGTATAAAATATCACCTTTGCTAAAATGTCTTAGGTCTGCGATCTTGGAAACCAACGTGGTATAATGTCTCTTCAAAACAAAGAAAGGAGGAAAAGGATCGTCCGACCAGGCTGTGTGATATAGTGGCTGGACCGCAGCCCAACGGTTGACGTCGGGAACTTGTATATATAGTAACTCGCTGTGTAGACTTTACTTGTACGATGCAGGATTGTATGATATAGTGTGCAATTAGGTAAAGCGTTATGTCTTCTCATGTGTCGTCATTTCTAAAGTTGTGTAAAGCCGCTACATAACGATATATTTTCTTTATAAAGGCATCGCTAAAATATTGGTTTGCAGGAACCCCACTCCCGGTGGTTGGATGGTGTCGCAGTCACGCTGGCCGCAGTTCGAGCGCCACTCCAAGTACTACATGCGCATTGGCTCTTCTCTATCGGCTCCACAACGACCTTATCAACACAGAATGCTCTTCTGGGATCGCTTCTACCACCTGTACGGTAAATACTCCACTGGGTTCCACTTTGTAGAAGATTATATAAGAAACTAGTACCTGGATCCCAGAGGAACGTGTACCGGGATAAGAAGTATCCTATGTGTTATCAAGGACATGGTATATCTGTGTGACAAGATACATCTAAATCCATTCAACGGTTTGAGCGTCATTGAGTTATGAACATCCAAATATCTTAATATTGTCTTCTATTTACGCGAATATTATTCATTGAAATTAAACTGCTATATACGGATTTTATCGCGTTGTTTATTTGACACTTTATTAGGCCATAGACCATGGCTTTTCAGCAGCCATGGTCACGGGGAGACTGGAGCCATGGCTGCTGAAAAGCAACCGAAACGTCGGGGAAAGTGTAAAAATAAATTAAATCTAAATAGTTTAATAATAATTTAATTAGCTTAAAAATTAGTAAAGTTTAATAGTAGTAGTAGTGCAACAATTTTCAAAATTTTGTAATAAATTGTCAAATAAACAACGCGATAAAATCCGTATATAGCAGTTTAATTTCAATCCAAATATCTTCACAAACTTTCACATCTCTACTATAATATAATAAAATTGTAAGAGCTATGTATGGAATAAAAAGCAATTATTTTAGAATATATGTCTGTCTATATATTTGTACACGCATCATGCAAAAAGTGGCGATTGATTTCGTTGTTAAGTTTCAACTATCACGACGAAAGGTAAGCTATTTAAATTTTATAAATATAAAAAAATATAAAATAACAATAATTGTACATTATATTATCCTAATAATTTGATTGTCTTTTAAGCAGCCTAAACATAACATATGTATTTAAAAAAGGTTTGCTTAGGTGAATTCTAAATAATTATTTTAATAATTGTTTGTTAGTCATGGGTATGTGTTGAGTTAGATGTGAAGTTTAAGTACCTACTTTCTTGCGCGATAAGCACATAGAGTGTACTTTAGTAGAAAAATAAATTGATTGTAAACTGTTGACACAATAATACGCATTTATTTTCTTAACGTTTTAGTGCATTTTTTGTTTTAAAATATTATTTTTGTTGGTTTTCTTTATTGTTAAAATGTTTGTTTATTTCTCGCATTTAAGTGAATCTGAAGTTCGATAACTGATTTTATTTGTCTGAATTTGGGATCTACTAAATGCGCTGCTCATATGAGACAGCGCCGTTTAAATAAGACAAATGAAGGGAGGGAGAAACGCCTATCACTAAATAATAAAATTATTATTTTACCTCTTTGCTTCGTATAGCTTACTTGGCAAAGCGACAACAAGAAAACCAAAACTGGACCATTCCAATCGACTGCTAACATAAACACAAGCATAATAGCAAAATAAAATGTCTAGTAGGTGCCCGTTATCTCTCATTCCGTCACGCAGAAGTCTTGAGTTCGATCCCCAAGCATGGACCTCCAACTTTACGAATTATCGCTTGCTTTAACGGTGAAGGAAAACGTCTGAGGAATTTGAGGGTCGCTCATAATGTTCTCGGAGATATGAGAAGTCTGCCAACCCGCATTGCGTCAGCGTGGTGGTCTATGGCCTAGCCCTCCTCACACTGAGAAAAGGGCCGCGCCCAGCATTGGGACAGATTATATACAGGGCGGATATCGCTTGCGTAGTGTACTAAGTCTTTTTAGCGAGTGAATATGTGTTAACGTTTAAAGTACATATATCAAATTTATAAAAAAATCTTTTTGACTATTTTCTGATTTAGCTTTGGCTATCTACAAAATTGATGATGGTACAATTTGAATACACGACGATTTTATTTGATAGTTTTTAGGTCTTGGACAATAGTCACGACAAAAAGCGTCAAAGAAGCAAGAGCTAAATTCAAGATTATCAGCGCGTTTCAAGGAATTTATTCTACAAGGGATAGAATCACAGCGTTTTATGTTCACCGATAAACAGCAGCCTGTGTGAATGTAGGCCAACCTCAGAAAACATTCCTTTTCATTCCACCATTGAATTTGTTTGACAAAAATAAGGCTTTAATATTTTTACGTGTTTAGGTTTTTTGAACATTATTTGCATTGTGATTGCTTTCGTTGTTTAGATGAGGTGTCTTAGAGATTTTATTTTACTATTTTACGACGTACACGGTTACATTCATAGGGCTGTTCGAAAACAGTGCCATCTATCGGAGTTGTCAATAACTTTATTGCGTTGAGGGTAGGCGTGAATATTTTGTCTCTTTTTTTGCACGAATGTCGGTTTAAGTGGTTGGGTATTCAATAATTCAAAGGTTCAATAGGGTAGTTGCCTATGTTTAATTTTGACATGAACAAGACCAAATTGTAATAAAATTATTCTTTGTATAGTATGAGTGTGTCAATGTAAAGTATATTAATATCACATGAAGAATTTTAAAGAAATTGTTCATTCAAAAATTAAAACACAAGTAAGCTTGATAACAAAAATATATTAACCCAAACACAATAGCATACCAGTGACATCTCGATTATATCTGAAAATTACGTATTTATCATTGTTCAGCCTGTTTCAATGAGGTTTCAATCAACGTCAGGGTTGTCACCGAAATAAAGATAAATGTCACTGAAAATTCACCAACAAGTTTGAACAGAGAGCGAAAAACATCGTTCTAAAGTACTGGTTATATCTGTAATAATTCAATTCGATAATTGTTTGATCCCGTCGAGAGCATTAATCAATTTCCAGTACAATTCCGCAGTTAACTTTGGTACCATTTGCAAATTTAATTCTGGGTTATGTCATAGATTAACTGGTGGAATAGATACGATGTCGTTTGTATTAATTATAAACAGACATGTTTTAACATAATTTACATTGTGAGTATACATACTTACGAAATAGTAAATATATACATTCTGTTTAAACTGCATAAGGCCTGATTTATATATTTTCAATTATCAGATAACAGTTATCCATAAAAATACTATAATCAGATTGAATAAAAAAATTTAACATTTAAACTATTTGATATACAAAAATGCCACTTTTAATTTGTTTAGATAATATTTTATCTCACGGATATTTTTTTTAAGATTAATCAATCAGTCCTAATAGAAGTATAGCTGTCTATATATTTCTAGAAACTTAATTAAATTTGAAAGTTCACAATGTTCCGTTGAATTTTTATTATCAGAACAGATGACACTGGTTTTATCACCGTAACTCTCAAATATGACATATAATGGTATATAAACTCACGTTTGCATATGTCCAAAGGGAAAAGCAGAGAAGTATTATACTATCATTTTACCGGCCATGTTTTCAGAACCCACGTTATAAGGCCTATTGCGTTTACCGGGCACATTGTCTGGCTCTGTGTTCCTACTAATAATAATAATAAATCATTTATTGCCAAGAACAAATTTGTGTGTATACAGTAGACAAAAACTGTCCACACTAGGCCTGTCTTGTGGAAGGTTTTACAAGGGAATTACCAAAATTTGAAATTGGTACACAGTAAAGTAAGTAAGTAAAGTAAATACTTATAATTAAGAATTGCCTAACAGGACTGTACTAAGAATAGCCTAACAGGAATACTCATTACCACTTGGCTTGACCTGGGAACCAAACCTAAGACCACATCATATTGGCCGCAGACATAAACGCACATTTAGCGCTACGGGATACGAAAATACATTTATCTGATGGAGGCAAATATATGTATATGTTATATATATGTTGACGACTCGATGGCGTAGTGGTTAGTGTAACCGACTGCCACGCCTGAGGTCGCGGTTTCGATTCCCGCACAAGTCAAACATTTGTGTGCATGAACATGGATGTTTGTCTTGGTCTGGGTGTTTCTATGTATAATATGTATGTATTTACAAAAAAAAAGTATATATGAATGTTTATCCATTGTCTAGTAGCCATAGTACAAGCTCTGCTTAGTTTGGGCTAGATGGTGTTGTGTGTATGTGATAGAATATTATTATTATTATTATTATGTATATTGTTAGTTCTTCAAGAATACTAGTGAAGTAAAAAATATAGTAAGGTTTATAGTATAAATACATATATACATAACCAATAGTCCCAAAGGGTTAGGCATAAACGCATTACACCCACATTTCGTCCGTCCGTTCCGGCATATTTTTGTGTAGTAGAGTCTTGCTAATCTCAGCATGAATAGGCCGGCTCGACTGGGGAAGGACTACCCTGTCACAGAATATCGACGTGAAATAGCAATATTCCTACTGTTGTATTTCGTTAGGTGAGTGAGACTGCCGAAGGCCCAATGACCCTCTTTCCCCCTTCCCGCTCCTTCTCCTTTCCACTTCCTTTTTCCTTTCCTAAAGGGTCGGCAACGCGCTAGTGATGCCTCTGGTGTTGCAGGCGTCCATAGGCTACGGTGACCACTTATCATCAGGTGGGCCGTAGGTATGTTTGTTTGCCACCTTGGTTGTAATAAATAAAAACCATCGCGTCTCTGCCTGCCTCGCCCTGTAGGGCAAGGCTATTGCCATCCTATTGCTGTTTTTCAGGCCTAGTACATGACTGTGTGCTGCCACTATGATTTTTTTGACAGGTATACCCAATAACACTTGACCCGACCTTCACTATCGCTGCGCTATCGAGGTAGTTTATAGTATAAGTATCAATATATTATAGTATATTAAACTGACGAGCTTCCATAAAAAATACAATGCCAGCGAATGATGAGATATGCCAAAATCGTAGCAAATGGGAATTAATAATCTCTGCTTACTCTTCAGAGAAATAGTCGTGAGTATGTATTGTTCGTGTAGAAAGTTTATTGTTATTACGGAACAATCGTCATAGCTCCAGTGGCGCAATTGGTTAGCGCACGGTACTTATAAGCAGTATGACGTGTGAGAAATGCCGGGGTTGCGAGTTCGAGCCTCGCCTGGAGCATAGTTTTTGAGATTCTTTCCTCACACGATTAAGTTATTTCTATAAGTTGGCAATGTTAGGCCAGTCATGTATTCGTGTGTATTTATATTAGTTTTGATATTGAAAATGATTGAAATAAATATTTTTACGTATTATTTCTAAGTAGCTATTGTGATAGGTATTTTGTGACAGGTAATATTGTTTTTTATTGCCTTTAATGGCAAACAAGCTAACAACCCATTTACTAGTAACTATGTCTTATGGCGTCTGTCAGACTAAGAGCTACTACCGAAAATTTTTACAGTACATTTATATAAATCTACCCAGTCTGGGTATCAAACCCAGAAGTCCAAGTTTTAGTACTTAGGTACTTATATCACGGGATTAACAGGTATATATAATTGAAAATATGATATATTTTTAATTAAACATATGTACTTACTTTGTTAAAACATTACTATATCAAATTCCAATTGATGTTACAGTAACTTAATGTCGCACACAATCCTTATCCTTATTATCCCTATCCTTAATATCCTTATCCTTACTATCCTTATACTTATCATCCTTATCCCTATTATCCTTATCCTTACTATCCTTTTTTTACGTGGGGGAATGCATTGACTCATTCCTCTCCACGAGAACGAGCGCAGGGGTTATGCGGACTCACCGAGGCAAAGAAAGATGATGATTAAAGACGTCCCGGTAATACCGACTAAACCTACCACGGTGTTCCTCGACAAAACCGCAATCGGCGAGGCCGCGTGAATCACTTTCACATGCAATCGCGACCCCGCCGAGGTTTCAGCCTGCCATTTCATACCAAAGAGAGGCGGCATGCGTGCATGCCGCCTCTCGCACTTGGTGCTGATCGGGTGGCGGGCAGGCCCACGAAGCCCACCACCCTCAGGATCCTTACTATCCATAGCCTAACTATCTTTAACCGTATTATCCTTATCCATGCTATCCTTATACTTACTATCCTTATCCTTATTCTTACTATCCTTATAATGACTACCTACTGTTACCCTTACACTAATGTTACCACCAAAACGTATCCTATATAAAGAACGTGCCCAAAGAGCTATCTTGAAACTAAGTGCCTTTTTACATTTTTACTATCCCACAAGTGACCTGTACAAAAGCTGGGCAGTTCTAACAGTCCGCCAACTTTTTATATTACACACTGTAGTAAAGCAACATTGTATATTAAAATACGAACCGATAAAATGTTGTCACTTGCGTCGTAAGGATAGGATGTGTACGAAACAATTAGTTAAAACCAGTTTCGCTCAACGCTTCTTCTATTACCAATGCTCACATTTGTATAATAAATTGAATAGAGTATTATCAATATACCCACTAACAAAATTAAAATGCAAAGCAGCTGTTATAAATTGGCTAAGAACATTGAACTATGATATGACAGAAAAGCTACTTCATTAAATAATATGCAACTATGAGTTGTTATCATCTACCCATTTTTTTTTATTTTATTACTACTACTTTTCAAAATTTATATAATAACATTATAAGGTTAAAGTGTTAAGCAAATAGTTTTTAATTTTGCTTTTCACGACTGTTTTAATCTCGATTTATCTATAATTCTTTAATTGTTCTACACTTACGTAAGTTCTATAGGATATAAGTACCTATTAGTTTCTCGTTGTTATTCTTATTTGTAAATCTGGGGTGGGGACCTGGTGATCTGTATTACAGGTATATCTATGCCTATCTCAGGCACCAGCTTCTCACATAAATTAATTTGAACAAATTGTAAAGAAATTTGCTGAATTTTATCAATGTATTACACACACATTATGAAACAAAATTTGTAGCGTTTATGTGAGAATAAATAAAGCAATATTATTATTATATTATTATTATCGCATACAATAAAAGGACTATACCAGTAGAAGTCTTTAAATTCGCATAGTCAAGACATTTTTATAAATCTTAAATTTTTATAACCTTATCCTTATCCTTTCGTCTTTATGCTTACAAATATTATAAAAGCGAAAAACGTATGTTTGTTGGTATTACATTATTTTACGCAGTAATGGCACGGCGGGTCGACGTGATTTTTTTTCACAGATACTGTTTTAGCCGATATTGGCATGGCTATTAACATAGTGACATTATGGGACTGCTCCTTTTGTTATGACTGTTAAAGCAAAATCGAGCGTAAAAGCTACTTTATATCTATATTAATATTATAAAGAGGAAAGATTTGATTTTTTGTTTGTTTGTAAGGATTTAGCTCAAAAAAGACTCAACCGATATTAAAAATTATTTCACCATTAGGAAGCTTTTTTTTTTTTTTTTTACGTGGGGGAATGCTTGATGCATACCCCTCCGCGGGGGCGGGCGGAGGGGTTATGTCGGACTCGCCGGGGTAAAAGAAAGATGTTAAGAAGAAAATGTACCTCCCGGGATACCGACTAAACCTACCACGGTGTTCCTCGACAAAACCACTATCGACGGGGCCGCGCGAATCACTTTCGCATGCGGTCGCGACCCCGCCGAGGTTTCGGCCCGCCGTATGAAACGGCAGGCCACTACACGAAAGACCTACCCTATTGTCACTTCTACACTCCCTACTGTCCCCCCTAGAGGGGAGACGGACTCGAAACAACAGAGGCGCGCGTGGGAACACGCACGCCGCCTCTCGGACCTGGTGCTGAACGGATGGCGGGCAGGCCCACAAAGCCCGCCACCCCCAGGTCAAACCTCAGGGTGCCTGGAGGTCGTCTCGCGCCCTCCGGCGCCCGGCTCTGCGGTTGGGGAGAGGGTTCAAACGCTCCCTCTCCCGCTCCGCCGCCTCCTTGATGGAAATGACTTCCTCGCAGAAGGAGGCGACGGCATTCCACGACCTCTCACTCCGGACCATAGACTGAACTACGGCCGGGAGCGAGAGGGCAACCAATCCGACTGCCGCGATCAATTCACGGCGCTGCGATGCCCAGGCGGGGCAAACCGCCAAAGTGTGCAGCGCCGTGTCCTCAACAACGTCGCGGCAGTCGCCGCAGTGGTGACAACTGGGCGTCTCTTGCCGGCGTATGCGACACAGGAACTGGCCAAAACAACCGTGGCCAGTCATTACCTGTGTCAGCCGGAAGGTGAGGGCGCCATGGCGCCTCTCCAGCCACTCCTCAAACACGGGACTTACCGCCACGAACCATTAGGAAGCTATATTATCACCGAGTAACATAAGGAATATTTTATTTAAAAATCTAAATCTTTCTAGCTTAACCTAACCTTTTTTTTTTTTTTTTTTTTTTTTTTTTTAAAGCGGGGAAATGTGCTTGTCACATTCCCCATCGCCGGTTTTGGGGCGGGCGATGGGGATATGTCGGGATCCAGCCCATATGTTTGGGCTGAACCGACTAAAACCACTGCGGTGTTCCTCACACCTTTATGGCGGGGTCGCGCGGATCGCTCTCGCATTCGAATCGCGACCCCGCCAAAGGTTTGACCCGCCGATGGACGTGGCGGGTCCCACAAAACTTTATACACATAATTGGGGGACCTGGTCCCCGACAACATAGCGGGGGGACCTAGTCCCCTTTCCGATCGAGAGGCGTGCGTGGAACACGAACGCCGCCTACTCGGACCTGCGCTGATCGGGCGGTGGACGGCCCCAATAGGTCCACCGCCCGCAGGCTTCTACTCAGGGTGGCTGGAGGTCGTCTCGCGCCCTCCTGCGCCCGGCTCTGCGGTTAGGGAGAGGGATTGATCGTTCCCTCTCCCTCTCCGCCGCCTCCTTCACTGACATCACCTCCTCACAGAAGGAGGCGACGGCATTCCAAGACCTCTCGCTCGAGATCATGGACAGAACCATAGCCTCGAGCGAGAGGACGACTCTACCGACTGCCACGTGCATGACACGGCGTTGCGTGGCCCAAGCAGGGCAAGCCACCAATGTGTGCAACGCCGTGAGCTTAACCTAACCTGCTTTTACGCAAGCGAAGCCGTGGGCAACTGCTAGTCTCAAATAAAACCCAAACAGAGATGTGACCAGTCTGCTCGTTATATTTAATCTCTGGCACCTTACCCCCGGTGTTTCTTCCAGTCGTCTACATAATCAGATTTCCCTTAAATTATAACAGCTCGAATGATTTATCGGTAAAAGTTGGCCGTGAAAATACAGTTTTTCTTTTGTCTGTTATTTGAATGTCAATTGAGTTTGGAGTTTCTTCGTGATACTTACTAGCAATTTGCGTAATTGATTCTCCTGTCTTCGAACTAAGAATTGGATTGGAAGGTACGGAATTATCGATTGGATAATTAGAAGATGGGTAAAATTGGGTGCTGCTAATGTTTTGAGGAATTGACTTACATAATATGAGTAGATAGATTCAATTAGCATATTAAGAACTGACAGCACAGATGCGTTGAGTGTGGGTTCGATCGCCACAAAGAATAAAAATTGTGTGATCCATGTAACATTGTGCCGAGGTGGGTGCTTTTTGGGGCCCTTTATTTTAATGTTGGTAATTTTGTCTTGTTTAGCATTGCGAAATTTTGGAGTAATATAGAAGTGTCATGGGATAAACTTGTTTACCTACTTATGTTTGCGGTCAATTACGAGATCCTGGGTTTAATATCAGGTTCAAGCAAAGAGTTCTGAGATTTTTTTATTAGGAGAAATAAACGCCCGCCAGATTTCAATGTTAATATCTGAATTTTAATTATATACAAACATATTTATATTGATTGTATCCATCTACTCGTATGTATCCCCGAAGAGTAGGCAGAGGTATTTTGCATCTATTTTTCGCCTGCTATGTTTTAATGTCTTCATAATAGAGGGTGACCCAATTTCCATCCAATGGGCACATGTCCACAATCCGTATTACCATTAAGAATGTTCTACATAAAGAACCGAGTAACACTTTGATCGAATTGGTATTAGAAATCTAGACCTCGTGATCGTACGCAAAGTTCAAACGTAACTTATAGACTAGCAAGGCAGTCAATCTTGGACATAAGGACTTTCAGCGCATGGGATCCAGAAGGGAAACCAATAATCTAACTACAGAACAGCAGCTTAAAAAGCTTTAGAATTCCGACGCACGAATACAATAATAATAATTTGGTTACGAACTTTTGTTGCGTGTAAATATATATATCTATATGACGTACATAAGTGTAGATATAGATAGATATCTATAACAGTCGTGTTGCACCTACATTAAGCCAAAACTACTTTATCTGCAACTACTTAAGAATATTAATACGTTTTCTATATGAAGCGCTACGTCTGTTTAGACGCGTTATTACGCAATAGCTTTCATAGCTCCAGTGGCGCAATTGGTTAGCGCACGGTACTTATAAGCAGTATGACGTGTGAGAAATGCCGGGGTTGCGAGTTCGAGCCTCGCCTGGAGCATAATTTTTGACATTCTTTAAGTCTTCACACCTTTATTTCCTCAGGGGGGTAGTAAGAGGTATATTGTATCGCTATATGTTAGGTCCCACGTAATAGAGGTCGAGCTTATTGCTACCTTATTGGCATATGTCCAGACTTTGTATTGCCGTTGAAAATTCCTAACTAAAGAATCGAACAACATATCCGTGTGACGCCATAGAACTCAGAACGTCACGATAGCACGCGGAACAAAAGGTAGGTCTAACCAAGCTTATAAGCAAGGCAGTCAATCTTTAAAATAGGGATTTACTGTAATTCCAGCGCGAGATAGCCAGCGAGGAGACTGTTTCTCTGCTAAAATACCAACGAACTCTGGAATACCGAGACCCACATACAATCATAACCAATATCAAAAAAGAAAAAGTGAGTTTGTTTGTTACGCTTTCAGGCTTCAACTACTCGATCGATCGTCATAAAATTTCGCAGACACGTTGTCAAGGGTACAAAAAAGGGTGTAATAATACGACTAGAAAAAAAGCACTGTTGCCAAGCGAGTGAAGCCACGGGCAAAATCTAGTACAAACTACATTGGCTGCGATCTGTAGTAGGGTGTATCGCAACAGTCGGGCTGCTCGAAGTTTAAGCCTAGACTACGCTATGTCTAACCTCTAATGAAAAATCAATACGTTTTCAATATAAAACGCTGTGTCCACTTAGACTAGTTATTATACGATAGTTGTCATAGCTCCAGTGGCGCAATTGGTTAGCGCACGGTACTTATAAGCAGTATGACGTGTGAGGAATGCCGGGGTTGCGAGTTCGAGCCTCGCCTGGAGCATAATTTTTTAGATTCTAGTCATTATGTTTAAGTTAAATTTATAAGTTGTAAGCGCCACGATGATAAAATTATAAAACCGTGTCTAAGCATTCTGTAAGAAGTTAATTATTTTGTATATTTTAAAGACCCTTTTTACTGTGGCGGTCAGTTCGCTGAGGTCATAGGCTTACGGTCTGATATATGATATTTTTCAGATTTATGATTACCGAAAATATAATTATTAAGACATAATACGTGGCGCTCTTCGCAAGTGATTGCAAATAATTGACTTTCTTTCTAGTTGTGTATAATATTTTTAAATCGGTCTCATTAAGTTTGCAATATAGTATGTGACGGATACGTTTATACCTACGATTTAGTTTGTTTATTGAAAACATTTATAGTGTACCAGTATATAATAACCATAAATGTTTTTATTGCCGACTAAAGCGTTGGACTAATTTTGAATGAACTTTACTTTAGAGATATTTCAAAATGTCTAAAGGCACACGTTGTTGCAAAATAAAATTATAATTTAACATTTAAACGGGAAGGTTATCTTCTATCTAATTGAATACTTTGGCCATAATTTATGTAATTCAATATGAAACAATGAACCATCTTGATGCTAAAGTTTTCAATAATTAATAACGCCCAGGTGAGCTACCAATGGACATTTTCATTTGCTTTATCGGCCAAAGATAAATATTTGTGATATTAACAACTGAGACTCTGATTAACGATGCCGCATTGCTGCCTTATAGTGATGTGATCATCATGCATATCGATGAGATAAGTGTCACTTATTATTAGTGACAATTTATGACATCGATAAACGTAATTTCGATAAAATAAGTGACGTTTATTAGGGACTTGTCGGGATGTCGATAGGGCTGTCATTTAAATCAAACATATTTTTAAGATGCAGGTAGTTTAATGGGAAATAGAGTACCAAATAATAGAATGTAAAAATAAATATGAAAAACCCAAAGGTCTAAATTGTACCAGTGTTTATTTAGTATTGAGATACATGTGCTGTTTATGTCGAATGTTAGGTTGAAGTAGGTCAATTTTATTTATTTCTTGACTTGTTTTATTGCCTATCAGTTTTATTCAAAGAGTACACACATCTTCCAACAGCTATGACTAGTTACAAAAATCAAACTATTTATAAGGCCACAAATTGATGTATAAAATAAACCATTTATTAGAATATAATATTTATATTTGTCGGCCTCGATGACGTAGTGGTTAGTGTAACCGACTGCCACGTCTGAGGTCGCGGGTTCGATTCCCGCACAAGTCAAACATTTGTGTGCATGAACATGGATGTTTGTCTTGGTCTGGGTGTTTCTATGTATATTAAGTATGTATTTACAAAAAAAAAAGTAGGTATATATGTATGTTTATCCATTGTCTAGTACCCATAGTACAAGCTCTGCTTAGTTTGGGCTAGATGGTGTTGTGTGTATGTGATAGAATATTATTATTATTATTCACGTTATTACTTTTTTTTTTCTAATAATAACATTTTTACATATATATATAAAATCTATACATATTTAAAAATATAAAAACTGAAATGACCCACCGACATCGGGAACAGGGTCCAAGCTGCCGGTGGTTAGGGCCCCAGAGAGAGGAATCTCCTCACAATACGCGCCGTGTCGAGTAGTACTGCCTTTTGCATCAAGGACTTGATCCAGCCATCTAACGCGAGCCTCTGCAGGTGGTGGTCGAGGCTCTTAGGTATTAAACCATTGACTGTAAAGACTATCGGCACAATGATCGCCGAGTCCACACGCCACATGTCGACAATCTCGTGAGCTAGGTCCAAGTATTTCAACTCTTTTTCTTTTTCAGCTTTCACAAGATTCTCGTCATGCGGAATGGTAACATCGATGATCATTGCTCGGCGCTCCAATCGGTCTATCAGCACAATATCTGGCTTGTTCGCCACAATTGTCCTATCAGTGATGATAGACCGATCCCAGTACAAAGTAGCACGACCATTTTCGAGAACTGGATCGGGCACATACCTGTAATACGGCACTTCAGATTCCACAAGGTCATACTTTAAGGCAAGTTGCTGATGGACAATCCTGGCTACTTGGTTGTGTCTATGCAAATACTCTCCATTGGCAAGACGAGAACCACCGGAGATAATATGTCTGAGAGATTCTCCGGGCTGGTGACATGCCCGACATATGTCAACCGTCCCATCCTTCAGGATATATCTCCGGTAGTTGTTCGTCATAACAACTTCGTTCATTATTGCACATACAAAACCTTCGGTCTCAGCGAAGAGATCGCCGAAACGTAGCCAGGACACCGATGACTGAAAATCTATGTCGGGCCCATTTAGGGCCCGAAAAAAGCGTCCATGCAGCTCTTTTCCTTTCCATACATCCCTGCGCTCGTCAGTTCCAAGCATAACAGGTTTGCGCCAGTTCTCCTTAGCCAGAGCAAGCGGGGTAAAGCCCGTATCCACTGCGACTACATCGCGATGCACGCCCACATCGGTTCGGAGAAAATATTCTCTGAGATTGCACACTTCACGGTTGTGGAGGGTCTTGGCATTTAAAAAACCGCGACCCCCACACTTCATTGGGATGTACAATCTCATTACCGAGGAGCGCGGGTGGTGCATTCGGTATGCAGTCAACAGTGTACGGACCTTTCTACCCAGGGCATCTAATTCCGTTTGCGTCCATCTGAGTATGCCAAAGAAGTACATAAGGTTTGGCATGGCCCAACCGTTACAGGCGCGCACCCTGTTGCCGCCTGACAAAAGACTTTTCAGTATTTTTTTCAAGCGGTCAAATAAGCGCTCCCGCAACTTCCGTTTCATACCGTTCTCAGTGATACCTAATGCCTGTGACATACCCAGATATTTATAGGTTTCGTTTGCAGAGAGAGACCTAAGTCTAGTAAAATCTGAGAGTTCAATGCCATCAGATTCCACAACCCTGCCTCGCTTTACATACATAACTGCACACTTGTCAACACCAAACTCCATCCTGATGGAATTACTGAAGGTTTTCGTTACCTTAAGTAACGCCGTCAGTTGGGGGTCTGGTGGAGGCAAATAGTTTTAGGTCATTCATGTAAAGAAGGTGGGATATAACTTGACCATCTCTCCGCAATCGATAGCCTAGCCCTGAACTCTCCAGTATAGTACTAAGAGGGTTCAGCGCTAGACAGAACCATAAGGGACTCAAACTGTCGCCCTGGAATATACCTCGCTTGATCTTGATAGATACACCGCTTTCCCCGATCTGGCGACATCCTGGATAGCGTAAAACCGTTCTCCACTGCCTCATACATGACTTCAAGAAAGTGCAAAGAGTTGCATCAACTTTATACAACTCCAGCACCCTCAAGAGTCATGCATGAGGTACAGAGTCATAGGCTTTCTTATAATCTATCCAGCATGTCGCAAGATCTTTCTTAAGGCGGTGTATTTGTTGACTGATGGTCATGTCAATTAGGAGTAGCTCTTTATTACCACGGGCCCCACTTCTACATCCATTTTGAGATACAGACATGATGTTATTTGCTGTAATATGTAGTGAAAGTTTAGATCGCAAAATGGATGTAAGAAGTTTATAGACCGTCGGTAGGCATGTTATCGGTCTATAATTTTTTGGGTCCGTGACACTACCTGATTTGTAGAGCAGATGAGTGGTGCCAGTGGTTAAAAACTCAGGCAGCGATCCTGATTCCAAAGATGACTGGAATAGGGATGCCAAGCATGCGTGCGCACTGCGGAACCATTTCAACCAGAAGTTGTGCAGTCCGTCCGGTCCCGCTGCTTTCCAGTTTGGTAACGAACGAACCGCACAAGAAACGTCTTCTGGTTGTATGTTAATTGGTTCCATTTGCGGTATAGTGTCGCATGCCTGCCTAACATCCCCAAACCAATCCCCCTCTTCGTGGTCGACGGGCGTCGACCAGATACTACGCCAAAAAGCAGTCGTGGCTTCTGTATCTGGTAGACAACCATCCCCACTAGAATCAGGATGCTCCCACCTTCTGTACACCCACCTTTCATCTCTCTAGAATGCACGATTTTGGGCATATCGATCAGCTCTTTTTTGTAGCGCCTCACTCGGCTTGCCCACGCACAAATTCTCTGCTTCAGGAAGTCGATGCGTTCTGTAACCCGGGCGACATAATCTTGGGGACATACGTCAGTCCCTGCAAACGCCCGAGTCACATAACGCATCACTCTCGGTCGTGTATTACCCTCCCTGAAACAGATAAGCTTGCCGATGAGTTCCCTGGACTCAACGATACGACGCTCAATCCTGCACTGCCACGCTGGCGTAGTATTTCTGGGTCGAGCAGCTGTCATTATGTGTGGATTTTTAATACCAGCCACTCGACATGCCGCAGCAGCCGCACAGTACAAATTCTTTTTGTGCGTAGGCAATCTTGGCAGACGTGGTCTATTTGCCGCATAAACGTGCCGATATTCCCGCAACGTGCACTCCAGAGTACTCCTTAATTGTTCATTGTACTGGGTACTTACGTGTGTAGCCCTGCTATCCACCTCTTCACTAATATTGTTATCATTTGGCATCGGTGCCTCATGAAATCTTTGAGGCATTATCTGGACAGAAGAAGTGACGGGAGGGCTACTTCGTACGTCGGAGCGTAGCCTCTCAAGTGCGGCATCGTCCAACAACCGACACCGTTGGATGGCACGCACTTGGTCCGATAGAAGACTATCATCAGCTCAAAGATGAGCCGAGACGTTGACGGCCGGTTCCAAGCCCTGAAACAGAGGCAGCATTCGATCACGGTACGCACTGAGATTGATTCCCCCCTCTGTTGCCACAAAATATGCCCGCATGACATTTTCATTCATAGATTTAGTCCACTTCATGCGGCGCACATTACCACCGACAGCGGGGACCCTGTTTGAGGCCGGTAGGTCTCGGGGTCCCAAACAGGACGGTGGCCGGCGTATCCCTCGCCGACGTACAGGTGTTGGCGACGTCGGCGGGGAAAAATACTCGTCGCTCGATGGGCTCGACACCTCATTGCACGCCGGGATCGCAGGTGCAGGTGCCGACGGCTGCGAGGCGGAGCTGAGCGACGGGTCCGGTGATCGTTTTTGTGCTGCGGCTCTCCTGGCTCTTGTTAGCATGTCATTTTATTTTAATCTTTCCTGTATTATTTGTTTTGTTATGGATTTTTCTTCTTGACGTTTATTGTCATCTTGATGTCTTTTATCATTTTATTTATTTATGGATTTGGTGGGGTTTTTTAATGATATTATTATATAGGTAGATAATGTGAATTTGTAGTTTTATTAATTAGATATTGTAAATTATGTTTAATTGCAATATATTAGAAAATAAATAAATATTTTTTTATAAATGAAATGACATGTAACTTGTCTGGTGTTGCCAGTTATTATTATTATTATTATTATTATTATTATATGAAAAAAGGGATGATAACATATTTGCATAGTCTAAACAGAGTAAAATCAAACAGTATAACAATAACATGAAATACGTACAAAAGAAATACAGCAATTTTTTTATAGAATATAAATTTTGTTTATTCTATGTAAATTACATTTTTATTGTAATTAGACTGAAGTAACCAAGTGTTCAGTTCAGCATTTACCAAATTTAAAGAGTCAGCACTAGTCTTCCTCTTGTTAGTTGCCTACTCGGATATCTATCCGCCTCACATGTCTACATGACGTACCTTGTGTATTAAATTAGTTATTTAACATAGACGTAAGTGTATTCTGGTATAACTTAAAATAACGAAATAAACTTAATTTTCACCTAACGAATTTGCTAAGGTACAAGTGACGTAAGAAGACCCACGTCGCGCACCTCTGACTTTCGGAAGATATATGACTTTTCGAAATTATGTGCGTATTGATTGACAATTATCGCCTGCTCCGTGCCTCGGAGAGCACGTTAAGCCGTTGGTCCCGGCTGCCATAAACATCTATGGCAGTCGTTATTGGGAAAGTCAGTACCCTCTAATATCCTGACACTGGTCTAGCCTTAGGGTATCGTTAGCCTTCGGGTTGCGGTGGTCAGGTGGCAGCCGCTCCGTGTAAAAACTGATATCCAGTCAAATCCGGTTAGACCAGAAAAGCCGACCCCAAGTGACTTGGGAATGATAAAGGCTAAGAGAGAAGACAAGTGACGTAAGAAGAGGAGGCTTTGATTACGTGACGTTTGAGATATTAAAGTAGTTGCTTACATTACATCGTTTCCTATGCTTTAATTTCGTTTAAATTTATATACGGTGCTTAATATTTAAAATATATCATTCATATTTTATATTTGATCATGTTAATCATAAATTAATGATTTTGTTTAAAAATTAGGTTATACGTAAAAAAGAAATACAATTATGCTTATTATATGTAAATATTTTTAAGTATAATCATACTTTTATAGACAGTCATTTTTAAGCATTTGCTTTGGTACTATATATTATCCATAGCGAAGGAATTTGTTAGAGAGTACAGTAACAGACTTAATTCTTGTACTTTAATTACTCAAGTTGCAGTTCATTGGCCATACAGTCCGACGAACGGATCATCTATGTATAAAATGTCACGTAGTTTAGCTTTGGTACTCTGAGTGAAGTGTGCCAAATATAATAAGTTGTACAATGCAGTCGGGGCTCTGGTACGTTCTTTGTTCTGGATATCACGTGGTCCTCCGCTGATCCAGTAAGGCTGTCCAGTGGTCAGTCATGTTGTAGTGAGTTGAGACCCTATATCTCCACGCCTGAGAGAACTTCTAAAGATTTTCTTTTAAAAAAATGGTGGTTGTCGTTATTTTTAACTCGAAGCTTGACTCGCATACCACATAGAAAGGTTGACTGAGTATTCTATGGATTATAAAACCCGCTACGCCATAAGCACTGATATGTCTTATAACTAGAAACTCTTGAAAATGAGAGGAATAACTCGTGAAATATACTTATGATTGTACGCTTGTTTATTATATAGTTAAGACGACCTGAACAATATCGATAAAATGAATGGACAGCACTAGGCGCGAGTGTCACAGTACTGAAATTGAATTTACAAAATGAAAACCGTTAACTTATCGACTTTTGTGAATAAGAATTTGATGAATGGATCTTGCAATGGCGTATAATTATGATTGAGCTTTTAAATGGAAAGATAAATTGATCGATTTCAATACGCTAAGATTTTGTGGACATTTACATTTTGCTTTGATGACGAAAGTCTTAGAGCTTCATTCAATATCCTTCGTATGATACATGAAATTGTTCATTGGGTTTACGTTGAAAATATAATGTATGCTTGTGATAAATGTTGTAGGATTGTTATGTATGATCTTTAGAGTATTTGTGTAAGGTACGGATGGCATTCATATAGGTGATTGCCGTATTGACAAATTACTTTCCGCTGTACAATAATGTTGTTTGGTAAGGGAAATATTATAGATAGACTAATTATAGTAAGATGTTGTGTTTATTTTTTATTACACAAATTTTATTACTATATGGGAACGAGTTCACAGCGATTTGGGCTACTTAAACTGTTGCATCATCTGTGTAGCCAAATTAGTCTCCTTCGGATTGTCAGTTCCAAACATTGTACCAGAAAATGTAGGCATGGTAAAACTCGTCTATTGTTAAGCAGGAACATCTAAGTGGTAATCAAAGAAAGAGAAAGAAAAAAGAAATAAGTAAATTAATAAAGTGAAAGAAAATATTAAAAAAATAAATTATCATGCCTACCAAACAATGTGCTTTCGCAAATTTCACTTCGGATAGTCGATACAAACAAGATAAAAAATAAAATTTGTACCATTTCTTAAACCTTAAGTTGACACGAAAAGGTGTTTGGAGTGGATTCATTTATCGCGAAAAAGCGACTTAAAAATATAAAGAATAAAAAAGCATGCTTATGTGTGTACGAAACATTTTATTAATCCAAATGGTCCAACAATAGAAAATCCAAATCCGTTATCAGCAACTGTATCAAAGGTGTAGTAGTAACTATTCATTTTATATTTAGTTTATGCTACAAATGTCAATCTATTAATGTATTAAAATTTAATAAACACAAAAGTATAATTTTGCTATATTTGTATTTAAAATATTAAATATGATGGCTTATTTAATACAATGTAGTTTTTTTTTAGATTCCCAAAGCTCGTAAAAGAAAGCAGAGATGCGTTGAAGAGGACTTAAACTCAGTCCAAGGCTTGTCAGTGATCGGGCACGCCACGATCGTGGCGGTAAGTCCCGTGTTTGAGGAGTGGCTGGAGAGGCGGCATGGCGACCTCACCTTCCGGCTGACACAGGTAATGACTGGCCACGGTTGTTTTGGCCAGTTCCTGTGTCGTATATGCCGGCAAGAGACGCCCGGTTGTCACCACTGCGGCGACTGCCGCGACGTAGTTAAGGACACGGCGCTGCACACTTTGGCAGTTTGCCCCGCCTGGGCATCGCAGCGCCGTGAGTTGATCGCGACAGTCGTATTGGTTGCCCTCTCGCTCCCGGCCGTAGTTCAGTCTATGGTCCGGAGTAAGAGGTCATGGTACACCGTCGCCTCCTTTTGTAAGGAAGTCATTTCCATCAAGGAGGTGGCGGAGGGTGCGAGATGACCTCCAGCCACCCTGAGGATTGACCTGGGGGTGGTGGGCTTTGTGGGCCTGCCCGCCATCCGTTCAGCACCAGGTCCGAGAGGCGGCGTGCGTGTTGCCACGCGCGCCTCTGTTTCGAGTCCGTCTCCCCTCTAGGGGGGAGACAGTAAGGTTTAATAAGTGAGTGAGTGCCTTTGAGTAGGTCTCTTTGTGTAGTGGCCTGCCGTTTCATACGTCGGGCCGAAACCTCGGCGGGGTCGCGACCGCATGCGCAAGTGATTCGCGCGGCCCCGTCGATAGTAGTTTTGTCGAGGAACACCGTGGTAGGTTTCGACGGTATTCCGGGAGGTACATTATTCTAATTCCATCTTTCTTTTACCCCGGTGAGTCCGACATAATCCCTTTGCCCGCCCCCGCGGAGGGGTATGCGTCATGCATTCCCCTAAGTAAGTAAGTAAAAAAGAAAGGCTTGTCAGTGATACTGATAATTCATGTACTAAAATAAATTGTGTTAATAACTATGAAGAAGCTCAGTCCAAAATTAATTTTACCTCTGACTCTCTGCACAGATAATAATGATTTTGGAGCTCATTATCGCAATGAGACTTCAGTCAGACTGAGATTCAAGTGTAATGGTGAATGTCTTTAGTTCTGGAAGTCAGACACAAGAAGATGTTGAAGTACAATGGCTAAAACAATATATTGAAAGTTGGCAATTGCATTTCAAAAAATTCACCTGCTAAAATTGCATCCTCTTTTATTAGCTTTTGTGTTAATGCATTAGTAAGTCGCTGTGTTGCCAGCGCTCGGATTAAAAAGACTGAGCCTGTTGATAGTACAGTGCCTTTTAAGGGGCATGGAATACGTGGGATATTTGTCATATTGCCTCAAAAAAATTTGTTTTATAGTATACCAAATTTATTTCATAAATAAATATAATATAGTACAATTTCAAATTATAAATAAAATTAAGGTGTATTTATATACTCTCTTCTTCTTAAAACTAAAGTTAATTTCCTTTTGATTAAGTTATAAGGAGAGTACTTACCAAAGGTTTAAAGTTTTTAGATAAATAACGCCACTGCCTGAGCCATTAAAGAAAACTTATTTGGAACCGTTCTAAATTAAGTCTGTAATACCCAGCTACCTAGTTTTAAGGGTATATTACTAAATTGCGTCTTAGTCGGGATAAGTAGGAAACACGCGCTAAAATTTTTAGTCTGCCTAAAATTCTTGTAGTCGGCCTGACTAGTTAGGAATTTCCTATTAAAAACCATTGATGTTCATGATAGTCTTCCTTAGACACACGCTAGATATCTACAAAAACCTTTGAAAACCTGGAAGCAAAAATTGGAACCATATGAAATATATTTGGATACTACTCTCGAGTACTTTTAGCATAATATCAGAAATTCTGTCTGCACAAAAAATATTGTAGTTTACAAAATGCCATCAACATCATTCCTGTGAATTTTGTTGAATTTAACAAAATTCTTGTTTTGGTTGGTAACTAAAATATAATATGTCTAAATATTATTTCATGGAGTAGTAGTAATTTGACCTAACATACGCAAACAGAACGAATAGCAAACCTCACTTCAAAACTTAATTTGATTGAACAATCAAACGTTATTTGATCAAGACGTTATTAATAAATATTGAATTTTTTTTAACCATTTTTACTTATTAAGACATGCCTCGCTTGTGACATAATACCGGTACGTAATACCATTATTGTCAAACTGTTCAACTTCTCAACTTTGAAGTTATTCCCGTAGAGAGCCACCAACGTCACCGATATTTGAATTTTAACGTCGAAGCTTAAAAGTATCATAACAGGCTTAAGAAAAATCGTGATTTTGAAAGAAATCAAAATTCACATTGTTCACGAGTAACTAAAGTATTTAGGTAGGAAATATGTATATTTCTTACACCTGTTTTTCTTCAAGTATCTCTGTTTAACTGTAATAAGTTTTTATTGGCAGTAAAATATTATTTTACGGCACTCCTTTAGTACTTTATTCGTTTCTGTTCGGGGTGTTTACTTAATTCGGTGTTTGAGTGCCGACACCGGATCGTTTCAAAAGAAAAGAAAATGAATAATTAAGGGTTCTTGTTTTATGTCTGTTCCTAATGTGTTTTAAATGATTGTTTCTGGGTCACTACTCACTTGCCTATTAAGACTTCCCTTTGAGAATACAATAAGTATTCTCAAAGCGTAAGTTTATTGCTGTTTACATGAGTAATACCACCTAGGTAAATTAATTCGGAGGTGATATGAAGAAACCAAAAATGCTGCTTTGCTGAAGACCTGGTGAGATCTCACAGTTTAATAAAGTAGAATAATCCTACACGCCCGATACCCGAACTGGCGGGCGTCAAGCCACGTAACCCGGGAACTAAGTGGATAGTTGTGCGCATTGTCTATTATAAAGACAAAAACCACTTGAAATAATAATAATAATAATATTCTATCACATACACACAACACCATCTAGCCCAAACTAAGCAGAGCTTGTACTATGGGTACTAGACAATGGATAAACATACATATATACTTTTTTTTTTTTGTAAATAAATGTCATAGATCATGCAATTAAATATACCTACATACTAATGTTTAGTTACACATTTTGTTTTCATTGGCACAGTGGTTTCCATATATTTAACATAATTGTTTTAATAACATAGGGACACAGATGTTGCGGTTAACCCTAATAAGGCACAATTTTATAGTCTACTTTAGCCAAATAATGCACGAAAACATCGCTCGCGAAGTATTTAATAGCTGTTACAACTAATTAAATAAATGAATACAATAAAAAAAATTAGATTCACGCCTGTTTCCCCGAGGGGTAGGCAGAGACTACAGATTTCCATTTGCTACGATCCTGACACACTTCTCTGGCTTCATTCAATTTTATCACATTCCTCATACACGCTTGCCAGTATAAGGTGCCCTTAACCTGGCCTTTATCCAAAACGTCCGATCTGATCAAGAAACGTTCGCCTAGGTCTGCCTCTTGCGACTGTTCCATTCACACTAGCCTTATAAACTTTCTTAGTCAGTCTTTTCTCGTCCATTCTTTCTACATGCCCAAACCAGCTTAACAAACCCTTTTATATTCTTGTCACTATATCCACTTTCATTCCGCACCTCTCTCTAATCACACTATTCCTTATTCTATCTTACAGCGTCACACCACATATGTCTCTCAGCGCTCTCATTTCTACAGCATTTATTCTGCTCTCATGCTTCTTTTGCCATACCCAACTTTCACTTCCATGCATAAGTTTAGGCACTAATAGTCCTCTATGCACAGCCAAGCGTGCCTTTTCGGATACATTTCAACTGTTTATAAAAGCGCGTAGAGCGCCATTCACTTTATTGCCATCAATCGTTCTCCTTTTAATATCTCCCTCATGTTTACCATCTCTTGTAAACAAAGTACCCAAATATACAAACTCTTTCACTTGCTCCACTTATTCTCTATCAATCATAATATTACACATCGTCATGCACTCCTCCTTTTCAAATACCATTACTATAAAATAATTAAAAAATTACCAGATTTAACAAAATTGTGTTTGAATGTTTGTAAAGATCCCGCGCCATTACTTATAGTGCAAAAAAGATAACATAATACCTACGGATTTTATCGCGGTTAAAAAAACCGAATTAAGTTGTGTAATTTCAATGTACAAAATTCACGTAAACGTAAGACAAAAAAATTACTCTAACAAAAATCTTTACGTGTAAGTTAATCCCGAAACCAAAACATTAACTTCTAATGTATGCTGTCTTGTATTTTGAATTAGCTGTCTCCCCAAATTATGCTGAAACTGGTTATCTAGGTAATCTTACGGTTTTCAATTTATTCGTGAAGATTGCCAAAACTATACCATGTATATCGAGGTAGACCGAAATACGGATAACAAAGTAACCATAAGACATTATTTTTAGGGGGACACCAAGAGTTTAGAATAAGAATTAAATAAAAGAATATGATTAGGATTGGGATTTTCAACTGAATGTAATAGAAAAGGTTATTAAGGCTATTCTTTTGTTTTGTTTTAAAAGACAACTCCCGCACTTGGAGTAATTCGTGTATGTGTCACGGGTGACTTTAGAAACATTCAACCAAAAGACACCTAGACTCGGAACAACCATTTGTGGATCACACACATTTTTGTCCCGTGTGGGACTCGAACCCATAACACTCGGCGCGGTGGCAGTGGTGAGGGCACCTCTTAAACTACTTCACCATCCGTGCAGTCAGTTTCACTTCAAGCCAGAACGTGGTGTGGAGGGCTCTGCTCGTGACCTTCTCTACTGTGCTTATCATTAGGGGGAGTGTAGTTATTTTGACAGACAGTAATAAAAAATAAAAATAAATCTATTCGCATGTGAGATCAGCAAGCAGAAATAATTGAACAGGAAGGATATGGTTCTTGTTTCGTCTCCTTCTAACTATACTTCATCTGCGGAATTTCTTTTATTGAGGTTTGTGTCAAAGGAGCTAAAACCGTCCTAGGCATAGTGTATTGTCTCCCCAGTGTTGATTACTTCTCCAGTTTCGAATCGACTCTGGAATCTTTAGGGTCAAAGTACTCACATCATATCATCATGAGCGATTTTAACACTGACCTATCTCACCATTCCTTGCGTTCCCGTAAACTCCTCCAAATCATAGAATCCGCCAGTTTACACGTTTCACCTTTAATTAGTATTGACTTAGATGGCGGTCTGTCCAGTGAGACACCTGACGTTAAGTAGTAATCATCAGTCATGGCAATTTTAATAGCAGTTCGAATCTGGAACTGGGCCAGGTAGATGGTAATTGGCTTAACCCTTATTATACGGGAAACCATAGCTGGTGTGGTTTTGTACATTTGATATAGACGTGGAACGATGCATGTATGTAGTGATTTTAAAAAGAAAATTGTATATTGATAAACTATATACAAAATAACGTAAGTACTAACCAAAAGATATTTCTCACATCGGCGGTGCGGTCAAAGCCTTAAATGTAAGATCAAATAAACCCTTTGCTCATAAACATATAAATCAGTATTCTCAGCAAGTCCAACATTTTGTCTAACCGCAAAACGTCTTTATTCCCTTTGAGTATCTATCTTAAAAGCCAATTCTATTTTAACAGACTTAATACAAAAATCAATACCTTAGAATAACAACCTAAATAGAACAGCCAACATCATTTAAATAATATTACTCATGCTTTCATATCAACTAACTAGCTTCTGTATATTCATGTAAGTATAATCATACACATTAAGCTAGACCACACACCTAGTCCATATACTTGCAGGTATTAACTACCCTACATAAGGCATGGTTGCTGCGCTGCTGTTACATGCGACTTGCAACGAGCATCTTAATTTGAATAACAAAGGTGCCTTCATGCGGTTGAATAATTAACTGCGTGCGACGAATTACTGCGACAAAGCTTTTGACGGTGAAGCACTACGATTGTACAGTCGCTGCCTCTAAATAAGCCTAATGAGAGAGGTCATTACTGGAGTAATAAAAGGCAAGAGGTAAAACTACAAGTAGAAATTGCTTTTTCTTGACGTGATACGTTTCACTTCGCGGAGAGTAGACTGCACGATTGGTGTAGAGGTTTAAGTGGTTAGTATGTCACTGCCAGTATGCTAAGTGTTACGGGTTCAATGGCTACTTTTGGAACACGGAAATTATATGCAAATATAGGATTATATCACTTATCCTCATTCGGGGCAAAATTTGTATGATCCACAAATCGCTGTTCCGAGTCTGTGTGTTATTTGTCTTGGTTGTAAAGTTACAGGAATTACTCCAAATGCGGCAATTGTCTTTTATTTATAAGCACAAAATTAAATGACATGTAAACCGTAGAGCGCATTCTACACATCTATCTAGACAGGAGTGCTTAGTTTTATTCGAGTATGAAAAGTGAATCCATGGGCAGAACTAGTGTAAAATAAAATGAAGACATATTCTAAATCATTCAAGTACATTTCCTCCACACACATTACAAAACAGTGTCCACTACTTGCAATCTAGTTGGTCACATCTGCGCGTCATATGCGGAGCGGGCCAGCGTGCAAACAATGTAACAGAACGAAGTACATCGCAACAATCGATGCCGCCGAATACGCCAATAAATCGACTTATATACCCAAACTATTGTCAAACACGGGTGCATGTCAGCACCGAGCTTATTTTGCGTCTAGCTTGTTTGAAAATGGCTGTATTGGTTGGTCGTGTCTGCATTCCGTTTTCAATCGAATTGAACATTTAATACCGCATAGTATTAAATGTTATTTTGCGATGCATTTACACGTTATTGCATCAGTGTTTAGATCTACCCATTTAAATAGTATTATGAACGTATGCTACTACTGCTTTATATAGAAATAAGTGAAAATATGCACCCACTTTTTGCTAGTTTTGGGTTTCCGAATCGAAATGAGGGATAAACACGAGTAAGTGTAAAGTGGAAACCTACTTCACGGATCTAAGAAGGCACTTTCTTATCCTAAATAATAAGTTCGAATGTGATTTTGCTTGTTTGTTTGTTACGCTTTAATACCTTAACTACAGCCAATCATCATGAAATTTCGCATATTCCTTGTCAGGGGTACAGAAAAATATATAAGGAACCTTTAATCTCGAAAGACCTGTGACCTCAGAATAGATTTGGAGGATTCTAAGGGTAAGCTCAATTTTATATTAGACATAGAGTTTACAGCAGACAAATTGGTCCAGGCTGTGAATTCGGCCTGGACATACAACTGCTCTGAAAGGGGACTTAGGCCCAAGAGGGTACCGTGGTGGACGCCAGAGTTGGTCAAGCTGCGGCTGGAAGCCAGGCGAGCGTTTAACAATGCTAGGACTAGCAAGGACTATAGCGGTTACGTTCGTTGTTTGACCAACTACAACAAAGCTGTGCGAAAAACCAAACGGAAGGCTTCGAGAGCACACTATGAAAACATCAGTACTATTCCTGAAGGAATGGGGCTCTCCAAAGCTATCTCGACTGTCAGAGCACACCCATTGAGAACCATTAAGGATGGCAATGGGCAGCGAAGAGGGTATATATTTTTCAGACTGTAAGATAATAGAAAAGGAGCAGGAGGATCCGATCAGCCTGGTTGAACTAAGCTGTCGTACAACCAAAGCAGATTGGGACACTGCAAGGAAGGTAGTGGATGAAGGGAAGGTCGGCTGGGCTCTAAATGATTTTTAAAAGTTCAAGTCACCTGGTCCAGACATGGTTTATCCCATTATCCTACAACAGGGAGCTGCACTCATGGTTTCGCATTTGTGCAGACTATACAGAGCCTGCATAGCTTTTGGATACATTCCAATGATATGGAGGAGTGTTAAAGTCATCTACATACCGAAACAGGACAAAGCGGACTACAAAGAAGCCAAGGTATACCGACCTATCAGTCTTGAGTAGTTCTTCTTGAAAGCCCTGGAGAAGTTAGTAGATAGACATGTCAGGGAGAGAGCATTGGGGAAATTCCCTCTCCATAGGCTACAATGTGTCTACCAGTCGGGAAAATCCACTGAGACGACACTACATTTTGTGGTAAATAAGGCAGAACATGCATAAGATAACCGGGAAGTATGCATTGCTGCATTCCTGGATATTGAGGGAGTTTTTGATCGGACCACCTTTGATGCCATTAGTGTAGCATCGGCAAATCACAGCATAGAGCCAACCATTTGCAAGTGGATCGATTGTATGCTCAGGGGTAGAATCATTAGGTCTGAGTTGTTAGGAGATGAAATGTATGCAACGACAACCAAAGGCTGCCCACAGGGTGGAGTACTCTCACCACTTTTATGGTGCTTGGTAATCAATTCACTCTTAGAACAACTCAACAAAAGTCCGTACTTAACGGTCGGATATGCGGATGACTTGGTGATACTCGTCAACGGAAAATTCCCGAGCACGGTATCTAGTCTCATGCAGAAGGCCCTGATTATGGTGGAACAATGGTGCAGTAGTAACCATTTATCGATCAACCCAGAGAAAACTACTGTCATGCCGTTGACTAGGAAGAGGGATCTGACAGGGTTCGGAACTCTCTCCATGTATAGTACGCAGCTACATTGGTCCACGGAGGTGAAGTATCTCGGCATGACCTTAGATAACAAACTAACGTGGAAACCTCATGTAGACAAAGCCATAGAGAAGGCCTAGCGGGTCTTCGCCATGATTTGTTCTACTTATGGGAAGACCTGGGGGCTGAAGTCCAAGGTCAAAGCATTGTCTGGTGGACAAGAACAAAATTTTTAGCCTGCATGGCTATAACAGGGGCGTTCCCGACTACGCCAACGGCAGCGTTAGAGGTCCTGCTGGATCTAACGCCGCTACACATTGTTGTGCAGTTAGAGGCGATAAAGGCACTACATAGACTATCTGTGTATGGGCTGTGGAGTGTCAACATGCTAGAAACTCGACACACAAAATTGGAGATTTCGAAGGATCTCAAATGGAATATGAGCGTGGGATGCGACAAAATGCAAACAAAGCACATATTCAAAAATAATTTTAAAATAAAGGTGGGGACCTTTATTTTAATATATATCGTGGGGACGAGGGACGAATGGAGACAAGGTCTACAATCCCCTGACAAGGGTTGTCTCATCTGGTACATTGATGGTTCCAAAGTGCAAACAGGATTAGGCGCTGGTATTTATGCCAACGACTGCAAGGTGAGCCAAAGCATGGGCAAATATGCAACGGTCTTCCAAGCGGAAACCTATGCTATAATTGCCTGTGCTCAGGAGAATATTAACAATAATATCACTGACAGGACTGTGCAAATTCCCAGTGACAGTCAAGCTGCTCTCAAGGCTCTGGACTACTGTAGGGTGGACTCCAGACTGGTCCTGAACTGTGTTAAGAACACAGTCAGACTAGTGTGGGTTCCAGGGCTTGCAAGGGTGCAGGGCAATGAGGAGGCTGTTAAATTAGCCAGAAAGGGCTCGGAGCAACTGTTTGTGGACCGCGAGCCATTCGTATGATTCGCTGAGAGCACCATCAAGGCAGCTTTGAATGCACATGGCAATGATAAACACAGGCTAGAGTGGATGGCCCTTAGGGGTCTGGAACACTCCAAGAAATTCATTGCAAACAGAGCCACGGGCTTCACCCGGAAGTTCTGCGGGTACAACAAGAGCCAAATACGCCTACTCAGAGTAGTGTTTACTGGCCATTTTGGCAACAACAACTTCCTGTACAGATTGAGATTGGCAAACAATTTGACCTGCAGAGCCTGTGGTGGACAGGATGAGTCCATATCGCACCTACTGTGTGAATGTGACGCGTTGGCTGGATTGAGGATAGGTCTGATGGAATTGGCATATCCAAACCCTGAAGACTTCAGGCTTCTCCCTCTGAAGTGTACGCTGCGGCTGATGCAGTACATTCATAAGTAGATAGCTAAAGGATAGATCTTGGGGCCGACACAAAAGATCCCACTGGGTCGAAGTGTCACCGGTCTGTACTGACTGGCCCAACATAAAATAAGATAAGATTAATCTCAAAAAAAAGACCAGAGTTTTCCGAGAAATGGAAATACATACATACATAGATTCACACCTCTTTTCCATAGGGGTAGGCAGAAACTACGGATTTCCCTTTGCTACGATCCTGACACACTTCTCTAGATAGAAATATATTTATAAAATCTAGATTTAAGCGTGCGAAGCCATGCGCAAAATCTAGTATTATCTATACTAATATTATAAAGCTGAAGAGTTTGTTTGTTTGGTTGAACGTGCTAATCGCAGACACTACTAGTCCGAATTGAAAAAATATTTTAGTGTTGGATAGCCCATTTATCAACCACGCTTTGACCCACGGGGTGGCACAGTAATCATTAACGCGAGTGAAACCGCGGGCACATCTAGTTATATACAATGTGTTTGGTGAGTGGTGTCGGAGATTTTAATGGCATAATATATGGTCATTTATATCTACAATCCATGCTTCAGTATTATTTTTTATGTTACTTGGGCGAAATAGCGGCCATTTTGTTTATTTTGTTATCTAATCACGGACACACGTGGTAATTTAGCGATATCGTCGCTTGTAATAATCCAAAAAAAAACAAAAAAGGTCTTATTTTACAGCTCATGGTATAGCTAACATGTTTACGATAAAAAAATTTTTAGAATCTATCTCAGTTCAATTTAAAAAAAAATATGACAACAGAAAATTAAGAAAATTTTTGCTGTTATTTTTTTGTTATTTCACTTTTTCACAAAAACCAAGCTGTCAAGGTATTATTTTTTTAATGTTTTTAGATACTACATAATATCAGCTAAACATGAGTACTAAAATCATTGCCGTAAGTAAGATACTTTTAAAATGACGCTCTTTAGAACTTGACCCCTTAATAGCGTATTCAGGTAGTAAACAATTACAAACCCATCTCAATTTAAGGATCATCCTGATATTTAGGAAATACAGAAATAAAACACAATATTTTTTCACTTAGCTTTAATATTAATAATAATTTGGTCACAAATTTTATAAAAATTGTTCAAAGTGGTCACCATTTTGCTGCAAACATGCTGTCGCCTGTACAGCCAGGTGTTGCGTAGAGCGTCGGATCATCTCCTTGTTTTCCTTTAATTCATTTCCGATGCTAATTATTTTTTGAATCAATTCCTCTCGGGTGTTTGGCACTTCCACGTAAACTTTTTGATTTATAGTACTCCATAAAAAAAAATCCAGGGGTGTTAAATCCGGAGAACGCGGTGGCCAAGCAACTGTCCCTCCGCGACCGATCCACTGCGTGTAATTTTGATTTAAATATGTCCTCACTGCCACTGCAAAGTGTGCGGGTGCACCATCGAGCTGCAGAATCATTCCTCTCCGGTTAACGAGTGGTATTTCGATGAGGGCGTCATAAAAATCCGTCTGCAGGAATTCCAAAAATCGTTGACCATTCATCGTCTCTGGTAAAATGATGGGGCCAACAAGAACATCGTCTATGATTCCTGCCCAAACGTTCACGGCAAACTGATACTGTACAGTACTTGTCCTAGTAGCGTGTGGATTTTCGTGACACCACAGATGCTCATTGCGGTGATTTATGTATCCCGATCTTGTGAAGGTGGCTTCGTCTGTCCACAAAATCTTTTTTAAGAAATTTGGTACAGATCGTACTTGCCGCTGGATCCACGAGCAAAATACTGATCGCCTAGCATGATCAGGCTCCAGTAATTCTTGTACCCTTTTAAAATGGTACGGATGCAATCCTTCTCTCTTTAACACTTTCCACACTGACCATATGGTAAGGTTTAATCTATTAGCAATCCGTCGTATGCTCAATCTGGGATCTTGGGTAATTAATTCCAATATTTCTTCTTCGTCTTGTGGTGACACCAAACGAGAACGTTCTTCAGCAGGTCTTCTAATTCCATTTTCGGCAAGCCTCAAATGGATTCTGACGAACGTGCGAGGATTGGGTGTAACTCTGTTGGGGAATCTTCTGGCGTACTCTCTACTAGCAGCATTGGCGTTCCCGTTGCACAGTCCGTAGACAAAATGGATGTCAGCAACATGTTGGCTGGAGTAATAGTTGTCTTCCATTTTAAAAAGATTAACAAAACAGTTCAACAGTAAAAATAACGAAAACGTAACAAAACTTTTAACAGCGCACAGCAAATTGGTTAACAAAAAGAGAATGTGATCACAACGCAGAGCGAGGGACGACTGATAAGCTTTGTATTGCGTTCCTAAATCTCTGGAAACAAATGTTATTTTGTCTCGCTCACACTTATGACGAAGGAGGTTTTTACCTGCTCGAATCATTTGTTAAAACGGGTTTAGTAGTTCCTTGAATTGTGATAAAGCGGCTTTGTAATTGTTTAATACCTGAATACGCTATTAAGGGGTCAAGTTCTAAAGAGCGTCATTTTAAAAGTATCTTACTTACGGCAATGATTTTAGTACTCATGTTTAGCTGATATTATGTAGTATCTAAAAACATTAAAAAAATAATACCTTGACAGCTTGGTTTTTGTGAAAAAGTGAAATAACAAAAAAATAACAGCAAAAATTTTCTTAATTTTCTGTTGTCATATATTTTTTTAAATTGAACTTAGATAGATTCTAAAAATTTTTTATCGTAAACATGTTAGCTATACTATGAGCTGTAAAACAAGACCTTTTTTGTTTTTTTTTGGATTATTACAAGCGACGATATCGCTAAATTACCACGTGTGTCCGTGATTAGATAACAAAATAAACAAAATGGCCGCCATTTCGCCCAAGTAACATAAAAAATAATACTGAAGCATGAATTGTAGATATAAATGACCATATATTATGCCATTAAAATCTCCGACACCACTCACCAAACACATTGTATAAAACCAAGCTTAGGTGACACAGCCATAGTAAATGCGACTGATGTGTGCGGGTTTGATATTTGATTTGCTGGTCGGCACAAATGTTATTGCATTTTTCTGTCAAACATAAAACCAGCTAGGAGTCTAGAGTATGCCGGGTAGACAACAATAAGCTCGTATGGAGTCAACAAAAACATGGTTGGGATAATGTAGGTGACAGTTTCTTCGCGGTGTCCCATAAAGAAATATTTGTGTTTTCAAATAAAAAGTTTACTTGCAATTTGCGTTTCAAATTATTAGTATTCTTGTTAACCCCTCCAGCTAACCTAGAATGCTTGTATTAGGAGCAGGTTCGCGTCAGTAGCGCAATGGGTGGGATTCGAATCCGCGACCTCTCGATCGCAAGTCCAATATCTTATCCTCTACCACAAAATACATCCTCTTTTACGTAGGTCTTAAAACATGACTGGCGAAAAGAATCTGTGTTAAATAGCTCTGTCTTCCCTTTTGTGGAATATATAGGCATGAGTTTATATATGAATGTCTCAATATACATAATTCCTGGATTCGCAGAGAGAGTAAAACAATCTAACAAACTGTTCGCTGCAGCAACCCGTCTATCTTAATATTTCTTTATTTTTTGTTAGTTCTTGCTTTCTTACGAGCAAATGAAGAAGTATGTTCTACTAAGTTATACCCGTATTATGCGAGAGTGAGGCATGTAATAATGTTAGTATATCAAGACTTCTCGTTAGAAGTCATTGCATCCTGCACTGGCTAACTTCACTTACTCTTGCAGAACTGAATTACGAAATTGTGGATGTGCTAATTAAGCCGCCATATTATTCACAGAAATACTTTTATAAACAAACCAATCAATCGTTGGATGTCAGGAGCAAAGCATCGACCTCGACAAAACTCCATCTTGAACGGCGGACGTCATAGGCTCATTATTCCACAGGCTATCGAGTGCGTATCATTTATCAATTCATATAGTTGTGTGTGTTATAAGAATTTTAGAATAGATGGAAAATCTTAACTAGTATGGTTGTCAAAAGCAATTGGAAAAATCTTTAGTCTGACGAAAATATAGACCAACGATTTTCTGACTGGAAAACGAACTCTGAACAATTGAAACAACTGTCTGTTGAATAAAACCTTTTAGGTACGATAAATAAAATGTGTGCTACAGGTCACCTTCCAAGTGTTTCTGTAAGAAACACTTCCAATTCTACTACGTGCTGACCCAACTAGTTAAGGTTGGCAGTCAGGTCTGCACGCTTGTTTTTGTCCTTGGCAAGGCTATGGACTTTGGTTGCACTTGGTAAACACGGCGCAGAAAGATTGACAGATTTTGAAGACTGTGCTCAAGAATGGGACAGTAAAGATTAAATAAAAAGAATATAAGTCACATATAAAAATTTAACTGCCGTATCATCTTGTTCCGAGCTTCGAGCCGACCGCGGGGTCCAAAGTAAAGTAGTTCATCGGTCCGCACTAAGTGAATAGTTGGCGACTAAGTTGTGCTAAGTCCGTTAAGTAAACCAAACCGGGGCTAACTCTGCCCTTAGCTGCGATATATGTCGTGATAGCTCACTCGACTTTGGGAAAATTGGTTGGTACTCTTGGAATGAAAATAAAAATTATTAAGAATAACTTATTGCCACTTGAGACTGTTGTAGGATCATTTGTACAAGTTTTGTATAATACGATCACATATACACAAAAAAAAAGTGTTGGGTATATAAATTTAAGAGAATCCTTACCGTCGTGATGTATATAAAAATAATGTTACTGTATCTACTTTAGTACATGATACAGCTATAGCTCCGTGGGGAGACCAACAGACTGCAATGCAGAGGGTCTCGGATTCGAACCCACGTCGCGCACCTCTGACTTTCGGCAGTTATATGACTTTTCGAAATTATGTGCGTATCGATTGACAATTATCGCCTGCTCCGTGCCTCGGAGAGCACGTTAAGCCGTCGGTCCCGGCTGCCATGAACATCTATGTAATGGCAGTCGTTATTGGAAGAGTGTTGACACAAAAGATCCCACTGGGTCGAAGTGTCGCCGGTCTGCACTAACTGGCCCCCACATAAGATAAGATAAGATTAGTACATGATTCTTAAAGTTTTCAAATAGCTTAGTTTACACAGTTTCAGTTTATAGTTCTTCTTTTAAACATTAATATAAAAAAATCATAATTATATTCTCATCTCATAATTGTTATAGATGTTTCAAGAAAAATATCCAAGCTTATAAACTATGCAATGTAATTGAGTAAATATTTAACATACTCTATTAATAAGTTAGAGCTATGTAGAGCTTTCGTGATTAATTACATTATAACAGTCGACGCTCGACCTCTAATACCCATATTATTAAAGAAATCATCATTTTACATCGATCGAGCCAAATCTTCAATTGAATTCTGCGATCTTTCTTGACTATGTTATAAAGTTTGGAAAGAAATACAAGATTTGTGCATCGTGAGCTAGTCTGACAAAGCTTTGAACTTGCTTATATTCAGTCACAAAACTCATCTATAGAAACAAAATATATGTACGTGATGCTTCAATGTTCTGTACAAATATACCTACTTTATGATACTTAAGTGCATGTAGACGACGCTAGAGGGCATAGCGGTGGCTTTGCGCCTGCATTGAAATATCGCAGGCTTTCATTTCATTGTTTGAAGCTATCTGCGAGCGCCTACGCTCTATCACCAGTAGGGGCAGGATACATTTTGATGCAAATACGAGACGTTGTAATAAAAATAAATATTAATATATTGTATGACTAAAGGCTAATAAATACCAAATGTTCTGTTGGGTATTGGTGGTAGTTCCTTCAAAATTTAAACCAATTTATTAAATTGGCTAATAAATTGGATTTTAATTGGCCATTAGATAATAATTAGGAGGCATTGAATTAATTTATATAATAATAATAATGTCAGGGTTGGTTTGAGGTATCAACCACAAACTAACAACAAACCTGAGTGGTAACCAAATTTTCCATTATATATGTACTTCTTTTGTTTTCTGCTTTATAATATTTGTATAAGAACGTGTAACTATATTTTGAAAAATAAATACTTACTTACTTACTTAAATTATTAATACCTTTAATAGGTGACCTACCAGTAGGCTACGCAAAATAATACAGTCAAGAGCTTTTCAGCTTGCCCATAGTGAAATTAAACTACTTTGTACGGATGTTAACGCGATTTTTTTAAATCACTATTATTACATAATTTTGAAACTTTTATATTACACTGTTACTATTTACAATTAAATTCTATTTAAATTATTAAGATTTACGTTTACACTCTCCTCGATATTTTGGTTGCCCATATTCACGGGCACTAATATTTATTATTGTATATAATTATTCATAATGGACAGTATCATAGTGGACATAATTACTAAATAACCGCATATTATTATTTCAAGCAAAGGTTTTAATAAAATCTGTTTAACCATTTCTAATTACGAGTACCTATGTTCATACATTACACAATAATTTGAGAAAATAATTATATGCATAATAAGTTTCTCAAAAGATTGTGTTAAGTATGAAATTAGTGGAAAAACCTTAAAAGTAAAATGAAGATAAAGTTACATATCTAAAATACAATAAAAAATACATGTTATTATAAAAAAAACTGAGTTAAGTATAAGGACTTTTAACAAGATTTATTAGATATATTTTTAATGTACAATGAAGGCAATTCGTGATCATGGACAGTTCCGTAAAGTTTTCTTTTTGGATCTTATTCTTAGTTCGCATGCCAAGGACCGTCATGCTCACTCAAATGTCATTGCTCGCGGTGTCGTCATGGACCGGGTCGATCCCTTCCTTTCAATATGGCGTAGGGGGCGATGGCTGGCCCATGCGTCTTACTCTTGAACAGGTGCTACTTGTGGCGACTGTTCGACCTTGGTATCGTGGAATTCGATGATTTACTTACTACATTTTCATTTAAACAGTTAGATTAAACTACGGACTACAATCATGCCTTGTCTTGATTATTAATTTACATGTAAGTGGATGCTCCTATTTACCATACTGCTGCTTTAGAGGCTACCATCAAATTTTATTAAATGCTTGAGTATGTTCAGTTATAGTTCATGAAGAAATGGTTGCAGCACCTTACAGCGCTTATGATTTGTAAACAAAAACGTGGCGATTAAAAAGAGTGACCATGAGTTTCTATCCCGTTCTTCTCATGAGCCCTACATCCTTGCTTTGCTGAACGTGGCAGTAAATCTAAATTCGCAGAAAAAAATTGTGTAACTATGACATTCATAAGTGTTACCTTATAACCTAATCTGAATAAATTTATTTTGAATTTTAAAAGAAGTTATTGTATTAATCAAAAATCTATGCTAAGTGTAAGGCACAAGGACAAAAACTCATTTTAAAGTTCCTCTCAGTAATCTTGATCCGATAAAACGAAGGTGTTAATGTCCGAAACTGAGTTTAACTTGGTAACATGAATTATCTGAACTACGGCGTTCGTTAACTATTTTATTTAATTGTTGGCGTTTCTAACTACGCAGAACGACCCACGGTGTCTTGAAGGCACCCGTATATTTGATTAGCCTTGTTACAAGTTCGCTATCTGGACTTTAAGTAAACCACACTGCTAGTTGTAGCGTGAGAAGTGATCAAAGGATTTAAATTAGTTTTCATAACTTGGAGTTTGTTGAATATCGCTTACTTGTTATTACTCCTCACGTATTATAAATATATCGTATCATAGTAATGTCCTCCAGACCGAATTTAGGTCATGGCAGCCAATCTTAAAGGAGACCGTCCATCTGCGCAGGAGATATTATAGTGCACAAGTATGTGCGCAAACACAAGGGCACTCTCTGTTCCCTAACCCTCATGATCCGATGGGACGGATATACCGACACGACCGGAGAGAGATCAGGCGCAGGACCAACGGCTTTACGTGATTTCCAAGGCACGGAGGTGTCCAACACCGCCAACTTCCTAACTCCAGGCTGTTATAGAGATTTCTTAACAGAAAACCCAATAACTTTTTGTTGGCCCGACCCAGGATTCGAACCCGAGACGTCATGCACAGCAGTCGCATGCACTACCGCTACGCCACGGAGGCAGTTAAAGTATCATACACGTGTATCGATTTTTAATAAGTAAATATTAGGCTGATGACCGACCTAAACGGATATGGCGAGATGACTTAGACATCTTCGAAAGGAACTGGCAAGGAATGTCTTCGAACAGGAGTCTTTTGGAAGTCCAAAGGAGAGTCTTTTGACATAACAAAAGGTTAAGAAAAACATACGGAAATTAAAAAAAATATTAAGAAATAATATTTCTTACCATTATTAAGAACGGAATATATTAAATGTTTATATTATAAAATGGAATCTCGAGCTCTTAAGTAAAGACTTTCTTGAGCAACGCAGAAGACGTAACATGAGGCGCCTTTTGGCTACGGATTCTTTGAAAAGAGAGCAAAAAATTGGGCATGGTGGCGTTTTTTGGAGAAACCTATTTGCCTGCAGTGGTAAGGCTTAAGATGATGATAATACTATAGAAATATCTAAGTAATATAATAAATGCGAATGTGAGTTTGTTAGTTATGCTTTACTAGACTTGCCCTACTAGACTAATCACCATAAAATTTCGCATACACGTTGTCAGGAGTTGGATTATACAAAAAAGTACATGAGGTAGCTATCATCCAGAAAAAGTATGTACAGCCGCTAGCAAAAGCTAGTTGAAATATAAATATCAAACCCGTTTTGATAACTATCCGATTTCTGGGCACGGTCGTTTGTTGTTGAAAAGAGAAATAAATATATATAGACCATAATTCTTCTCTCTTAGCCTTTATTATTTCCAAGTCACTTGGGGTCGGCTTTTCTAGTCTAAACGGATTCGACTGAATATCAGTTTTTACACGGAGCGGCTGTCACTTGACCTCCGCAACCCGAAGGCTAACGATACCCTAAGGCTAGACCAGTGTCAGGATATTAGAGGGTACTGACTTTCTCAATAACGACAGCCATAGATGTTCATGGCAGCCGGGGCCGACGGCTTAACGTGCTCTCCGAGGCACGGATCAGGCGATAATTGTCAATCAATACGCACATAAATTCGAAAAGTCATATAACTTCCGAAAGTCAGAGGTGCGCGACGTGGGCTCGAACCCGAGATCCTCTGCATTGCAGTCTGTTGGTCTCCCCACTGAGCTATCGCTGCTTATGCTATATAGACCATAATATACTACTATAATCAAGTGCACTGAAATTTTACGGTACAAGTACATTGTGATGACCATTACACGGTTAACTTTTCTCAAGAATAATCGTTAAATCGAGCGGAAAGTCAGAGTTACGTGCTATGAGTTTGCAGTCGAGTTTTCTCCTTATTCATTTCATACTATAATTTCATTTTCTTGTTATTCATTTTTGATAATATACATTTGTAAAAATTCTAATTGGCCGTATATGTGTATACTGTTCTATTTTAGCTGTAAGTTTTACAATAATAATAAAGTAAAATAAATAAAAATAGTCTGACTGCTATACTGCTTGTAAGATTTAAATATTTTTTATTTGTTTTTTTAGTTAAGAACCTTTCCATAAATTGGTTCTGGACGGGTAGTCAGTATTACTACTACTAATCACGGCTCAAAAAGAGGAAAGTCTCTAAACATCTTCTCTTCTTCACTCTAATCATCTTCTCATTAGTTCTACGTTCGTGGTCTTGCTGAACATAACAATATCTAAATGTAATTTCACAATAATAAGTGTAACCTTGACGTTCATAGGTAGTACTTTGTGACTTTGATATGATACATATCTTGATTTTGACATAATATATTGTATTATAATAATTGTTAACAACGGTTGTATCAAATTATGTTAAATCTATAAAACCAGAGGCATTAGAATTAGAATAAAGGCATTTTTAGCAAAGCTTTTTTTGGTATGTGCTTAGTATGTACATATGTATACAACGTGTGCATACTCGCTAGTTTTAAATTAAGGAAATTGCATTTTTTAATATATTGGCTTCGGTAGCGTAGTGGTTAGTGTAACCGACTGCCACGCCTGAAGTCGCGGGTTCGATTCTGACACAAGTCAAACATTTCTGTGCATGAATATGGATGTTTGTCTTGGTCTGGGTGTTTCTATGTATAATATGTATGTATTCACAAAAAAAAGTATATATGTATGTTTATCCATTGTCTAGTACCCATAGTACAAGCTTTGCTTTGTTTGGGCTAGATGGTGTTGTGTGTATGTGGTAGAATATTATTATTATTATTGTTAGCCCTGCCGGATTAGGTTGTAAACTTAGAAAAAGGCTTTTGTTTCATTTGGCTTACTAATAGTTTAGAATGTGACTCAAATGATAATTGTGTAAAATTCATAAACTAAATACAAAAAAAGAAGTAAATCTGAATCGCATGTAGAATATTGGTACATTTAGTATATTTGTCATATTACCAAGCTGATAGCGATTACTGTAGCTAAAACGCCATTGAAACATAAATAAGTCATTCTAACGTTGGCAATCTTGCAATCTGAATTTTACGTTAGCTTGTTACAAATAACCATTTGCCTACTAATAGCAAACTGCCACATTAAGAAGCTTTAGAAATCATACTCATCGCTGGAATACAATATAAGATTATTTGGCTGTGATCTTAATAGGAAGCAGGTATTTCCGCAGTTAGGCTGCTCCACGATTTTGTGGAAAGAACCCACTGCGCCCTTCCTTAATTAATTAGGCTTGCAAGAATAGTACCCGCCATCCACGATGCCAACTCTACAGCCAATACATTTATATACACAGTTTTACAAATAAAACTTCCAGCAAGCGTTACCCAGCATTCCACGAACTCACTCATAAAACCAATCAGTCCTTTTTCCTCAGGACAGTGTCGTTACACGTGACCATCATTGCCACCCTAGCTCAGATCAAAGTGATTCGCTTTTGTTCCGGCTGACGGAGCCGCCGAATGATTCCGCGTTAGTACAGTGATTGCTTTTTGACGTACCGTAGTTTCGGTTCGATGCCCGTGCCGATCCGATCGCGCATTACGGCCCGCCATCGCTCCCATATTCTGCTATTTACAAATTGTTTGCGTTATTGTTTCAACGTTATTGTGTATCTTTGAATACGTTTGTTTGCTTTGATTTGTTGCTGTCAATTCTGTTTTGAGGTAGCGTTGGTATTCATTTTGGTAAAGGTTGTTGTTTGAGTTAGTTGCGACATATTTGGTTCTGTTTTGTAAAATATTATTTTGTAACCCACTTACGAATTCGAACTAACTGGTATTCTGTAAATTGAAGTAATCTACCATAGCGTTTCTCAATATGAGACGTAATTGGCATTCCAAATTTGGAAGCACAAGTCCGAAGAGCCTTTTAAGGCTTTTACTCAATTTGGCTTAGATTTTTCAAAATTATATTAAGTGTAAGTAAAATATAGTAACTCTTCTATTGAACTGAGGTTTCAGATCGTAATGAAACTATTTTAAGTAGAATATAGTATAGTAATTAAACGTAATTTAAGTAAATAGTATCCTACCTTGTTATTTTATAAAAGGTACTAGGTTATTGTTAGATATTTGTTTAATTAATATAGACTTAACATTCTGATAATCCATTAAAGTGTGTTTAAAAAGAACAATTGATTGATGTTTACCTGTAAATCACGGAGGTTGTTGGAATGTACAGACTTCTAATATATTTGTGTAAAATGATTAGAGCACCTAAATTATATTGATATGGTAATTACAGGAAGGTGTTGGGAAATATTCTTAAATATGTATGTACATATAGATATGTATGTAGATATGTATCTACATACACATCTCTATACATTTTAAGCTACTTACTACATAATAATTGCAATCTGCGTTTATATAATTAAGATAACCATGAAGTGAAGGAAGTTCTGAGTGGTAGAGCCTCGCTGATTTCAGCATGAATAGGCCGGCTCGACCGGAGAAGGACTACCCTCTCACAGAATATCAACGTGAAATAGCATTATTCCTACTGTTGTGTTTCGTTCGGTGAGTGAGAGTGCCGGAGGTCTAATTACCCTCTCCTCCTTCCCGCTCCTTCTCCTTACCTCTTCCTTATTCTCTTAAAGGGTCGGCAACGCGCAAGTGATGCCTCTGGTGTTGCAGGCGTCCATAGGCTACGGTGACCACTTACCATCAGGTGGACCATATGCTTGTTTGCCACATAAGTAGTATAAAAAAAAAGATAACTGATAAAATTATTTAAAATATTCACCCTATAGACGACCACAGAAGATCGTAGGGGTTTCAGGCTTTTAATGAGGATTCTTAATTATTTTATTTATTTATCATTATATTAGTTAATTGACATGTCCAAGAATAGTTTACTCATTTTTATGTAAATAAATATTATCGACTTTGACTTTGGCCGTATTCTTGACAGCAAGATTTAGTATTTTTTTACACTTGTGCTAATTAGCTCCCATCATACACCATCAATTTGTTTGTTTATAAAATAAATACCTTAGTTCGTCCATAAGCATAAGGCCCCTGCCGCCGGTGTCCAGACAGAATGCTTTTGACATTATTTCTCGATATGGTTAAGCCGACAAAGCGGTTCTATAGTCTGTTTAGTATTATGATTTTTATTTTAAATATCTATTTAGAGCAGATAAACATATTTTCATATAATAGAACAGTGTATCGCTCTGTGTAGTGCCAAGAGCGACACAGTACGTTGCCTGGAACCAGCTTGTAACATTCCAACGGCTCTCATCATCTCTTCCCGTATTAAATGATGTCTTCGTTCCATATTGATGCATTTTTCCAGTTCCGATACAGAAATTGTAATGGTTTTATTAAAACGCTATTAAACACTTTTATAGAAAGCCTGATTGACAGTTGATTTTCTATTTCTTATTGAAATTTAAAGAAAATTATTTTCATGTAGTGAAATTCACTAAAAAGAACAAAAAAATGTTAAAATAATAGATAATAATAAATTGCGGTGAGCCTCTAAAACGTATTTGATCCCTAGATTCTTTTGATGTGTGTATCCACACCACACCGTTCTAGTATATGTCGTAGTGTTCTTACAAAAGAGATTGCTTTTTGTAGACGGTATTTTCGTTGGATCATGGTCCATTCTCAGTTAAGACGTCGTTGTTTAATAGACGACACAATTGTGTCTCAGAGGAGACATTAAACTTGACCCAGTTGTAAGGATCTGGCGATATTACCTGTACGGTACATTGTTAAGTATAGACTTCCTATCATTGTACTCTATTTATTGTGTTTAAGGACTTCGAAACCCACAAAAGAACAGACATTAAATAAATATTAGATATACAGTATAGTAATAAACGTACAATCTTTATTATATTATGATGATGGGTGCTTTTGCAAAACATAGATTGATAGAAGATGAAAACATGAATGGTTAATGCAATAATAGACAGTAAATTTCATGATCCACTAGCTGCGGGCAGCCCAAAAATCAGTCTTATATAGCATAGTAAGTACTCGATTAATAAGTACCAGCGTAGCATAGTATATTTTAAATTACTCATTTAAAGCTTTCATGTGCGTCATATAAATGGTTTTAGTAATATAATTTGAATATTTGTATACCCTAATGGTAAAATATGATGAGTCTGTATGTACTATAACACTATGCTTGTCTTTATATTTATAGGTTGGAACAATTCATATAATTTTACCACATACACACATATTAAAAACCTATAATTAGTTTATTATAGGTTTTATTTTTATTTTACAGAATATGGTCAAGAAGGTTACAGACTGAATGGCTCGTATTATGCTTTTTTTATTAAAATTAATACTCGTTCACTTATTTATTTAAACCAAAAAATATTTAACATTATGTCCTTATCTCTTACAAAACACAGTCAAAAGTGTATCTAAATGATATCAGCCCTATACATAAAGTGTCCCACTGCTGGGCACCAGAAGTCTACTACGCTGGCCCAGTGCGGGTTGGCGGACTTCCCATATCTTCGAGAATGTTATGGAAAATTCCCAGATATGCAGGTTTCCTCACGATGTTCTCCTATTAGATAATATTAGAATAGAAGTGTGTCTATTGCACATATTTTGCTTGCTATTTTAAGATTGACTGTGATACTAGAGAACGTACTGTCATTTACCGGGTACATTAGATATTAAAAACTTATATTATTATAATATTATTGTTTTTAACTTCCGTCACAGAATAATATATTCTTATAAAAGGCGTTTTACTCTTATTGTGCGTCCTACCATTGTTAAGATATAACACGCAAGTAAGACCTTATACTTGCATAATTACATGTTAATAAAACATAATAAGTTTGCTTTGCATCAAACGAAGTACAGTATAAACACATTTAGACAAAAGCTTGCATGACGACGTGCAATACAATTTGAATACATTTAACCGAAATTCTGTTTCCTCCAGTCTATCATGAATAAAACAAACGTCAACAGATTCGTTCACACACGAGACAAGGTAAAGTATTTACAGAGCAATGGCGTGCAACAAAGCATGTAGCGGTGCAACGTCTGGATCGGGCTTACCGCGGAATGTACCATGTTTGCCCACTAAATCCTAGCTTTGAGCCGCGCATGTTTGCTGAAAAATTCAAGTGAGATTTCGAGCACGTCTAGAAATGCCGAAGCAAACCGAAGCAAGTAGAAGCATGCCGGCTTCAGCGAATGTTGCGGGCTTATTGAGCCGCGATGCATTGTGGCTTTGCCTTTGAGGTTGCCAGATTAATAAAAGTCGAAGGTAAAGTTGGCATTTATCGTTTTGGCATAATGCTGTGGATTTCGGTTTCGTAGGTTTTCGATCGGACGCTGGTTCTCTGAGTGGTCTATATGACAGAAAATACATATAACATGCTTGCACTTATGTATGTATCTTATGTATCTTATGTGGGCGGTAGTATATTTCTTATGTGTGGGCCAATCAGTGCAGACCAGTGACACTTCAACCCAGTGGGAACCCACTGGGTCGAAGGTTTTGTGTCGACACTCTCCCAATAACGACTGCCATAGATGTTCATGGCAGCCGGGACCGACGGCTTAACGTGCTCTCCAAGGCACGGAGAAGGCGATAATTATTGTCAATCAATACGCACATAATTTTGAAAAGTCATATAATTTCCGAGAGTCGGAGGTGCGCGACGTGGGTTCGAACCCAAGCCCTCTGCATTGCAGTCTGTTGGTCTCCCCACTGAGTTATGCTTGCACTTACTTTACCGTCTTGTGCTTAGTAACTATGATTTGTAGATAAGTTTCAGTATTTTATGTCACGCCGTGCCAGCTGTTGTATATGTTAGTCGACGTTCACTGTATTATCATTACTGTGTAAAAATAACTATGAAACCGCCTTCTTTAAGTCATATTTAAACTTTTTGCTCTCTGTCAACAATAGCCCTGACGAAGGATACAATAAAACTAGAGTTCCGTATCAAAATGATAAAAACGGATCACTTATGTTGGAGTTAATTCATCACTCGTACGTCTGTCTATCACAGGTGCTAAACCGCAACTACTAATAGTTATAAATAATAATTGCTGAATTTAATTGTAAATAAAATCTCCATATTTCTAAATGGAAAAAGAAGAGAGAAGCAGAAGCAGCATGTAGTCTGGCACTATGCTTGGTAGACAGTAATAGGCTTGCTCCCTCTAAAGTACCTTAAAGTAAAGCTGGCGCAATTTCGGTGTTTCACCTCTCTGTCCAGCTCTTCGGGATTCAGACCTAAAGCTTTGTATAAGTGCATAAAAACACAAATAAAATACGATTTACTTACTTACTTACTTACTACGATTCTTACTGATCATATAACGTGTTCATCGAAAATATGCCAACTATTAGCTATAACTAATAAATAACAATCAATCAACAATAAATACATTCGAATATCCATCAATTTATTCAATTATTTGAGTATCCATAAACAATTTGAAATTCAATTACACATCTACTATGAGGCCTAAAATTCAGAAGTCATACGCTGCTGTGTATACTTTAAAAATACGACATTTGACTTTAATCTGTAAAGTCCTGGACTACCAGACATAATTAAAAATCTATTGTGTCTGGCCACCGCTACGATTCAAAATTTTAACAGAAATTAAATATGTTGCAAATTATTAGCATCAACGTGATGGGTCATCAACCAAAACATTGCATGTAACTGCTCCGCAAAAGCAACAAATTATTGTACGATTCCAGTATGTATAATTCTCGGAATACATTCGCAAATCATCCAATCAAAACTTCTTTTGTGTGCAAAGTAATTTGTAGGTCCACATCAAAATAATAATGTACCTAATGCTTATTACACCTAAAGTATATAATATATGGTTTATTAGGTAATTACTTAATGTGTAATCAACTCCTTAGCAATCTTAGTAGGTTTATAGCATTGATAAAATTATATTATTATTTTTATTTATGTGTTTTTAGGGAAAACGTGCCGGTTTAATTAGAATTATTTCTCTGGGACCATAGTACATGGGATCCATTATACGATGTTTTAATATGACTTTAACATTCGATTAGCATTATATTTCGATGCGAAGAGGCCTGTGTCCAGCAGTGGGAAAGTTTATATGAAGTATAATATTATACATTATTAAATTACTGATTGACTGTAGTTTTGTCGTTAATCTTATAAACTCATATTATATATTATATGTATATTTTTTTTATTAAATCAAATTTATGTACGTTTTGTTTCAAAACATCTTCTCTATTAAAAATACGCAGAACACAATGGTGTTGTACCTTCGCAACGTGTTTTGAAATAACAAGCAACATATGAGAAACAAGCGTGTATCTGGACACAGGTCAGTGTACGACAACAAAAAAAAATGTTAAAGAGGGTCCCATTGTGTCTAAAAAAAGTATTAAGTGTTGTTTGCTTGGGACCATCCACCGAACGAATCCCAAATACATTTCCTCGCTTTATTTAACCGTCTCGACAAATAGATATTTACATTTCCACTAACATAAATAAATACTGCCTTCCCAAACCGTATTAAACCGATTTATTTTTATTCTTATTCTATTAAATTTGCGTAAACTTGGGTTTCAATTTTGTGATTTTATATCTTGTATCGTTCGTATCTTTAGTGACATGATGGATGGCCGTTATAGATCTTGTTCAGATAGCTCAATGGCGGGACGACGTCACTCCACAAGGTGAGATCTTTTGTTATGTAAATAAGAATTCCGCATGTAAACTTTACACATTTGATATATTCTCTCAAATGTACTATAAGTATCTCGGCTCATACTTCTGCTCTGTTGCTGTCTCGTTGGTTCAACTGACGTTACTGCAAATGCTCTGTATTAGGACTCGAGTTCGATCTCAGGGTGGGATAAAAGTTATTAGGTTTTTTGCCACGAAGTTTTCGGCAGCAGCCCGAAGTCCAGCACTTTGCCCGTTAGACGACAATAATCTCACCCCCAATATCTAGAATCATAGCTATATCTGGAAGTCACAGATCTCTGTTCGCCCCCCTCCCCCTCGCCCGGGATTTAGGCATGACACTTTGTTTGGGTGGGCCTAGTGTCTAGCGCTCCTTATGAATAAATGCAGCTGTCACTGATTACAAGCATTGCACTGGTAGCGATGTAACTCCTTTTTAAGCATACAGGAACACGCTAGATATACTTACAGGCTGCTGTAAATATGTCTAGGCTTGCCAGATTTAGAAGTAGGTAGGAATATGGTTATAGTTTGTTGTCTTTGGAAGGCTGTGACACCTATGTAACACTTCTAAATACAACAATAAGTACACAAATTTGTATAGCCTATGGTAATTCGTCTACAATTTTTTTGTCGGTAAATGCCTTGTTTGCCTTACGGTTAGCATTCAATGGATAAAGGGCACTATACTAATTGCGTAGAGTTTGGGCCTCTGGCTATAGTTGTAATCGGAAGGATAAGGAGTGGATCTACCGTTTATGTTGCTTTTCTACTTTTATGATGTTATCTTTCTTACAGTAAAAAGAAATCGTTGTGACTATCTATTATCACATCATGCCATAATAGTATATAGTTCTATATCAAATATCGCTATGTTCATCAGTGTCTTATACGGTAAAAATAAAGTAACAATTCACCATCCTTTTTATTGGTGTATGTATAATGAACAAAGTCGCACTAATTAGTGGTGAGCAGAATAATTATATCGATAATTACAATGACAACTATATAAAATTGTAACGCAAAGTAACTAAAAAACTAGCCAGCTAACTAGCTCAACTAATGACCTTAAGCTTCAGGTACAAAATTGTTTCATAATACGAGTGTTAAAATTATATGCATTTAGTCATTTGTAGCTATTGTGCTGAACTAGCTACGAGAGACCACGAGATCATAAAAATAAAAAAAACATCTGTTTCGCGATAAAGAACTCTAAAGTACTTACTTAAAGTATATTTTACTTTATAACTAAATTAACCGAACATGTTTTTGCTTTTCAAAATTAATCTGTTTTCTTAAGATCTTAAAGTTTATAATTGTGTTAGACAGAATTGTATTTTTTAAACAGACTTTTTGTGAAATTATTTGTACTAGTTACGTTCGTTGAGTTTGATTTGTTTTCTTGTTATTAATAAAGTTATGTATAAATTATTAATAAAGTTTCAATTGTGTTTACAAAGTGTATTAAAAATCGTTTAGACATTATGTAGAACGGAACAAATTGATGAGGTCTGCGGCATAGTCTTTATAATTAAGCCATTTCTAGGTACTCTAAATTTCTGACAAAATTAGAAACAATTTCAAAGTTTTCCGAAGTGTATTTGTTTTTATAATAATATCTTTACTGCTTTTAACATGGACATGTAAGACAAAGTAAAGGCATTTTTTTCTAGAATGTGTCTGAAAACTAATTAAAATGAACGAACAGAAATAACCTTGACGATATTATCATTTACTGTTCAGTATAATATGCAAACTGTCGATGATTATTTAATAACAAATCCTATGAATATTTGACAGTACTAACCATTGCACTGCTTATAAGAAAAATAAAAAGGTCGTTCTGAATCTATACTAATATTATAAAGTTGAAGAGTTTGTTTGTTTGTTTGGTTGAATGCGCTAATTTCAGGAACTACTGGTTCGAATTGAATAATTATTTTAGTGTTCGAAGCCCATTTATTGAGGAAGGCTATATGCTATATAATATCATGCTACAACTAATAGGAGCGGCGCATCAATGAAAAATGTTGCAGAAATGGGGAAAATTCTGATATGTGAAGCAGACGAAGTTGCGCGGGTCAGCCAGTGACAATATATGATTAAGCCTATTTGTAATTTATTTGATAACACGCGTAATGATAACTAAATTTATACATAGTTTCACGCTTATATTCCTTAAGCGTAAGCAATGGTGTATTTCACTCACAGAACATCAAGTATGGTTTTAGATTTTATGTTTTAGGGCCAGCTGATAGCCGTCTACCAGGCATTCCTTACTCAGAAATACTACAACATTTTTCTTGACGTACAAACCAATATCATTACCCAATTCCAGTATCGATACCAAAACTGCCATCTAGCTGTATCGAATATTAAGTGCATATTATGATTGGCTTAAATGACGGCGCGAGTAAATTTTAGTCCATGTGAACGAAGTCACAATCATTAAAAATAATTAAATAGCTTAAATTGAAGTAAACAGTAACTAGTAAAAGTGTTTAACAATAGTAGTTTAAAGTTTCAAAATTATGTAATTAATAATAGAGTTTTATAAAAAACAAACAACGCGATAAAATCCGTATAAGTTGTTTAATTTCAATGTTACTTAAACTTAAAATCTTTACCGAACATTCTAATACTCTTACGATTTTAATCTACAACGAAGACGTCTACGAGGTTTAAGCAATATACCAGAGCACATTTCGTCGTCGATGAATATTCAAAAAGCTTTCACGTTGCCGCCATCTTGCGAAGTGCGTACTCCATATCAATTAGTGACATCATTACACCGCAAATGCGGAATGTCTGCCAATGAATACATTTTTAGTCTAGCTGCGGCATGATGAATAGGGTGCGTGCAATTATGGGTTATGTTATTGAATATTCAAAGAACTAAGATAGGATTATCGATGCAGGATATTTAAGCTCGCTCGGAAAACAGTATTTTTCTGGATGAAAGGTATTATATATTCTTTTCTGTAACCCTGACGAATAATTAAGGCGTAAAAGCATAACAAACAAATATTCACATTTATAATTATAGTTAGGATGATAATGGTATAGTGAAAATCATGGTTTACTCAAAGGCGAACGTTTTCATCAAAATGTTCATTATTTACGGTGTAGTAAACTCAGCTATCCCTGGATTTAGAAGTGTATAGACATGTAATGGGAAAGCATGTAACCTTTTAAAGGTATGTAAAGTTATTTGACGAACTTTAATATGAGTAACTTCTATGATAAACAAAAGGGAAAGACATTCTTGTTAGACCATTGTTGTAAGTGTAAGCGCTTGCGTATACTGCGAAACTGCCTGTGAGATGCCACTTTTAAAGCCTTGGTCGAGTAAAGAATTATTGTTTTTATCTGTGAAGTATCTTGTATGTATCTTATGTGGGGGCCAGTCAGTGCAGACCGGCGACACTTCAACCCAGTGGGATCTTTTGTGTCGACACTCTCCCAATAATGACTGCCATATATGTTCATGGCAGCCGGGTCCGACGGCTTACCGTGCTCTCCGAGGCACGGAGCAGGTGACAATTGTCAATCAATACGCACATAATTTCGAAAAGTCATATAACTTCCGAAAGTCAGAGGTGCGCGACGTGGGTTCGAACCCGAGACCCTCTGCATTGCAGTCTCTTGGTCTCCCCACTGAGCGATCACTGCTCTATCTGTGAAGTAATTCTTAGTTGTAGCATCGAATTTGGAACTAGGTCCTATTTGATTGGAGCTGGCTAGTCATAGAAGCTAATAAAAAGCAGTTCTTTAATTTTATGGAAAATATCGGTGTTTATTTCTCCGCAATAGTTGTGAATAGCGGTATTAAATGTTTACTGAAACAATACAAACTATTAGGATTCTAGAATAGAGTGACTGCAGAAGGCAAGAATAAATAATCTATAGTAAACAAATTCAATATAAGATTTACATAATAAATTAATACGGCTGCTGTCTTACTAAAACAACCAATAATAAAAAAAGAATCTACCCATAAGAAAAAGGGTAAAAAATCAGCTTTACTGTAATTATTATTAAGGTTAATTTTCTACATAGCATTAAATTATTTAAAGCATGTTTGAACAATAGGATATTCTTTTTATATGCCTATTATTTATCCTTCGCAAAAATTAAAGGAGGTTACTTCATACCCTAGCTCGGGGCGAAGGACCGGCTCTTCCCGCTCTCGAGGCGGCGAGGTCCGAGCTCCGCCAGGTCCTAGTGGCGAATTGGAAGGAACGACTTGTGCACCCCAGTGCCGGGCACGCCACGATCGTGGCGGTAAGTCCCGTGTTTGAGGAGTGGCTGGAGAGGCGCCATGGCGGCTGACACAGGTAATGACTGGCCACGGTTGTTTTGGCCAGTTCCTGTGTCGTATACGCCGGCAAGAGACGCCCGGTTGTCACCACTGCGGCGACTGCCGCGACGTTGTCGAGGACACGGCGCTGCACACTTTGGCGGTTTGCCCCACCTGGGCATCGCAGCGCCGTGAGTTGATCGCGGCAGTCGGATTGGTTGCCCTCTCGCTCCCGGCCGTAGTTCAGTCTATGGTCCGGAGTGAGAGGTCGTGGAATGCCGTCGCCTCCTTCTGCGAGGAAGTCATTTCCACCAAGGAGGCGGCGGAGCGGGAGAGGGAGCGTTTGAACCCTCTCCCCAACCGCAGAGCCGGGCGCCGGAGGGCGCGAGACGACCTCCAGCCACCCTGAGGTTTGACCTGGGGGTGGTGGGCTTTGTGGGCCTGCCCGCCATCCGTTCAGCACCAGGTCCGAGAAGCGGCGTGCGTGTTCCCACGCGCGCCTCTGTTGTTTCGAGTCCGTCTCCCCTCTAGGGGGGACAGTAGGGAGTGTTAGAAGTGCCTTTGGGTAGATCTTTCGTGTAGTGGCCTGCCGTTTCATACGGCGGGCCGAAACCTCGGCGGGGTCGCGACCGCATGCGAAAGTGATTCGCGCGGCCCCGTCGATAGTGGTTTTGTCGAGGAACACCATGGTAGGTTTAGTCGGTATTCCGGGAGGTACGTTATCATCTTTACCATCTTCTTTTACCCCGGCGAGTCCGACATAACCCCTCCGCCCGCCCCAGCGGAGGGGTATGCGTCATGCATTCCCCCATGTAAAAAAAAAAAAAAAAGTACCCTATTTTTTTAGATGGCACACGTAACAAAGTCATTAATTGTATTAAATACATTCATAAATAGCAATTTTAGACTTACAGTCTGCTTATGACTAATACAACCTAGTCGAAATATCAAGTTTTCTGTAAAAGAAATAATTTTCTTATTGTCATCACCTAAACATAATGTAGATATCGTTTCGGTTATATCTAGTTCCCATTTAAAACGAATCCATCTGAGATCAGGACTTTATATTTTCTTTTAGCTGCTATTGCTCTCAAATTAACAATCAGACCTTACGATCAACAATGCCAGTAATTATTTCGTATAATTTACCTTTTTTAATTGAATCTAAACATTATACACGAGAGCCGTGAAATTTATACGAAGTTTCCGACCGCCATCGATACTCGAATCAATATCTATCTCCATTTAATATTTGGAAGATAATTGAATACCATTGACAAGACAATAGCCAATTTCCTTGATAGCACTATAACCTCTTATTTCCCTATCAACACCCAAGGAAATGATATAATGGTGTACAAAGGGCACATATAGACCACCGTTCTAGTGTATTAGACATAAAATTTGACGATGTCGTGAGTGCGTGGCGTTCGTGTCACTTGCGGTAATAACATTTGGATGACATGCCGCCGAAACATGGGTAATATTATTATTGCACCGTGTGCGTTTTCACTTAGATACTGGAGGTTTGTTGGGATAAGCGATTCTTGATGACGCTTATTGTTGGGAGCTTTATAGAATTAAAAGCTTCCTGGTAGATACTTGAGATGAAACAGGATGCAGTATATTATGTACTTTTGATATTTTGTAACCGTGGAGAAAAATATTATATGATAAGTGATTTTCTAGGTGTTCCTGGTTATGTTTTGTGGCACGTCTGAAGATTTCACAGCCTGTTCTTTTCGGGAACATTTTAAAAAGACAGAGGCAAGAGTTTTGTTTAGCATTGAATAATGTTTCAGTGGCAAGCGTAGAAACGAATGGCTTACAGGCAGACGCTAGAGACTTCTAAATAGTTTGAGCAGCTCAAATACTAAGTTTACCTCTAAATATGATTGTATGAATATTATGTGGCTTCAGATTAAATAACAAGCGGTAGCCAACCTTCCATAAGCAGCTCGTTTTAAATATTTTTTAGAGCTGTTAAATTTATTAGTGTAAAGATTAGTTCTTAAATCGCTATTTTTTATTGTCGGCCTCGATTACGTAGTCGTTAGTGTAACCGACTGCCATGCCTAAGTCGCGGTTTCGATTCCCGCACAAGTCAAACATTTGTGTGTATGAACATAGATGTTTGTCTTGGTCTGGGTGTTTCTATGTCTAATATATATGTATTTACATAGAAAATTTATTTACTGATTTATTTTTTTATTCATTATTTATGTTTAACTATTGTCTAGTACCCATAGTGCAAGCTCTGCTTAGTTTGTTGTTTGGTGTTGTGTGTATATGATAGAATATTATTATTTTTATTTATGACCTAGTATGTCAGGCCTGGTAGAATTTTAAAACCACCAATACTTTATAGCATATCTGGAAAAGTGTCGTATCGTGTACAGTCACCGAGTTAATACGTAAGGCCGCACGACAATAGGGACCCTACTCATCCGCCGGTGATTCCTTCCTATTCATTGCGCACCCCACTCCCCCCCTTTTTTAATCCGAAACTTATGACCGTGTAAATGTAACGGCAAGGGTTAATATCGTATTTTATTGGACGTGTTTCGGTAAGGGTTGGATTTTCGGATTTTTTCGTCGATTTCTCTCCTTGAAATACTTTGAATAGGTTTACGGTGTGTGTACATGATATTAATGGAAAGAGTTACATTCATACAGGGAGTCGGTCTTTTCAAGGTTAGGGACGGGATAGGTTTGTGCCGTGAGAGTTGATCTTGCTTGATGAAGGCCGAGTATGGATCTGTCTATTGTTGTCAGCGGCCTTTCATTTGCATTTTTCGTATGCCAAATTATTATTTTGTAAAAAGCAATCGCAATCTTTAATTTTTATATCAGTTTTAGCAAATACAATAAAGATAATGGGTGTCTTAAATATTTCACCAGTAAATCAAATGTAAGTTCAATTTTGCCTTAGAATCACCCCTATTTTTCTTTCATTTTTCTTTTTCGTGTGGTCAGTGCCCAACCTTTTGTCAAGAGTTGTTCAAGGCGCCCATAGGCCTTTAACATGGCTTAACGACTGCTGTTAATTTGACAACAACCGGGACTGACTTTTTACGTGCCCTCCTAAACACGGAGATGCTCAGATGAAATACCACTAAACGGTTACCCATCTATAGAATGACCGCAACCAACGTTGCTTAACCTTGTTAATCGTTTACCGATCAGTGAGTGCAACTGGCTATGAGTAGTCACCCCTAGTAGCAGAATAGGTAGTTTAATACTCTGTACTCTGTTACTAAATTTCAAGCAAAACATGTTTAACTTCGATAAGGCATCTTCAAAAGTAGATAACATATCACTAAAGTCGTTGGTGTTGATAAATTATAATAAGCCTAAACCGAAAGTTATACCTAATACAGACTAGTATTTCTCATGGTTACGCGGCAATTGACGCGCAAGTGTCCCGCAAGGGGTGGTGTACAGCGAGGAGGGAAGGTCAATAATAATTAAAATTAAAAAAACTGAAGACGTCAAGGTCAAGGTCACCGAAGACCCCTGACCCCGCCTAGGGTGTGTTTGAACAAATTTCATAGAGATCGACGATATCTTTCAAGAAAAAGTCATTGTAAAGGTGACCAGGGGTCATCGGTGACCTTGACCTTGACGTCTTCAGTTTTTTCTATCTCTAACCGTTTCGGAGATATTAGAGGTTAAAGTTTGTATGACGCCCATATTTTTTTGTAAGGAAGCCATGTTTTTTCGTCCCCCCTAAAAGTTCCCAGGGTTTTAGGAAGATTTTATTTGTAAACAACTCTCGTAGATATCACCGTTTCCGAGATCCGAAGGGGTATCATCACCAAGAGCTGACCCTCCGAAGGTCAGGCATTTTTCCCGGGCCTTCTGAACGATTATCTATACGACGCTATATATTATTTTTCTACGACTTCCCCTTGTATGACTTTTATTTCTCTAAGTGAGTGAATGGTAGTTTAATAAATGAAATGAATATGTAATATAATGAAGAGAAAAGAGCAATGTCTAAAGAAAAGCAAATAAATAAAATATGGACAAAGATCAATACAGGATATTAAATCAGTGAACAAGACACAGTCCCGGTGCTATTATAGCTGATCCTGTATAAGGCTTATAATAAAGGCTCATGTTTCCTTCCTACGCAACAGTGATCAAATTATGTGTCTCAATTTTAATTGTCTGTCTAGGTAGAAGTCTTACAGACTTTTGATCCCAATGATAGAAATGCTCCCAGAGTAAATTTCACTAATTTAAGAAATCTTTTAGTCTTCATATCTTTATTTGTGAAACCGATCCTTACTTTTCTATCTATACTAATATTATAAAGTTGAAAGATTTGATTTCTTTTTGTTTGTTAGTAAGGATTTAACTCAAAAATACGCAAGCCATTTAAAAAATTCTATCACCATTGGAAAGCTATATTATCTTATCACCGACTGACAAAGACTAACATAACCTAACCTACTTCTACGCGAACAAAGCCGCGGGAAAAGCTAGTGTTTTTTTTAATATGATTACATTGTAATAACACCTATCATCAAAGCAATGGTTGATAATCATTGATGATTGAGAGAATAGATCTCTTCTCTCTTAGCCTTTATTATTCCCAAGTCCTTTGGGGTCGGCTTTTCAGGTCTAACCGGATTTGACTGGATATCAGTTTTTACACGGAGCGGCTGCCACCTGACCTCCGCAACCCGAAGGCTAACGATACCCTAAGGCTAGACCAGTGTCAGGATATTAGAGGGTACTGACATTTCCAATAACGACTGCCATAGATGTTCCCGGCAGCCGGGACCGACGGCTTAACGTGCTCTCCGAGGCACGGAGCAGGTGATAATTGTCAATCAATACGCACATAATTTCTAAAAGTCATATAACTTCTGAAAGTCAGAGGTGCGCGGCGTGGGTTCGAACCCGAGACCCTCTGCATTGCAGTCTGTTGGTCTCCCCACTGAGCTATCGCTGCTATTGAGAGAATAGATCTAACCCATTAAATTTTTATACCGTATTGTCAATGCAAAAACGAAGTTATCTTCCAAAAATATATCTTCGTTTTGAAATTAAATTGCTCAATATATCTATATTTTTTATTTTAAAAGGGCTTGTTATCTTACCTGATATTAAGTAATAATTTGCTAAGCGATGAAGCACGTAAAATCAAAACAGACTATTCCATAGCATAATGATGTTGTAATAGTGACATAAGCGTTAGTTGAGACTTAATAATAATAATAATAATTTTATTGACTCAAATTAAGCTACAGTAATTTAGAATTCTCTGACCCCTGCACTAGTAAAAACTCTGTTGCAGGAGCCAGTGTCTTCCCCCTATTACAAGTTACAATTATTTTATGTCATTAAATTAACACATATCATAAAAAGAAATATTTTCTAGTTTCACAAAAAATTAAAACAATAAAAAGGATTAGTAATTAAGTTACACTTCATTTCAGTGCTATTACACTAGTAAGCGATTGCTTACGTATGTATATGTGTGTGTGTGTGTGTGTGTGTGTGTGTGTGTGTGAGTGTGTGTGCGATGACTGGCCCTACGACAGTGTCTTGGGATCGAAATTTTGGCAGTCCATCAATCATTTGCACACCAATGTTAAGTTATAAGCGTTAATAGATTCTCAACATCATTGTAGAGACTTAGATCTGCGTCGTTTGTGCTCCGGATTAAACTGCCTTATTTGCCACAAAAAAATCATGTGAAGAATATGCAGTTTGGCCAAGGTCTACCAAACCTTTAACTATTTAATATGCACATAACTTCGAAACGTTGGTCTTCGGTGCGTGAAAGGTGCGTGCATTGGGATCGAATTCGTGACTCTTACGTGTAAGGTACGATGGTCACCCACAAGGCTATCTGTGCGGTTTGTAAGTTTATTCATTTGCAACTACATGGCCTATATCCACAACCCGTTTTATATATTTAATAGGAAATAGCGACCAAGAAACCCTAAATCTTTTAAGCTGCATTTCATTTTAAAATCCTCTCGCTAACAACTTAAATGAAAATGTTATGCTCTTGTGAACTCATACGTGCTGATATGACGTTAGTAACTGTAGTCAAGTGGCGTTCACTGATGTGGTTAGAGATACGCCATTTAACTGGTTATGTAAAGTGGTACCTTTTGGAAGCAATTGTTGACATGGATGATCATAAAAACCACTATAATATGAAATCTATCTGCTATCTATGGTATTTCTATGTATAATATGAATGTATGCATTTACAAAAAAAAAGTATAATGTACGTTTGTCCATTGTCTAGTACCCATAGTACAAACTTTGCTTAGTTTGTGCTAGATGGTGTTGTGTGTATGTGATAGAATATTATTATTATATATTGGTATTAATGATTTAAGTCTAATATTATAGTTTTAGCCTCGTTTGTATGTTTACTGTCTTAATGCTGGACCGGGCACAACCATTTAGACAGAATTAGGCATATTACATCAAAGTCTACAATGGCGTAGACTTCACATATCTTCATGACAACATGACGGACACCTCTCAGATTTTCTTGCAGTGTTTTCGTTTATCACTTTCCAGTAGCGTTTGTTGGTACTTGCGTTTTGGTTTTCCCGTGAACTCTTTATTAGACCATAACGATTCCATGCTATTTTGTGTTTCATATCTTATATATAAAATTCTCATGTCACAATGTTAGTTACATACTCCTCCAAAACGGCTTGACCGATTTTTATGAAATTTTATATGCATATTTAGTAGGTCTGAGAATCGGCTACTATCTATTTTTTATACCCCTTAGTGATAGAGTAAACATAAAAAAAAGAAAATTACTTTTGACAGAACGTTGTCTGTCCGGGCAGCTAGTATTATTATAATTTTCTGAATAAAATATGGGTTTTCATTTCTTTCGAAATACAGTCAATTTAAAAAAAATCTCTTGTATTCAAATCGTATACAATGATATAAAATTAGCCCTGTATTAAACTGTCCCAGTGCTGGGCACGGGCAACTTCTCAGTGTGCGCAACGTTAAGCCATAGTCCAAAATGCTGGCCCAGTGCGGGTTGACAGATTTCACATATCTTCAAAAACATTATGAAAAACTCTCAGATATGCAGGCTTCCTCACGATGTTTTTCTTCGCCGTTAAAGCGAGCAATAATTAACAATTTAATACACACTTAACTTCGAAAAGTCAGAGATGCTTTGGGATCAAATTTGAGACCTCTGCGTGGCAGTCCAACAGTTGCCCATTAGGCTACTGCAGCTGCTCACATATACTAAAGGTAAACAAGAAAATAAAAAAATATACATTTAAACGGCTTTTTAACGGCACCATAAAATGTCCATAAATCGTAATAAAGTGAGCCGTGTTGACGCGTCGTCGCGGCGACAATGCATCGCGTGTTGCGTGTCGCTCGACCGATTAACGAAATAACACCGTATATTTGCGCCTGATCTGTATCTATTGTTGTTACTTTATTGTTTGTGTTTTGTTACGCTGTTAAGGCTCGTTTAGATTAAAAAACGGGTTTGTGTGACATCGTTGTGGTGCTGATAAATCTTGGCTTTCGTCATAAAAATTTTTAGATCTAACTACTAACCCAGTACATTAATACTTAAGCCGGTATCCAAGAGGCGAAAGAGGCAAGCATACACTATAGAATTATACATGCGACGTCAGATCGGTCGTCTATGTTACCCTGTCATTTCTGTTAAATGTTTTATATTTGGTCAACAGTTTAATTAGATCGTCTTATAGTTATGTTTTAAGCACTACATAAATATGCGCTACATGGTTTTCCGCATACCGCTGAACCTACAGCAGATACACTGGAGAAGTATTTCCAACAATAGAAGTTTTCTGCCAATCAATATTGCTGTTTACTTTCTGTATACGGTTTTTGGCTCTTTAAGGATGTGCTATGTTTTCAACAGAAGAGCAGTGTGATCAGTGGCCGTTGAGCTGGCAGCACAGCTACTCCCATGTTTATGAGTCGACAATGCCCGTTTGGTACACCTGGTGTCGCAAAGGTCCATAGGCTGCGGTAACCGCTTACCGTCATACGAGAATATATTTGCTAACCAGTTCAATAAAAGCTAATGAATAAACGTATACTATTTCTATAAAAAAATATTACCTATATTAAGTAATTTGTTGTGTTATGGAGATAACATATTTAAAGAAACGCGAACGCATACTTGGCTTCTGATAAAAATACGTAAACAAAATGGCAGCTAACACATTCAAATATATATAGCTTCCAAAAATGTGTTATATAATAGTAATACCTTATCCAGTAATTTGGACGCGATTGAAATTCAAATGTAAAAAAGTAATTTATTACATTTATTCAAATTTTGACACTCGAGGTGTGAATATTAAAATAGAGTGTCGTTCATTTCTGTGAATTACAACATTGATTGTCATTATACTTTATAATTAAAATATGATATAAATGATATGATATATTATAATGAATGTTATTTTGAATGTCATCTAAAAACATCTTAAAAGCTTTATCAGTCAACAAGCAACACGTTTTTTATGCTTTATGAAGTGACATTTTATAATGCAGAATCGCTTTAATTTTGGTCACACATTGTAAAGTACATAATGTATATTATTATTATTTAATCATCTAATAACTTTGAGAGATTTACCATAGTAACTTTGCAATAAATTAACTGGTAATACGTTTGTTTGTATGTTTATGGAATCGTCATCCAAAGATGGATCAACTCATTCCATGTTATCTGCCTAAATAAGATTACGGATAAAACACAGTGTGCTATATTTTTGCTATGCGTGCGTATTTGCTATTTTTAATGTCATGGCTGGTAAAACGTAATATCTGCCCTCAACGTTGGCAGGGCCATGTTTAAGATATCACATCAAATGGCACTCCATAAATCAATACCAGTAACCCTAGTTGGTGACTGCATTTAAAACCAGATAAGTGAATCCATCATAGACCTATGTGACGTTAGGAACAATGCCTTTCATGTAGTCCTTGCAAACGGTTAAGTCTATAGGGCGCTGCAATTACTTCTCATACTAATTCGTCCATCAACGCCGGCGTCCAGACACAATGCTTTTATAATTATGGCCGATATGATGAGCCAACAGGAAACTCAAAATAATTTACAAACGTAGCCTTACGCCTATATTTACTACCGCTACGCCGAAATGTAAAGCGGGTGGACTATGACCTGGATTAAGATCATTATCGCGATATTTATATAAATCCAGGTCAGTCTAATTGTTCCAGCCAAATTTAATTGAAATCTATTGAACGCTTTGAGCGCGGAGGAATGAAACATATCAAAACAGATCTATATACTTATGTACCAACTATTCAATGAAAATGAAAATGAAAATGTCTTTTATTTCTTTTTCTACATTGGTTTAGAATATAGCTTGGGATAGAGGTATCCTTTTAAGTATTTATAAATACCTGTGTTAGGATACCCCCCTCTTCCATAACAAAGGTTTTGTAAATGCACATAGTGTTATAAAATAGACATTTAAGCAAAACAAATTAATTAATAATTACAGATACTATACTAAGGTGTGCATGTGTGTGTGAATGTGTGTGTGCGCATGCGTGTGTGTGTGTGTGTGTGTGTGCGTGTGTGTGTGTGTGTGGGTGCGTGTGTGTGTGTGTGTGTGTGTGCGTGTGTGTGTGTGTGTGGGTGTGTGTGTGTCGGTGTGTTTGTGTGTGTGTGTGTGTGTGTGTGTGTGTGTGTGTGTGTGAGAGTGTGTTTGTGTGTGTGTGTGTGTGTGAATTATGTACGGGTAGAAATAAGAGCCTCAATCTCTTCGTAGTTTTTACTTTTCAGCCAAGTCGTTAGTGCCTTCCTACATTCGTAGTATTTCATATGATATATGTTTAAATGTTTATTAATTAAGTTGTATAATTGAGCTGACTGGCTATCAAACTGTCTTTTGGCAAAACTACTGTTTACTCTAACAATGGGAACTACTGTGTATTTACGCCTGTTATTAAGGAGTTCAGGGTTATAGTGTAGGGCTTTGTGTTTCTTCAACATAGTTTGCAGTATGTACAACTTCCTAACTGTGAGAAGGTCACTGAGTGAGTATAGTTCGCTAGTGGGAAATCTGTAGGGTTTGGAGTACATAACCTTGATTAATAATCTTTGTGCCCGTTCCAATTCCAAAGCTTTCATTTTTGTGGCTCCACCCCAAACGGGAATACAATATGTTAGGACAGATTGGCCTAGTGAGATATATATATTGTTTAAGAGATTGTTTGGGGCGACATGTCTCAGTGTTTTAAAAGTCCACACCAGTTTTCTGAGTCTTCCCATCATCATTTCCAAATGATCATGCCAGGTTAAATGTTGGTCTACAACGATTCCCAAGTATTTAGTTATCTTTACTTTAGTTATTATTTTGCAAGCACAAATAGGGTCACAATTGTTGTGTGTGTGTATTTTTATTTCAAAATTTTTTGCTGGTTGGGTTGTTACATATTTAGTAAAAGTTATGTAATTTGTTTTTGTGATGTTTAAAGTAAGTAAATTAGTATTTAGCCAATTAGCAATCCTGGAAAGACCCCTTTCAGTTGTAATCTTTACGGCATCCCAAGTGTCACCACAGAAAACTACAGCAGTGTCATCCGCATAGGAAAATAGGTGTCCGTTTAACTCTTTCATGTTACAGAGACTGTTTATATACAGTAAAAACAATGTAGGCCCCAGAACACTGCCTTGTGGCACGCCATATATACGCCATATATAAGTAAATAACGGTCGTCTCATCACTGGTGTAAATTTCGACTTTAGTGCTTTGTTTACGATCACTTAGGTAGTCTGTTAGTAAAGCAAGGGGAATACCTCTAATTCCAGCATGTTCTAACCTCTTTACAAGAGTTTTAACCGAGACGGTATCGAACGCCTTTTTTATGTCAAGGAACACTGTTATACATTTCTTATTTGAATCAACACTTTTAGTAATAAGGGACATAAGTGCACTTATAGCATCTTCTGTAGATCTGTTACGTCTAAAACCATATTGTGAATTCGATAGTAAATTATATTTTTCAAAGTATTTTAATAAGCGAATATTAATTAATTTCTCTAAAACTTTAGATATCGACGGTAAAACAGAAATAGGCCTATAGTTCGAGGGTTCATCTCGGCTACCACCCTTATATATAGGCGTGACTATAGCTCGCTTTAACCCGGGAGCACTCGCGCCTTTAAAACTTACACGAGCACTCGCGTATAGAGCATTTTGCTCACGTTTTACAAATAACCAAAAAGTACATAAATTATAGTATATTTATTTATATTACTGCTACTATATAATAAAACAATCGTGTAAAATCAAATCAAATATTTATTTCTAATATATAACATTCGTTATACTATAATATTTTAATAACAAATTCAGGAACTAAATTGGCATTTCTTAAGTGCACTTTTGGTATAAACTAAAAAAACATAACTTTCGTCAAAAATATTAAGGAGTGAACAATAAAACATTAATCTTCATCAAATGCACGAGCTTTACATATGTCACACAAAGTAAATGCATGTTCTGTGCATAAAAATTTTTTACACGTAAAACATGTCTTTTTTGTCTTGCGATTTTTACGCCTTGGACAGATTGCGCAGATTCCATCAGGTTTCACAGCCTCTGAAAAGGCGGGTTCATTTGTAAATCGTTTGATAATTTGCTGAAGAGGATAAGAAAGGTTCTGCATGGTAGATCTTCGTTGCAACTGTGGTTGCGTTAAATGCAAGGCTAATTGTTTTAGGTACTGTCTCCGAGAAATAATTGTATTTGTATTTTCTTTATAAATTATTTGGCTGTTAATCCCGGCAATATTGAGGATAGAAAAAAATAATCTTAGCGGCCATCTGCACGCTACTCGAGCCACTGAATATTCTTCTTTCAGTCTATCAACCACGTCCACTCCTCCTTTGGTTTTGTTGTAGAAAGTGATGATTTCGGGTTTCGCGCTATCACCAGAGGCTGGATCAATTCGATCATCATTATGCAATGAACTAATCATAAGAACATTCTTTTTAGTTTTTTTGTTTGGTATATATGAAACCAACACTTTATTTTCATTGAAACCGAACATACTACTGGGCTTGGGTCTTATTTTCATGTTCAGAAAGAAGGGTGGGATTTCCTTTTTATTTTTTCTTAGCGTCCCAACCAGAGTAGTGCGGTGAGCCAGTAAATCGTCTGCCAGTGGAATCGAAGTGAAATAATTATCGGCTGTTATATTTCTGCCAGTGTTTAGTATGTCACAAGACAGACGTTTCACGACGCCAAAGGCGGTATTATCGTAATGGTACGGTCCAACTGGTTGTTTTCCAGGATAAATTTCTAAATTGCTGGTATAAAAAGTTTGTGCGTCACATAATGCATACACTTTTATGCCATACTTTGCTGGCTTATTGGAAATATACATCCTGAATTTGCAACGGCCTCTGAAAGACTCCAACATTTCATCAACGGTCACATTTTCACTAACCTGATAATTTGCACGACATTTTTCAACGAAAAAATCAAATAATTCACGAATAGGTGCCAAATTGTCTATCTGAGACCTGTCCAAACGAGAGTGTATGTCGTCGAATCTTATAGTTCTCATCAGAAACATAAATCGATTGAGATTCATTACAGCTCGAAAAAAGTCAGGAGCCGTGCCGTCTTTGTCCCACATTTCCTTCAAATTCAGGTGATTCATTTTTTTTATACCAGCCATATATAAAATACCAATAAATGCCTTTATTTCTATAATATCAGTCTCTTTACAGTCTCTATCTCTAGAAAATCTATTCTGAATAATTTGTATATGAATATTTGTATATCTAACAATACTAGTCAACATTTCTTCACTCACAAAGAGAAAAAAACAGTCTAAAATCTCTTTGGCTTCTTTGGCAACTGGTTTTACTCCTGGTCTCTCAGTAACAATATTATGTGATCTAGTCCTCACATTAGTACGATACGGCTTGTAGAACCATTTAGTTTGTTGATCTTTCGCCATATAATAAAGTCTATTTCCAGGTTGAATAGGGGAACTCTCACCTTCATCATCTTCCGTTGATGACTGCTCAGTATCAGTGTGATGATCGCTGTGCTCACTCTCTCCATCACTTTCAATAATATCAGCTCTAAAAACCTCTTCTTCTATGTCTTCGGAATCATCTTCTTGTAGCCACGACAAAATTTGTTGTTTTCGTCTATCCATCTGTAAAAATATTGTTATATTTATATGTACACTGCATAATAAACTCATTGTTGACCTGTATTTAACAATAAAATAACAATAAAGACTTTTAATTAAGTATAATACTATTTAAAAATAAAGGACCTACTAAAAAATAATACTTACGTTGTAACTCGCGCGATGAGCAAAATGCCGCGGGACGTGACCCGGCTAAACAAACCACCTCCACTGAGCGATTGACGCACACTAAGATGAAAAAACCGTTATGCGCGGGACGAGGTAAGTATAAAACTCAGCTGTCGGGCAAACGACGACCATAGATAAATAAATCAATAAATGGCGGGAATTTGAAATTCACCGTGAGGGAAATGCTCATAGCGCGAGTGCTCGCGGGTTAAACATGAAGGGAACTTACCCTGAGTAAAGCAAAGGTTAACTAAATGGGCAATAACGGGAACAAGTATGTTACCAGCTAATTTCAAAAATTTAGTCGGAATATTGTCCCAGCCCGGGGCACTGTCAGTTTTTAGTTGAGTTATTACAGAGTGAACTTCATATATATCTGTTTCAGTAAGCACAAAGGATGATAGTTGTGTATCGTGTGTATCGGTTTGGGAATGTTGTGGGTACATATTTGAGACTACATCTTCAGCTAGGGATTTTCCAATGTTGGCAAAATAGTTATTCACTGAATTTACTGATTCTTCAGGACTGATTTTAATGTTTAATAATTCTGAACTTTGAGTTTTGTTAGGTGTTCTATGTGTTATATTATTTATTGTTTGCCAAAGCTTTTTTGGATATTTAATTGAGTTTTGTAATTGTTGTCTATTGTATTTCCGTTTTAGTTTTTTAATAAGATTATTGCAATGATTACGGTATCTCCTATATGTGATGTTTAATATATCATTTCCCGGTTCTAATTGTAATTTCTTTTGCATCATATTCTTATTCCTAATACAGCGTAATATGCCTGGCGTAATCCACGGTTTAATTATACGCTGCCTACACGGTATTACTGATATAACTGTATTCTGTAGCAGACAATCTCTTAAATGTTTTAGTAATTCTTCTGATAAAACATTTGGTTCATTAGATGATAATAATTTTTTTATAAGTTCCTGATTGATACAATTTAAAGCTTTTTCAAAATCAGTTTTAGTTTTTGTCCTATTGCTTGAACTTTTGTGTCCTACATTAGCCAATTTTAGGCATATCATGAAGTGGTCAGTGATGGTGGTGTGTATAACATATACTGTGGGACTTATTTTATCTTTTTTTATTTTTAACATGAAATGATCCAAACAAGTTTGGTCACGTGTAGGCAAAGTATGACCAGGTGATAGTCCATGCAACGCTCATCATCGTCATCATTTCAGCCTATTGCAGTCCACTGCTGGACATAAGCCTCCCCCAGGGTGCGCCACAAGGCCCGATCTCCCGTTTTCGCCATCCAGTCACCTCCAGCCACCTTTTTTAGGTCATCGGTCCATCTGGCCGGAGGGCGTCCTACACTACGCTTACCGAGTCGTGGTCTCCACTCGAGAACCCGTCTGCTCCAACGATCATCGGTTCTACGACAGATATGACCAGCCCACTGCCACTTCAGCCTGCTACACTTCTGAACTACGTCAGTGACTCTGGTTTTTTGTCGGATAATCTCGTTCCGGACTTTGTCCCTTAACGAGATTCCGAGCATACACCTTTCCATAGCTCGCTGAGTGACATGCAATCGGTGGGCTAGTTTCACTGTCAGGTTCCACGTCTCGGCTCCGTATGTCATGACCGGCAGGACGCATAGATTGAATACCTTGGTCTTCAGGCATTGTGGCAAGGGTGACTCGAAGATGTGACGCAACTTTCCAAACGCTGCCCAGCCAAGCTGCACTCTTCTGGTGATTTCACCCTCAAAGTTGTCTCGACCCAGCTGTAACTTTTGTCCTAGGTAGACGTACTCCTGGACAACTTCAAGGGCTACACCTTCGACGGGAACGGGCTCAGGGACGATGTGCTCGTTGAACATGACCTTAGTCTTGTCCAAGTTCATCCCGAGCCCAACGCGTCTCGAGGCAGCATTAAGACCGGACAGCATTTTCTGCAGGTCTTGCAGCGATTCTGCCATTATAACTATGTCGTCAGCAAAGCGGAGGTGTGTGAGATATTCACCATTGACATTGATGCCCAGTCCATTCCACCGCAGGGTCTTGAAGACATCCTCCAGAGCATTGGTAAAGAGTTTCGGGGAAATAACGTCACCCTGTCTTACACCTCTGAGTAACTGGGTGGGTCTTGTTTGGTGGTTCTGCACTTGGACAGACATCGTTGCCATTTGGTAGAGACTTCTCAGCACCTCCACTTACCGCCAGTCGACTTGGCATCGCTGCAAAGACTCCAGAACAGCCCAGGTTTCGATGGAGTCGAAGGCCTTCTCGTAGTCCACAAACGCCAGACACAGCGGTTGGTTATACTCTTCGGACTTCTGTATAACCTGCCGAACAGTATGGATGTGGTCTACGGTGCTATAGCCTTTACGAAACCCAGCCTGTTCCGGTGGCTGAAAGGCGTCAAATCTTGATGCCAGACGATTCGTAACGACTCTCGAGAACAGCTTATAGACGTGGCTCAGAAGCGTGATCGGCCTATAGTTTTTAAGGAGCGTTTTGTTTCCTTTCTTGAAAAACAATGCCACTACACCTCTGCTCCACGCCTTCGGGGTAGTCCCATTGGTTATTACAGAGTTGAAGAGCCTCCTCAACTCCCCAAGAACAGGTTTACCCCCAGCCTTGAGGAGCTCAGAGGCTACTCCATCTTCACCGGGAGCCTTCCCATTATTAAGCTGTTTGAGAGCCGCCTCAATTTCGTTGACATCTACGTCTGGGAGATCGTCAGTGAAGTGGCGGGTAAGTGGGGCTCTAGGGTCTCTCGCATCAGGTGGAGGCTTCGGTGCGTGCGAGGCATACAGATGTCCGTAGAAGTCCTCAATTTCAGCGAGTATCCCCGGGACTGATGTGACGGTTTCACCATGCGAGGTAACTAACTTTGTCAGATGACTCCTCCCCAGTGTCTTGGTGAAGACCTTCGACCCCCGATTTCGCTCGATTGCCTCATATACTAGGCGAGTGTTCCAGCTGCGCAGGTCGCGTCTTACCAAGTTCCTGATTTTCTTGTGGAGTGACTGGGGATCTGACAAAGATTCCTCTGGTGTCTCACGTCTAAATCGCATCAGATCCAGGGTCTCGTTAGAAAGTTTGGACTTCTTATCTGATCGCCTTTTCCGAAAGTGCCTCGTTCCCACTTCGCGTATCACCCCAATTATGCCGTCCAGGTCCTCGTCAACATTTGCCGGGGTCTCTAGTGCGGCGAATCTATTTCGCAATTCCAATTGGAACGCATCATGGCCAGCTTGGGGCAATGCAACGCTAGCATGTTTAAATAGCTAAGTCTATTTGTCCGTTGATTATTTGGTTCATTTAACTTTGGAGCAATGTTGATATTTATATCTCCAGTTATAATTATATGTGGACATGAATTGAGAGTTTCTAAGTAACAATTAAGTGAATTTATAAAATTTTCGGCATTAATAGTTGATGGAGAGCGGTATATACCAAGCACTATTAGATGGCACAAGGAAATTTGTAGACAAGATGCACCACTTAGATTTAGTTCCTTAACGTTCACGTTATGTGATTTTTTGACGTAAAGGACTACTCCGTCACATTGATTTATATGATTTGTTGTGGAGTACGACACATAGTTTTGGAGTTGCGGGATAATCAATCAATCCAACTATACTTTCATGTATTTGTTGGGTTTTATAGTTGGTACCTGATAACAACGCGCTACTATAATAATGTTACGTCCAGTGCCGTCTCTCGGTATTGTGGGGAAGACTCGGCTGTTCCATCTAATAATTTATTACAGCACCATCTATTGAAGTCTTATGGAACTACGTAGTTCGTCGATACGCGAAGCGTAGAGAGAACGCTGGCACATTCTCGAATCTTCGTACTGTTTACATACCGGGTATGGCATTACTAGACAACTCTAGAAACACACAAACTTAACCACTTAACCGCGTATAAAAGGGAAAGGCCAGCGCTCGCCGAATCAGTTTACAAACGTAAGCGATCAAGTATACATCGGAGCGAACGGAAGCAAACAAACATACAGAGTACCGAAGCAGTTACAGTGGAAAAGTTTAGTATAGTGTGTGTTGTGTTTAAATAAAACGTGTTTTAGTTCGGTAATATTGTTTACATTCTTATCCCTCGAACCCAGCACGTAACAATAATAAACCATCGAAGTAATCAGTATACAAAGATATATGAGGTTCCATATAAACATCCAGAATTACTATTAGAGCCTGTATAAAGATTAGTATAGTACCTAATGAAGGAAAAGGAAATGTCAGGATCGTAGTATTAATCTTCTAAACTCCGCATTAGGCATAAGCCCATATGGATATAGTTAGGAATAACAATTTTGTACATTACCGCCTACATTTATAAGTTCATACAATTAATACGTCGTGTATATAATATGCGACATTCATGGTACAAAACAAAAAAAGTATTTCTGAAGGCTTATCTCTAGACGTAATATCCCATTTCTTAGCCCCATTCATTCGCGAATTAATTCTACTGCTTCCAATAGTATCTCACCGGCCGCATAAATCAATAGAGACCTCCGCGTACCCCTTTGACTCATCAGGTGTAAAACCACGTATATCCCACCCCGTATAAGTCCCCTTTAGCTGTAAATTTCGTTGATAAGCTCTTGCAGAAACTTCTCCAAATCGTATATTTTCGCTTATTGGATACAGGAATTTATACGAAGTACGTTCCTTTCTCGAATAATGTTTAAAAACGTATCGTTTTACAACTACTTGTACGGAAATATTATTCAACGTCCATTGTATTTTATTTTCCATCGAGATTCTGGGAGCAATCTTGTTTAGCTTTGCTGTATAGTTGGATATTATACAACATGATAAGTTTTCTAAGAACATTTCATAGAACAGTTTTGAAATACAATACAATAGGTAAAGTAAAGGGGAAAATGTTAACTAAGAAACAAGACTAGAGCCTTCGTTCTAATATAATACTAACATTTCTTATTACTATTTAATATTAAACGGTCGGAGACGACGCGACGTCAACGTCTGTTATTCAGTTTTAGAAATTATACGTTTCGTAAGGTAATTTCATAAGTTTAATACAGATTTTGCCCACGGCTTTGCTCGCGTTAAAACATGTTTTCTGGGTGAATAGTACTTTATGTATGTATGTATGTATGTATCCCTAACAATTTAGCGAAATTTTATGATGATCTAGCAAAAACAGAAGTGAAAGCGTGAAAGTGTTGCAAACATACGAATAAACTCCCAATCGCATTCATAATATTAGTTAGGATTGAGATTATTGACAATAATTGTCGTATATGCAATAAGTTTGTTCTAAAATTCAGGTACGCCAAACCTCAAGTGCAATATTATAGTCCAGTTAATCATTGTCTAGCTTACGTCGTTTCTTCACATAGAAAGCTTCGTAAATATTGTTGCCCGCCTTGTAAATAGCATCTCCATGAAACCTTTGCAACGTTAAGAGGCAGGAACTCCACAAGAAATAGACGCTTATTGGTACGAATAAACGAGAAAGAGCATTTTTATATTCTCACTGGAGGCGTCCATAATACCGTAATTTCCTTAATTGATTGCTATGAAAGTTTTGTGATATTTAAGCTAAGAATGTTTATTTCTACGTCAAGAAGGATACTAGTTGATAATATGCAAAAACCGTTTATGAAATGACCGCCAAACGCCTTATATTATGATGCGATTTCAACTGTGGATACAGACTATATGTTGTGTAAAGCAGTTCGCGACATCACGTGTAGTACTTAGAAGCTCTGTGTAGCTATACGTCATTAGTCACGTTCAATGTAGTGCCATAAACAGACGCGTGTATGTCCTTTAGAATAAATGAAATACAAATTCTCTGTCACACATACACAGAAAATAATAGATAAAAGCTATATCGTTCTGAGTAGTAAATCGGTTCGCATCGCTTTAAGTTATATGATGCCACTTCTCAACGCATCATTGACAACAACGTAAACATATTCTCAGCTGTCTTGCAGAAATCAAAATACAACGACTGTCATAAACCATACGAAGAAAAAGAAAGAGATAAAAGAAGTAATTCAATCAAAAAAACATTCAAACAAACATCAAGTTATGCTTCTGTCATTACTTTTGGGAGCACGTCATCAATGGAGACGGAATGGATAATCAAAAGACAATAAAATGGTCGCTACCATTGAGTACATCTGCCGAATTGGATATAAAACACGATCCATTGAACACATTTCCTACACATTAAGTCTGCGTCACCGTGCATTAAACTCAATCATGACGAAAATATATTTCTTGAGGTGTATGAGTACATTTATGTAACTGTAAATAAATAAACGGATAAGTGACGTTACTTTTACATGTAATTTAAAATAAGATTGTGTAGACATTATTTTATAATTATTAAAAATCTTTTATGTCTTGACTGAAAGTGGTATTTGGTATTTTTAGGCGATAGCTCAGTATCAATTTGTAACCTAAAGCATAATTTGCTGTCTACTAGAAATAGCCGACAGTTAGCAATAGAACTGTAGGGGCTAGTCGATTGTTTCATCAATATAAAAAAGAAAATATAGACATGAATTAAAAAATATAATCAACACAGCAACACATGTGAATATTATAATCGACACAGTATCGCAACGGTGTTTCATGCCGATATGAGTTTCTATTTCCCTTGATTACATATAATATGCTTTCGTTATTTTTACGATGTAACCATTTTATCTTTCTGAATAACAAAAGATGAAAAGGGAGGGCGCAACGGGGACTCCACTTGAAACTGGATTTTCATTCAAAATGGGCTGGCGGCGTACCTTTACACGCTTTATTCCATTAAGTTCAAATTTGAACTAGTTGAACTAACTGGAAAAAAGATTCCAATCACTAAGGAAGACCACAGCCAAACAGTTTTTATTTGTATATATTTATTAAGAAGAAAATATCATAGGCTGAATAAAGATAGGCTGATGGGGAGACCGTCGGACTGCCACTCACAGAGGTCATAATTTCGAATTCAAAGCATCTCTAACTTGTTGAAAGGTATCGTGAGGCAACCTGCATGTTTGAGAGTTCTCCATAATGGTTTCGAAGATATATGAAGTCTACCAATCCGCATTGGGTCAGCGTGTAAGAATTGCTCAACAGTGGGACGTTTAAAAACTCTTCCTGCTCAACTAAAACAACGAATTTGGCAGCTGTACAGCGTTAAGTGGTTTCTGATATCCCAATAAAAATAGTGTCGTAATTTATACGAAGTCTCAGTAATTGATCATCAATAATCTTACGCCTATAAGGGTAGGAAGTGTGTTACTTCCACATTTCGCCAGCTATAATTTTAGATCCCACGCAATAGCATGCAAGTGTATGACGTCTACTGGGTATAGTATCGAATCCATGCTGATTCAACAAATTTCTTGACAAAACATTCCCAAAACGTTTTGGCTCAGCCGGGAATTTAATTTAATCTTGTGGGACTTAAAAATGTAAGTCTTTTGTTACTTACCTATATATATTTTCTTCGTTTCACGTCATATATACAAGTAAATTGGAAGAAACCTGGCGAACTCTAAGTGAATCAGTGAATTAAAATTCACCAGACTTCTTCGAATTTAATTGGCTATGCTTACATTAGGTTATTAATTTTACATAACAAAACTTGGACTGCGTATATCAAAATTATACATAAATTTCGTCTCTGAGGATATTAATTCTGTTAGAAGCCAAAGCTACATAAAAAGAAGGTTGTGTATATACCTACTTAGACTTTAAATATTACATTTTCCTAGTAGTGAATTATTCGCAGATTTAATTTATATTGTACAAGTATTGTAATATCTCAGATTCACCACCTAAGTCGGGTTTAATCTACTTGGGATTTCCTTAGGATTTTCTATCAACAAATTCTGAGAAGCTGCACGGAGTCTGCAACTCTGCCTGGACTATACACTCGCCTACTATTACATACATAACCATAGTTGGCGCGATGTGGAGTAATACACCTCTAACCAAACTTTTGGGAACATAGATATGAGACTATGTATGATTTTTAGAATATATATTTTATTTAAGACTGCGCCGAGCGTAAGACAGATAATGACAGAGCTCGTGCGGCGCATATTCAAATCGGCGCGCGGCCGCCATTGTCAAATTGTATGGAGGATTTGAAGTGCTTTTTTGATAAATATGTATCTTTATTGTCAACCAATAACTTAAATATTTGGGACGGACAAATTGTAATATAACTATTTATGTTTCGTTTAAGCTGCAAAATAGTATAGATTTCTACTGTTATAATCTAAATCACGTAACACGAGCTTACGATTTTGCATTTCTCGTGCAAATTTACGTAATTTTGTAGGCGAAATTATTAATTATTTTAAGTTTTTTACACTGTGTAATTGTAAACACATTCATTGTTATGGTAAATGTATATTTTATATTTGTATTAAACAAAAAGTGACCGCCTGTTTTGGCACATTTCGCTCGGCGCAGTCTTAATGGCACATTGGATGGAATCTTGGAGTATAAAATAAAAAAATATAAATTGACGGGGATCACTACTATTCAGAGTTGAAATCATAGTGTTATGACATGTTTATGTTATATGTAGATGTAGGACTAATATGCACTACACTTCAGGAATATAGTATTAAACGCTTGACTGGTTAGTAATTGTCACTGGTTATAGCTGTCTTTATCAATATATTTACACGTTTTAATATGCTTTACCGGAGAGTGATAAATGAAGACAGGCGCAGTAGGGATCCGTAGCGTGGAAATTTCGTGGGAAAACACCCCATTTTTACATTTCTTTTTTCACGCTGCCGTAATTCTTGCATTCGTTTGGTACATGCTTTTTTTGGGCTTATTGGATTTCATCGAAAGTGATATTTCCTTTGACTTATTTTTTTATAATTCCGAGTACATTTAAGAGTTATACGAAAGGACATCATTTGTATTTTTTATATAATAATTATAAAGATATGTGAAGTCTGCCAACCCGCACTGGGCCAGCATGGCGACCAATGCCCGAACCCTTTTTACATAAAGAATCTAATGTTTAATATTATATTACTATTTTTAATGTAATACTTTTTCTAATTTATTTGGTAGCAATATTTAAATTATTATATATTAGTATTATAAGTATATATTTAAATTAATATTGTATCAATGTGGCCCTATAAGTGCTCTGCAAGTTCTTTACCATGACACGATTAAGCAGCGATAGCTCAGTGGGGAGACCAACAGACTGCAATACAGAGGGTCTCGGGTTCGAACCCACGTCGCGCACCTGTGACTTTCGGAAGTTATATGACTTTGCGAAATTATGTGTGTATTGATTGACAATTATCGCCTGCTCCGTGCCTCGGAGAGCACGTTTAGCCGTCCGTCAGTCTCGGCTGCCATGAACATCTATGGCAGTCGTTATTGGAGAGTGTCGAAACAAAAGATCCCACTGGGTCGAAGTGTCGCCGGTCTGCACTGACTGGCCCCCACATAAGATACCATGACACGATAATCTGTTTTCTACTTAATGCATTTCTAAGCCACTCTCTCTCGATTAAAATAGCTAATTTGATCAACTACTCGCATACTGTTACAACGACATCATAGGAAAAATAAATACTGCATAACTAGAACTTAAGAATATACATGATTTATCTGTTGTAACATGCCATAATATATTGTCACAGAATTAACCTTGTTTTTTTAAAGACTACTGTCGCTCTTGGTATAATTCGTGAGTCGCGTGAGTCTTTACAAGTTCTGGTCAACTATTGGTGAATCACACAACTTTCGTCCCGTGTAATAATCCAACCCATAACCTTCAACACAGTGGTAGTGACAACTTGGTCTCAAAAACCATAACGCCATCCGTGCAATAGCATTGCCAATTTAGTAACTTTGGTTTTAACATCATTATACATTGTGACAATATGCAAGCTGATATCCTCTGCCTGGATCGTTTCTCACACCACTTTCTTACACAGCGAAGATCTCAAAATAATTCCTTTGCTGTACTATAAAACTATTTTAAAGACACTTCTGCCGGCGCTGTTAGTGAAGCTGATTGCTGTACAATGACATGATCTTTGGTACGATTTCCAGGCCTGGCCAGCAAGCTGTTTGATCAAAAAATTCTTTATAGCAGTCCGAATCCGATGTTGCACACCCGGGGGCTGCATTGGCAAGCGCGTTAAGCAGTTGGTCCTACGACTGTTCTCTCCCATTGCTTTTCCATTGAACTATGAGATTGAGGGAATGGAGAGAGCACTTGTGTTGGCACACACACACATTTTGTACACTATAATAATATTATCTCTTTACCAGATAGCTTGTCCCCGTTAAGATTGGCGAACGTCACCCAAATTAGGTCAAGAGAATATTATGAGCAAATCTGCAACATTTAACGCGTTTAAAGATATTTAACGATTACTTAATTAATGACTTCTCAATATAGGTTTTCCATTACAAAACTAAGAGGCTACTTAAGTAATCATTATATCGTTTTAAATGCGACAGTTAGTTATAAGATAGTTAGTCTTATATTCTAAGAAGCTGTTACATAAACATGGGCTTAGGTTGTTTCCTAAAATAACAGAAATGTAATTTAGATATAATCCACAAGTTTTGCAAGAATCAACGTCGAATAATTTCTAAACATCAACATTATGAATTAACAGATGTCTAAGTTTCTTTAAAATGTTTTTGAAGTGTAAACTTCTTTAGGCGCGTTGAGCACTTTTTGGGTGAACAAAAATCATGGAACCCACGTCATCATCACCGAACGCATTCAAAATTCAAAAATAATAATCTAATAGCTCGACGATACAATTCACAAGTTACTTAGTTTTCACTTCTATCGGCAGTCCCTAAAAACTGCTCCGCATATTTTTTCGTCGCAAGATCCAGCCTTGTTTAACTTAAAAATGTACTTTCCAGTGTGTTTTAGAACTGAAAATCTCTGGTTTGTCTATGTAACGGTATACCATCCTCTGTACCCAAAAGAGCCACATCCATCTACGTATACCGTACTTGTATTACATACAAGGTAATTTATCTGCCCCAATATTATAAATAAAAGTTTCTCTGTATATTGCATTTCACGTTGTAACAAATTTATTGAAAGTACCTATGTGTACTCTACACATTTAAATATAAAAACAAAACGTCCTTATAAATATATTCCTTGCGCGTTATAATGATATTGAAATGCAAATAAATTCTACTTTAACCAGAAATATTGTCAAGCTTCACACATACCATTACGAAATGGATGGTAGTAAATTTATCGGTGTCAGTGGCTCCCGTTTCCAGTGCCTGCGTTTGAAGCTCGCCTCCGTATCATTTGTGGTTAGCAGCTGCTCGACGCGTCTAGTATCAAAGATAGCTAAAATGTTCCTCTAAATTTTAAACTGTAACTAAAGATACCTATCATTTTATACCAAGCACTTTTTAATTATTGTATATTTTAACAATTAAATATTACTAAGACGTACGACGTACGTTATTACCGAAAGACTTGGCACGGACGTATTTTAATACTGTATGAAATGTCTTGAATACTTATAATAAAAAAATACTTCTATAGAATAATTTTAATTGTTTTTTGCATAAATGAACCTGTTTTCCTATGACTGACAAAACAGTATGTACAAAAAAAAACTTGTTAATAAACAGTTAAAAGACAATATTCCAGATTTAGGATTAAAACGATTTGCATCATTAGAACACTATGGATGCGCAATGTTTAACGTTCAGATTTCCTCGCTCAAAATAATTAATATTTTGACTTAAATAATAGGGTAATTGACACACTATTATATTATTAAGCCCATGTAGTTACATTACCCAAACACTAGAATTTAAATAATGTTTTAAATATACTCTAAAATAAATAAGGTACAAGCGTTTCAAACCTGGTAGTAAAGGTAATTGTCAAACGACAGAAAATGGATGTACTATAATAACTGTGTGAGAGGGAGATAGCAAAACATCTCCACTACGATCCCACTTTTCTTATATTTATATTTAAAATATTGATTACTTTCTTATTCTGCAACAATTTTTTATACTAATAATAAATTTAACTTAAATCTAATCACAAATTTGATTTAAGTAAACATTTACTTCTGTTACAAGTCACCGCTCTTCCATAGCAAAATTATATACAAGGTTGATTAAACAGTGAGGCTTTATTTCTATCTACATATAGTACGTAGCACATACAAGCTCTACACCAAATTTCAGTTCAATAGGAGCAGTAGTTTAGCCACAGGATCTATCTATCTATCTAATGTGGGAGCCAGTCAGTGCAGACCGGCGACACTTCGACCCAGCGGGATCTTTTGTGTCGACACTCTCACAATAACGACTGCCATGGATGTTAATGGCAGCCGGGACCGACGGCTCAACGTGCTCTCCAAGGCACGGAACAGGCGATAATTGTCAATCAATACGCACATAATTTTGAAAAGTCATATAACTTCTGAAAGTCAGAGGTGCGCGACGGGGTTCGAACCCGAGATCCTCTGCATTGCAGTCTGTTGGTCTCCCCACTGAGCTATCGCTGCTTTAGCCACAGGACAGATCTTTAGTTTTTGCTAGACTGCAACGGGTTGTATCTACCCTAACAGCTGACCAAGAGTCTAACCATAGGTATCTAAGGTCATGCACCTTAAAGCGACAAAATGTAGGAGATGTTGCCGCTCTGATACTTAGTATACATTATTACAGTAGCCAATAATCACGCCAAAGTGAGTCTTACACGATTAGTTTGTAACACAAACAAGAAAGCAATAAATAAACCCGTGACAACAATGAAACAATGAAAGACAACAGATGTTTATAAAATATAGTGTTTGAATATTAAATTGATTTAATTTGTTTGAAAAAGTGGTTTTCTATTTTATCTTTATCGAGTTTTTAACCGTTTCGAATTAACACGAAGCCTATATGGAATACTTTGTTCATTTTAATGTTCATGGATCATAGCAGCTTTGTATATTGTAGAGTTTGCACAAGTAGATTTCTTTTGACTGCTATTTTCTCTTGTGTTTAAAATAATGTACAAAATCAAAAAAGGCAACTACCCTATTAAGCAATCAAGAAACATTGTTTTCTTTCATGTAGCCAATGTCTTAATACAACACATTTCCATACAATAAGGAAGCAAGATATTCACAACACGGTCGCCACAGCGCATCACGAGCTTGCAAACGACGTGTGTGAGCAATATGCTGCAACACCTTGCTTCGACATCTGAAACTATAATCTTGACTTGAGACATTTATGGTAGTAATTTTGTAAGACCATCATATTATTATTTTAAATCATAATTATGCCTTTTTACCTTATGGATGATATGATATTTATGTTTCATATACCTATTTGAAGGCTTCCATTTACTGCAAAATAGAAAATAATTTTAATGGCTCAGGAGTATAAGTTTTGATTGACCAAATACATTGTTTAAAATTCCATTCAAATAATAGGTTGAGTACATATATTTATCGGAATATAACATTAATATATTTAATAATATTATAATATATTCATAAGCTTAGTCGTCTGAATTATTTTTTAGAAATACTAAGTTTTATAATTAATCTTTAGGTTTCTCAGAAATTAGACTTTTAAGCAGCAGGCCACCTTCGCAAGATCCCAAGACGTTTTGATCACAAACCTAAAGTTGTGATCAAAACGTTTAGTACATGTTACAATTAGCTGTTAAACATAATTAAATTAGCCGGTACTGGCACTTACACATATGCATGTAATGCATCTTATTCCATTTCCATGCTTCAAGACAATTTATGTTTTATGAATGGTCACTCAAGACTTGACCTCAGCCATTTTAACCTAGCCAAGCGATCGATCAATCGAGCTATATAATATTAACCAAAATAATTAAGTTTGCTTTCTAAGAATGTCTAATAATTTATATGAATATTTCATAGCTTCAAGAAGATAATAGACCACGTAGATTCAATTTTCTAATACCGATATAACAAAGACGCGTTTTAATAAAATTGTTATCAAGTTAAGTGGTATGTTTGGCACGCACAGCACGTTTCTCCGCTTGTTCATGACATAACAGATGGCGGTAGTGTCTGGAATAACCAACACCCACCAGATCCCCATATGATTTTAGAGTTGGTTTATAAAATTCCAAGGTAAGAGAGTGGTAAAGTTTGTTATGAATTTCTGCTGTAATATGTTTTCTTGCATTTCAAATACTGACATTAGAGCTGGCTAACATAGATTTTTAATATTCATATTTAACAGCTTTGCCTAGATTTTGATTTTTTAAGTATATAAAAAGTTAATACCGAAAATAAAATTTTCTGGCGTTTCGGAGAAAGTGTCTAGTATAGTATTAATCGTTTTCTGTTAATAAAAACTATTCAATTATATTTTTGTAGGCCTACCTGGTCATAGGCGGTATTATAATTATTAACACACGGAATGTCTTATATAGCAGACACAACAGAAAATTAATTAGTTGTAGCCGTTTAGAACCAACATGGTGCTAAATGTGTTAAACCAGGAACAATACAAGTGCGTTACCGACCACTAACATAAAAGCCATTCCAAACAAAAAATCTATCGTTGTCTATTAATTCCTTTTGGTAAGGACTGTAACCTCATACAAAAGTGCTACCTTCAAAATAGTCAACGCAGTTCGGTTTGCCTCAGGCGACAGGCGCTTCTCGTCACGTCCCCGCATCGTTGCAGATGCAAAACGAAACGTGTTTGACCGTTACGGAGCCGACACCTTGTGGTTACAGGTAACTGGCAACAGATATCGAGAATACTGGCTTGGGTTTTGTTGAGTATTGAGATATGAAAATATTAAGTAGATGGATGTTATTGATTGATGTCGTCAATCAAGGTCTTGTGACGGATATCAATGATGTTTTACTTGCCTCTGAAGTGGGATAACATGAAGTTCAAACAACATTATTTGAATCTTGCTAGTCTTCTGGACTAAACATCGTGTAACAATAGTAAGGTGAGTTCATATGCAAAAGGCGTACAGTGGACCAAATATTTTATAAAATATATTAGTTTTAATACAAATAAGTATTTATCTAAAATATAAGCCTGCAAAACATTGGAAAAAGTGTCGATACAGCGAATTTCGCATCAGATAGATAAGCTAAGTTGAATTAACTATAATGTCTCCCAAGCTTGCTAGTGCAAAAGCATATCCAAAATCATCTGTAAATGCCCGAGTAAAAATTTTTCATCATACTTGTATTGATATTATCATCACGAGGCAAAAATTAACTAAAATTATAATTTGGTTGACGACACGCAATAATATGTTTTTAGCTCACGGTATTATTCCTTACTAATAATACTTTACAAAGTTTAAATTACCACATAACTCACTGTTTTACCCCTGTCTTTAGTTCAAGTAAACAGAAGCATTTCACGTAAACAAAAAAATCTTATTACAAAGACAATGTTACCAGACTGACAGACACAGAGAGCGACAAATTTTCAACTATTCAAACTTTCACAGAGTTTATTAAGCTACAAAAGTGTATTTCTTTGCGTGGTGAAGCAACTTGAGCTTGCATTCACTGAATATCGCCGAAGTCGCAAGCACAAATAAAAACTAAATCAGGACTTTTAAAAAGTCAAACTCTCCTGCTAAGCACACTGCAATATCCCTCGAGGGTGACGAAGCAAATGTTGCATGGTAGACAAAATTTATTAGATTTTTTCACCCGTGCAATCAAAAATGAACCTAATTGTTTTGTCAGTTTAGTTGAGTTTCTCTTGAGCTTAATGAACAGTGACTAGGACTCGATGTTGGGGATTATTGCAAAAACTTTTGCATAGTGGGATTTTGACTCCAAATGGGCGATTTAGAGTCTCGCTCGGCTACTTTGGAATAATCCATTGAAACTTCACATCGGTGATTGGTCATTACATAAGTTATGTGGACTTTTGACCTTTGGTTGGTCTTTGTTAGTTTTTTATGGATCAGAAGTAGAATAAAAGTCGGTAATCGTGATCGTGTTATATGAATGAAGTTTGGTTAGATTTGCCATGAAATCTAATGTCATCGTTTACGTAATACCATCAAACTTACTATGAGGCAATGTCAGCAAAAATATGGAAGAGAACTCAATGAAAATGCTAGTATCCACTGAATATATACGTGCAACAAATCTATACTAATATTATAAAGGGAACAGACCATACACCATAACGAATTACAAATAGATAATAATTTAAATAATAGGTTTCTACTTGGAAAATCTTTGGTGTTTTTTGGTAGCAAAAGAATTCATAGAATTGAGGTCATAGTAGATGTTTATATTTCTGCTTCTCCTGGATTACATAGGATATCAACTTCAACATTCGTTAATACTAACAAGTTGGTCAGAAGTGGCTGAAAACTTTGTATTATAGTAAAATCTAAATAATACAAAAATATAGTTCGATTATTTAAACATATCTGACAGTAGTAGTATGAAACTTTATTGGTCTAATAAATTGATAGAAAAGCTAATATTTATGTTTCTATAATATTGTCTGATGTTTACGCGAATGTTATAGATTGAAATTAAACAAACTTTATACGGATACTTTATAGGATACTATTGTAAAACACTTTTCTAGTTACTGTTACTTCAAATTAAGCTATTTAAATTATACAACTTTAGATTTAATTTTCCTCTTTCCCCGACGTTTCAGTTGCTTTTCAGCAGCCATGGTCACGGGAAGAATGGTCTAATTTAAAATTTCTCCCTTTTAAGTCAATTTGTCGATTAACTTAAAATTTACATACGTTATCATATTATTCTGTTTCGGTAGTACATGCGACTACTTTATAAGTGATCTCAGCTTTGATACCCGAGTTGGGCAAAGTATTTTTCAGTCATAAAATTCTCAGTAGCTGCACATGATCTGGAACTGTGTCCGTTTGATGGCAATTAGTCTCGCCCCCTATAACGCGTGACCTAAAATTATAGTTGGCGCAATGTGCGTATAGTACACTCCTAACTGTATCCTGAAGGTAACCTAATATCCCGGAATGGGTAAGCAGAGGTGATACTGTGAATGTATAGGATGGATAAGAATGATTTTTCCATCCAGCAGGGCTGAACACACTGCGATCCCTTCTTTTCACGTTTTATTTTTCTAATATAATAAGGCATAACTATTTTGACATAATATTGTTTGTTAAAATAATACTTTGTCTTAATTGTTTTTGGCATAGAAAATCTGGTGAGCTCTTACTCGACCTTGCTTGCAAACCGAGTAATTTGTGACAATCCGATAAATAGGTTGCCGCGGTTTTTATTACAATCAATAAAAAAAAATGTTATGCGTAAATAGAATTAGGATAAACAAAAGTATGACATGAAATATTATGTCTTATAATTTTATGCACGTCGATAGGAAACTAAATACACTTTACTAATCTATCAACAAGTTTACAGTATAGAACTTCTATTCTTCTAACTTGTATAGTGTACGTACGGATACACACAAGTGCCAGCTGCTTTTCATTCTAGTCGAGGCAAGATTCATAGATGCGCGCAACCACTGCAACCACATGGCATTAACATTGCACGAGCAGTGAAAGCCTCCGCTCTAACATTTCCTACATTGGACTCCTAAATCTACCCGAAACCGGATTCCTATTAATATTCAACTTTCTCGCTGCGTCTGCTTTGAAAATATTATTTATCCAAAGAACTCCCCTTTTATACAGGATTTTTGATACAGCTTATGTTTACCAAATGGATTTACTGTAAGTACTAGTCGGTAATGTTTTGGAAGAACATTACTGAGTCAATTCGTAATGCACGTGACGGGGCATCAAAGCTTAACCACAGTAAGTAAGAGTCAGAACTGTAATACACTCGACTAGTCGCTCCAGTTGTAATCTATTGGTGCAAAATGACCACCATTCCAGATTCTCTGCTGTTCTTCAGAATTGTCTCATACAAACCCTATTTTACTTGCTATCAGTCACGTGTTTCTTCTAAATAAGGCATTTGCTATTTGAAAAAATTGGAACGTTGCAAGCATTGTAAATCTCTGAATCAAAGTGGCAGTCAATTAATAACATTATTTCTAAAAATCAGGTTTACATTTTCTGTAAAACTTAAGTCCAAAATCTGCTAGGGTCTTATTTGGCACAAGAAGTGAAAAAGATAAAGGGCCCGTTTCACATATTGTGCTAAGTAAGACCCTTATACTATATATAACCAATATGAGGTTGCTTGTATACAAATGTAAAATACAATTTCATTGTAATAAACAATATTCTCCCAAAATTTAATTCACCAAAAGCTAACACGATTAGGATTTATGTCACGAGAATTTGAGACGTGGCTAATTCCGTACGAACATAAAAGGCTTTGTTCCTAGATTAAACTAAAAAATAACATCCCCAAATTGAGTTACTTCCGTCACAGAGAATTTGAAAAAGTGGATTATATATTTTTCGCTATGGATAAAAGTGTTATGACCTCTTTTTTAGCGAATTTCAGACATAAGTCAGGCGTTTTAATTTTTTTTTATTTTGTTGTTATCTATCGTGTATATAGCTTAATGTTTTTAAGGCGTTTCGATTCTGTATTAAAATAAATACTAGTTTTAGAATATACTAGATTTCTCGCGTAAATAATATAATAATAATATAATAATATTCTACCACATACACACAACACCATCTAGCCCAAACTAAGCAGAGCTTGTACTATGGGTTCTAGACAATGGATAAACATACATATATACTTTTTTTTTGTAAATACATACGTATTATACATAGAAACACCCAGACCAAGACAAACATCCATGTTCATGCACACAAATGTTTGACTTGTGCGGGAATCGAACCCGCGACCTCGGGCGTGGCAGTCGGTTACACTAAACACTACGCCATCGAGGCCGACCGAATATAGGTTAGGTTAGTAGCAATACTTTTTCTGGATATAAGGTAGCCTATGTCCTTTCCTGTTCCCCTGACAAGGTGTATCCAAAATTTCATGATGATAGGTCGAGTAGCGTAACAAATAAATAAACTCACATTCGCAATATTTATAAGGATTTTCAAGCTACGGTTATTTTAATTTGTCTTCTAAAGAGAATGTTTCAAATTTGAACACGACTGTTGTTTTTTTTAAATGTATGTTATCTCATCTTTGCGGTATTTCTCAACACGTTTTGATGCATCTTTTTAATTTGCTCAACTTATAGTAGGGTTTATTTAACATTTCTTGGAGATCTGTTGGGTTTCGCAGTAAATTAATTAAAATTAAATAGTTCACAATAAATTGGCAATAAAAAATGTATTTAAATGAATTTTGGGGTACATAATTAATATGTGCATACACAATACCAGTTTTGTCTATTCCTGAAAAGTACGGCAGTGTATAATTTTTTTATTCATCTCCAGTTCTAGGAATAATTATTGTGTCATCGTGGTCGTACATTCAGACTTGGTACAACCATTTGTGGCCCACACGATTTTTTGTCCCGTGTGGGATTCGAAACCACAACACTCGGCGTAGTGACAGTGACTACTTAAACCACTACGACATCCGTGCAGTCAAAATTGGTCATTCATATTATGTTACTTTAGGTGTGCGTATTTAAACATTTAAAAAAATCAAAAGTACCAGTGGCGTACAATTATTCCCGAGTAAAAATATTTTATTTTAATATACAACTGTTTAAGTCAAAGTTGCATATTTCTATTAGCCTAAGTATCCTTCCAAAAATGCAAATTGACTACTCAAATTTCACCAGCCTTTTTTTAGGTTCCAGATTGAAGGAAGTCAATGTATTGCCATATACCTATTTGCTAGATTGGAAGATTCCATGTTGCTTCTAAGAATTGCCTAACAGTAAAACTCAATAAAACATTACCTGGCCTGGACATCGAAAAACGTCACTATTGCACATAAATATTTATTTATTTATTCTTAGGAACTCCAACAAAGGATACACACTACTTGCAATAATTACAATTTTTTTTTTATTAATTTGTGCTCCTTCAATTACAGGAGAACACGTGAGTACATCATCATATCATATTGTTTACATAAAATGTTTTATATAAGAAGTTTAACAGTTTGGTAAATTGACACGAATACAAATAAAAATTCAACAAAACACAATTAAAAAAATAAAAAATAATTATCATATAAATTTAACAAAAATAAACTCTAAATAAACAAGTGAGAATCGGCAATAAATAGCCGTAACTCTTAGAGTTCGAAAAAATGGTTCAAGTAATATGCAAAGGTCACGTGATACCACGTGACCTTGAGGTCAGAGGTTAAAGGTCATAGTCATTTCGGAGGTATATCCACTATGCTGAGTCGAATGGCGTTGACCGCGAGGATCTGGCTTTTACGGTTCTTGAGTTGAAAGTTGTATAACAGACGGACGGACAAATCTGTTATATAAGAGTTTTTCGAACTCTAAAAACCAAATAACCACCCGACCCAGAGATCGCATACACTACCGCTACACAAGGAGTCAATCCACAAATAAAAAAGCAAAATTATCCCAAGAAACCAATAAGATAGCCAAATTAAAATACAAAATAAATGTTCCATCCCAAATACTCGAGACTCCAATACACATTTGCCTCAAACAAACATTTATAAACTGTACATCGAAAAATGGAATCAGCGGTTTGGGGCAAATAGACGTAAGGGTAGCAGTACACTTGGCGAACAACATCGGCTATCAAACGAAACATCTGACCGTCGTCGTCTGAGCAAACAGCGCACATGGGTGTCCGAGCTATTTGCATTTGGCTACGGAACTGCTGACACGGCCAAGCAAATATGATTTTTATGTGGAAAGGGATGGACTTCCACAATGGATTCTATCGAAATACGTCTGTTATTGAAGCTCAAAAGAATGATTGAATGAATACAAATTCAGTTATGCATTGAAATTTATATATTATTCGTGCGGAGTTTTTTATGTTTGGTACAAAGAACTTATTGCTATCTTTAGAAATTGTACATGATACACAGTTGTTTACAAAAACGTCTTATTTTTTTATAAACCTGAAGTGATGTCGACAGTTTTTTAGAAATGACGACAAATAAATGTAATATATCGATAATTAAACGGGTTAATAAATTTAATATAATTGTTTTGGGTCTTTTCAAACCGCTCTCTAGATCTAACTAGACCGGAAAAAAACTGTTACATTAAAGAAATATTTTTTATTATTTTAGATACGTAAAAGCAAAATCTCGAATAATAATAGAATTTCTTTGCATCACTGTTGACTAGTAGTGTGCCGAGAAGACTGGCAGCATAGCAATGCTTATTCTTTCCGCTAAATAAAGACCAGCCCTCTGTCACGGGAAGTGTCGATCAGCCTTTTCGCTATAAATTAAATACAATGTACCACCAGCTTGGGATCCAGTATTTAAAATAGTCAAACCCAAGAAGTAAACCACAGCTAGACTTCATGATACTTTGAGCTCATTCTGCGTAAATAGAAACACCAATGATTAAATTATGTTCGGGTACTTTGAAATAACTACACTGGAACATTGAGATAACTACCATATTAGTCTCCCCGTGACCATGGCTGCTAAAAAGCAACCGAAACTTCGGGGGAAGTGTAAACTTAAATATAAATAGTTTTAACAGTTTTAATAATAATTTCATTAGCTCAAAAATTTTGTAAAGTTTAATAGTTGTAGTTTCTAAATTATGTAAAAAAGTGTCAAATAAACAACGCGATAAAATCCGTATATAGTAGTTTAATTTCAACATATATAGTAATTAAATTTAAAGGCTATTTGCTTAACTAGTAAACGTGAATCGTACGTAAAGTTTCCAACTGTAAGATCCCAGACCATTTTATTCCTAGACCACAAACCATAAAAGTAGCTCCAGTAACTGAAAAAACTTACTATCCTATTAGTTTACACAGTTTTAAGATGTTAAGACTTTGTGTTCTTAAGATTTTGACGGTCATAAGTTTCACTTTTTTTTTTGACCCAGTAAAATCCTTTATGGATACCCCCTCCCCCGTTTATGTGAGACTCTCCGCTCCTGAAGGGGGTCGGTATACACACTAAAAACCTGGGGTGAGCAGTCCCTCCGCCGACGGAGTGGGGCGGGATGGGGTCGCGTTAGCATTGCTCACCAAGGCCATCCCTCAGACGTGTGGGGCCGTGCAAGCCGGTAGAGAGTCCCCCGACTCTGTACCAGTGACCCCACTATACAGGAGCGAAAAGGCGGGCAAATCGCCTCCTTCTCGCTCCCGTCCGTCTGCGCCGGAGAGGGTCAGTGAGGAGGTTGTTCTCCCTGACCCTCTCCGCGGTCTCCTTCTGCGCCATGACAGCTTCGCAGAAGGAGACCACTGCCTGCCACGACCTCTCACCGCCGAGCATGGCGTTGATCACGCTCGGCAGGGAGAGATCTCCGCCTTTTATGGCCGAAAGCGTGTGCCGCTGCGGCCCCCACGCGGCACACGCCTCCAGCGTGTGGAGCGCCGTGTCTTCCGGCGCCCCACACTCGTGGCAGGCTGGGGTCGCCTCCCGTCTCGCGATCTGGTGCAAATACTTTCCGAAGCATCCGTGCCCGGAAAGCACCTGCACCAGTCGGAAGGTCAGCGACCCGAATCGCCGCCCTATCCACCCCCGGAGGACCGGGCGAATGGCCTCCACCGTCCACTGGCCCGGGGCAGGTGGAGCCAGGTCCTCCGTCCACCGCCTCAATAGAGCGGCCCGCGCCTGTCGCCGCATGCGTGCGACCTCCTCCCACCCCGGGGGCTCCCCGCAGGATCTCCTCGCCGCCACGAAGTGGTAAACTTCGGCGAGGATCTCCGCTTGTAGCTCCCAGGGGGGGTCACTGGCCATCACGCACGCCGCCGTCCAGGACACCGTCCGGTAACCGCGTATGGCCCTCGTCGCGACGACCCGCTGCGGACGTCGCAGCAGGGTTTTATTGTCGCGACTAAGGGCGTCCGCCCAGACCGGTGCCCCGTAAAGGGCCATACTCCGGATCACTCCGGAGTACAGTCGGCGACAGATGGCATTCGGGCCACCCACGTTGGGCAGCAGCCTCCCCAGGGCGGCCGCCGCTCCCAGGACTCTTGGGGCCAGCTGGGTGAAGTGTGCCCCAAAAGTCCACCTCCCGTCCAGGATGAGACCCAAGTACCTCATTTGGGTCCCAACCCGGACCAGGACCCCGTCCAAAGTTTCACTTTGACCTAAATCAACAAAAATTAATGATTAATTATTGACCTTGGCTTTTAATGTGCTATTGTGTTTTTAGTACCAACACAGAGTTCGGTAACCTACCCGATTAACTAAAACATAACCGGCAAAATCTAAATGAGATGCGCTTCTACTGCTTGATAAACACCGAGCACATCTCCGGATACACGTAGTGTAAGCATTACTGTATAGGTATGGAAATAATTGACGCAGAACCAGTAAGTGATCGGTACCTAAAATGACCTAAATTATCATAGAATTGTACGGCTAATAAATAATTGTAAGGCTTTAGATGTCTTTTAACAGATCGTAACACCTGCTAAACAGTACAATAAGAATCTACAAAGATTCCTAAAGGCGCTTAATTTAAGACTGCGCCGAGCGTAAGACAGATAATGACAGAGCTCGTGCGGCACATATTCAAATCGGCGCGCGGCCGCCATAGAAAAAGTGTATGGAGGATTTGAAGTGCTTTTTTGATAAATATGTATCTTTATTGTCAACCAATAACTTAAATATTTGGAACGGACAAATTGTAATATAACTATTTATTTTTCGTTTAAGCTGTAAAATAGGATATATTTCTACTGTTATAATCTTAAAATCACGTAACACGAGCTTACGTTTTTGCATTTTTCGTACACATTTACGTAATTTTGTAGGCGAAAATATTAATTATTTTAAGTTTTTTACACGGCGTAATTGTAAACACTCATTGTTATGGTAAATGTGTATTATATATTTGTATTAAACAAAAAGTGTTGATTTTATTCACTTAACTGTGAACTCCTGTCTTGGCACATTTTGCTTGGTGCAGTCTTAAATATAAATAGCATTAAGTCTTCACTTGTCGAAATTACCTTAACGTAGATCTTTAACTTTATGACAGTACTTCAAACTGTTTCAGAGCCGCGGCAGTGATTGCTAGTGTTGTGCATAAGGTCTCGGGTTCGAATCCCCAATTGATACAACAAAAAGCTGTTGTGTTATCTATCATGATATTTGCAATAGGAGCCCAGAGTTAAAATTGTAACTAAACAAGCACGTAAAGCCGTTAGTACTACGCCTTATCTCTCACCGGTCGTTTTGAATGACTATCCCATGAGAGTATAAGTGTTAGGGAATAGTGAGTGCACTTTTTTTGGCACGCAAATGACGCCTGGTCGTTTGACCAAGCACCATTACGATAGGCGCGCGTGACCGAATTTTGGTCTAGAAGACCTTAGTGGAAACTGTAAACAAAGGCGTACGACTTCTTTTTTAAATCTATTAAAAAGGAGCAGTAGGATCGTTGAAATAAAGAAAGCTTAATTATAACAAGTTGTTTGAAACAATTAGTTTAGTTTTATTGAAATATGACCGAAAAGGTTCAACTAGCGTTCTTAAATTAAAGTATACGACAAAAGTAATGGGTGTTGGAAGGCTCTTTGTTCTAAAGAAGACGAATGCTAATGTTTGTACTTCGCAAGTCTTAAGAGCGGACGCTTGTAGTTTATTTTATCACAATTAGTTTATTAGTAAAATGTATAGGGTTTTGTTAATTATGCGCTTTTACTTACAGGGTTGGTACTGTTATATATTTATTTTATATTGTGGGTACATAACAAATAGATTACAACATAATATAGTGAGAGACCGTTGTATGTATCTTATGTGAGGGCCAGTCAGTGCAGACCGGCGACACTTCGACCCAGTGGGATCTTTTGTGTCGACACTCTCCAAATAACGACTGCCATAGATGTTCATGGCAGCCGGGACCGACGGCTTAACGTGCTCTCCGAGGAACGGAGCAGGCGATAATTGTCAATCAATTTTATTTTATTTTATTTTATTTTATTTTATTAGGAAAACTTACAGCTAGCTTATACAATAAGAAGAAAAATAAATACAAGAAGGCCATTTACAAGTTTCCACAGATAGAATCACAAATAAACTAGATTTAAAGTAACTGTCGGTAGACGGTTCAATACATTAAATTATTAGGTATGTACATTAACATGCACACGTAATATAAGGCACAAAGGTTCAAAACAAAAAAAAAAAAATAGAAATTAAACATAATTAAACTTGCCACAGCATTTCTGTTATGCACAACGAAGGTAACAATACAGCCTATATAATATTATAAAAAGAAATCATTATTTAACATTTTCTTTAGCTTCGAAACACTGGTATCAAATAAGTCAATATCTATCTGTCGCGCGATCTCGTTAAAAGACTTGCATGCACGTATTATAAATGAATTTTGCCTATAAGTTGTCCCAGCAGAGGGAATGTGCAGAAGAGTGGGCCTTCGTAACCGTGACGAATGGGTTACTAAACCTAATTTACTCAACAGCTCGGGACAATCGACTGCTCCCTGAGCGATCTTTGCAAGATATGCAATGTCAGCAATGCGCCTGCGCTCTTCCAACGTTAAAAAATGGAATTTTTTACACCTTGTGATATAATCTGGTAAATATGTTTTCGTCTTAAATTGTAGGAATCTCAGAAAACGTTTTTGGATCCGTTCAATTCTGTTTATATATACCTTGTAACTCGGATTCCACACCTGCGAGGCATACTCTAAGTGACTGCGAACAAACGCACAGTATAAGATCTTGAAAGTCTTTACATTTTTAAAATCATAAGAAAACCTAAGCATGAAGCCAAGTGCCTTAGTCGCTTTAGTTACAATATTATCGATATGAAAATCAAAGAGCAGCTTGTGGTCAAATATGATTCCCAGATCTCTAACTGTGCTCGACCTATGTATTATTATGTTATTCAATTCGTAATTGAAAACGAAAGGATTTAGCTTTCGAGTAAAAGTACTAACAAAGCACTTAGATACATTTAAGTCAAGACGATTTTTTATACAATAATCATTTAGATTATTTAGATCTCTTTGAAGGTCATTACAATGCTGCATATCTGAAACAGGGCATAGGATTTTCATGTCGTCCGCGTATAGAATGATCTTAGAGCGAGTGAAACAAGAGCCTATATCGTTGATAAAGATGGTGAATAGCAAAGGACCGAGGAGAGAACCTTGCGGAATTCCTGAAGGAATTTTTACAGCTAATGAGCTATAGCCATTCAGAACAACTGTCTGGCAACGGTTCTCTATATATGAGGTAAACCATCTGAAAAGATTACCTCTGATTCCCATCTGTAATAGCTTCTGCAAAAGAACGTTATGGTCTATTCTGTCAAACGCTTTGCTGTAGTCTGTGTAGACTACATCTACTTGAGAAGGTTGGGACATAAAGTGCGTCAAGAAGTCAGTGCATACAAGAAGATTTGATACTGTAGACCTATATTTTAAAAACCCATGTTGATACTCGTTGAGTGCATGGCGAATAGCATGATAGACCTGAGAATGCACAATCTTTTCCAAGACCTTAGCTAGCAGGCATAGTTTGGAAATTGGTCTATAATTTTCAACCTGGTCTTTAGGACCCTTTTTATGTACCGGAGTAACAAACGCCTTCTTCCATATAAGAGGCACTATACCCTCGCCGAGAGAACGTCTAAATATAATAGTTACTGGTACTGTAAGGCTTGGAGCGCAGCTGACTATAAGTATAGGAGGTATGCTATCCGGGCCAGACGATTTATTTAGGTCTATGGTTTTCAAAAGCCTAAAAACTTCGGGTTCAGAAACTTCGACCGTGCTAATATCAGCCACAGAATGGTTTTGGTAATAATCATTTGTATCGGCCTCATCGCATCTGATACTGTCACCTTGACGAAAGTTACTAAAAAAGAAATCGTTAAACATACTGCAGATTTCATTCCCTAGCCCTGACGAGCTCTGACCATATTTTATTATGGCTGGATATGTACTACAACTTTGTTTACTCTTTATGTAGGACCAGAAGGCTTTAGGAGATTTAGAAATCGTGTTTTCAATAAATGTAGTATACATATTAAACATATCCTTTTCCAACTGTTTTGCACGGTCACGCAATATAACAAAAGATTCAAAATCAGACAAATTGCCATACTTTTTATATTTCGCATGATACTTAAATTTCTCCTTCAAAATTTTAATAAGCGGGGTCTTATACCAAGGGGGATACTTCTTTGTTGTTCTTGTCACTTTGGTGGGTGTATACCTATCTCGCAGGTTATTCAGCCTTGAGTAAACCAATGCCAAAGCGTCATCTATTGTACCCTCACACAAATCTTCAATCCAATTAAAACTATCTAAATGTTTCGATATAGACTTGAAATCAGACAAGTGATACATGTATTTAGTTCTCGACTGAGCTTGTAGTGAATGATACTCAACAAAATTTGCATAAATAGAAATGGCAACATGGTGGGGGTCTTCTGGCACCAATGGGTCTAGACATTTTTCAATTAATAAGTGATTATTACAAAAAACTAAATCCAATATACGGTTATTTAAATTATTATGGGAATTATATTGAAGTAAATTACAGCTATTTAAAATATCAAAGAATTCTAATTGTGTTGGCCCCTGAATATTACATGGTTTCAGGGAAAATCCATCATCAGACTGATCCCATACCAAGTTAGGTAAATTAAAATCGCCTAATATAATAAAGGAGTCTGAAATGTTGTCCATGACAATATCATTTAGCCTATTATAAAAGGAAGCCAATTGAGTGCACAAAGAACGCCCCTGATTTTGTTTACAAATATATGTAACACATAGGTGTAGTTTGTAGGACATTTTCGGCTTTGAATACTTAAGTATCAATGTCACCCACATGTCCTCTGCACTGGAGCACCAGTCTTGGCGTATCTCGACAACAAACTCACGTCGGACTGCGATAAGCACTCCACCTCCTAATGTCTGGTTAGTGCTAGCGTAATCCCTATCGCGTCTCCAAACAACATAGTTGTCACCGAATAACTCCGTACTGCAAAAATCATCCTTAAGCCACGTCTCCGTCAAACATATTACGTCGTAGTTATTCAATGACACATTTCTTATTAAAGCAGATGTTTTTGTTCGCAAGCCGCGAACATTTTGGTAGTATATTTTAACAGGCATTTTTATCCGTATAAAAAGTTAAGCGAGAAATAACCATTAGCAGCCAATACATTACATAATTTATCAAATAAACTCACAGACTGTGTCCCATCCGAGATCCAATGCATACAGAACGATACGATTCCATAATATATTATAGGAGTAAGAGGCGGCAAATATACAAATGAAAGGCTATCCGCACTATTATCTAAATACAATACGGCATTTAACGAAAAAGTAAGTCATAAATGTGACAAACAAAGTTAAGAAAATATATTTTAAAATAAGGTAACAAATAAAATAAAAATATGAAACATAATTTGCAATAAGCAGCTTTAAACTTAGGAGCGTAAGGCATAATAAGGCAGTAATTAGCGCAGGTCGCAAGACCGGTCCCGAGCGATGCGAGAACAAAAGCGTCGTAGGTACTCACTGTTATTGAATAGTAACCGGTCGACGTTGCAATGTTTCTCAAGCTTGCTGTGTTGTACAATTGTGATATAAAGTAAATAAGGCGGCGGCGGCGAATTAATGACAGTTTTAAGATATCTTTTTCAAGTCCGATTCCATTTTGATGGTATACGTAGGGGAAGTAATATTTTTTTTCACCAATATCTTGCAGTTTTTTACCCAAATGTAAGAAAAAATTTTCTCCTTAGCCAGTATCTTCGCTTTATTGAGAAGCTGTTTATTATCAAGCGTTAAATGATCGTTGACAAATATCTTGCTATCACTTTTGAATCCTAAGTCCATCGCTGACAATGTCCTACAAGATCTAGCAGCGGTTACGAAATCATCCCTTAGGTATCTACTGTGTAGTGATACAATGATGTTCTTCATGTCCTTGTTATTACGCTGTGGAACACGAACAATGTAATTTATGTGCTCCTTTGACACGTTGCAGTTAACTTTAGTACCGATTTTAGATACTATATCGAACAGATTTTCGCTGGCAGTTACAGGAACACCCTTAATCTCAACGTTGTTCATACGGCACCTTTGGTCATTATCACTTATGGCAGTTTCAATTTTCTCCAATCGAGTCTGTAAGCGAGTCACATCCTCTCTTGTCTTCTGCAGCGACTGTATTTCCCGGTTTACTTCTGTCAGCTTCTCGGAGAGTTGATCGATAGACGTATGAGCGAAAGACAGAGAGGTTTTAATCTCCATCATCTCCCCTTTTATAGCTTTGAGGTCAGAAATATCTGCTTGAATCGCCTTGACGCTCTCTATTAGCTCCGGCAGTGACGACATTTGATCCGTCAGTTTCTTGAGTTGCTGATGAATACTCTCCAGATCGTCATGACCTGATGCTTTTACTACTCCAGCGTTTTCAGGGACTAGATTTGAAGGGCTTACTCCGCCTGTCTTGCAGGTGCTACATTTCCACACCTTGGCCTTTTTCTCACCAAGCTTACGGTATCCTGCCTCGGAGATTCCGGCACAGGGAAAGTCGTACTTATTTAGGCACTGGGAACATTGTACACCATCTCTTGCTTCGGTATTACAGCGGTTGCAGGTAAACATATTATTAAATAGCAATTAGTGCCCGACACGAAACTTTGAGAACCGCAAACTTTTGTCGACTTATGATGATACGTTATATCGCGCGTGTGTTCGGTTTAGCGTCTACCGACGTACTGTATGTATGTACAATACGCACATAATTTCGAAAAGTCATATAACTTACGAAAGTCAGAGGTGCGCGACGTGGGTTCGAACCCGATGCCCTCTGCATTGCAGTCTGTTGGTCTCCCCACTGAGCTATCGCTGTTATTCAGAGAGACCGTTAAACTGTTATGCCGAGGTCACGAGTTCGATCACAAGGCACTCACCTCTGACTTTCGAAATTATGTCTGTATTAAATAGATAATTATGGCTCGCCTTAATGATGAAGGAAAGCATCGAGAGGAAACCTGCATGTTTAAGAGTTCTCCGTAATGTTCTTGAAGATATTTGAAGTTTGCCAATCCACACTGGGCAGTGCGGCGTAATGGACAATGGGCTAAACCTTTTCACACTGAGAAGTTGCCCGTGGTCAGCAGTGGGACGGTTCATGTACAAGGTTGATATTATTATATAATATATATTAAGAATTTATAATACGTGAAGAGAAAACAATGTACCCCTATTTTAGCATATATATGGCTTAATTTAAAAAATGCGTAGGTATATCCATTTTGGCGTATTTTGCAGGTAGGTGGAGAAGCTGTATATATTACTGAATAATTTTCAAGGAATCTGAAAAAGAATTTTTAATCAACAGTTTTATAATAATTAAATAAATAATATTATAAAACTGTTGATTAAAATTAATTTTCTTTTAAATAATGCAATAAAGCTCTTGCTATAATAAAACCTAAAGTTTTTAAAATTAATTAGGCTCTAGATATTGCACGCACGGCGATGAGTTAGATTTAGCATAAGAGATAAAGAGATATTACTATACTTAGATAAAGTTTATATAGAAAAGAAAAACATATCATATTTTTTATTTTCTTTTTTTTAAAAGCAAGAAATACTCAGTATTAATTCTACGTTGTCTGGGGTACCTTTACAACCCATAAACAACGGACACAAAGAACAGTCGGAACTGGAACAACAATTTGTAGATCACACAATTTTTTGTCCCGTGTGTGGATCGAACCTATAACATTCGGCGCAGACGCAGTAGCCAGGTGGCTACTGAAACCATTACGCCATCCGTACAGTCAGAAACAATCATTCAAATATAAAACGAAAATGCTCCTGGGCGACCATTAGTATAAATTAAACGCTTAATAATAAACTTATTAAATATGCACAATATTTTCTACAGATAAGACATTAAATTAAAGTTGAAATAGTATCTCTATCTGATTAGAGAGAGATGCGGCATGAAAGTTGATATAGTGACAAGAATAGAAAAGGGTATGTTAAGCTGGTTTGGGCATGTAGAAAGAATGGACGAGGAAAGACTGACTAAGAAAGTTTATAAGGCTAGTGTGAATGGAACAGTCACAAGAGGAAGACCTAGGCGAACGTTTCTTGATCAGATCGGAGGCGTTCTGGACAAAGGCCAGGTTAAGAGCACCTTGAACCGACGGGCGTGTATGAGGAATGTGATGAAAGTGAATGAAGCCAGAGAAGTGTGTCAGGATCGTAGCAAATGGAAGTCCGTAGTCTCTGCCTACCCCTCTGGGAAACAGGCGCGAATCTATGTATGTATGTATGTATGAAATAGTAATTTAATTGGATATTACCTAAATGGAATAAGACTAGAACATAAATAATACATACGAGTACATTCAATTTAAAATAATATAAAAAATAGTGTAATAATTAATTTATGCAGAGATTTATGTGATATATAAAACAGCATCCTCTCTTCTACATTGTCGTGCCCTACAGGGCCCATATTGTACCTACTGTGATATTGTAACACCTTTATATAACATATGAAAAGCAATAAAGATATTGAGTATTAAGTAAATATCAAACATATTAGTAGACATTAGACCCTGATCCTAATTTATTATATCTGACGAAATTATAAAAACAAAAATATAAAAATAACGTAGCAAATGAAATAAGATATTAACTACAAGGTAAGTTATAACAAAATTAATTAAATCATATTTTAATAAGTACCGCGCAAGCGATGACTTTGCCGCTTAAGCGCCGCGCTGAGTAATACAGTGGGTTTGAATCCAACACGAGAGAAATATTTGACTGATCCACAAATTTTGTATCTGAGTTTGGGTGTATTGTGTCTCTAAATTTTATGTTTACGCCAACACATAAAAATTATGATTAGTCGGGGGGACTAGGAATAGGCCCTATGGACCCTATGACCCTATGTACAGGGGGATAGTAGGGCATAAATTTGTTTATATTTGTAGTTTCGTTCTTCGGCGAGATCACGATCCGCATGTGAAAATCATTTGCGCGGCCATGCCAGCTCTGGTAACGTCGAAGAACATAGTTATAGGCTTAGTCGGTATGACCGGAATGCCTCCATCTTTTCCCGGGTGAGTCCGAAATAACCCCACCGGGCCGTCCCCGCGGAGTGGTTTGCGTCAATGCATTTACACAGGAAAAAAATTACAAAAGTGCCTATTCCTAACTCGTTCCTTAATTTTAATTTAGCATGTTTGCTACAAAGTAAAGTCTATTTTATATTTTAAATCTAATATTATATATAACCTTATTTTACGAAGTTGGCAAGCAACTGCTTACCTCTAGGTAAGATTAATAGGTACTATGCAGTGGTAAGCACTTACTAAAAAAACCGCTTACTAAGTACTATATAACATTTATAGAGGCTTGCAATATCAGTATATCCATCGCGCGTTGCAACCCCTCTAATACACAATTCGGAATGCTGCTACCAGAAGTCACAAAGATCTCAAGTACAATACCTAGGTCTAGTGTGATTGGGTTAGTCTGTCGTCGTCGGCAATTAGTCTCTTATTTTGTAGGACCTAAAACATAGTCGATTCTATCCACTTCAGACATATAAGCATAAGTCGATGAATGTATGTATCTATTGTAATAAGTTTAAAATCCTTAGAATAAAAGGTACATAACATGGACTGCGCTTCATTTAGAGACGAAAGCATATCACGGACGATGCAAAGAGGCCAGCACTATTAGTTTATAATATATTCGTTAAACCACCAACACCACTATAAACCAAAGAAATAATGAAAGAAAACCCAAGAACACTTTGTACGACACAGCAATAGACCCCGGGATCTAACGCTATCATACGCGACGGGAACAACGAAACAATTCTTTGCTTTATTTTGCAGCGAAATAAAATATCCTTAAAACTTTTCTCAACATTCTTCACCATCTCTACCAATTGTACATATGAATTCATCTATACGAAAATTGAAAGCTTGACTGCATGCAAGGAAATGTTCAGCGTACTGACGCCGACGAGTGCGTTTGTAAAACGAACGACTTTAAATGTCACTTGTGAACTACTCAGTGTAGGGGTAACTTAATAAAGGGTACTACACAATAATGGAGGAAACTTTAACGAAATAAATATGACTGAAGTATTGCTAAGGCATTCTGCCTACGATACATTTTTGTTGAAGATTTTAGACTTTTGTAATGTCTATATTTAATATAGATTTGGGCTACCGGTCTCAATTGCATTGTAAAGTATTTAAATACGTACTAGTAATAGACTATTGGTCCGTATATCTCCAAAGGGAAAAGGAAATAACATCGAACCCTCATTTTGAAATATATAATTTAAAATGACAAATAATTAAAGAAATATTCGAGCAGTTAAATATTTGTGATATATATCGTAAATGATTTCCTATGAACACATATGATATACAGGATGACCAACATTTTGATATAAAATATTGCGTATGATTTTAGTTAATTGTAGATACTTGTGTAGATGAAACCTCTGCTTACTCTTTCAGGGGTATAAAGACGTAAATGTCATTGTATGTGTGTAGTTTTTGGTTTCTAGCTGAGGCAAAATGTGACTTACTGATCTACTTTACTCACATGCCATTATATTAATAATTTCCTCTGAAGAGTCATTTCGTTGCTGTTTTGTGACTTAAATGTGATAAACATACTTTTACGATTATACTTCTAATCACAGAGTATATTTTAAATTACCAAAGATTGCAACATGCCATAATAATATAATACCCGTACTTTTCGTGTCGTAAAAATAGTCTGATGATGTCTTCCTTTTTAACCACTCACTGGCACTAAAAACGCTAAGAAAAACCAATAAAACTTTGTGTCACTCAGGAATTGAACCACCGATAAGTAATAAATAAATATGAACGCTAATTAAAAAACGGCAATTATTTATTTATTAATAATTTTAAATACGACTTGCGAATTGAGAACTAATTAAAAAAAAATGGTTTTATATTACTATTATTTCAATTTTTGTAAGGTTTAAAAGTGAAAGAGTGACTATATGTAGCTATTTCCAGTATTAATTTCAAACAAGTTTTCAATGCTAATAAATAAGTTTCACTTTGGACATTTTGTTCTTTCTGACTATGTGTTATTCGGATCCCTAATAGAAAGGAAACACTAAAATCTAGACAATAAACATAAGATACTTTCATCAACATGAACAATATGGCCTATTTCTAGAATGTAGAAAACCACGAATAGACCTTATAAATAATAGAACATAAACCATTACATATTTTTAAAACTAACTTTTAAAAGCATTGGCTTTTAAGTGCATAAGTGTGTGAGTATGGAGTAACTCCGAAGATATATTAGTGCGACAACAAATCTAATTTAAATCTTCGTAACAAAGATTTAGAGTTCAATTTTGTATGGGGAGATATACGGTGGAGGGTTCTTTACAATTCTTTTAAACAAATTGCATTGCGAAGATGTTGTTTGGTAGTTTTCAAAAGGGGTTTTGTGCTTCCTGTATTACCTAGTTTCAGCCGAGTTTTGAAAGACATCGCACCGTTTAAGTTTTGATATATGGACATATGAATATGCTGAAGTGAGTTTTGTTTCTAGTTTATTTCGAAGCTGATCTTGAAGCAATAGAAATAATGTCATAAGTGTACCGGACGGGCGAACTCGGGGCTGAGGTTACTATGGCGATGGTTACGATAACAGCCGTCAAGTCGCTGACGTCCTATACACGGTGTGTGGACTGTACTATAGCGGTTACTGGTCTCGGAGTGGAGGCGCTGAAAGGCGTGTCATACGATGTGCGGGTCGGGACTTCGATAAATAATACACATGCTTCACTGTTCAGTTGTCTTGAGGTTTCTGGCTGGCTCCATTCGGTTCTTGAGGCTTGAAGATGAGGTTTCTTGAGCACCTAATATCGATCGATACGGTGTCGCTTAGGTACCCCAGATCTTTGCTGTAACGAGAGCCGGCCAGAAACCACTGTTCAACAATTTTATTTTATTTAAAAAATTACACATTTCTGCTTATAACTATGGAACTATGCTAGCTAGCGTGATGGTACAACCAGTGCCGCGTAGGGCACGAAAAGACCTAGCTAGTGCTATAATGTTTATCTTTCGGAAGTTAGGTCTAGGTATAGATAACTTAGGTTTTATGCTAAAAATCTAAGCTGCGGTCATATTTACAAAGAGAAAAAGTTTAATAACTTCATAACTATGATATATAGGAATATAATTCCTTCAACATCCTATAGCGCCTTTCTTAGCGCATAAATAAAACACAATAGGTAAAACGTTTTATTAAAGCCTTATGACCTAGGAACCCTGATATACCTAACTTGAACTAAAAAATGTACATTTTATCAGTAATGTTTACATATTCACAAAATATTTCTATAAACTATAGGAGAAACACAATATTACGTTATTTACACTATTTAACTATATTAATTAGGTCTATATGTGACCTAATTCGACACTATTTCTGAACTATAAACTTTATGGATACAGTATACTTAAATAACACGTATGAAATTTATAATCATAATATGAATCTTAAGTTACTGTTGACGTTGTCGCGAACAATAAGTAATAAGTAAAATCATAAACCTTAGAATGAAATTTTATGTGAGCCTTCTATGACCAGTTTAAATAAATACTATTAGTATTAGGAATAAACTTGCTTATTGATAAGAATGCATCTTATTTGACACCACCATAGTAAAGAAGCCAGAATTTGTGTCGTAGTATATAATCTTTAAATTGTCTCATCTTAAATATTTCGGAAATGGAGTTACCATTGTATATGGTGTGGATTGATAACCAATGTCCTTAGTATAAACGCCATCCTTTGAAAGAACGTTCACGTAGTAATTTTTCGAAGGCAATCATAACTCCGACATCCAAATGTTTTTGCAAGACTAGCAAGAATCGTTGATCGATTGTTTCCTAGATCAGCCCAATTTAAAAAACAACACACACACTGGGATTAAGTCCTTTATCGCAGGGGATGACGGGCACAAATAACACCCAGACTAGGAACAACTATTGTAGATCAGACAATCTTTTGTCCCGTGTGGGGATTGCGCCAAGTGCTGTGTGTTCCTTCAACACTCGGCGCAGAGGCAATGGCGAGGCGACCACTTAAACCACTACGCCATCCGTGCAGGTTATAATATTGAAACTTTATTTCGAACAGCGGTTTGAACTGCTAGTTCAAACCGTTGTTCGAAATAAAGTTGCAGCATGGGACTGCAACCAATAGGATTAAGCTCTATGTCACTGGATATTAACACAGCAGGTGAAATATAGGATACTAGTTTTTACCCGCGGTTTCACCCGCGTAAGTCCCGTTCCCGTGAAAATATCGGGATAAAAGTAACCTATGTGTGAATTGAAGTCTTCAGTTATCTACATACTAATAAGTACTAGTAACTACATAATAAGTTTTATCGCAATCGGTCCAGTAGTTTTTGCGTGAAAGAGTAACAAACATCCGTACATCCATACAAACTTTGGCGTTTATAATATTAGTAAGGAAGTATCCCTAACTATTTGCTATTTATGTGTATTCGCGAAAACGAAAAAGGGATTTTTACTTTATTTTTCGTAATCTGGATTTTCTGGAATCGGTTTCTTGATGCTTATCTCAAATTTTACGACTCAGAGTTTATATTAAATGCTTCTTTCCATGCATTTAAACATTTACTCACGCATTTATGATTTCAAACAACTTACAACACAGAAACCTATATGGTTCTTCGAATTTGATCATTAAGCCTTAGAAAATATGTGCCAGATATTGTCTCAGAATCTTCCAGCTCAGTACTTAAACCCAATCGACTTCACAATGTATGAATCGACAAAGGCGATGGAAACGAAAGCAAAGTCATTAATTCTACGGAGAAGAAATTAAAATCCGATACGACACAAAATTTCCTCTTTTTGCCACTAGACAAAGATTATCCTTAAACCAAATTTCCCACACTCAACTTAGAGCTCTATTTGAATAAGAGTACGGTTGATTTTAAAAAGTGGTGTTACGGTAGTTATGCTGAAAAAAGTGGTCAACAAAGAAAGTTTCCAATTTAATTTGCCGAACACTTCTTATCTTTTTTTAGTATTTATCTCCGTTTGATTACATTAAAGTGAAATGTTTTTTCTCGTTTACTTCGCGGACGTGCTAATTTCACGCCGATACTGGACACTTGCGTTCTTTTTGAGGTAGATTTGAAGGAAATTCTATGTTGCTTTGGTTAAGTATAATGCAAAATGAAGAACCAATATTAGATAATGGCCAAGTCCAAAATATTACGCGGAATGGTAATGGTATTAGAAGAAATTAATCTACGAATACTTTTATTGCTCAGAAAATTCAAAATCTTACTGTGCTGGCCATCATTAACTGCTAAAATGAGGATCAATTGGAAAATAATAATAATATAATATCAGCCTTGTTTGTAAACTGTCCTACTGCTGCCACAAGTTCTTCTCTGTATGAGAACGGTTAGGCCATGTATGTATGTATCTTATACGGGGGCCAGTCAGTGCAGACCGGCGACACTTCGACCCAGTGGGATCTTTTGTGTTGACACTCTCCCAATAACGACTGTCATAGATGTTCATGGCAGCCGGGACCGACGGCTTAACGTGATCTCCGAGGCACGGAGCAGGCGATAATTGTCAATCAATACACACATAATTTCGAAAAGTCACATTACTTCCGAAAGTCAGAGGTGCGCGACGTGGGTTCGAACCCGAGACCCTCTGCATTGCAGTCTGTTGGTCTCCCCACTGAGCTATCGCTGCTCAACGGTTAGGCCATAGTCTTCTCATATGTTTAGTGTTTGATGCAAAAAACAAAGGTTTCATTATATTATGATAGGCGTTGCCAAGATTTACATTAATGAGTAAAATCTGCCCGCAGCTTCGTCCTTGTAATTCTTACGGAACCACATTCCGAGGTATAAACTACGTGTTAATTTCACACATGATCTATACGTATGCCTAGTTTTATATAAATCCGTAATGCGTAATTGTGTATCAAACATCTATTATTTTATTAAACACAACAATATACATCAATATAATTATAACAAAACATAGTTTATCTGTTTAACTCATTCTCGATGTTACTGAAACAAAGATTATAATTATAGCAAATCGATCTGTTATGAGCCTCGCCAAGGTTAGGTTTTTAAAAAAAGAAACTCGATAATTGGATTGAGACAACCGTCTAGGATGGCTTTTAGGATGAGACTGATTGAATGGATGGGCGCTTCGACTATGAAAAGATAAATGCTAAGTAAGCAGAAGGAATGTGTGGTTTGCAAGAAAGGGTGCATTACATATCTATAACACCTCCCAGGGGTAGACTAAACATCGGGGTTGTAATTTCGATGTTTAGGAGAGGTAATTTAGAAAATTTATATATTTCGTCTAATACTAGGAGATGGCAGGTTATCAGTTTCAGAATTTCGTTTATTAATCTTTATAGAAACTACTGCTTCAGGATCTGGGGATTGGTCTATGGGTGAGTCTACTGAAGTTGATTGAGGGAATATGGGAAAGCGATGGGAGAGACGGTTGTGCGATTTAATGTATAAAAACAATTTAAAAATACAGAAAATAGAAATAACACAAATGAGTACAATAATAATGATTGAGTAATGAGTCTCGTATCTAATTAATGGATGTTGATTTAGAATTTTGTCAGTTTCATCAGACATCGATTTTAATTTTGATTTAGTTTCCATCGTGAAATCGTCTAAATCAATGTTTTGTAATTTAAGAGGAGGCTCATTACCTATTATATCTCTAAACTTATCTAAATTACAACAAGAGTCATTTATAATGTTAAAATCGGGGTGTATAACAGTAACGTTGATTTTAATGTTTTTAAATCTAGGTAATAATTTTGTACTTTTACAATACGCGATACAGTTGTTTGGGATACTTAGAATACCTGTACCGACAATACTTATGTCAATAAGTTTTTGGTTTAGACATTCGATATAAAGTTTATTACTTATAGATTGGACATAGATCCAGTTATTATTGTAAAGTGGTTTCCACAAGTCTATATGTCCATGAAGGAATTTTGTTTGACACTGCACTGGTAAAACACTTATCACATTCGATATTAACTCACTTTCGCAACTCGGCTTCGCGGTGCTCGGGAACACCGTCATGACGTCACAGATGTACTCGCGCGAGCTTATCGCTATGCATTCCTTAAGTGAGTCGAGTTCACAATATTCTGATTTGTCTTTGGTCATTGCTATGTATTTACTACTAGGTATTATAAAACTAAAAGAGTTTGGGTTTACACTGTTGTGAGGAGTCGGTAAGCCAATGCTGTGAAATAAACTGTATTCCTTAGGCGATACTAGCGGTATTCTTAAAATAAAAACTATCTTGCTATTCAAACTGTAGGACAGTACATTAGATATGTTCAATAAACTATGAATATTACGTAATGCTAAGCTTACAGGTAACTTAAAATCTACAGGTAAGTATTGGTAGTTATCGACAATTTCTTGGTATAACTGCACAGGCGATAATACGGCCGGGTGCAGGATGTTTTGGCTACATAACATAATAGCGTTTGTTATATCTTCTAACTGAAATGATAAGCTAAGCATGGATGCTTCTAAACTGTTCAAGATTGAATTAATGGTTGATTTAATATTTAAATCGTTAGTAATTATTGACATATTTTTTAATTTTATGGAGAAATTGTCGATAGCTTGGTTAAGGCTGGCCTCATTATACTTAATTTCGTGTAAGGTGTTATTAAATTTTGATAAAATTGAAGACGTTACTAATATGTTTTCTTTCATTAATGAACCCAGTCTTTTTTCATTATCCTGAATGCTTTGGATGGCGTTATCATATTTGACAGCGTCGTCCTCGTCCAGAGTGCCAAAAATAGTTTTGGACAGAGTGCCAATACCACCAATCCATGCCCCTCGTTTGAACCTTTTGTTTACTAAATGAGATATAGCAGAGTACGCGGCAACAATGTCATGGTATCTAACTGTTAACGGTTCTAATGTGTTATGACATTCTAGATGATTAGAAGTTTGGATTTCAATTTGGCTACATATATGTCGTATTGAGCCTAAGATGGAGTTAATGTTTTGGATGTGCGGTTGAATGTAAGAGATATCAAACGGTGTGACTATGTCTAAGTGGCTTACGTGAATTTTGAGTTCACCAATTGGGTCAAAATATATGCCGGAGCTGGTGTTGATTTTTTGAACAAATTCTGGGTGACCTTGGGCCAGTATGCTGTAAATAAAAGAGACACTACTATACTATACTATATGCTATGTCTAATTATTTAATAATATTTGTATAATAAAGATGTAAATAAGTAAAGAGGAAGAAAAAAAAAATATTAAATATAAATGAGTGTACCAATTAATTATTTTAGTCTATAGCAGGTGCATCTTGGACGTCCACGTGCTTAACTTCATCGAAGTGGTGTTTCACATGGCGTCTGTTTATAAGTAACGATAATGTGTTATTACCGTGTATCTTAACGACCTTGTAAGGCCCTTTCCAAACGGGTGATAAGGCCTTGCGTAGCCTTAGATGGTTCTTTAATAAAACATAATCACCAACTTTGTATATCACTGGGCGAGTATGGGAGTCATAGTAAGTTTTAGAACTTGTTTTAGATTTTTGAATAAACTCTATGGCTTTGTCACGTGTATGTTTCATTCGATGTTGTAACATCTTAACGTATTCGGGGTAAGTAGTATTGGAAGTATCGTCGTACACAGAGTCTGGAATGTGAGGCTTATGCCCAAATAGTAATTCAAACGGTGAATAGTGTGTTGTTGAATGTACGGCGGTGTTATATGCTAACATAGCTGTATATACATATCGGGGCCAGTTGTCTTGATTATCGTTAGTGTAAGATCTCAAGTATTCTTTGAGCGTGGAATGTGATCTTTCCAAAGCTCCTTGCGTTTGTGGATGATAAGGGGTGGACCATAATGGTTTGATTTTCAGGAACTCACATGTTTTCTTAAATAGATCGGCTGTAAAATTTGTGCCTTGGTCGGTAAGTATGTGTTTAGGAATTCCGAATAGAGATATAAAATGAAGGACACATTCACACGATTCCTCGGCGGTATTGTTACGAAGAGGGTAAGCTAACGAGAATTTCGTAAGGTCATCTTGCATAGTCAAAATGAATCTAAGTTTGGCTGTGCCAGACTCAGGCAAGGGACCTACAATATCGAGAGATACTCTCTCAAATGGAGACGTTGAGGTGGATGTTATTATCATGGGCGCTCTGTTTATCTTACGCAACGCTTTATTCGTTTGACACGATGAACATTTTTTTATATAGTTTTCAATGTCACCGCGCATATTTTTCCAATAAAATCTTTCCTTTATGCGGTTTAACATTCTGATGGATCCTAAATGTCCCGCAACGGGAATATCGTGATTTTCCTTAAGGATCTTCGGAATTTCGCTGAGCGAAGGATATATGACGTTGTTATGGTAAATATGTATTGTTATGTTAGTCCCGTCAAATAGATAGTTAAACATGTTATAGATTTTAACAAAAGAATGTTTATCAAAAGGATTTTTAAAGTCTGATGTGCTGATTGCACATATTGTAGGATAAGACATTATTATCTCGTTGCGTGCATATTTTAAAGATTTAAATATATCTTGGTACGAGAAGTCGTCAAAGTAGTGAACTTTCGTAAATAGAAACAGGTAAGTTTTATTCTCAATAGTAAGAGGTAGGCAGGTGTATAAGGATCTTTCTAAGTTCAAGAATTCACTGCGATGAGGCTCCGGGCAATTATCTAGGATTTCTTGGACATAAGGCATGGACTCGTCCATATCTATCGAGGTAGGTATAATTATTAAATTCTGAGTTCCTTTAAGTAGGTTTTGGTTGTGTTCAGAGATAGAGGTGTCATACGACCTTATAGGTAGTTTTAAAAATTGACTATATGTCACCTCAGGTAAGGTTAAGCTTTCAGGTGCCGGAGGGCTTTTCAAGCTAGATTGATTTGAAACAGGCAAGGTTTCAGGATTCTGCCAGCTGGTTGAAGGTTGAGGTTCGGATTCAACACGCGATTCATTAGGAATAGAACTCAGATAATCCATGACTTCGTTTTCGATTTCAGGATTTATAAGATCTGCGTCAAGACTGGATGGTGGGGATACGAGAAGATCTTGCAAGTCATTGTTTACTTCGTTAGGTGAGCCCGAGGGCTGTGACGTTTGTAGTGGAGGTTCGTAATTGGTGTTATTATTATCATTAGGGTTAAGGTTTGAAGGACTTTCATTGTCAGGGTATATAGGGTTAACTGGGTATCTAGAAAGAGCGTCGGCGGCAGAGTTTAGTTTGCCTTTACGGTACACTATGTCGTAATCATACTCCTCAAGCTTCAACCTCCATCGCTGGAGTTTGCTGCTGGGATCTTTGTGATTAAATAACCATTTAAGAGGTCTATGGTCGGTAACAATAAGAAATTTGTGTCCGTAAAGGTAGGGACGGAATGTTTTACATCCATATAATATAGCCAATAATTCTTTTTCTGTAGTGCTATAATTGGATTCGCTTTTATTTAGTGTACGTGAAGCGAAAGCCACGGGTTGATCTTTACCGACAGTTCCTTGCGACAGAACAGCGCCGACTGCATGGTTCGAGGCATCACAGGTAAGGATGAAACGTTGCGAAAAGTCTGGATAGATAAGAAGTGGAGCAGTTGTTAATTTATGTTTTAACAAATCAAAGGCGAGTTGCTGTTGGTTCTCCCATTTGAATAGAATATCCTTTTTTAATAGGCAGGTAAGGGCCTTTGCAGTTTTTGAGAAATTAGGGATAAAACGGCGATAATATGAGACAAGCCCAAGGAATGATTTTATATCCTTAGGTGTTTTTGGGACTGGGAAGGAGGTTACGGCCTTGACCTTATCTGGGTTTGGTTTGACACCTTGTTCGGTAATTATGTGCCCTAGATAACAGACCTCGCGTCTCAGAAACTCGCACTTGTCGGGTTGAAGTTTGAGATTAAAATCTCTGATTCTTTGGAATATGGCTGTCAGGTTAAGTATACTGGATTTAAGATCAAATCCGTAACAGACTACGTCATCTAAATAAACAAAACACCGAATACCCTGGAGGCCGGACAGGACGGAGTTCATGAGTCTCTGAAATGTTGAGGGGGCATTTTTCAGCCCAAATGGCATTCTTGAAAATTGAAAGTGCCCTTCTGGTACAGTAAAAGCAGTTTTGGGTTTGTCCGCGTGGTTTAATGCGATTTGATGGAACCCAGATGCCAGGTCTAGGGTGGAGAAGTATTTACTATTGCCAAGCTGGTCTAGAATCTCAGTGATTTGAGGAATAGGGTAAGTGTCTCCGATTGTAACATCGTTCAATTTTCGGTAGTCAATCACCACTCGCCATTTCTGTGTATTAGAGGCGTCGAGTTTTTTGGGGACTACCCATATGGGTGATGACCAAGGGGAGTTAGAGGGCTCTATGATGTTTTGTTCGAGCATTTTATCAATTTGCTTCCGAACTTCGGCCTTATGGATTTCAGGAAATCTATATGATTTAGTGTAAATCGGAACGTCCGTTGTTGTTTGAATTTTGTGTTCAACGGCGTTCGTATGGGTAAGATTTTCGCCGGGGAGATAGAATATGTCTGAGTAGTCCGAACATAATTGCAAAAGTGCGTCTTTCTCCTCGGTATTCAGATGTGAGACACGTAGTAGTTTTAACACTTCTTCGGTACGTGTAACGCTGTTATTTGTTGCTTTTATATGGTTCATTGAACTAGGAGTGTGTCTTTGAAATTCTAGGGGATCGATGGCTTCAAGCTTTAGATTCAGGTTTGATTTTAAGGATATGGGTTGTTCGGCAGTATTTACAACGGTTATGTTGATTCTATTATTATCTTTAACCCGTACTAGGCAGTTGGCAATTAGTAATGTTTCTGATAGTTTCTTGTCCAGGACCAATCCCTCTTTTATTTCAGGATTTAAAACAGAGCATTCGATAACAGTTTCGGTCCTGGCTGGAATGATGTAGGCAGGGTCATGGAAGTGCATTTTTAAGGATGACTGCCCAAGGTTAAGCAGGTTATCGTTGTAATTAATATTACAACTATGTGCATTGAGCAGGTCAGACCCTATAATGCCATCGTAAGGTAAGTGTTTTATATCAGTAACATGAAACCGATGTAATATTTTAGAATTTGGGAGAAACATTTTTAATTGGAAATGGCCTCGAGTGAAAGTTGGTTCTTCCGTTGAGTCAATACCCTTAAGTTGGATGGTTTCTTTCACAAGGGTAGGATATTTTTTTATGATAGAGTGCTTTAATAAGCATACAGAAGATCCTGAATCGACCAATAAGGACAATGGCACGTCGGATACGCAGGATTTAACAAGGACATGAGGTAGTAACGTTTTTGCGGGGTTACTTGTTATCTCAAAAACGTTGGATTTAGTAGGGTTTATCAGGTCAACCTTAAACAGTTGCTGTGTGGATACAGAGGAATTTGGCAGATCAACGTTGTTACGTTGCTGCACGGATACAGAGGATTTTGGCGGGCGATCATGTAGCGATGCCTGCGATGAAATAATTGATCTGGAACTTGGGTATGTGATGCCGGTTTTTAAATTACGAGATCCCGTACGACACCGGGACGAGACGGTTACTCGTTTTTTGGATCAGCATCAACAGTGTCATAGCTTTCTACAGAGTTCGCATGGCATTCATCGTTATCAATTTCCTCTGATACAAAGTTCACGCGTTGGGGCGTCTTCGATTGGTTTTGTTCAATGTTCTTAAAGCGATTGTTGTTGTATTCTCGCTTTCTACATTGTTCCAGGGTGTGCCCCGGAGTTTTGCAATATCTACAGAACGGAGCAGTGGAATTATTATGAGGTCGATTGACATTAACCGTAGGTTTTGAGTTAGACTGACTTGAGTTTGGTGATTGATAATTTGTGTAGCGACGCGAAAATTGAGCGTTCGGCCTCGAGGTGTTCGGCCTATCTTGTCGTGACTGTTGACTACTAGACGCGCCTGAGCCTTGTCTGGATAAAGATTGCTGAACTTTTTCTTCTGAAATAGCCATATTTATAGCTTCATTCAGGGTTTTTATAGGCTTACACCTAACAATATCGGAGATACGGGGTGTCAACCCCATTTGGAAATGATGGAGGGCTAATTCCTCCATAGCTGCTGTTCGTCCTATCATCTCTCGACTCTTATGGCCGTGTGAGATAGATATCTCAGTTAATAATTGGCTTAGACATGTCTCAATCCTTAGAGCATACTGACTTACGTTTTCATTTATTTGTTGCTTACACTCCTGTAAATCTGTGAGAAGATGGGCGTAGTGTTTTCTCTCACTAAATTGGGTTTTAAGGAATTCTTTAAGTTGTAGCCAATTGGTAAACTCCTTTATTGAGCAAGCGGTTTCCGCTTTGCCCTGTAGTTGACATAGTATATATTTAAAAAGTATATCTTTTTGAGAATCTGAAGCTAAGTCGTAGGCGTTGTTGCAATTAACCAAAAAGGAATTTAATTTTTCTCTGCAACCGTCATAAGGTTTTATAAATTTGAGTAAAGTAGAAAGTTCAATATCTGGTTTCGTTATAACTGGTCTCTTTTTAGAGACAGACCTAGTAGAGGGTCCTTGAGGGGGTGGACAGTGGCCTTGACCTTCCTCCTCAGTATCGGTTACAGCAATTTCGGGTTTTTCGAACCTTGGACTATGAGATCTTTCGGCCATTATGATAGTTATCTATTTACTACGTCAATGACAATGGTAAAATACAGTGTATATTGAAATGTACTAATTAAAACCACAATATTCTTAATAAGATATTAGCAATGACCAAATACATAAATTCACTTACTAGAATGCGGATAGCGCGATAAGGATGATCATAATTTCTTGGAAGTTCTCGCAGGTGTCGACGTAATGTTAGTGTTGATAAGCCACGGGAGCGCGTCGTCGGGGAGATTATACCGGTCGCGGCACTGAATTGTGCACGACACTGGGTATAATCTTGCTGGTTCTGAACAGAGACCGGCTACAGCACAAACAGTGCGCAGCAATGGGTTTTCACGAACACTGACGTCTAAGAGGGCCGGGCCGGAACTCGGTGCACTGTATGGTATGCACAGCGGAGTCGGCGTTTACACTCGAACACACGCGACGGGCTTAGGTGTAGTATAAGAGACGTACCGGGGACTTTTCCAAATCCCTTTACGCTGCCACCAAATGTTATGAGCCTCGCCAAGGTTAGGTTTTTAAAAAAAGAAACTCGATAATTGGATTGAGACAACCGTCTAGGATGGCTTTTAGGATGAGACTGATTGAATGGATGGGCGCTTCGACTATGAAAAGATAAATGCTAAGTAAGCAGAAGGAATGTGTGGTTTGCAAGAAAGGGTGCATTACATATCTATAACAGATCGATATTAATTTAAATAATAATAGAGAAGACAGGCAAACCAAAACTGAATTTAAATTGTGCCAATACGCTCTGTTAACATGAATTCTACATCAAGTTTGACTGGAGTGGTTTGTAGTTTGCTGTGATCCATTCGAAGCTCTGATACAAGTCGATGATTTTAAATTCAATAGGGTATTAAACTCGATGTTTTTTATTACGTTGAATAAAATGTCAAGAATCATTTTTTAATACAGTTATAAATAAATAAAAAGCTGTTACTGTAGGCTACTATCAGATATCAGGCCTTTTACTTTGACATTCACACCCGGGTAATAGTCAAATGACTGAAAAGGATGTACTGATATGTAACCGTTAGACCCATTAGGCTAAACCGCTATATGCAGGCGTGCGACTGACATTAGAGTGAGCTATTTCGCTACAGTTTTCATTCCCAAATGTATCAGTTTGTTCTCTCATTTTACAATCAATTTAAATGCTGTTTAAAGAAGAAGAAATCTTTTGTAGGCTATGTCCGGTTTTGTAAGTTATTATTAGTGTTTACTAGACTGATATACATTAAATAAAAGTATCAATGATTTGTTATATGTATATACATTTTAGGGATGACGTGTACGTCTTGTGACATAAGCATGAATTTTATTAAGCGCAATTTAAAGCTTTCTGCTATAACTAACGCGATCTGCACGATATCGCATCACGTATGCTGTCAAATGTTTTAACAGTATACGTGTTAAGTTACATTTATATTCTAAGGTTACCAAATGAAATTGCCAATTGAATAACAATTTATAATAGTGTACATTTATTTTAAATACATATATGAGCTAATGCGTGCGTGGCTACTAAATATAGGTAACAACAAGAAAATCTATTTCATATTGTTTGTAGACATAGGTATGTATATAATTACAGAAGAAATTTAAAAATTACGATTATCTTTGTTTTTAAAGAAGAATTATAGATGTAGCAGTTATATTCATAAACATAAATTCATTAATGGTACATACATCTTACATAACATGGATGTGATAATAAGCTGAAAACAACCAGTAATCTATGTGAAAATTCTAAGCTACTCTCTGCACATATAGTCAAAATTCCAGGACGTGAAACGTTTGAGGCTTAAGTTTAAAATAATGAGCATGTACAGAGTACCTGTACAATGAATAAAGATCATAAAGGAGTATTTAAAATGTTACGTTTAGCAATTTTATGGCTGGTCATGATAGTTATCAAAAGGAAATAAATTGTTTACAACTGTGAGTTCAGTATAACCATCATCATCAGCTTAATAGGCGAAATGCTCATTTTATTTTGCACGTTCTTTATTCTCAGCAGGCTATTTGAGGTTTCTTTGGCGATTTATGCGCTTTTCACAGTAGCCCACTGCGAAATATGAATAAATCGCCTATTTAAATGTTTATTATAAAGCTTTTGTTTGATAAATCGCATGCTTAAATAAACTACTTACCCCTATAACTTTCTCCAAATTTTGTCACTTTTTACCTGTTTGAAAATGAAAAATATACAATTCCCGATGATTTCTTCAAGAAGTATTTATAGACTGTTAGGATACGGGAAGCATGATGCAATAATATTTGATATTGCACCATGTACATTATAACGAGGCGGCGCGCGGCGCTTGCCGCGCCAGTCAGTCACTTCCCTCCCGTGAATGTAACAACTTGTATACTTGGTTTGATTCCGCGCAAATAAATGCGGTTCACATAAGCATCGTTTTATTACTGTGACCCTCGGCTGGAGAGACTAGACACGCACGTCTATATAAAATAATATAGAAATAACAGACTTCTTTAAGAGAAGTCTATATAGAAATCATCGGAAATAGAAATAACACAAAGACACAAGTTACATAAAAAATATTTTGATTATTTATTTATTTATTACACATACAATTATCATTACAGGCATATACCTAATGCGATAATGTAGATTGTCACAAATTAATAATTCAAAGTTAGTGCATACAAGTTTGCAGCAGCGATAGCTCAGTGGGGAGACCAACAGACTGCAATGTAGAGGGTCTCGGGTTCGAACTCACGTCGCGCACCTCTGACTTTCGGAAGTTATATGACTTTTCGAAATTATGTGCGTATTGATTGACAATTATCGCCTGCTCCGTGCCTCGGAGAGCACGTTAAGCCGTCGGTCCCGGCTGCCATGAACATCTATGGCAGTCGTTATTGGGAGAGTGTCGATACAAAAGATCCCACTGGGTCGAAGTATCGCCGGTCTGCACTGACTGGTCCCCACATAAGATAAGATAGTGCATACAACCATAATTTTATAGTTTAGTCAGTAATAAGAAATTTAAACATTCATAATCATTAAAATAAATTTTAGGCAACATTAACCTATTTTTATAATAATGTCAAATCTCATTTCAATTAGTCAATATAATTATTCTAAATATAAATAATAATTGTATTATACATTTAGTCAGGTATACATAATTATGTTAATTACAATCAATTATGATAAATAAACACAAATAAAAACAATTCTAAGTCTTAGACGATCAGTGCTCCAGTGTTATTCTCTCGAATTCCGCCTATGTATAGCTAATCTCGGCAACATACATTGTTATGCGGACGACAGTACCGTGCATGGGCTATATCTCGGACATCTTGGGGCCAAACAGGCTGAGGTTGAAGGGAAAAGGCAGGATCTTGTCGTTGAACTTGACCAGACCTTGGACCGCATCTCTGAATGGGGTGCCCAGAACTTGGTCCAGTTCAACGCCAAGAAGACCCAGGCATGCGCGTTATCAACAAAAAAGTCTTCGTTCCTTCCCCTCCCTTCTCTAAAGAACACTCCACTGGTGATACGTGACAGTCTCTCCATATTAGGTATGGATCTTTGCCGCTCCCTTAATCCCAAAACCTACATCAAGAGCCTCATTAAGCAAGCTTCGCGAAAACTCGGAGTTTTGAACAGGGTGAAGCGGTTCTTCGCGCCTGCGCAGCTGTGCCTATTGTATAAGGCACAAGTGCGCCCTTGCGTGGAGTACTGTTCTCATCTCTGGGATGGCTCCGCGCAGTTCTTGCTGGACGCTCTCAACAGGTTACAGCGGCGGGCTGTCCGTATCATCGGAGATCCAGAGGTCACGAGTTCACTGGAACCTCTGCAACTCCGTAGGGACATTGCCTCATTGGCATGTTTCTACAGAATATACCACGGGGAGTGCTCTGAAGAGTCATTCCACCTTATCCCGCCCTTCCCTTTCCTATCCAAAACAACGCGTGCTGGGCTCAGAAGCCATCCTTGCACGGTAGAGTCGACTAGAATGCGTACCAACAAGTTTGGGTCCTCATACCTCTGCCGAACGATCAAGGCATGGAATTCTCTGCCAAGGCACGTGTTTCCTTCTTTCTTCAATCCTGGGTCCTTTAAGCAGGGCGTGAAAAAGGTCCTTCACTTAACACTTCACCATCAGGCCGTCAAAGTAGAGACCTCAACATCGCCTCAGCTGCTATGAGGACGGTGTGGAGGCCACTACTCTTACACCACACGACTGCTTAACATCAGGCGGAGTGTGGTCATTTTGAAGAGAAAAACAAAAAACTATGCTAAAGATATCAATTCTAAAATTATATAATTGTTCTTCTGTTATTATAACTTCGTTTTAAATAACTTCATGTTTTCACATTATTTCATCATTTTCCTCTTTGTTTGTTGTTAATTAATTTGTAAAAGTCGGAAAGGTTATGTCAGTAATATTATATTTTAAATAAATTATGGCCTATGTTACTCGTTGATTGTTTGATTGAGTTTTCTAATGGTAAAAGAATTTTTAAATCCGGTTCAGTAGTATTCGAGTTTAATTCTTACCAACAGACAAACAAAAATCAAATTTTTCCTATTTATAATATTAGTATAGAAAAAGCAGAGATGTATAATGAAAATATTCAACAGCCACTTATATCCTTTATTACATTTAATATCCTTGCACATAGTAATCTCGTAACAACCACAAACGTCGAGAGCACTTCAGACATCAGAAAACGTAGGAAGTTCACAAACTACCCATATAAACTACGAAAGTAGTTTTATTTTAATGTCTGCGAAATTTTCCGAGACTATTATATAAAATTACTAACTATTACCCACAGTTTTGCTCGTACGCAGTAATTATTGAAACTATAAAGTTTCTGCAGTAGTAAAGAGACTGAAACAAAAGATCATTTTGTTGTAGAGGAATCGCGACGGCTTCATTTTTGGTCTCGTGGTTTTACTTTGTTCTGATCAATAAACCATGGGTTCGATTGCCGAGTTATGTGAATGTTTTTCTTGGTTTGGCAGGTTTGTGTTAAAACTGTTTTATGTGTTTTCTTGTTTTATAATGCACTAGCTTTGGACTCCGATATCGTACACGTGAAATTTGGAAGAAGGTGCCTATCTATATTTTTGTTTGTTAGCATGCAAAACCAAGCTGATCGACATGCGTCCTAGGCGTATCAAGATAATACATGCGCTAAAATTTAAGTTAGACCGCCAGCAATACGAATGTTTAAAGGGACATTTAATTTCTTGCTGCAGTTGTCGTGTGCTGCACGTAAAAACACACAGAGACAAACACCAAATTCTAAAATATTTATTTTGGCTTCTATAGCTCTTTTATCAACTCTCTATACAGGGTGTCCCAGAAGTCAACGTCAAGCCGGAATCAGGTATCAGGCTAAGTTATAATAGCTATCAAAAATTATCAAAAATAATCTATGTTAAGTATTTTAAAAATTATAGGCATTTAAAAAAAATCCACAGCCTGTGACGGTCTTTTCACTCCTGGTACTACAGATATTTAATTCATGAATTTGTTTTTTTGTTATGTAGAGCTAAGAAGGGGTTCCGATCAATGGTACTGTAGAAAGTTACGATGGCGAGTAAAAGAAAAAATTATAAATACATATGTATAGTTACACACTAACTTACTATATGTTTTGTTAAGTTATATATTTGTAATATAATATTCATATTCATATTCATATTCATATTATTTATTTGCAATCCACAATGTAATATAGGATGGTAGACAAGTATCCTTAAAGCTAGTGACAATCGTGGACCCTGTCGGGCACAGCAAATAAATTTTTTATACATAATTATTTATGTCAATTTTCTTGTTATCAATGTTATTATATTTAGTACAATACAACTATGAGATAAGTTTTACATTCATGCAAAAAATACTTAAACTATAACATATTCATAAATTCTAATATAATAAATACTATGTCACAAAATTTTAAAATTACAATATAAAATTAATTCAACATAAATATAATGATATTATTATGTAACAAGATATAAGTCGTCTATTCGTTTATCATTTATGTATTCTTGTATTGTATAGTAGGCTTTTTTTATAAGAATATTTTTAAGGGTGTTTATAAATTTCGTGTCGCTTGTTTCATTTTTAAGGCTATCTGGCAGTTTATTATATATTTTGATGGACATTACGTACGGGCTATTTGAATGAAGTGTTATGCGGGAAGTGGGTAACATTAACATGTTTCTATATCTAACTGACCGGTTATTATGTTTGTCACTACGAGTCGTATAAAAGGATTTGTATTTTTTTACGAATTTGCATATTTCCAGAATGTAGATAGAAGTTAAAGTGAGTATCTGATATTTTATAAAGAATGGTTTACAACTGTCCGTCTGTTCTATATTAGCAAGAATGCGAATTAATTTCTTTTGAGCAATGAACAATGTTGGTGCATCTGTACTATTTCCCCACATTATTATACCGTAACTGAACAATGCGTAAGCATAGGCATAGTAAGTGGTAAGAGCAGTTGAAAAGTCGGTCGTTTTTTTAACTTCACGGAGTGCATAACTGAATCTAGATATTTTTGATCTTATATTGCTGATGTGGGTCTTCCAAGAAATATGTGTGTCAATAGTGAGTCCTAGTAATGTGAAGTCATTGACAACTTCAATTTTTGTATTATTTATTAATAAATTAATTGATAGAGGCGATTTTTGATAAGGATAGAATGTCATGAGTTTGGTTTTGTTATAGTTAATTTCAAGGTTATGTGCGTTCATCCAATCAATTGTTTTATTTAATATTAAAGTTAACTGGTCGATTATATTTATATCGTCTTTGCATGAAGTTAGTATGGAGATATCATCCGCAAACAACACGCATTTATCCTCTATGATCTTTGGTAGGTCATTGATGTAGATAATGAAGAGTAGACATCCAATGACACTGCCCTGTGGAATTGATGCATTTATTACTTTTTTATCGGATCTTACGTGTTTTATTTGTTTAAGGTCGTAATCGAAGTGTTCCATTTCCACGTATTGCTCTCTATTTTTTAAATATGATGCGAATCATTCATGTGCTGTTCCACGGATTCCTATGCCATATAGTTTGTCCAGAAGGATATTAAATTGCACTTTGTCATATGCCTTGCTCATGTCAAGTAGTATACCTACCGCGTATTTTCTGTCGTTTATAATATTTATAGCTTCTTGGATATATTTATAAACTGCTAATGTCGTTGAACGTTGTTTGCGGAATTTTCGATTTTCGAAATTTTAATAATATAACACATGTAATAATTTGTAGATCGGGAATAAACAGGCTTTATTATTATTATTATATTATTATTATAACTTAGCCTGCTACCTGATTCCGGATTGACTTCGACTTCTGGGACACTCACCTACCTCACGATAGATCGCACGTTTTTGTTTCGGAACCAACAACGTAGACCAATTATAACTAAATTAAAAATTTAACCCAACTCAAACTAAGGAAATGCATAGCTTCCTTACTAAATAAATGGTTTACGTTTGAAGCGTATTGACCTTCAAGCGCCTTTCAAAGTTATCCTTCTTCATAATGCAATTAGAGCAACGTCAACTCACGCTTGACCGATCCCCTTCATTTCCCTTTTCTGTCAAATATTCAGGAAGTGGCTCGAGCCGAACGTGGACCGTATCGTTGTATACCCTGAGGGACTCGCTTTTCTCAAAATTGATCAGCATTGTTTATTATACCAGCATTAAGGAACAGTATATTTTATGATACTGTTGTGATTCAAGGCTAAATATAAAATTAGTAGATGTTGTCCATGGCTTCGTTGGCGTAAGGGTAGGTGAGATTAGTAACAGAGCATTTTCTTTTGGATGAAAAATATGCTTTGCCTTTTTTGTTCCTCTAACAACATGTACCTACCTATGCTAAATTTTATGATCATCATGAAATTGTAAGTTTGTTAGTTTTGTGGTTTTTCCCTATCATTAAGTGGTAATAATATAATAATATCAGCCCTGTATTAAACTGTCCCACTGCTGGGCAAGGGCCTCTTTTCAATATGAGAAGGGTTAGGCCATAGTCCACCACGCTGGCCCAGTGCGGGTTGGCAGACTTCACATATCTTAGAGGACATTATGTATAAATCTTAGACATGTAGGTTCCTCACGATGTTTTCCTTCAAAATAACTATTTAATACGCACATAACTTTGAAAAGTCAGAGATGCGCGCCCTGGCCCTGGGATCGAACTCGAGACCTCTGCGTAGCAGTCTAACGGTCTTCCACTAGGCTAAAGCTAACTACATTAAGTGAATTATAGTTTTTATAATATCAGCTCTGTATTAAACCGTCCCACTGCTGGGCACGGGTCTCTTCTCTGTGTGAAAAGGGTTAGGCCATAGTCAACCACGCTGGCGCAGTGCGGGTTGGCAGATCAGTTATGATAGTTTTAGATCCCAAATAATATATAAATGGAGGTTAAGTGTCATTTTACCTTATTTTGAAATTTAACTAAATGATTTTTACTGATTATATCGCATTAATATCAGTCTACCCGTGTCCATGACAGCTGCGAACAGTGAGGCATAGATAGTGTGATAATGAATATTAAAATAGTTCAAAGTTGTACATAATGTCTAAGGAGTGTTATCACAACATGTCTGCTTTTACGTATTACCATTTTATATTCACGGTTATATATTTTATCAGTGAAAACTTGTAATTGGCCTTCACCTTAATAGTATTATGTTAATAATGTATTTTTAGCTGTAAGTTTTCCAAAAAATTGTAAAGTAAAATAAAATAAAATAAAATAAACCTTGCCTAAATTCGTAAATAGTAGTTTAGTTTTAATATGCAACGTTCGCGTAAGCGTAAGATTATATAATCTGATTTATGCTACTAGGTACTGTTTTATTAAAATACAAAGCTCGTAATTTTTTTATTTATAAATCTCTTTTGTTTTCATTATTATTACCTATAAAGCGAAAATGCCCCAATAACTGCTTTATTTTGTGACAAAATTACGAGTCTGTTTATATAGACATAAACTAACTCCTTCCCAGTTATTACCTATTAAGTAGGCTTTATATAAGATCTCTTTCGAGGGCCAGGTAAACAACTGAATGCCGTAATGGCTCTGAGTGTTAAGAGGAAAAAATATTATTGTTAAAGGTTGCTATCTATTATACCGTATCATATTATGTCTGCTATAGCAATACTATAAATGTATCCGGCTTGAAGGAAACACACTAATTGAAAATAAAATATATTACTCATTGAGATCACATTGCTACAAAATTTAATAGACAGTACTACAATACTGACTTTGTATTGTCGTGACTTTTTATATATTAGTAATGGCAAACCAGCACACGCCTTTGTGGTAAGCGATTATGTACATTAGCTTATGGTCGTTTCAATACCAGGGTATCACTCGCATGCTCGAATAGAAATAAAAGAAGCAAAGGAATAGTGACGTAAGTGAGTCCCAGTACTCTTACGTGCCAGGCAAAACTTAGTAATATTTACTACTATTAAGCTGGTTTCCTATGGTAAGGCGGTACTTGTGGCGTAGTGGATAGTGTAATCGACTACCACGCTTGAGGTCGCGGGTTCCATTCCCGCACAAGTCAAACATTTGTGTGCATGAACATGGATATTTGACTTGGTCTGGGTGTTTATATGGATGTATTTACAAAAAAAAGTATATATGTATGTATGTTTATTCATTGTCTAGTACCCATAGTACAAGCTCTGCTTAGTTTGGGCTAGATAGTGCTGTGTGTATGCGTAGAATATTATTATTATTTGTTTCTCTTTTACGGGTATTCCCCTAATACGTTGGGAAAATACACGGCCCTTTGGGAGGATTATACGGAGACATGGGTCCAACGTGAAGAAGCCCTTCGAGAGTTTTAATCAAAGGTGGGATGGAACACCTATAGCGACACTAGCCGTAGCAAGCGTAGGACTATTGCTACATATGTATTCTAATATATATAGGCTATGGGTATGGGTGTTTGCTGGATCGGTATATTGGTAATTATAGATGAAAAAACGGCGTCTGTCCTGAATACTCTAATAGCATCAATCGAATGGGCAGACGGTGACTCGCCAACTCACTAGATGGGCCCCCTGAATAGCCACCATAGGCATACAAGTTTGCAGTAGAGGGCAACACCGGTGCGAGCGGCTAGGGGTGTCGAGCGGTGCGGCGCCGGTTTCACCATCACGGGTCTCGTGACAACGGAGACCCGGAGCGGGTTTCCCCGTAGTTATGCCTTTGAAAATGACACTTCCACTCCCAAGCATGTAGCGCCCCCCTCTGACCGGCCAACCAAGGCAAGCCAGAGTTAAGAGTCCTACGGGCGCTCTTGAAGTTCCACCCCTGCCAACCAGTACCGGCAAGCTGGGGACGAGGCCATAACCGACTCTCTGAGGCATTCAGGACCGCAGTGTCGCCACTCATATTCAGCTCTCCACAAGCTGCCCTGCGGTTTGTGCGCTTTTATTTAACCTGGTGATAATTTTTTTGTTTATATCACAAGGTGAAGGTGGTAGTTTATAAACTAGTGTACTGTGCCCTCCGATATCGCGTTAGAGTCATGATGAGATAATGACTGTCCCACGGGGGTTTATTATTATTATTATTATCCGTAAGGACACGAAATAATTGCTAACAGTATGGATGTATGGTATATATTTAAGCGATATCAAAATAGTATTTTTTGGCGATAATTTAAGTATATTGCGACTTAGACAAAAGCATACAACGCAATCCACAATCAATTATTATTTTCTTTTGCTATAATTTAATAGCTAGTTTATGCAAATATAAGTATGGATAGAATTTAAAAGTGAGTTATATTTTTGAATACAGACAAAAAAGGAATACTTTGAATAGTTCAGCGTCGAGTGCCAAGTATTCAAATTCAAAATGGTGACTGACATTGCAAAAGGCAGAACGTGAAATAATTCAGTTGTATGAATTGAAAGAAATCGTTGAATAACAAAATATTTTTGGAATAAATTGCAGTTGTTGAATGATATTCAATTTCTATATTTGACTTAAAATTTAAATGGTAGAAAGTTAAATAAATTACCACAAATTGGCTTTCATTATCTATAATAATGTGGTTTTAAGAAAATTTAAATAATTATTTTTATTTACCTGTTTTACTGGATTATTTTTTCGTGATATTACTATTGCTCTAGCTACGTTATACCCGTGTTAACTTAATGCTTACGTATGGGGGTCTAGGTTCAAATTTTAGTGGGCTTACCTGTTACAAAATTGTCAGCAGCAGTCTAACATCAAAATCAGTATATGATTGTGGGTTCACCCTTTATTAAATGCGATCTAAAACTCAGTGTATGAAGTGAGTATTCGACAATATATTATATCATATGCTCATTTTCTTGAATTTTCTATATAAGTAAAGCGGTACATATGAATTTAGAGATACCGAGCCACAGGTTCAATAGTTCGGACAAACAACAACAAATGTATTTTTATAACTTAATAAGTAATTTGTTATAAATGATTGTACCTACAATTTAAATAAAAAAAATTCATTTGAAGTCGTTAGTCCCTACAGTAGTCTTAAAAGTAGTCTTAAATAAGAATATACGGAAGTCAATTACTTAAATCACCTAAATATACCAATGAGCAGCTTGAAAAACTCTGGCAGTAAGTCTAGCAGTATCTTTTTGTATAGTAAATACCCAAGTATTCACCACAAAAAGATAACAGCTGAGATTACTTAATACATTCCTCTTTTAAGTCAAGTAATGCCTAACTTAATTTATTACTTCATTATTATTTTAGGCAATTACTTTCCTTTAGCGAGCTACTAACGTTCATTATTAAGTACCTCTACGTATTTAATGAGAAACTGAGTATCTAGTTTTTAGGTTAAGTTGTTGTGATTCAGGTAAATAACATTTTAATGGTCGTGTTTTAGACCGTTGTTATACCGTTCAGTGGCCTTCGTAAATTAGAACATCTCTAAGAAAACTAAATTTTACTAAAGCAATATTGACAGAAGTAAAATATTGAGATAGCCACGCTATAAGAAAAATAGTTTTCTTGTAGTCGAATAGAATAATGTTGTCTCTACAACTCTTTGGCTGCTAAATAAGAGGATTTTGTATCTCTAGAATTACAAACATTCATAGATTACCAACAGTAACCTATTCCTTAAACAGGTCGAGTAAATCTTCGTAGTGGAGTGTAAAATTTAAAATAATTAATTCCATTTATACTTCTAAGACCTGTAATAATATTCCTATTTAAACCACAATGAAAATTTGAACTTCTGATATCGCATTTTACGTCATTCTCTCGCCATGTCGGTATCAAACTCGCATATGTAGTTTTTAATTTAATTTACATCATGTTATGATCTTTCTTTCTTTTCGTGTGGTTAGTGGCTTATGATATGGTATACAGGTCTTATTACTGGAATCACAAGTTTTTTTTTATACACCTAATGTGGCAAACAAGCATACGGCCCACCTGATGGTAAGTGGTCACCGTAGCCTATGAACGCCTGCAATACTAGAGGCATCACTTGCGCGTTGCCGACTCTTTAGGAAAAAAGGAAGTGGTAAGGAGAAGGAGCGGGAAGGGGGAAGAGGGTGATTGGGCCTCCGGCACTCTCACTCACCAAACGAAACAACAGTAGGAACACTGCTATTTTACGGCAATATTCTGTGAGAGGGTAGTACTTCTCCGGTCGAGCCGGCCCATTCATGCTGAAATCAGCGAGGCTCGCATGCTGAGGCGAGCATTGTTTGATATTAACAATGCTTTAGATCTATACGTAGTATCGAGGAAATACGATGTTTATTTCTGCTTACATAATTATACTCGGCATTCTCATTAATTATACGTAGTTTTATTTTGCTGTTTTTATTCGTCATATTATATTAAATTAATATAATATGATGTAGTGAGCTATTGAATAATTTAAGGAAATAAATATTGAAATAATTTGTATGGCTTTTAATTGACCTAGTATTATAAATAATTAAAATATATATATAAAATACTGACCTTTACATTATGTAAAAAAAAATTCGCCGGAAACGGCAGAATATTATGGACAATCTTATTTGTTACACCTTGTAAATACAATATTCTGGCAAATAAATATATTATTATTATTTTTATGTACGCTTTTTATATTCTCGAAGTTCGGTCAATTAATGAAAACCACTGGCTTACACCAAGTGAAGTTCATTAGTGTGTGACTATTCAGGAGGTACATCTCAGTGCTTGCTAATGCTGAGTAAAGCGCCTTTTGGATAGTCATGTATAGATTAGGTGGCATTTGTAGTTGTTATAGATAGTGGTGAAGGTGTTTCGGTGTGATATTATTATTAATACTCAATTGTGGGCTATGTATGTTACAATAATTCTTAACTCTACAAGATGTTAACGTACAAATATTTTTAACCATTTAAATTGTGCCTAAACTATAAAACACAGTTATAAAAATAAATAATCAACAAAATCATTTAATTCAACAATAGGATTACCTAAATATTACTTTTGCCATGAATTGTGGCTACTTTTACTTTATGTTCTTGATATTTTACTTTCTTTTGGACAAGTTATTGATATTTTGAACAATTAAATCGATTGTCTAACTGAATTACATTTGTCAGATTTTCTTTTTATAATAATTAAGTAATGAAATTTTTTGACCAAAAGTGTACAATTGATGGCTTTGCTTGCGATTGAAACGAATTATGTGGTATATCTACATATATAAGAAGGGATATTTGTTTTTGAATGTAAATAATTTTACTAAGTAGGAAATACTGTAGTTATAAGCAATGTGAATCAACAAATTCACAGACCTTATGTCTGCTATAATGGTTAAAATTTTACCTACTAACATGGTTAATATCCTCGCTACGATTTTATACAGTAGTATGTGTCTAAGCTAGTAAAATGTCAAGAGCGCCCCTCCAAGAAAACAGTCACGTCTCATCGATTTAGAAACTAAAACCTAACCCATCAAATAAGGAATCACCGCATCATCGGGCGTCAAATTGACGGCGTCACGTAAACCGGTTTGCGTTAATCTGACGGCTAGGACGCGCTCTGACTGCTAAAGGACCATTTCCGTTCAGTAATCGACTACCGGCTCGACTGATGGCCGGCAATCAAATATTAACGATGTTGTCCGCGCTTTATGATGTTGAGTTTTGAAATTGAGATATGGTGTTTATGTTTTTAATCAACATAATCTTATTACAGTAATTTACATAATTGGTTATAACGTTTTTGAGCCGTTTGGGGTGAAGACGCTGATTCATAGGGTCCGGGCCCTTGTGCGGTTTTCAGAGAACTTTCTAAGCATTGCCATTCAACTGTGCAATGCTGCCAGTCTACTGGTTACTTGTCCGGTTGACAGCGACGCTGAGGAATTTTAAAATGCTGTCTAACCAGCCATATTATTTTACTTATTATTTAATTGAGGGTTCTATATTTTGTGCCTTTTTATTTTGTTTTACTTATAAGCAGTTAGGTTGGCTAATATTAGTTAACTTGTACGTTATGATTGTTCCCTTTGTTAATGTAAATAATAGATAGTTTTAAAATATCTTGTTAAGTAGTATTTTGGATTGCCGTACATCGTGTCGCTGTTAAATGTGATCATGATTATACACGTACTATGCAATTGGCTTCTAATTAGAGGCAAAGCTCTAATCAAACGCGTCTAAGCACTTGTGTACAATATCTCTCGCTTAGATAATTAGTCCACATTGAGACCGCCCGCCGTAACTGAAATTCTGAATATTATGTTAACTGCAGTGACGGCTCAGTTGTCCAAGTTATGTGCCAAATGTACCACATGGCCTCTAATCGAACGCCGAACGTTGTCACCACTTACGCTTTGTGATCGTTCTAGATTGCGTTCAGCTTTAGATAATATGTTTATAGCTGCATTATCGTGATTATGCCTGCTGAAAAGCAACCAGGATGTCAGAAAAAGAGTAAATTTGAATAGATTCAAATAATATAATTCTTAAATTGTTACAAAGTAATTAATTAACTTTTTTTACTATTTATGAATTAACTGTATCAACCTAGTATCAAATGTAGTGATATAATTTTTTTATATTCTTTTTATAGTTATTATTACTTTTCTTTATACTATTATTATAATTTTCTCCTGACATCTAATCTAATTATTTATATTGATTTAATATTGTTTGATTTTGACATAATTACTTATTTTAATTTTATATAATTAATATTTGCATGCCGCTATATTCTGGTCAAAATACTTGAATCTTGAATGTATTTCTTTGTAACACAATTTGTCACAGTATTATTGCAAATAAATATTCTGATTTCTGATAGACCGTAATAAAATCCGTATAAATATTTATTAATTAAATGTGTTTCCGCATAAATGTAAGACAACACTGAATAACTGAAATGACATAATAAATCTATATAATTATATTACAACAGGTTTTTTCTTTTTAATATAAAGTTTTAATATAAGATTACTAGCCAATTTGTTTTCAAATTACTAGTATTTTTGTTAACCCTTCCAGCTAATCTAGAATGCTTGTATTAAGAGTGGGTTCACGTCGGTAGTGCAACCTGCGACCTCTCGATCGCAAGTCCAATGCTTTATTCATTGGGCTATAGCCGCTTACATGGTAACCATGTATTGAGCATATTCTGGTTCTATTAAATCTGGTAATATTTCGAATCCTAAAGGCCTACTAATGGCACATTTAAAATAAAAAGCGCAAATGAAGTGTGCGTCTAATAGTTAGCTTTTTATAAAACTCTCAGGTATTAGTTGCCAACCGGATGGTGTGGTAGTAATGTAACAGACTGCCACGCCGCAGGTCGCGGGTTTGATTCCCGCACAAGTCAAACATTTGTGTGCACAAACATTGATGATTGATTTGGGTGTTTCTATGTATAAAACGTACGAATATAAAAAAAAAAAAGTTTTTTCGTTGTCTAGTACCCATAGTACAAGCCCTGCTTAGTTTGGGTCAAGATGGCGCTGTCTTAGTGTTTCTGTAAATATGGTATGGTATGATGATATTTGTGATGATAGTTTAAACCCTTACTTGTAATCTATACCTGTTGCCTAATGACTTTCTGGCTCGTAACCAGCCAAAATAACCAGACAAACCTACTTATAAATATTAATAATTGATAATAATATTAAAGCAGCTCCGTAATAATAAAGAGGGCAGTAACTTAACCGTAGATGCAATAAGAGTTTGGTCCGATTCCAAATACTTTAAAGTGAATTGAACTGGACTGTAATAATGGTAAATGGATTACTGCTCAGCATCTTATTCCAACATATTATTATAAATACTGCTGTATAATGTTTTAGTTAATCTAGTTAATTCTTTAGCAGGACAAATGTAATTAAATATTATAGTAAATTCACTAGATTGTCTTCTAAAAGAATACTAATATTATTTTTATTTTAGGTTTTTTTTTTATGAGCACTTCCCTCACAAAGAATAATTACTGTGTCGCGGCCCCTCGATATGGACATTTACAAACATTCAAACACACAAAAACACCCAGACGCTTCACAACTATTTGCGAAGCACACAATTTTAGTCCCGTATTATATATTTGGCAATTACATTAATTGGCAGTAATAGTGGCAAAGCAACTACTTAAACCTATTGGTTTATGGCAGGCGTAATGGCCAGCCGAGCAGTCTTAATAAAGAGGTATTTTTTTGTTTGTAGAGGAATCCTAATAGTATTTTACTAAAAACAAGTGAGAAACGACCATGACTTGCCGTAAATCTTTGAGTTCCAAAAAAAATGGTATCACGTGACCTTGAGGTCAGAGGTCAAAAGTCATAGTCATTTCGGGATATATCGACTATGCTGAGTCAAATGGCGTTGACCGTGAGTCTCTAGCTCTTACGGTTCTTTAGTTGAAAGTTGTATGACAGACAGACGGACGGACGGACGGACAAAGCTGTTGTATAAAAGTTTTTTCAAACTCTAAAAAGCTATATTAGCTCTGGGTAGTGAGCTAACTAATGTACTAAATCCAAAAGTGAGTTTGTTTGTTTGTTACGCTTTGACGCCTTAACTACGCGATCGATCATCCTGAAATTTTGCATACACGTTGTCAGGGGTACAAAGGACATAGGGTTCCTTACATCCATAAAAAGTACTAGCCCTGAGGGATAACAAATTGACATAGCCTACATCCACGCAAGCAAAGCCTTGGGCAAAATCTAGTAGGTCATATTTAAATTTGCTATGCGAGCAAAATCGCGCATAGTTATAGTTTCGGAATAAATGGACTGCTTCATTTCTCTAGTGCCAAAAGCGCTATGTAACTTTCAATCCTGAGCTCCCAAATTCGATTGCCACGACGGACAACATATTATTAGATTTTGTATAAGGAAATTCTCAGTAGCTGTATAGAGAACGCCTTTGTTCGTGTTATGTGATAAAAAGAAAAGGAGACGGCCGGTTTTATAAAATTTGGTTTTCAATTTCAGACTCGGATGGAAGACTAAAATGTTTTATTATATTATAACACTGTACAAAGAAGTACTGCGATAGACTTCTTTGTACAGTGTTATTGCCAGCATTCTAACAGCACTATCACACTCAACACAATAATTTGAAACCCACCATTATTAAAAAATGACCTTTACTATGTTATAATATTAAATGAAATATGCACAACATTGGACCATCTAGGGAGCCGTGGAATAATTCTTCCTAAAAAGTAAAATATTTATAGGGTTGCCCTCTTCCGTAGATTGGAAGGAATTTTTAGATTTCTGCTTACGGTTTAAGGAACTGCAGCTGTTTGATTGTCTATCTTTATAATAAACTGATATCAATTAACTGCTCCAAATGTACTATGATATTTCTTATAACGCAGCATACTGACTTACTCCCAAAACATAAAGGCACCTTTGTTGTATTATAAAAAATAACGAAACTGAGTACCCACTTTATATACCCCATCTAAATTCAGTAATAAACAAATTACTTACGAAAATGCTTACGTAAAACCGTGAACACCGAGAGTGGTTGGAGACCAATAAACCTGCGCTCCTACTAGGGTACATACGTAAATTCAAATAAATGAGCAAGACGTGGAGGCTTGTACGAGCCTGTTACTTACCATGTATTTATTCTTATAAATCGGACTTTATGCAGGCACCCTCGTAAAATAGACTTTTTGGTCGCCTTCAAGGTATTTGTAGTTGGAAATATGGGAAATGGGGTACCATTCTAAACGGCCGAACGCTTTATGTTTGTATAAACTTGAGCATAAACTCCTATCTATATATATCTGGATTGAATGGCTCAGTGTAGCTGCTTGGAGTGTATTTCATAAAAATGGATGCTTATCTTTATGATGCTTTGAATCTATCAACTATTGGTATACCAGGTGCAGCTTCTAAATTCAATTTAGAGTTGTCAGGTTCAAGGATCGTGAAGTGTTTTAGTTTTGGAGATTTTACTTTGAAGATTGAATGAAAATTCAAATTTGTTTAAATAGATGGAATTTGTTGAATTAATTTTAAACTGCAGTTTATAATTTAATAACCTTTTTCTTAAATGATATATTTACCTTCAAAAGTAGTACAATAGTATAAAGGGCAAGAAACAAGACCTATATGGTCCGGAGACAGTGGCATCTAGTTTGTTTCTGGGTGGAAGGGCCCGAGTTTATCAGTTATTTGGAGCCTGTACGTGTAAGCTGACTTGCCTCCAGAAGTGTCACCGACTGGCAGGTAACTGGCGTATATAATAACACTGTTATACTGCATTTCACCCGGTAAGTAAGTTTGCTTGAGGTTTAAGTTGTGTGAGCCTCCAGCACGCTTACGTCCTTTCAACGCAACTTTAATTATATTTCCTTGAGCTGGCAGCTTGAGTGATACCCCTGCTATTGCAAGAGATCATAGTCATCAAAATATTTCTAGTGTTCTCATGTATCTGTGTTTAAATACCTGTAAAAAAGGTACTTTCTATCACCGGAGAATCTAGCAGAGTGAATGTAAACCGATTTTATAAAAAAAACCGTTTAACATTCGCGTAATAAAAATATATAGATAGTCCTAGATTATAAAATTCAACCTACAATAATTGTCAGTATTTTTGTAACAGTGCCAGCACAATACATTCACCGGTATTACAGTTCAGTGAAAAATAAAATAGAAATATTCACGAGAATAACATTTTTTAGAAATTTTGCCAATTGCCAGAGTTTAGCTTCGTGCCGTGACGACCGAATAAGCATTGTCGAATTTTTACGATCGCTGTACTACAATAAAATTTAATATCGCTCCGCGTTGAGAGGATTTACCAATTTATTGACATTCAACGTGTTTATTGTCACCCCCTACTGTCAATTACATATTTAGGCACCAATCTGTGTATTCATAGGCTGTATTTTACTAAACGAAGCCTAAAGTGATGCCTAAATATACACTAGGTACTGAAAAATACGTAACAGAAACTGTTAATAGCTTAATGTGCCCAGTGTTTCATTGGCACATTGACCTAACGATTGGCAATTTTTTACATTATGTGCTCTTCTAATTACTGTACGTCAGTATGTAGTTACATATTGACGTAAAGTAGTTATAAAGGAGCATGAGTACAGTTTCCTTTTATCATAATATTGTCTTACGTTTACGCGAATGTTATACATTGAAATTAAACTGCTTTATACAGATTTTGTCGCGTTGTTAATTTTAAAACACTTTTATTACATAATTTTGAACTCTAACACTACTCATTGAAATTAAACTGCTATATACGGATTTTATCGCGTTGTTTATTTGACACTTTATTACATAATTTTGAAAATTGTTACACTACTACTACTACTATTAAACGTCGGGGAAAGTGTAAAAATAAATTAAATCTAAATAGTTTTAATAATAATTTAATTAGCTTAAAAATTTGTAAAGTTTAATAGTAGTAGTAGTGTAACAATTTTCAAAATTTTGTAATAAAGTGTCAAATAAACAACGCGATAAAATCCGTATATAGCAGTTTAATTTCAATGAATAATATTCGCGTAAATAGAAGACAATATTATTTAACACTACTATTATTGAACTTTACTACAATTTAAGCTATTTTAATTAATTAAAGTTATTTATATTTAAGTTTACACTTTTCCCGGATGTCTCAGTTGCTTTACAGCAGCTATGGTCACGGAGAGACCCCATGGCATAAAAAGTGTTTTAAATAGACAATGCAATATAATATATATAATAAAAACGCAATTATATTTATCATTTTGATTATATATTTACAAAGACATATTTGATACTGATATTCTTTTTTACTTTCAAGTTAGTCCACATAATTCTCGACAACGGTCAATCCTCAATACGAGTATGCCTTTCTAATAAAGGGAAGAAATATTGAATTCGGCTAATGAGTTCAATATTTTTTTCCTTTGAGGATTATCTTAGTTAAGATTAGATGATGAGTTTAAGAGATAATTCAATATTTTAAGAAAAATACAATCAAATCAAGTGAATAAAAAGCGGCATCAGCTCAATAGAGATGGTCGCAAATTTGAATCCCATACATACAACCGATGTGCATTATGCATGGTGCTTTTGAGAGTAAAGGAATGAAAATAAATGTAAGCAAGACGAAAGTAATGGTATTTGAAAAGGAAGAGTGCGTGACGATGTGTAATATTATGATTGATGGAGAAAAAGTGGAGCAAGTGAAAGAGTTTGTATATTTGGGTACTTTGTTTACAAGGGATGGTAAACATGAGGGAGATATTGAAAGGAGAACGATTGCGGGAAACAAAGTGAATGGAGCTCTACGCGCTTTTATGAACAGTCGAAATGTTTCCGAAAAGGCACGTTTGGCTGTTCATAGAGGACTATTAGTGCCCACACTTATGTATGGAAGTGAAAGTTGGGTATGGCAAAAGAAGCATGAGAGCAGAATAAATGCTGTAGAAATGAGAGCGCTGAGAAATATATGTGGTGAGACTCTGAAAGATAGAATAAGGAATAGTGTGATTAGAGAGAGATGCGGCATGAAAGTTGATATAGTGACAAGAATAGAAAAGGGTATGTTAAGCTGGTTTGGGGATGTAGAAAGAATGGACGAGGAAAGACTGACTAAGAAAGTTTATAAGGCTAGTGTGAATGGAACAGTCGCAAGAGGAAGACCTAGGCGAACGTTTCTTGATCAGATCGGAGGCGTTCTGGACAAAGGCCAGCTTAAGAGCACCTTGAACCGACGGGCGTGTATGAGGAATGTGATGAAAGTGAATGAAGCCAGAGAAGTGTGTCAGGATCGTAGCAAATGGAAATCCGTAGTCTCTGCCTACCCCTCTGGGAAACAGGCGTGAATCTATGTATGTATGTATGTACAACCGATGTGAACTCGCTCCTAACACAAGAATTTTATCTTTTTTAGGGAGATTAAAAATACTAGCAATGTGCAAACGAAAGAGCAAGTAATATCTTAAAAAAATAAAGAGACTTTGACTATAACTATGAACATAAACTTTATTCTGAACCAACTTATAATTGTTTGGATACAAACTGAAGATTAATTGAGACAAAAATTTTGTCTTTTAGTTTTATTTACGATTTAGAGCTCGTATAAAGTTGCAAAAAGTAGTCAATCTCGTAAATTTAGATTACAATATATTAAACTCTTTTTCTTAAAGTAATGGCCTGTAATTCTTATGCCTGTAAAAACAAATTTTATGAATAGGGATTTGTATCTGGTACATACAAATCTTGGTTCAATGTCCCTTGGAAGATGGCCAGACAAAATTAAATTGCTTTAAGGTAGCTACACGCTCTCAAGCACCAATCTCACTTAGGTGCTCGATTTAGTGACTTTTGGAAAAGCAGCCAATTTTTTAAACTTGTAACAGTTTGTAATTTTGAGAGATATTTTCAAAAAATACCTTGACTCTTGCAATAATCAGTAAGATAATGAGAACAATTAAACTAAAATCAAAATGCTTTTTGTCTTCTTTCTTCTAATGGCACTTGGTGGAATGATAGAGTGATACGGCTACTTTAATGGATGTTTTACCTCAGGAGTATATTTTTTATTATTGCTTAATGTTTTTGTTATATCTGCCTATAGCTCCACATACCCATACACTCTAGGACAGGATCTGCATCCTTAGAGTGTCTTATTAGAAACTGACAGTACTTACATAAAAATGAATAGAAACTGAATGTTTGCAACCAGCCTTACTTCGTCTGAACACTTCGCTTCAGTAAAACTATTTATACCATCTTCAATCATACTCCTAGAAGTTCGTTTTATTGTCAGCTCTGGACTATTATATGCCTTTTATCACTGCGCTATTTATTATCATCTTTATTACGACTTATACTGATATTAATGGCGGCATTAAATTAATAAAACTTGAACTTAACGGGGCTTAAAAAAGTGCATATTGAACAATGATACCAATTTGTGTAAGGTTATAAGGTAATATGTTTAATAACATACTATAAAACAAAGTGCCCCGCCTCAGCTGTATGTCTGTTCACGTTAAACTCAAAAACTACTGAACGGATCTGCATGCGGTTTTCACCAATAGATTGAGTAATTCATAAGGAAGGTTTAAGTGTATATTTGTTTAGGTTTAGTACTACCCGTGCGAAGCCAGGGCGGGTCGCTAAAGTTTAATATAGTTTTAGAGATTTGGTTCTGTTCTCTAAAAATAGGTGCAAATTATAACTGTGAGAATGTAACTGATCGTGTTTCATTTCTTGAAGTGATTAGGCGATTAATTGTCACACAAATGCATTAAGACTGCGCCGAGCGTAAGACATAATGACAGAGCTCGTGCGGCGCATATTCAAATCGGCGCACGGCCGCCATAGTAAAATTGTATCCTGGATTTGAAGTGCTTTCTTGGTAAATATGTATCTTTATTGTCAAACAATAACTTAAATATTTAGGACGGTCAAATTGTAATATAACTATTTATGTTACGTTTAAGCTGTAAAATAGGATAGATTTCTACTGTTATAATCTACAAATTTACGTGATTTGGTAGGCGAAAATATTAATTATTTTAAGTTTTTTACACGGAGTAATTATAAACACATTCATTATTATCGTAAATGTATATATTTTATATTTGTATTAAACAAAAAATGTTGATTTTATTCACTTAAATGTGACCGCCTGTTTTGGCACATTTCGCTCGGCGCAGTCTTAATTGTATTAAGATTGTTGCAGTTTTGCATTATAATTCATATCCTTACTCATACACTAAAGTCACGTTCGTATTTATAATATTAATTAGAAAGGTTTCTAACTAATATTATAAATGCGAACGTAAGTTTATTAGTTACGCTTTCACGACTTAACTATTTGACCAACCATCATGTAATTTTGCATAAACACTGTCAGGGGTGTAGTAAGAAAATATAGAATAATCCCGAGATATAGAAATTTAATGGTAAAATCTACATGAACGCAAGCAAAGCCGCGGACAAAATCTAGTCATCGATAACGAACACATTTTTAACCAGTTACATAACAAATGAAACTGCGATAGCTCAGTGGGGAAACCAACAGACTGCAATGCAGATGGTCTTGGGTTCGAACCCACCACGTCGCGCACCTCTGACTTTCGGAAGTTATATGACTTTTCGAAATTATGTGCGTATTGATTGACAATTATCGCCTGCTTCGTGCCTCGGAGAGCACGTTAAGCCGTCGGTCCCGGCTGCCATGAACATCTATGGCTGTCGTTAATGGGAGAGTGTCGACACAAAAGATCCCACTGGGTCGAAGTGTCGCCGGTCTGCACTGACTGACCCCCACATAAGATACACACATACATACATAACAAATACTCATAACATAGCATGATGTGGCGATATAAATACATAAATCGTTTTTTACATAGCTAACGCTTTATCGTACAGTAAATAGTTATTTGGACATCTTACCATAAACAGTACAGTACGAATAGCAGCCTTATCTCTCTGAGGCAATAATAAAAAATAAGTACACTTCGTTTATTAGCCTACTAGTATAAACCTTTTGTGAATAGCCGAGTCTGGAGTAAGTATAATAGGTTACAGTTGTCATTTGACCATCTGTCGCTATAGCACGTCTCATTTAAAGATAAAGGCTGACGGCCGTGACCTTTTCCCGCCCTATTTAAGTCATAACTGAAAAAAATTAGTGTCAGTATATATACACTCATAGATTTGTAAGACCTCGTGGGGAAAGGAAGAAATGTTTTCTACGCACATTCAATTTTCGCCATCTATGTTTTAAGCCTCACGTAGTTATTATTATAACTACTACTGAAAATTTACATAATAGATAATCCTACTTTAATCCTAATTCTAACTAATATTATAAATGTGAATGTCAGTTTGTTTGTTTGTTACGCTTTCACGCCTTAAGTACTCAACCGATCACCATAAAATTTTGTATACACTTTGTCAGGTATGCAGAAAAGGACATAGGGTACCTTTCATCCACAAAAAAGGCTGTTGTTAACCTAACCTAACCTACATTTACGCGAGCGAAGTCGTGGACAAAATCTAGTAATATTATAAACAACAACAAATTTTTGTCCCAAAATCGAACGCACAATACACGGCATAAAGGCAGCGTAAAGGCGATCACTCAAACCACTAGGTTAACCGTGCAGTCTTTATACTGGACTTCGTCACAATTGGACTCAAATGGTCGAGATAATGGTAGACCATTAGATCAAACAAAAACAATTTATTAATTGCTTAACAGCAAGTTAGAAATTCAATACAATATTTAAAAGAATTACTGTTATAATAATTATCAAGTACCAAGACATCCTTCAGCGCGTATGTGCACTGTTCCACTATACATACATACAAGTAGCACTTACGCCAGCGCCGGCGGTTAGCCTCATCTTCACCGCCGTAGCATCGCATTACTGGTCCATAGCCTGTACGAGTAGAATGACGTACAAAATGACTTATTCAAAGTATGTTCTGTAGTATGTTTCTTTTGTGCCACTCGATAGACTTTATGCTTATTTGTAACCTTGCAGTATGTAAAAACTAAACCATGCCAACTCAACAGTCTATTATAAATATGAAGGACCAGATAGAAGTTAATTTTAAATAAAAACAAAATAAAATAAAATAATTTCAGTACAATTTTAATAACACCTCTTTCCAGACTCCAGTGCATTATTTCAAAGAAACCTAAAAATAAATTCAATTTGGCAACTTCAAAAACTTCGGCACCTTTTAATCATACGTCTTTTAGTGCGTAAAATTATATAAGTGTTCGAAAAAGCTCGAATGAACGTCAAAGTCGGTTGGAGCGTACATTTTTCTTTTCTCTGTAATTATATACCGTGGGGAGACCGTGTTATCTACTTTATAGGGACCCGTAATGAAATGAAAAAATCCTGCCTCTTACGGGTTTAGGATGTTTACGCAGTAATTTACTGTTATCTCTTAAGAAATATGCATCTAATATGGAGTTATTTTAATAACGCTGTTTCTTCTACACGGTAACTGGGATTAAAGGTGCTTATTTTCCGATTTTAAATCTTATATTAAGAACGACTGAATTTTCGGGCATTTTTATAAGTATGTAGGATTGATGGTTTTAACTGTTAGGCTTCAAAGTAATTTAGAAATCAATTTTTCTTTTACTTTTCTTGTTCTTGTTTGCTTTAGTTATTTTTCACAAATGAACTTGTGTCATTTTTTAAAGACAATTGACGCCCAAAGTATCCTCCATATAATAATAATGTCCTCCAGATCGAATTTTGGTCACAGCGTCTAATCTTAACGGAAACTGACCATCTGCGCAGGATATATTATAGTGCACCAGTGTGAGGGCAAAAGAAAAACTCTCTGTTCCTTAACTCTCATGATCCGATGGAATGGTAATCCGATACGACCGGAGAGAGATCAGGCGCAGGACCAACGGCTTTACGGGCTTGCCGAGGTACGGGTGTGTCTAACATCGCTAACTTCCTAACTCCGGGCTGCTATTGAGATTTCTTAACAAAAACCCAATAACTTTTTGTTGGCCCGACCCGGGATTCGATTCCGAGACCTCATGCACAGCAGTCGCATTTACTATCGCTGCGCTACAAAGGCAGTTAAGTAATTCCTTATGCCATAAGGAACCTTAGAAACATTAAAATAATGGACATACATTACGCCCAGATTAACAACTATTTGTTAAACACGCAATGTTTGTCACGTGTATTGAACACATACAATTTTCGACGCACACAATGGTGAAGTAGCCTCTTAAACCTCTGCGCATGTCTATCATCGGTTCAGTCACAAGGCAAGACATATTCGATTATGGATACATAGTCAGGTGAAGTCGGGTACCTGACACTTTTACTGCCATTCGCTAGAAATATAAGAGTTCTTCCAGAAGTCTTTCAGGCTCAAACGCCTACCTTTCTCGTATTTCTTTCCATATATTCTTTAATTACTTTGCCTTAGGGTCGGCCACTGATACCCTAGTATTGCAAGCGTTCGCTGGCGTAATGAATATCATCAGGCCGGCTTGATTATCACATTCTTTCTAAAAAATAACTAGTTATAAACCCGACTGGAGTCTTCTTAAGCCCGGTGTGTAAGGTAGTCAGCAATCGCATTGTTCATCTTAGTTTAGATTTCTTGTTAATACTCTGCATTCGTAGTATTAATAGAAGGCAGTCGTGGTATAAACTTAGGCTTTACTTGTACGCTTCAGTTTGTTACTTTGTAATATGATTATATCTACACATGATAAGTAATCGCGAAAGTTAAGACGCAGAGGCATCTCCTTTTAAACCTCTACAAACGAAACTACCGCAACTCTACAGCAAACAGAAAATATATTACAAATTGTTAAACAGGCTGAAATTTTCTTTACGTCTATATCCTCGAAATGGTAGGCAGGGATGAGATTCACTTACATTTCGGTGAGTATGGTTTTGGGTACCACGTAACGCACGGGAGACTATTGCCATTCACCCGGCGCCGTGCCAGATTCCGTACTCCTACTAAGAATTAGTTGACAGACAAGCCCAATAACATGTTACCTAAAACCGACAATTGAATTCTCATGCAGAACAGTTGTCCTTCATTACTGTTGCGTAGTCTACTAATAATAGTATATGGTTTATAATATTGTAGAATATAATAATATGGTATTGAAGCCTTTTTAAGAAGATTCTGCATTGTAACCAGAAGGACGTTATTTGTCATGGTGCTGATAGCGCAGCGGTTTTGTTTTTGCAGGGTTCACCATGTGTCTGTTATTCCTAGTATTACTAGCATTCTTATTGCTAAGCCAGTAAAACCATTCATTATCGGTCGGACCATGGCATGCAAGCTTGTATGCTTAGTAGTATAAAAAGACTATTGAAACAAAAACCCTGCATAAAAATTTCAAGTAGCTCCGACGTTGTGTAAAGCTATCAAAAAGTGTTTCCTAGGCTAAACTCTAAGACAACATTGTAATGCCTCCCCATAACCGCATCAAGCAACGATGCACGCAACTTAGTTCAGAACAAAAACACCGGGTGGCGCTGAAGTCGGCAAGTGGCAGGTCTCCTCACCTCGTTAAACCAAAGTTAAACGAAACTTTCTTACCGACTTAAACTGAGGTTATCTTGCTTTCACGAACAATTTAATAATGGAATAAACTCGCTGAATTATATTTGAGTTTTCATTTCGCTACTCGCTGTTATATCTTCTTTCTTTGTGTTTGATGTTGGTCCATTTCACTGGTAACATTAATTAGGGAGACTTCATTAAACCTCTCCGATTTCTTACTGGTCACCATTTTCTGTTTTGTGTTACTGTCCCGGCAAATAATAGCTTTTTGTTATAATGGACCAGCCTGATTTGAATCCGCATTCTCGCGGATTGTCGCGGAACGTGGAGGTGAGGGTATAATGGTTTTTTGTATAAGAGTTGTTGGTTGTAACTATGCTCCATGCTTAGCAACATCAAATAGCCACGTTTATAAATATATACAGTCTGTTCACTCAAGCTTAAACTTAGAGAACATATTTATCAGAGTAACTTCAGGCCAACAAAGCCTATAGTAACACGTTTTTTAACTTGTTGCCATGGAATGGATATAGCTAATAATTATTATTAGGATTATAATACTGATTTAGAAATGCTATTTTATAATCCATTTTACTCATAATCAATAAATTACTAAACATGTTTTTAATAAAGCGAGATGATTTTCAGGTTGAGAATTGCGAATGCGTTGTCAAAAAAAGTCTGGGTATTCTTTATGCCAATTTCTATCCATTGTTGCAATGTATGACGACAAAGCCTATTGATGTCACACATTCAATTAGCCTTAACTATGATACCTAGCTAACGTTTTAGATTCCATTTTGCATGAGGAATGCATATTGACATTTATCTGGCACAAAAAATAAGCATGGAATGTGTGAATGTGTTAAACATTTCGTGCCTACTTTTACTAAGAATATTCTAAGAGAAATGTACAACAACAATACTATAATAGTTAGCCAGATATACTGCCTGACTGTCTATTAATAAAATATTTATGATATCTAGAATTGTAGCCTCATATTGTAGAAGTTAGTTTTTACTTTTAGAACCGATTCATGCACAAGACAATTTGTGAAGAAGTTTAATAGTTTTATTGGTTACATATTTTGAAAATCAATGACATATTATCGAAACGAGAGGAATACCTAATCTATTGACCCAATCACAAGAGACAACTACACCTAACACCTAACTACCTCATAAATCCAAATCTAGACTAGTCACGTTTTATTTATCAAAATCTAGCCCAGGCGTCGTCCTGAAGAGACAAAAACAGAGCTATTTAGTCGCAGGGGTGGAAGGGGACAAAACCGAGCCAGTTCGTGATAAGCATCCATTTTTGTGAGGTCCTTTCTACGAATTTATTACGCAGTTTGCCGTATTGGCCGCAGTGGGCCGTACAAACGGATCTCTAGACGGTACACGACTTTTTTGTCGTGATCTTGAGGCTCAGCCAGTATTTATGTTACAAGAACAAAATGCTCGTATTACTTTCAGAAGCAAGCAACTTCTGCTTATAATATTTATAGATGGTCGCTTTTGCGTTAAACTTATATAGCACCATGTATCTCCCAAAAGAATACACATAAGTCAATAGTATATAATACTTACATGCTATTGCCAGTTATGGAGGAATACTGCTCTGTGAGTTTATTATTTTCTAACAGACAAACGAAAATATAATGAGAATGTTTGTTAGTTTTTTGTTCTACAGCAGTTTCTTGAGAAGTAACGTTTGTATATCCGAGTCACCTGGATATAAATTGCTCAGTTTCCAATTAGGACAACCGTCTGAATATAAATCGTTTCTCCAACCATTTTTTAATTTTTTATTGTGGTATATTATTTACGCAACTTTTGCTATGCAAGTTATAATATAAAATGTGTCTAAAATCGGCAATACTCTGGATAGAGTATCTGAATGGAGAAGACTAAATTTAGTCGTGTTTAACCCAGCTAAGACACAAGCTTGCGCGTTCACCGCTAAAAAAACCCCATTCAGTGTCTCCACAACTCCAGAACACGTCTCTCACCATCTCCAAGAGTATTGGAATCCTTTGCTTCGACATCTCAAGTGATGTACAGTTCCGCAGCCATTTAGTAAGCAAGGTCAAGCTGGCTTCTAAAAGGCTTGGTGTGCTCAATAGAGCTAAGCGGTACTTCGCTGCGGGGCAAAGACTGCTTCTATATAAGTCGCAAGTCCGGCCTCACATGGAGTACTGCACTCATCTTTAGGCAGAAGCACCAAAACACCAGCTTGATTCTTTTGACGCGGTACAGAGACGAGCCTTGAGAATTGTCGATGAGCCCAAACTCACAGATGGTATTGAGCCACTAAGTCTCAGATGGGACTTTGCCTCCCTTTGTGTGTTCTATCGCTTATATAATGGATTGTGTTCTGATGAGATGTTTGATGATTGTTTGAGATGATGTCCTCAGCTACTTTTTACATCGCACCGCTCGCCATCAGCAGGGATTTTATTCTCACAACTTACAATCTAATTGGTGCCGCACCGAAGGAATTTTTTCACGCAGTAGCTCAGGTTGTGGAATGAACTCTCTGGCCAGGTTTTCCCACAAGACTACAGTACGGGGTTCTTCAAAAAGGGCGTTAAAAGGTTTTTACAAGATTGGCAATGCGCAAGTGATGCCTCTGGTGTTGCAGGCGTCCATAGGCTACGGTGACCACTTACCATCAGGAGGGTGGTATGGTTGTTTGCCACATTAGGAGGACAAAAAAATTTGTAAGTTGGCAGAGGCCACTACTGTCATATATTGTAACGTTAACGTAATAGTTTCGTTACGATCGTTGGTATTTTATTTCCCTATACTTTTGTTAGAGGGTATAGGGCCTGTAACGGGCAATGGGTTTAGAGTAACCAACACTGTCATAGTGCTTCACCCCGTAAAAAAGAGTTCCACAGAAACACACCTACCTATTCCATTTTTTCCTCATTATTCCTTCTTGAATTCCGATTACTTGGGATCGGTCTGGGGAGGTATATTCCAGGTATTACAAGCTATAATAGGCTACGAGAACCGTTTCATATCAGGGGCGGGTCGTACAAAATAACAACGATAAGAAACAAGCATGGTTACCACCGTTGTTAAATAAAAAAAAGCAAATAATATTTTCCAATATGAAAGTAAAAAAAGCATAATAATCATCAGTCTCTAGTGATTGCAATATTGTTTATTGGGTATCGAAGCCTCGCATTTTAATTTCAATTTTATAGCATTGTTGCCGTAGATCTTATAGTAAATATATGCAATATTATACAGCCTGGAAATCTGGAAGAATTGGATGGTGATTATTAATGTGTTGAGAGATAGTTGTATTGCGTGACTAGGATATAAATTGTTTAATTCTTTATCGATTACCGACTGCATTTAATCATGTATGTATTGTTGAATCTTATCATGCGGTAGTATGTAATATTAATTGTTATTATGTTCATTGCCCTACATTTATAATAATTTCGTGGTAAGTGTTTGGTGATTACTAAATTATTGTAGTTATTTTATACTAGATGTTGTATATATACAATTTATTTATTGATACATACTTAGACATACAGCAACTGCCTCGTTGGTCCAGTGGTAGTGTATACGACTGCGGATCATGAGGTCTCGGGTTCGATTCCCGGGTCGGGCTTGGAAAACTTTACTACGATTTTCCGTCAAGAATTTCATAGTAGCAATTTATTAAGAATTTCTGTCAAGCCCGAAGTTAGGAAGTTGACGGTGTTTTACCCCCGTGTGTCGGAAAGCACGTTAAACAGTGGGCCCCGGCTGTCATGAACATCTATGGCAGTCGTTATTGGGAAGTCAGCGCCCTCAACTACCCTGACGACTGGTCTAACCATAGAATGATGTTCTTGACGTCCTTCTGGGTTACGGATGTCAGATGGCAGTCGCACTGTATAAAAACTGATATTCAGCTAATTCTTACCAGAAACCAGAGATAACCGGACCCTGGCATAAGCTGGGATTAATAATCGCTAGAAAGGAAGACTTAGACATAATAATAATAATAATAATAATAATAATTTATTTATTTGCTTAAACATAAGTGTATATGAGTGCATGCAAGTTGTTACATAAAAATAATTATTTCATCATGTTTGTCATGTGCAATGACGTGCAAATATTCTTACCGACGAAATTTGATGGGTAAAATATTAATTAAAATTAGATAGAATAAAAATTTATGAATGTCTTAAGTTAGTCACAGTATTATCAAAATTTGTCCTGAAGAAAGTCATTAACATTATAATAAGCTTTGTCAATTAAAATAGATTTCATTTTTAATTTAAATTCAACATAAGTCAATTCTTTCCAACACTTAGGCAGTTTATTATAAATAACCGGTGCCATGCATAAGACACTCTTGTGCATAAGTGCAGTTTTTGCCGATTTTAAACATAATCGGCTGTTATCACGTCTATTTCTAGGGAACATATCTGCAACACATGGAAACAAATGAGGATTTGATTTAATAAATAATAACATTTCTAAGATATATAAAGATGGCAGAGTCAGTATCTTATATTGTTTGAAATAGGGTTTACAGCTATCTGTTATTTTTAAATGCAACATTGATCTTAAACACCGTTTTTGAGCTTTAAATATACTTTCTCTGTCCGTAGAGTTACCCCAGAAAATGACACCATATCTGAGAGTAGATTCAACAAGTCCGTAATAGGCAGTAAGGAGCGCATCACTATTGAGATTTCGGGATAAAGTATATAAAGCATAAGAATTGCTGCTCAATCTTTTGCTTAACGTTTCTATGTGAGGCTTCCAATTTAGGGCACTATCTATTATTAGACCTAGGAACTTCGTCGTATTTACTGCGTCAATTTTTGTATTATTATAAGTAATGTCAAGATTTTTACATGTCAGACGTTGATTAAAATTCATAAATAATGTCTTATTGATATTTATTTTCAAATTGTTGTTATCTAACCATTCTATAATTTTAATTAGAGCATTGTTTATGTCATTTTTAAACGTGTCTCGGGATTTACATGTTACAGTGACTGTACTGTCGTCTGCGAAAAGGGTCATGGGGTATGTCGTAGCGCAAGGAAAATCATTAATATAGAGTATAAAGAGAAGCGGCCCTAGTACGCTTCCCTGTGGAACTCCATTAAGTACTCTACGTTCCTCTGATGAAAATATTTGCTCTACATTTTTTGCGTTAATACTACTAATATGTGTTATTTGCTTACGGTCACTGAGATATGATTCGAACAGTTTAAGTATATTACCTCTTATCCCGTAGGCATCAAGTTTTTTAAAAAGAATATTATGTTGGACATAGTCAAAGGCCTGGGTCATATCACAAAATATTGAAGAAACTGGCATATTTTTATCCATATTTTCTAATACGACATGTAAAAAGTCGTATACAGCCATATTAATGTTTTTATTTTTCCTAAAACCCTTTTGCTCATCGCATAATATATTATTTATTTCTAAGTATGAGTTTAATTCGTTATAATAATACTTTTCAAATAATTTTGCAAATACCGGTATCAGAGCAATAGGCCTGTAATTTTCCATTTGCTCTCTGTCCTGCTTTTTATGCATTGGTTTAATGATAGATGTTTTAAGAGCATCTGGAAACGAACAGCAGCTTATCCTCAGGTTAAGAAAGGATCGGTTTCTGAAGGAAAAGTAGTTAGCAAAATACGGATGTACCCGTATTTCGCCAGCTACATTTTTAGGTACCATGTAGAGGCAGCCAAATGGACACATTGCCAGATTTGTTACTGTTATTGAGAATTTTCAAATTTAACACTTTTTGTCTGACCCGGGTATCAAACCCGGGAATCTCTCCATCAGCTACCTTATTGTATTTCTAATACATATATAAAATATAATAGACATATAGCTCAATTGTAATTTGTTATACTATTATAGCACGCGGCAATGTGCAGTCTCTGACGTTAGCATACCATAGTCAAATCAACGACAAAATTAAGTCTGCTGCGTATTTCCAGTAGCTATGAAACTGACATAGAACGTAGAAGACTGCGAAAATTCATAGCCTGTTACGGTTTAGTACTTGCTACGATGCTGGCATGTCGTAGTTTGTAAAGACTACGAAAATTGATCGCCCACTTTAGATACGCAATTGTGTGCTGTAATTCGTAATATTACTACGTAAAACTGTAACCTATACAGAAGCTGACATATCGTAGACTGTACATAACACGAAAAAAATACGTATTCTCCTACGGATTTTTACTTGCCTTATCCTTCTAATCCAAGCAGACATGAGTCTCTAAGCACTTAAGTATATTTAGAATAACAATAACTTAATTAACGTAAGGATTTCACTGATCGCACTGCCACATCCTCTCACTATGAATGTACCTTTACCCAAGGATCGAAAGATCCCACGGGAGCGCGTGTCCTCCTTTATGGCGGCTCCTTTAAAACAACCCGATGATACGTAGTAGCCGATAGTACACCCATATATATTGTGATCGTGACAATCACAGAGTGCTATGAATCTTATACCCATTCGGGTTAATGGGCTTTCATCAACGAACGCCTGATTTACGTGGTTTAAAGGTTCTTTTCATAGGGATTTCTTTTGTAAGGAAACTGATGTTGACAATATTTTTTTATGATCTGGGTCCTACCATCGTTTTATTTAGTTTTAGACAATGCCACACATTTCGTAATGCGCCATTTTGTTGTGAAGTACCTTTATCCCTGAAAGGTAAGTAAAGGTATATTATACCTACATTTGACATTACGTCCCGCATAATAGTTAATCCCAATATACATATAATAGCAGCGATAGCCCTGTGGGAAACCGTTGGACTGCCACACAGAGGTCTCGAGTTCGATCCCATAACGCGCACCTATGCCTTTTCGAAGTTATGTGCGTATTAAATAGCTAATTATCGCTCGCTTTTACGGTGAAGGAAAACATCGTGAGGAAACCTGTCATGCATGTCTAAGAGTTCTCCATAATATTCTCGAAGATAAGCGAAGTCTGCCAATATGCACTGGTCGTCAGGCGCCAGCGTGGTCGACTCTGGCCTAACCCTTCTCAGACTGTTAAGAGGCTCGTGCCTATCAGTGGGACAGTTTAATACTGCTATTATTATTATTAAATCCCAATAACGCTTTGCTCAACTAGGGCTTCGAAGAAGAGAACGTTATATTTAGTTAGATATATTAGTCAGACAATTAGAACTAACAACCTTCGTCCATTTAGTTACCGTCTGAAGCATAATATGACGAACATTAAACTGAAAGGTTCCTAATAATTTACTTCATGTTTGTGGTGTCTCGACCTAATAGGGTCTTCCTCAAACAGCCACGTTTAAACCCAATTTGCGTATAACTCACGTACTTAGGATTATAATACGTGGGTCGGTGTGACTTACTTATTCATTTAAAATGAAAGCGCTTCGTTTGGTTGACAGAGATACATTTCACTGTATAGATGTTTTTATTCGTCACCTTGTCACTGTCACTGTGCCAAGTTCTGTAGCTTCAATCAAATGTTTAAATGACTATGCGCCTACTAAGGTACAGGGATTATTCCTAGCGCGGGAGTTGATTTACACAATTTTTCTTTCTTTTTTTTTACAAAGGTATCTCGCGCTCTAGGAATAATTCCTTTGTCGCGAGAGACTTTACAAACATTCAAACAACGGACACATTAAACATCCAGACTCACAATAATAATAGTAATATAATATTCTACCACATACACACAACACCATCTAGCCCAAACTAAGCAGAGCTTGTACTATTGGTAATAGACAATGGATAAACTTACATATAAACTTTATTTTTTTGTAAATACGAACATACATGTTATACTTAGAAACACCCAGTCAAACATCCATGTTTATGCACACAAATGTTTGACTTGTGCGGGCATCGAACCCGCGATCTCAGGCGTGGCAGTCGGTTACACTAACCACTACGCCATGAAACATAATCTTTGCCCCGTGTGGGATTCAAACTCACACCACAACGCAATGGCAGTGGCGAGACGATCATTTAAACCACTAAGCTATCCGTGCAATCAAAATATAATTAGAAATTGATTCTATGACTATAATTAGGTATTACTCATTTACAATGTTACTGTGTACCACAGTCCATACTCAGAATTGCGCGCTCCAGTACTCTTAACACTCTAGGCTGCCAATAATATATGTTCTATTATAAGTACAACAAGCATTGTTAAATATCGTACTTCACTGTGTGTTCGATAAATACCTTATATACCTTTAATTGATCTATTATTTGAAGGAACAAACTTTCAACAACGAATATAGTAGCACAGCGACACTTTATGTATGTCTGAGGGATGATTGGTCACCTTCAATTGGTCGGGCTGCTTGCAAAAAATTTTGAAATAGTTCCCTGAGTGTCATATATAAACAAATGAGAAACGGCCATGAATTGCCGTAAATCGTAAAATGGTATCACGTGAACTTGAGATCAGAGGTTTGGTTCATAGTCATTTCGGGGTATATCGACTATGCTGAGTCAAATGGCGTTAACCGCGAGCCTCTAGCTCTTACAGTTCTTGAGTTGAAAGATGGTTTCACGTGAAAGGTCATAGTTGTTTTGGGGTTATATTGACTATGCTAAGTCGAATGGCGTTGACCGTGAGTCTCTAGCTCTTACGGTTCTTGAGTTGAAAGTTGTATAACATACAGACGGACGGACGGACAAGGATGTTGTATAAGAGTTTATGCGAACTCTAAAATCAAGACTGAGAAATATAAGAAAAGTTACAATATTTTTTTAAGAGCTTAAGAGCGTCTGGTGAAATTCACTGCCGACGGCAATTGTCTGGCAATATTAATTATTAATTAAGAACAATATTTTTTAAATATACATAAAATTCAGCACTGATCATTTAAGAAAAGTGAGTAATAATTTTACCTGCCCTTAGCACCTGGTAACGTAAAAATGGCCGCCGGGCCAAGCTAGCAGATACATACACTCAAAGTACATACCTACTAACACCACTTTATCGCATACACGTTATTTCTAAGAAAATGAGTAATGTCTGGGAGCCCTGTGATCTTGGACTATAATGTACGTATGATTATTCTCACGTCTTATCCTTGGTTGGTAGAGATGTAATACAACCACATTTCGCCAAGTATGTTTCCAAGTCTAACGTAATAAGGAGTGAGCCTAGTGGTGTCTACTTGGCACTTCCTTCCTGTTCCTGTTAATTATTTGAAAGGAACAATAACACTTTGCCCGTCCTGAAATTGAAAATTATAGGAAATGTCACAGATCTATAACTTGCCAAATCTATATATATAGTCTCACGTGTATATCCCCGAAGAATTTATTTTCAGAAAATCTCATTAACTATTTCGCCAATTATGGTTTTTGGTCCCATGTAACAGAGATGACGATTAGGAGGTCCCTTGCTGTCTACTGGGACCAGTTCCAGCATCCTCGCAACAACAAAAAATACTTGACTGAAAAACTCAATGCTTCTTTATTCAAATCAAAAATCGAATCCTGATAGAGATCCTCATACACAACAGTCACCTCTGCAGCTGCGCCATAGACACACACAGTTTTGCACCACTACTAAATCGTCTAACTTATTTTTAAATATACACTGCGTCGCCAGCCACACCGGACGCAATCACATTCGATTGTGATGCAAATCGCCTCTAAATTGCGAGCCACAGTTGCCAGTAAAACAATTGAGAGTTGGCGTTTTTCAATGGTACATGATTTTCATTTGGAGCGGATGCATGTTTGGCTGCTATGTTAGCTAACCACACGACTCATTGGACGCATGGAAATATTTTTGACTTTTGGATCGATGTGCAGTATGCTGGGTAATGGTAATGATAGCAGAGAATTGCGTGTTTGATAAATGGGTACTTATAATATTTGCTGACCGCATGCACAACCGTTTGCATGCGATTTTATTTCCTACTAGTTTTCCCCGCAACTTCATACGCGTGGAATTTGAAAGTAGGTAGGTGGGAAATATAGATATATTTTTAGACTTTTAAGTAGTGTATCAAGATGAAATGTGCAACAGATTTTATGATAAACCTCCAGCAACACAAATGACTAAACCGAATTTAATTTCGTGCAGTAGTTTTAGTTTGTCCAGTAACAAACATAAAGGAAGACAGAAATACTGAAAATGTTTATATTTGCTTCTATAGTTCCTGGACCTTATATCATTTTTTATTAAATATCTAGTACTTACAATGTGCTATATCTGGTATTCTGAACAGAATTAGATGAAACAGAGATTTATTGTGGAGCTTTGAGCCATGAAACTAAGGCCATATTTAAATTCGTTAGTGTGATGTACTAAATGTGTATAAATATACAGGCATATATTTAATAAACAGTGTTTTGTGTTCAGGTCACCTTAAACAGGCGATAAAACATAATTGTATTCTATTTACAGATATTGGATAAGTACTCCTACGTACTAAACTAAAATACTAAACAATTTGTGGTAACGTGATAGTTATGTAAATGGGATCTACATAACTATCACGTTACCAGAAATAGTTTTAGAAAACATTCCACCTTAATATATTCAAGTCCCTCAATCAAAAGCATTCAGTTCGAAATCAAGTGCTGGTACTGACGCTTCTTTAAAAACGTCCTCAGATTCTTTGATCTAATCGGAACGCGGAATTGAGGCCTAATTATTGGCCTGGAGCAATATAAACATATCTGATTTTCTTTAAATACCGAATAAAAATGATGTTTCTTCTACACATATTAACTTGATTAGTCTGTTCAAATTTTACATGTAAATAGACATATTCTTGTGTTCTATGTAAATATAATCAAAACCCAATCTTGCGAGTGTGGGCTGACAGGTTGACAGGATGGTAACATTCTGAGAAGCGTTCAATCAAAAGTCAAGGACGAAGTAGGCAAACAGTATGAAATGATATAAACTAACCTAAGCTTACTGATCGGCAAAACAACTAATGATATAACATCTTAGATATTGTTATCTTTGAAGTCTTTTTAACATCTAGATAAGAGATATTTCTTATCTCTGTTACTGCTAGGGTTAAAAGAAAGAAAAAGAAACATAAAGAAGATCCCAAATCCTTAATTCAAAGATGGCATTTTTTATTTCCTGTGACTGTCGAATCTTTACTTGCATCGGATCACAATACACCACGTTAATCATATTCCGATTAATATGGCATTTTTTTAATCCTTGTGTTTGTCGAATCTTTACTTGCATCTGATCACAATACACCACGATAATCATGTGCCAATTAATTGACTTGACATGTCAATGACATCCAAAATACACGCAGCTTAACCTTATCGCAAATATTTAAATCATAGAACTGCCATATGTCACATAGATCGCATGAAAATGTGTCCACATTAAGAGGAGTGAGCTTACACTATAGATGGAGAACAATAGAGTCCAACTTTTAATATGAGTAAGCCTGATAATACTATATTTATAATTCAGATGTCATGTTCGCATTGTATGTATGCTAACGTTCAAAACGGTGACGATATTGAAACGTGCATCTATGATTTAAATCTTTGGCTTACCGAATAAAAAGCTTCCGTATAAACTGATAGCAAATAATCGAACTCAGAGCCTGACAATCGGTAGTATTAACAAACTACCGATTGTGGCGTGACCTTACGCCACAAGCAAGTGACAAAATCTTTGGCTTGAGCCAACCTTTACTATTTATATGTGTGTGTGAATGTGTTGTATTCGTATTGGACAAATACGAGCTGCAGCGATACGAGGGGTGAAAGAATCAGTTTTGTTCGGGCGCGCAGCCAAAACGTGATTATGTTGGCAGAGGTCTACATACGGCTGTATGTTGGTGATATTATATATGTATGTATATTAATATATTGTACATTTATATAGCTTCATCGTGGTTTTGAGGGACGCGCGGTTAATGGATGCAGATCGGTTTTTCTGCCTGGTTAGGTCGTCACGCATGGTTTGTTCAATATTTTATATAATAACTTGCAAATAGCGGTAAAGGTTTTTCTAGTTGGAAGGGAATAGATGTACTGGATAGTTGAATATTATAGTATCTATTTTATTATATAACAGTTTTATATCTAGAATTTTGGTACAGAACTCATTTCTAGTTAAGACAAAGTTTGGTTTTTTGGACTTTGAATAAGCAACCATCTATAAAACCGTATGCTAAATAACTGTATTATCGATTATATACGGGTGTTAAGCTCGTCAAAAGCATCATCATTAATCAAAGCTTAAGTTGAATCTGATATAATGTGTTCCATGATTATTTACGAGGCATTTTGGTTTTAGCCGACAAAAACTGGCTATAGTTTTAAGTATACTTGCTTAGGTATCCTGAAAATTTGCAGCTAAGATACTATATTGCCACTTGTGTGATTTTCAGCAGCAGTAGAGATAAGTGAAATTGTCCCTGCCTATCTTTAGATTTTCTCTGAAAATCAAAGATCAATGGTTATCAACGTATCTCTTACCGTCGAATCTAAATTTGTGTCTCAAATATATTCTATCAGCATATTATTTTACAACCTCTTTATCGAGATCGTGTTTCTATCATATAATCGTGTGTAGTGAAAATATATCGTAGGTATACAAAACGGAAAATCGCTGCCAAAGCAATCACTGGCTGGCGTTGTTCCCACGCTAAAAGGATTGATTCTGACGCCTCTGTGTAATGCTGTGATATTTAGAGCTATATTGTGAGTTTAACGCAGTTTAAATAACTCATTTGTCTAATAATGTGCTATCCTAACTAATATTATAATGTTAGTTTATTTGGTTCTTACGCCTTAACTAATCGACCGATCATCATGAAATTTTGCATGCACATTGTCAGCGGTACAGAAAATGACATGGGTATCTTCCATCCTGATGAATAGTACTGATCCGAGGGATAGAAATTAATTGATAAATCTACACTCACGCGAGCGAAGCTGCGGACATAATCTAGTTGTGTTATGTTACGTAAGTTTACAAGCGTATATACATTGCGCATTCGTTTTTTATTTAAAAAACGAATGCGCAATGTATTTGCCTAGTACCACACCCATTGATATTGTGCATGATAAACGTCAATGTGCGGCTTATAAGTAAAAAAAGCAACGACAGCCCATTAAAAATTAGAAAATAAGTTCTATCACATGGACGCATCTCTAATTTTTTAAAGAGATATATTTAGAATAAAATTGTTGTTCGCTTTAACTGTGAAGAAATACATCGTAAGAGAACCTGTATGTCAGATGACAGGCCTGTAAGATTTCCATCATGATTTTAAATATGGTGTGAAATTAGACAAATTCCACTGGGCTTGGAATTATTAATTGTAGCTAAACCTTGCCTAGACTAAGAGGACTTTTGTGCCCAGCATCATAATTAATGACTAGGATTGATATTTTTGCTATGTGGCATCCATACAATTGTATGTCATGTGTTATACCTTGAACCATTTCTGCCTAATCCTTTGTGGAAAACAAACGTGGTTCTCTTTGGATTGAAGCAGTATTGAGCGAAGTGGAATCTATAACCAATTTACGTTACGAACGTGGTTCAGAGTTTTAACGTACCTCAGTTTAAAATTTTTAACGACTTGGTTCTATTTAGAGAAAAGCCAGGAGGTAAAATTCGATGCAGCTTGTTTATAAACAAAAATCGTGTTAATCACATTTTGCTTTAAATATAAATTATATAAATACAACCGAGTCCATATTACAATTATTAAAGAGCGACTAAAATAACCATCGTTTCATTCTTTGAGATTTTGTATAACTTTTATGTAAAATATAAAATATCTTGATTTGCTTATTGTGTGTGCAATTTTAATATTACTAAATGAACATGCTTTAAAGGATTTTAATATATCGAAGGAGATGGAGAAGGAGACCACTCAAAGGTCCAACCTTAGATAAATTCTCAAATGAGGCTTATAAACAAAAGCAGATGTCCTAATGTTTTTAAAAGTTATTTAAATGATATCAATTAAAAATGTACCTTAACTACAATAAAAACGTCTTAAAATCATGTTAGCATGAATAATAAAACCTCGTCGCAATTTCCATCTGGAACTAACTACTTTTAAAGTTAATACTCCGAAAAGATTTTACATCTTAAATTCTAAAATCTAACCGGGAAAAAAGGCTCCATTTAGCTCCCACTAAAAATATGTAGCGGAAAGCGTAGGTGCAGCACAGTTTAAAGTCTCCGGAGCTCAATATTACACGACCATACATAGTTACACAGAAAAATGCCGTAACGGGTGTCACCTTGGGAAATTTTACACTCTACAGCATATTCTCACCTAGGAAGGAGCAATGGTATTTCATAGAGGGATGCCTAGTGTGTATACTTGGGAGTTATAAGAGGTGGCGGGAGCGATGTTTAGTTTCTTCAGTAGATGTAAACTTTTATTATACATACATTCTAGAATCATTCCACACCTTGGAGAGATAGACAGAGACTACGAATTTCGACTTGTTACGTTTGTTACTCTTGTTTTATTTATTCTTAAAGATTTATTTATGAATGCTTGTCTATTTAGGGTAGCCTTAGGATAGTCTGGCCTTTCTCCAGAATACTTGTGGTCTAGTCAGAAAACGTTCGAGTAGGTATTTCCATCTACTTATACTTTTTTATAAAATACTAGGTTTCGTTGGGTAGTAATCTGCACTAGAAGAGTATTAATCGCAATGTTTTTTCCGTTTTATCTTATTTGGAAGAATATGCATATACTTAAATTACTAATTTCTGTTGATATAAATATAATTTAGTAATTAAATAAATAATTTATTAATTTTCTATGAATTTATTGTCAAAATGACGTCATATTATTCGAAAATACAATTTTAATAAACAGGAACCATATAAAATGTTGTTCTTAGACTGGAAATAGTTAATGACATCTAGCGTCTTGTTCATACCTATTCAAGCTAGTCGTTCTATATTCAAGATCATCAGCGTAACATTTAGCGACTTAAATACACGTCCTTAAGCTAAGGACTTGATGAGGAACTAAATAAGTGTCACAATTACATGTGTAGTGGGGCACATATTACATAATTACGCCGTAATAGCAAAGTTCAGGAAACTTCCAACCACAATGCCTTTATAATATACATTATTACAACTTGAATATAGCTGTGGTAAATATTGAAATATGCTTATAATTTTTAAATTATTGGCATATTTCAAAACTTTAAAATAAATCATGAAGTATAAATTATGTTAATGTTTCAACGACGAGGTAACATCGGCAGGTTTGCAAACACTGCCTGGCGGCGCCGAACCAAAAGCAGTATGCGAAACAATTGTTTTCCTTTCTTTTAGTGGGTCTTATGGATGGATAAATAAACTTAATATTACTAAATTTTGCTATAGCATATGATTGTACGCCGGCCAGTCGTAGTAGAAAGCGACTAAATTAAAAATGTTAGTAACCTGTGCAAAATATTTAACCTATCAACTTAATACATATATTTTTTAAATAAACTATTTTGTTTGACAGTACAATTTAGTTACACTTAACATTCTCAAATATTGAAATTAACCTACTTTATACGAATTTTATCGCGATCTATATTTTAGAAACACTATTATTTCGTAATTTTCAAGCTATTTAACTACTAGGTTGCCCATTTTGACTATGGTTGCTGAAAAGCAACCGAAACGTCGAGAAAAGTGTAAACTTAAATCTTAATAGTTTAATAATATGATTCAAATAACTTAAATAGTTTTAAAATTATGTAATAATAGTGTTTATAAATTAAACAACGTGATAAAATATAAATTAGTATAATAACTGTGTAAACTAATTTAATTTCAATGTAACATTCGCGTAGACGTAAGATAATATTATATTCTGAAGTAATTATTGTCCTTGTATGTTATAGCATTTGATGTGTCTCTATTTGCTTTACTAATATTTGTTATTAGGTTATGATTTTGATAGCGATCAACGTATTACGTGTTGGTGTAAGTATTTCAAAGTAATTTATTGTTTCGTTATAGAGTGGTTATATTTTAGCAGTTACATAATGTCTAAGGAATCTAGTCTAATCTAGTAAGTAAATTTGCAATCGCAATTGCCGATTTTCCGATACTGAATTTGATTTTCGAATATATTTAAATAAAATTATGTTTTACTAGAACATTTTTAATAGCAGCACTTAGTATGGTAGGCAGGAAATACTTACCTTGTGGTTTGCGTAGCACGAGAAGTCTGAAAGACCACACTAGGCTAGACTATAAATTATAAACACACCTCTGCATTACCAATTAAGAAGATATAGCCGTAATGTCGATATTTAATCGAAACGTATCCAAAACTACATAAATTACTTCATCGTTTAGCCTCCAAATTCTTGACCTTAAACTAAATTAACCTACCACTTACGTAACTCTACACATATAAACATAGGTACTCTCTAACCCAATCGCAACATTAAGTGTGTGTAAGCGTTCCTCTAAATAATGGCAGAACATTAATTACTAGGATAGTGGCGTTCCCCAGGGAGCCATTCTTGGCTCGGCAACATTAGCATTTTAACAACTAATATGATATGAGTTTTGATTTGTACGTTTTAGTTTTGTTTCCTTCCTTTGAGTTGTGGGAAATGATGAATGTTGTATCTGTAATTATGAAGATGTTTAATTACTTACACCTTTGGAAGTATAGATTTGTCGCAGTTGAATATTGTAGAATAAGATTATTGTTGATAATTTTTATCAGTTAGCAACTTCTATAGGATATTTTTTCGTATGGATTTGATTTTACATATTTTTATTAAAATAATATACATCGTCATGCATATACAATTAAATGTTTATTTAATTTAACTTATGAAAGAAAAATCTTTTAATATTTTCGCGCTTAATTTGAATACGCATACTTTTAAGATTGCACATTTTAGTAATTATTTGCAAGATATATAAAGATTGATTCCGTTAAAATAGCAGCATTGTATTATGGCATTATTATCAACTTATTTATAAACTGTTTTTATCAAAGCAGATACAACATATATTTTTTTAATTTTGGTAAGTTGATACAAAAATATAATAAAGAACACGCAGACGACTCTAGTTGGATCACACTAACATTTGTTTCGTGCTGGGATAGTATCAACACCAATCGGGATATTGATAACGGCGGTTTGACCACTTAAATTTGATAAGTTGACCACCATTCAGGGACTCCTGCAAGCTTTCATACAAGCAGATATTTTTAACAAAAGAAAACACATAATATAATATGCATTTTTAACACTAAGTGAAATAATTATTTTCCTAGTATAAAAATATTAAATGACTTGTCACTTGTAACTTATACCACAACATTACATGTTCGCGCTAGAAACGGGCGTTTTATGCTGGTTTCTGATACGAGGTTCCCCCGAGGCCTCTTGCAAAATAACTTCTAGTGTGGAATTTTTATTAACCACCCGCTTTGAGTGGCACGGGTGATAAATCCTAGGGTATTTTATTTAGTACGTCCAACTCGGTTCCTAGAGTGAAGATCAAGCACCAGCTTATGATGTTTTCTTAGTTTATGAGGGCTCTTAGTCATACGGGAGCATGATGCCAAAATATGCCTCGTAAAATGTAGGCAGCAATGTTTTTGGATGATATAGAATGTGATTTGTGTAGTTTTGAAGATATCCGCGTTGTTGCTAAAGATATATATTCAGTAGTTTTTGTTTTTTGTTTATCACAGTCGTTTACTACCGAAGGGCTTAGCAGTCAATTGTACCAAAATGTTAATGCTTTTTTCTACGATTGATATAAATAGGGAAATTGGACAGTTTTCGTTGGTTACATAGAATAAGTTTTCGCTTGTGTTTCTGTTAATCATGGTGTTCTTCTTCGATTCCCGTTTGGAAAATCTTAGTAGCGGTGCCAGCAAATGTGTCCGCTATTTAGTGATATATTTGTCTCATGTCACGTGTTACCTAAAATATATCTGAAAAAATCAAGGTGAATTACATAACTATAAATTATTTACGGACATGTTCTGTTATATCATAAAGGCGGCAGTGTATAGATGGAAATATTACCAATATTCTGTGAAATGGGTTGTAACAGGCCAGCGTCAACCATCATGCTGGCCCGTTAATACTTATATCAGCGAGACTAAGACTAATACTGCAATAAACGTAGGCCATTCTTTTGTCACTTATTTGCCGTAAAAGCTGTAATTAGCTTTTGTCTTTTACAAAAATGTCATAAGTATACTCTATTTTACAAATAAGACTTAATTTGAAAAGGACACACATACAAAGTTTTGTATAATATAAGTAGCTAATTTACAATAACGTAGTCTTCTATGTAGTACCACTTTATAGCAATGCAAGCATATACAAAATGCAATCTGTTCCTTACAAATCAGCTCAAATTTACTTTAAGGAATGTCGTCAAACAGTACATTGAAAACGGAACTCGTCTGACCGCACCGAACAACATTTTTAAAGCCTTTCCTAAGGCTAAACTATTCTAAAAGACACCCGCAAAGGAACGGGTAATGAACTCCGGTGGAGTGTTTCAAAAGACGACTTTAAGGAAGTCAAAGCTCTTAACTGTACCAGCAAGTTGGTTATTCTACCTGTAGTGGCGTGGATTGTTTGTATGGGCTTTAGGCGATATATCTCTAGGTATTTGTTTCAATAATGTGCTTAGAATGCTTCCGTGTAGGTTATATGCATGTCAAAATGCAACACATTTCTATGAAACTGTACGGATGGCGCAGTAGTTTAAATGGTCGCCTTGTCATTTTCGCTACTTCAAGTGGTGCGGGATCGAATCTACAGAGGACAAAAATTTATATGATCCACAAATAGTTGTGTCTAGTCTGGGAGTGTTCGTATCCGTTGTTTAAATATTTATTAATGCTCGCATGACACAATTATGGCTAGAGTGGTAGTTGTCTTTTAAAACAAAACATTTTTATCCATAGGGGACTTCAAATATATTTCTGAAGAGATGTGTATTACAGTCATATTTTGTTTATTATATTTTAGTCCAAGCGTAATAGAGGCAAGAAGAAGTGTTAGCGGACACTTTTTCAATGTTGTACGGCAACTTGTATCGTTTACTTGCCTTTGGTTGTCGCTACTACATAGCTGAGTAACAATTTCAGGAAATTTGTTTATATATAGACATCATTTTCTCGAAGTTTTTAAGGAAATCTAAATTTGCATAGGAAGAAATCTAAATATAACATAACTTCTGTGGTAAGTAAGTTGTTAGTGAGTAAATACATAGCTGCTGAAAAATATGGATTTGTTAGTAGTGCGTTTGTAAAATAAGGGCAGTCCCTCACCCTTGGATTAACCAATAACTTAATGTTGAATAAATATGCGTGATCCATAAATAGTTGTACGGAAGCTATGTATTCGATGTGTTCGTTGTTTTAAGGTCCTTGCCGTTTCTTTATCCTACCAAAGATTTGTACCAGCTTACTGACGTCCTGACAGTGAGGCAACTGTTTTCTTAGGGATCGTTCTAAAGCAGCATGCTACGCTTACTTTTGACCCCACTACTCTTACAAACAAGCGTCGAAAGCATCACACTTGTGACACTTTAAATGTTCGGTGGAAAACAGCGTTCTCCGCGAGATTTTTTGGTTTTCTAGGAGGATACTTATATAATAAAATAAATAAAGGACACACGCTTTAATTGTAAAAAGGTTGTCACAACTTGGCTGAAATCCCTTGGTTACGAAGAGACAGAAAATCTTTTACACATTATTTCCTGAATTGACACACCCCCACACACGCATACACACACACTCACACACACACACACACACACACACAAACACACACAAACACACACACACACACACACACACACACACGCACGCACACACACACACACACACACACACATACATACACACACATACACACACACGCATACATACACACACATACACACACACACACTCATTCTTAACTTATACAGTATACATACTGCGAATTGCAATTGGTAGTAATGCTTAGGTATAAACGCCCACCGGAACACTTACCTGACATGCTAGTACTGCACGAGTCCAGTGCCTGGAGAGGCTGGTAATCTGTCATTCAGGTCGAGCCTAGTACAGATACCAGTGTCTCACATAGTTGCGTTTATGTATATGTCTAGATTAAGTTTCTTTTGTGTAATTTCTTATTATGTATCTATGTGAGAGAGAAAAAATAAACTATTATTATTATTATTAATGTTTATAAAGGATAGGAGTCGTCTTTAACAAATACATTATATTGTGAAATTTTTATCAGAACTAACTCTTTTTTTTTTTAGCTAACTGTATGACTGTTACTATGCTATGCTATAATTAATTTGCGGCTGGTATACCGTTGATATCCGAACATTAATGAGCTTCATTAATTTATGATATTATAATCCTTATCAGAACAATAACTTGTGTGTAGATTAAGCACCAAGTGCATAGCTTAGCGGTCTAGAATTCATCGTGTTATGATATATCTCTTAAGCGGGGCCTAGACCGTCGGATTAGCGGACTGGGGATCACATATACATATATTGTTTTGTACACAAGTACGTAGAAAAAGGAATTTAGCCATCAATATATTATCTAACATTTCTTACAGCTGGACAAGTCGTAATCCTTTCTGTTTCTGATTCATTTAAAAATAAATGGGAAAATAATCATAAGTGTTTCAATCTTTTGAGATTATTTCCTCATTAAATTAATATAACGGTATATTATTTTGATATCTTTAATTTGTATGGTACATGTTTAAGATAAAATTGAACAATCTATCATATCCGTTCCGAGTCCGGATGTTACAATAGATCATACGATTGTTACAATAATTCGTTTTAGATCATATTTATAGTATATCCAATAATATCATACAAAATAAGTATTTATAGAGAATAAAATTATTTCCATATCTTATTTTTATTATTATATACACGTTTATTTATATTATATAATATGTGAACATTATTAAACTTGAAATATATCAAATAAGTTTATATGATATGAGTTTATAGTATTTGAAATATTTTATATCTTCGATACGACACAGCTGTAGCCTTAACAAACAATTGCAATTTCGAACAACAGCAATAGGTTTCTCCTAATTTTACAGATATATTTTTTTATTGTCATCGTCATCAAGGAAGAATTGTAATTTAAAGTAATATTACCAATCGTTTCAGAGCATGACGCATCAAGTCCTATACACAACATCAATAAAGCTAACAGTTGTACAATGTCAGAACAGCTAACATTATTCACAACGGCAATCAAAAGCCGAAATTGGCGGTCGATGTAACCGGGACACTTAGCGAAGTTCGCGCGCTGGGACCTGACATAGCCTGCCATGAAATTTGCATTGCTAATACGCGCTATTCATATTCGTGCGCAAATTGTTGTATTTGTAGGTTTTGTCTCATGTCGATGTAAGTTGGTCGATGACACTCGTTAAAGTCAAAAAGTACAAATAGAAGTACCTAATGGAATAAGGTAACTTATTTACTATTCTGGTGTACAAACTGTATGAATATTAAAACTTTCGGGTATGATACTTGTCTTGTGACAATGGCTGTTTAATATAGTAACTGTTGTAGATGCATTTCAATAAATTTGTAAATTGTTGATCGAATATAATATTCTACCACATACACACGACACCATCTAGCCCAAACTAAGCAGAGCTTGTACGATGGGTTCTAGACAATGGATAAACATACATAGATACTTTTTTTTTGTAAATACATACAAATTATACATAGAAACACCAGACCAAGACAAACATCCATGTTCATGCACACAAATGTTTGACTTGTGCGGGAATCAAACCCGCGACCTCAGGCGTGGCAGTCAGTTACACCAACCACTACGCCATCGAGGCCGACTATATCCTATATATATACTATCTGGTGTTACGATCATCATCATTTAGGCCATTTGACGTTTATTACAGAATTGACTTATTAAACATCGTTCGGATGCCGACGTCTAGACATACATTTCTTTTATTGTTTTGTTAAAGCACCTCTACCGCTTTACTATTAAATCCTGTGTCGCGGAAAACCTTACAACATTTAATAAAGCGGGCTTAAGGAACACCCGGTTTCGGAAAAACTATTTGTGGATCACGCAAGTTTTAGCCCCGTGTGGGATTCGAACCCACAACACTCGACGCAGTGGCAAGGTAACATTTAAATCACTACGCTATCGATATAATAAGTTCATAGGTTAGCGTTGTTCTACTGCAATTATTCGCTCGACACTATTTTGGCTGGTTTATAGATTCATCTAGCCAGGAGCGTCCTACTCTGCGACGTTCATTGTCACCACTCGAGAACCTTCCGCTTGCATCGATTGACAGTTAGCCAGATTACAAAGCATGTCCATAGCCTCATCAATTCGCTACAGCTTCATTAGATACATTATATGTATAAAGAATATTTTTCAAGTTCTAGCGTGAAAATTTTCCAACACTTTATATATCACGTGGGTAGTAGGTAGCCTTTTTAACGTGACATATTGACAATACATATTACTCAATGTAAAGTAATTTTTGGCAACTGGTTAAAGACATTTGTGTTAGTATATTGGATTATATTATAATTATTATCTTTAAGATAAGAAACAATTATTATAATATATAGAAATAGTCTAAATAAATAATAGTAAGTTGCTCCGAAAAGAAGAAAATATATTCAAGTAAATCGAACGCATATTTTGTTACATTATTCAATTTTATATGATGTCCTTTTATTTGGAGGCTAACAAAAATGTAAAGTCCCATCTGGTGGATGCGGCCATTTTAATATGACGTCATTATATCGTTTCTTTTTTTTTTCACCAGAACAAGAAATGTATGCAAAGTTTCAGCAAAATCTGTTAGAAGGATTGGTTCTAATTCATCTTGCAGTATTTCACCTAAACAAACTAATGAACATTGCAAGTTAAATAAAAGCTTGTAAAAAACTTTTGAAGAAATTTGTTAAATATGTTCTGTATGCTTAGGATAGTTTTTAGTTCAAGCGGACCAGCTGCTCAAAGAACGTGCAATGCAAATCATGCGAGGAGCCCGTGTGAGTAGTTTGCATCAGTAGTCTAAGGAGGTGGAGGAGGAGATAAGTTGCGCGGGTTGCTCCGCACATGTTTAGTTCTTGAATCTGTGCCTTATTACAGGGTACAAAGGCTTATTACAATACAAATCCATCTCTAAATGTCACCACGCGTATACAAGAGCTATTAGTCCAAAATTTATTTATGTCTATTCAATACCAAGCAATACGTTTTTTACTTACTATGTTTTATCATTCCTTATAAGTGAAATCTTATGAACTACAAAGATCATTTTGAAAAGCGACCTTATTATAACGTCATCACGATCTATAATAAAACGGCAAGTAACATGCAACAGTGTCAGGCATAATAAATAACTCAGAAAACCAATCAAAGCCACAAAAATCACGCATATTGACAGCTCTAGCCGAATATGCAGTCAGTACGGTAATGTTGTCAAAACCGATTCATGTCACTACGTCCCCGATACGGAGTTGCATCGAGCTGAATTTTAAACGGCGCTCCGACGATATTGGCACGACCGTATACGCGTAATTGCTGAGTTTATTGGAGTGCTACGAAAACTAGGATGTTTAGTTTCAAGTATGGGTTTCCCGAGGATGTTTTATCTAATGAAAATTTGGCAAGAAAACCGTGTAGTGTAATTCGACTTGATTCATATGTTTGATACTTTAGTTGTTCAGTTTGCATTGCTCGTATTAGATTTATATTATAAATGCGAATTTGAGTTTGTTTGCATCGCTTTAATGCCTTAACTACTCGACCGATCATTATGAAAAATTCGCGTGCACGTTGTCATAACACCCTTGAAGACGTGTGCGCGAAATAAGAAAAAGAAATGGACTATTTCATCTAGAAATAAATTGTTTCGTATGGGATTCGAACCCACCATTTAAACCAATACACTATCCATGCAGTCAATATTATTTCGATTAACATGTACGTTGTAGAAAAGATGTTGACATGACCTAGGCATTTTCTATTACGGCCGACCTCATATCTTTTACGAAAGGGTATTTATAGACATTTAAGTTACCAACCTAAGCAGACTCTTATCCAGACATCGGACACCTAAGGAGACACAACAGGTAATAAAAAAGATAGATTTATGTATGAGTATAATAATATCGGCCCCATATTAAACTGTCCGACTGCTGGGCACAGGCCTCTTCTCAGTGCAAGAAAAGTTAGGCCGTTGTCGACCATGCTGGCCCAATGCGGGTTGGCAGACTTCACATATCTTCGAGAACATTATGGAGAACTCTTAGACATGCAGGTTTCTAAAAGTCAGAGATGCACGCCTTGGGATCGAACTCGAGACCTCTGCGCGGCAGTGGGCAGTGCAACGGTCTTCCACAAGGCTATCGCTGCCTACATGATACGTGTCAATCTCAACTTCTGGACTGAAAGTTGTGGTTTGATACACGGGTACGCGACCCCGGCTTCCTGAGCTACTATTTTTCTTCACCTATCCTCCGAGTCAATAGTATCCCGTTACCTTTATATCCTCTCTTACTGTCACAATTATTCCTTTCCAATCCTACTCCTATTTCATGTCTCTCCTAGGTCTGCGGACGCCTCCCGCATAAAACAAAGTCTGTTCCGGCTTTGACGGCAATCCAAAGTTGATAAACAAATAAATGGTTTTTGGCTGATTCGGTGGAACAGCAAGGCATTGCAGAAGGCCAAGGGCGACAGCAGAGGTCAAAAGCGCTGTCGGCCAGATGCTGCATCTAAACTCTTCTCCGGTCGTAGCGATTCTCCGTTCCATCGGATACAGAAGAGTGAGGACGAGAGAGTGCATCTGTGTTTGCGCGCACGCTTATGCACTTAAATATATCCTGCGCAGAGGACTGCGGCGTGAATTAAGGCTCCCGAGACTAAGTCCTGTGGCGATGGGCAGAGGTAGAGAGGTCGGGTTGTGATGTGCACCCGGCTTTGTCTGATGCCTGCACACTGGCGGCTCTGGTATTGATGGTCGTTTCCTCGTTGCATCAGGGACAACAGCGCGGATTGGGCAGCAGCCAGAGTGACGGAGCAGCCCTATTTAGGGAGGCACTGCTTCCCCCGCATGGGGAGGGGACTAGAAAAGGTGTCCTAAACAAAGCTTGTCCCACACTTATTGGGGGGCAGTAGCCGCGGCTGCCCAAGCATCCCGTTTTTCGTGGTCGAAGATACAAGAATAATATAAAAACATCTATTATAACATTCGGTGCGTGGAATGTCCGCACCCTTCTCGATCGTGACGCGAACCTTTGTCCAGAACGGAAAACTGCTGTTGTGGCAAGAGAGCTTTCGCGATACAATGTGGATATAGCCGCTCTCAGCGAAACCCACTTGTCAGATGAAGGCGAGCTCATGGAACACGGCGGTGGATATAAATTCTTCTGGAAAGGTACCCCAGCTACAGAACCAAGATGCTCTGGTGTTGGATTTGCAATAAAGACCCAGATTGCTAGCAAATTGGAAGATTGTCCTGAATACACCTCAGACCGCGTTATATCATTGCGTCTGCATCTCGACAATGACAATTATTTGAACGTTATCAGCGTATATGCTCCAACGATGGACAAGGATGATGAAACTAAAGGTAAATTTTATGAAGACCTTACACGCTTGCTCACCAGGATACGCCCGAGAGAGCAGATTCTTCTGCTGGGCGACCTTAACGCTCGAGTAGGCTGCGATTATGAAGCGTGGCCAGGGGTCATAGGGAGACATGGAATTGGCAATATGAACAGTAATGGTCTATTATTGCTAGGCCTGTGTGCTCAATTTGGCTTAACCATCACAAACACATGCTTCCGGCTACCAGCAAAATATAAAACCACCTGGATGCATCCGAGGTCGAAACATTGGCATCTAATTGATTACGCGATCGTTCGACAAAAACATATCTCCCAAGTCCATGTCACACGCGCTATGCGTGGTGCTAACTGCTGGTCAGACCATCGACTTATAGTCACAAAACTAAAACTTCGCTTGCAACCACCGTGCAAGTCTTGCAGACAAAAACCACCCAGCATTAATGTTGAGCGGCTCGCGGATAAAGAAACGCGGACGGAGTACCAACATATTCTTGCCGATAAGTTGCCGTCTAACACCGACATCGGTGATCTCAGTACCTGGAGTGCCCTCACTTCTCAGATTATTGAAGTTGGAACACAAGCCTTAGGCCTTAAAAAGCGTGTTCATCAAGACTGGTTTGACGAGAATGATGAGATACTATGTAAAGCACTTAAGCAACACCGTGACCTTCTATACCAACAACAACGCGGTCGGACAGATATATTGGACAGAATACGACAAAGTGGCTCAGATCTCAGAAAGATGACAAGGGAGATAAAAGACAAGTGGTGGCTACAGAAAGCGGAACACCTGCAGTGGCTCTCTGATACAAACCAACTTGGTGCGTTCTTCGGCGAGTTGAGAACACTCACAGGAACAACTCAGCGGATAAGTGTACCTTTAAGGTCACGTGACGGCGCGACGCTGTTGACGTCCAAGAAGGACGTGTTGAATCGTTGGTCTGAGTACTTTGCGGAACTACTTAATGTTGATCGGTCAGCTGATATTCAGCAGATAAAAGCGATCACATCTCGCCCGCAAAGACCTGAGCTTGATGAGCCACCGACGTTGCAGGAAGTGATAGTAGTTATCAAAAATCAACAAAATGGGAAGGCGGTTGGCGTGGATTGTATTCCTGGTGATTTTTTGAAGTACGGAGGAGAGGAGCTATATGACATGATATGGAAACTTTTTACTCAGATGTGGTGCGATGAACAAGTTCCATCTGACTTCAAGATCTCGCGAATCTGCTCACTGTACAAGAATAAAGGTGACAGGTCCAGTTGTAATTCCTATCGTGGCATATCGCTGCTCTCTACGCCCGGAAAAGTCTTTGCCAGGATTTTGCTTAACCGCCTAACCTCAGTTTCAGAAGAAATACTTCCAGAATCCCAGTTTGGCTTCCGCCCTGAAAGAGGAACCTGTGAAGCTGTCTTCTGTGTGCGACAGCTGCAAGAGAAAAGCCGTGAACAAGGTCGACCATTGTTTCTCTGTTTTGTTGACTTAGAAAAGGCTTTTGACTGTGTTCCTCGTGAGGCCCTATGGATTGTTCTGGAGAAGGTGGGTTGCCCAGCGAAATTTGTACGTCTAGTTCGCCTACTACACGACGGCATGACATGCTGTGTGTCTGCAAATGGGGAACAATCAGGTTTCTTCCCCGTAACCTGTGGGGTTAAGCAAGGCTGTGTTCTTGCTCCCACACTATTTGCCATCTATTTTGCAGCTGTAGTCAACGAGACGTTACAAAAAGTACCTACAGGCATCCACATTCGCTTCCGAACTGATGGAATGCTTTTCAACCTAGCTAGATTGAAAGCCCGCACCAAGGTTTCTCACAAAATGATAACCGAAATTATGTACGCGGATGACCTATGCTTTTTAGCTGATTCCCCAACTTCTCTCCAACAGCTGATGACTGGTCTTGACGAGGCATGCACCACGTTCGGCCTTAAGATAAGTGTCAGTAAGACAGAAGTCATGACAACAGGCGTTTCAACAGATGAACCTCTGAAAATCTGTCTCGGTCAAGATGTCCTGAAGCGCGTAGAGAAGTTCAAGTACCTGGGAAGCACAATAACATCACAGTGCGACCTTGATGCCGAAATAAACTGCAGAATCGGTACTGCCTCAGCCTCTTTCGGTAAACATAGAACTAAGGTCTTTCGTTCGCACGATCTAAAACTAACTACAAAAATCGCAGTTTACAGAGCTATTGTCCTACCAAGCCTGTTATATGGCTCAGAGACTTGGTGCCTTTACCGCAGACACATAAAGATTTTAGACCAATTCCACCTCCGATGTCTGCGGGACATCATGAACATACACTGGACGGACCGCATCAGAAACACTGAAGTTCTTCGACGCGCTAAGATCTGCGGCATTGAAGCATATCTGATGCAGCGTCAACTACGCTGGTGTGGTCACGTGTTCCGTATGCCAAATGAACGGATCGCAAAGTGCATCTTTTATAGCGAGCTTCAAGAAGGCAAGCGCAAGCACGGCGGACAGCTCCTGCGATACAAAGATGTGCTTAAAAGGCATATGAAAAAATTGCAGCATTGACCCCTTATCGTGGGAGTCATCTGCGGCAAATCGCTCGGAATGGAGACGTCTTGTAAGGCAGAAGACCGACGCCTTTGAAAACACTCGTAAAGACGTGCTCGACGCAAAAAGAGACGAGCTAAAAGCCATACCAACAAGGGCTTTAATTTACCATTATAGTGGCGGCGTTCTCACTTGTCCGAAATGCTCAAGAACATTCACAGCCAAAATTGGCTACAACAGCCATATGCGAGCACACCACCGCGCGGACCAACGTGACGCCAGTTGCTGAGCCTGTCCAGCAGTCGCTGTAGCCGAAATCGGCTAGGACAGATTATTATTATTATTATTATTATTATAATTTATGTTTTGCAATATTTTGCCAACTGCTGTTCTATTTAATTATTTTATGGCTACATATATGTTATTAGCTTATTTTCATAGACTGAACACAATCATTGTTAAATTCATAAAAATATTGTATAAATTAACACTTTAGTAATCAAAATTTTACACAATGGGGATTATGCCAAACTCACATTTATTTGAATACTAGATGGCCCTATCCTAACGAATTTTATATATTTTCTCACCGTTTAAACCTTCCCTGGACTACGACAAATATTTCAAAACCAAAATCAGCTAAATCGGCCCAGCCGTTCTCGAGTTTTAGCGAGACAAACGAACAGCAATTGATTTTTATATATATAGTATTCATAACGAGTATTGTGTAGAATTGTTTTGCAAACACATATTTTAAAATCAATTAAAAACTTATTATAGCTAGTAATCTTAAACAGATAGTAGAAGTTGACTGAACGGATGGCGCAGTGGCTTAAGTGGTCGCCTCGCCACTGCCACTGCGTCGAGCGTCGTGGGTTCGAATCTCACACGGGACAAAACTTTATGTGATCTACAAATGGTTGTTCCGAGTCTTGGTGTTCTTTGTGTCCATCGTTTAAATGGTTGCATAGTCCCCCGCGACTCAGGATTTATTCCTTGTACGGGAGTTTTTTTTTTAAAGAACGCGTTCGAAATTATTCACGCTTCGCTTAAGAAATAATGACAAACTGGATTAAATTCATCCGCGTACTAATTATGCTTAAAACAATATTTTTTAAGATAAAAATAATTAATAATTTTAGTTGTACAATAAATTATACCGCAACATAAAATTGTGTAATATCATGCATATCTACAAAAGCCAACTTAAATTGTATGAGTAATAAAATTCGTTGGATCTATATTAAATAGGATAAATTCACTTACATATCTATAACATCATTTTATTATAACGAAAAATTTAAATACCAGAACAATATTACTAAATTAAATTTCCAAGATCACTCCAACCAAATGATAAAAGCATATAGTAATATGGATTTGCCTCTCAAAAAACATAATCGTACATTAAAAAACTAGCTTTTTTTTAGGATGCCTTACTTGAGAAGGGTCAAAGCCTTCATGAATTACGTAGGACGCCCCTTAAGACGTCCGAATGTACTAAATCATATCAGTCCATTATCAATAAAAGGTAGATGTGCAAATGATAAATCTTCAAGATCAAAATGTCAATCACAATCTTCTCGTACTATTTGATTGTGTCAATATAAGTCTGTGTCACTATAATGAAAACACATTTTGAATTTCATCTTGATATGATAGATGTTTGGATCTTTTATTATCATTTGGGCAAAGGCAATACCTTTGCCCAAATGATCATACCGTTATACTGATATACCGTTGACTAAACCACGCGTAAAACTAGGACGTGGTTCTTATTTGAAGGTTACTTTTTATTAACTTATGATGCTAATTATCTCCACTGGGCAAAAACTAGCTATACTAAATATACAAGACAAATACAATAAGATTTGTGCACACAAAATGACAAGGTAAACATTCAAAACATTCAGCTTAACGGTACTATAAACCAACAAGCTCTTTTAAATAGACACTCCTCTCCCCGATAACTCTATTTACCCTGCAAAAACAGCTAATCAACAATTGTATTCCTTAATATATTACCTATTAAAACACCTGATGCCGATCTTAACGCCTGATTTCAATCTAAATTCGTCTTTAGAGCATCGTGTGCCACTTTTGTCGTACTAAATACTCTTAAGTACAGAAGTTCAACTGCCAGCTGTCTTCCTGGGGTCGTTATGTGTACGGTTCTTGATATTCTTTTTTACTTTGCTTAATTCGTTTAAGTAATGTTGTGTTGTTGTTAAAGTGTTCCCTACATGTAGCTTGGTTAAAATATTGTATTGTTTGTATTTCAAAAGTTTTAAAGTGATGTTTTAATTTGCGGGTAGTATGTTCGTGAAGGTGATATTGTTAGTTGTATTGTTTTGTTTGCGTTGGCTTTGACAAAATAAATATTTACATAATGTTCGGAAGTTATATGCGTATTGATTGACAATTATCGCCTGCTCCGTGCCTTAGAGAGCACGTTAAGCCGTCGGGCCCGGCTGCCATGAACATCTATGGCAGTCGTTATTGGGAGAGTGTCGACACAGAAGATCCCACTGGGTCGAAGTGTCGCCGATTCGCACTGACTGGCCCCACATAAGATATATACATAATGTTCTCAAACATGTGTGACGTCTGTCAATCTGCATTGGGCTAGTGCCGTGGACTTATGGCCAGATTTATATTACAGTATAAAGAGGTAGCAGGAAGACAGTTAATAAACATACATAGTTGACAATATTATTATATCTAAGAATCGTAGTTCAAGTTATTTAACATGGGTTATACCCCATACAAATTGTATATACCTATTCACAAAAGGGTAGGCAAAAGTGTAATGAACTTACATTGCACCAGCTATATTATAGGTCCCACGGGATAGGATTTGAACCGATTGTCATGTACCGAGCAGGTTTTGTGACGCCGGAAAATGTCCTTACAGATAACGCATCTCTTGATCCATGAGTTTTCATTGCCGTATGCCATTTCTTTGTACAATAAAGAAAATTAGTAGCAAAATAGGGCGCTCAAACTTTATCGAAGTCACAATTATGCCATTCAATCAGGTGACCCTTAATCTAAAACAGACTATAAATCGGATGTATATGTATCGGAAATAATGGCATTCATATTTTTGCCTATTTAGTCCTTAGCTATATTAAAAAGCATTTTCTCATATGCCAAGTTATAGTTGAATGATTTCACCCATATTCATAATACGTTTGTGAGTGACGTGGGATCAATCTCTCGTGTCAACGTCAATCAAAGCAGCGGTATCGGGGATAATGTGTCAGATGCAAGGTTGCGCCGAAGTTTATTACATTTTTTCGGCTGTATAAAAGAAAGTGTAGTGTACTATATTCGTAGACCACGCCCCTGTATTCCAAAGGCGCATGTGTAGTATAGTCACATTTCGCCAGCTATGTATGTTGTCAGGTTACCTAAATCCTGTTTTTTCTTTGTTCTTAGGGTAACTTCTGCACTAGGAATAATTCCTTTGTCACGGAGGTCCTTACAAACATTAAAACAATGGAAAACAAGAATACCTACATTCCGAACAACTATTTGTGGTCCACTCAAATGTTTGTCCCGTGTGAGGATCGAACGCACAACACTCGACGCGATGGTGGTGGTAAGATTAAACCCCTACGCTTTTCGTGGAGCCGTTTGTCAACTAGTAATTGACGCACATATAATTGTATAAAAACATAAGCGCAAAAAACAAAGCTAAAGAGGCATTAAAAATAATCTTAATATACATGAATTACATTTTTTTTATACCATAAAGTGGCAAACAAGCATACGGCCGACCTGATGGTAAGTGGTCACCGCATAGGCTACTATGGACGCCTGCAATGGCAAAAGCATCACTTGCGCGTTGCCGACCTTTTAGGAAAAAAAGGAAGTGGGAAGGAGAAGAAGCGGGAAGGGGGTAAGAGGGCGATTGGGTCTCCGGCACTCTGACTCACCAAACGAAACACAACAGTAGGAATATTGCTATTTCACGTCGATATTCTGTGAGAGGGTAGTACAGGTACCCGGTCGAGCCGGCCCATTCATGCTGAAATCAGCGAGGCTCTACTACTCAAAAAATCTATACTAATATTATAAACCTGTTGAGTTTGTTTGTATGTTTGGTTGAACGCGCTAATCTCAGAAACTACTGGCTCAAATTAAATATTTTTTAGTGTTGGATAGCCTATTTATCGAGAAAGGCTATAAGCTATATAACATCACGCTACGACCCACAGGGGCGGCGCAGTAACCATAAACGCGAATGAAACCGCGGGCATATCTAGTTATTATATATTACTGATCTATATAGAATAGCGATATTACCATTAGCATTTTCAAAGAAAAAGACGAACGTGTAACAGAATATGAATAGCCATAGACTATTATAGAGCCTATCTGATGGTTAGTGGTTGCATTTGCCTATGATCACTCGCAATACTGTGGGTATATGATATTCCTTTCATCTTTATTTCCTTATTCAGGCTTGCACGTTGCCGACCTTAGTAAAAGGAAGTAAAGATGAAAAGAAAATAATGTACAACAGAAACAAGGCCGAGGTGGCGGCTCGTTGTGTTCCCGCTTGTCTCTCCATGTGCCAGCATAATTAGTAGGCACTGGCGTTGCATCTGACGGGCTGGTGCTTGTTGGAATCACGGAGCAATCTGAAAGAAATGCCACTGCCCTGGAATGGAAACAGAAATAGCAGGAACACAGGTGTGGTTTTATACAGTACAAGTCTGACATACGCATATATTTACTTGGCTTAGAGGCAAGATAAATATTTGAAGACTTTCTTACTAAAAGAAAATAATGGAAAATTTTGGATCTCTGAGCCTCCGGAACTTTTAGTTACTCTTGGCGATACATTATTTGCTTTGTAAGCTACATAAATATAACTTCATGTTAATGTGTAACTTTGTAAAAGCTTGAGAAATCTATAGATTTTACAAATAACATATAATACATAAACATTAACTTCATCGAACAAGACAAACAATCTTTAAAAAAACTGTGTATTAATAAAAAATAAATAGAGTCATCTGTTTCAGTAATTTTGTTCTATAGAGTCGGCCTCGATGGCGTAGTGGTTAGTGTAACTGACTGCCACGCCTGAGGTCGCGGGTTCGATTCCCGCGCAAGTCAAACATTTGTGTGCATGAACATGGATGTTTGTCTTGGTCTGGGTGTTTCTATGTATAATATGTATGTATTTACAAAAAAAAAAAAAAAAGTATCTATGTATGTTTATCCATTGTCTAGAACCCATAGTACAAGCTCTGCTTAGTTTGGGCTAGATGGTGTTGTGTGTATGTGGTAGAATATTATTATTATTATTATTATTATAATTAATTTTATTAAAAAGGCACACAAAACAAAACGTAGTGCATACAGTATAAGGGCTTTTTTTGTTTTTCTCGCCTGGTTTTGTGTCCCACTGCTGGGCAAAGGCCTCCCCTCTCAATCTCCACTGCTCTCGCTCCTGAGCAACGTCTTGCCTACTCTTCATAAACTTTTCTATGTCGTCACGCCATCTCCTTCGTGGTCTGCCCCGTCGCCTACGGCCACCATCCGGTATCCACTCGGTAGATAGTTTGGCCCACCTATCGGGCTTCATGCGGCAGACATGTCCGGCCCAGTTCCACTTCAGCATAGCGGTCTCAGCACCTACATCTTTGATCTGGGTTTTAGAGCGCAAAATGTTTAATAGTTTATAAAACTTATAAACTATTAAAGTAAAAGTACTCTAAATGTGCTCGGTAGTGCAACCAGACAGGTTTTTCAAAATTGTTTAAAATGCTAGTGAGTGATTGTTTTGCTGCAACTTGCTGAGTGATTGTGAATTCGAAAACGAAATCGTGTGCAGCAGCACCATGCTTCTACACTCGATTTCGTTTCAGTTTTTTAAAGAAGCCAATTTCAAATCTTGTAGTTCGTTATCTATATAACATTATTTTTTAAATCAATTCAGCGACACATCCTTCAAAATAAATAAAAGCAAAGAAAATCCTTTTATTTTATAAGAAAACTAGTGTGAATGATCAAGACGGACAGTGATATTAACCGAATACAAGCGCTAATATTATAAATCAAACGTTACAGCGTTACAGCTTTAATGAAAGAAGGTAATGTATTTATTTGAACTTAGCCACTATCACTACATATTATAAAAGAAAGTCCCCCGCCACCGCCGTCTGTACCCGATTATCTCAAAAACGACTGAACGGATTTTCATACGATTTTCATCAATAGATAAAGTGATTCATGGGGAAGGATTAAGTGTAAAATTTGAAGCCGGAGCAGGTCGCTTGATATATATGTATATTTAGAAAATGTGTGTTTCGGAACTAGACTCATAAAATATTATTACAAAAACGTTACATGTACATAAAACCAAATAAACGTATTATCGATGCAAAAGAAACAGAACGCTTTGGTGTTATTTCGGTTCTCGTTTCATGCTAATAGTATTACGAAACTAACTGCTTAAGCTTTCATTCTGAAAATGAACAAACGAAAAATTTGTATCAACTCAACACAATTTTATAAAGCGAGCCATTAAAGGCGGTGCAGTAAAATTCTGCGTTAAAGCTTTCAATGAACTTTTTGAGTTTAAGACTCTTGAATGACTAAAATAGCAAAGACTGTGAACAATTAAGAAGTTGGCTAATTTTTGTTGAATAATTTTAGTAAAAATTATTTAGCATGTATATTTAAAATGTTTATATGTATTACTTTAACGGATATTGAACTACGTACCATTATTATAGCGAAAATAAAAATGAAACCACTTTATAAGGAACCTACTTTGGTTTGCTGATAGTTTTCGCTTACGAAGCACTTTTGAAGTACAAATTTTACACCAACATTTGTTTTCCTCTACCTACACATCTCTAGGGAAAGCTAGAGAATGGTATGTGCATATATTTACATTACAAGCGAGCGAACGCCCACTAGGCTACAATAAAATGCATCTCGTGCATTAATCAGACCAACTTCAAATTATCATTACATTAATGGCTTTAACACGAAGCGAAAAAGTAAAACTTGAACGCAGGCGTAACGTGAATTTTTCATTAAAAACAATTTCTCTGGCGAACGCCATTTCTGAGATGGTGGGCAATTAGTGGGGCCCAGTAATTGCCCAAATGAAATCCTCCCGGGTATTGTAAGGACGCGACCACTGTTATACAGGCAAAGTTAAATAAATGACCGCCGAATGTCTCGTCTTTTGAATTTTAGCGATTATCGTGAATAATTCGAACGTCGAACTTTTGATATTCCGCCTTTTTGTTCAACAAAAGGTTTTATATGAAGAAAGGCGGATGAAATGTGTGTTATTTATAATTTATTACTTTACTGTAGTGTTACACTTTGAGTGAAATATGAAAATTTCCTAATCTTTGACGATGAGTAATGGACGGAAAAGAGAAAATATATTTGCAAATATAAGTACAAATTAAAAAATAATAAGATTACGACTATTATCGCTCAAGACGTGGTTTTCTGGTACAACCATGATGTAATGGACTACGCAGAATTTTTTATTAGCTGTGTAATCAAGTCTTGATAAGTATTGAGCCTATAACCTACAGCTTAGAACCTGAAATAAAATGTTGAAAGTCATTAGTCCTCTACAATGGACATGCCAAACATTGTAACACAGACTAGTATAAAAATATTATATTTATATTGGTCTGTAGAAGTTTCAACATAGTAACGTAGTATATTATAGTATGTTAAAATGTCAAATCTATCAGGTGCAAGATCGTTCTAATATTAGTAGCTAACGTTTTTAACATTCAATTAATAAATAATTGCACGACCAAAAGAGGTGGTCATGCATGTCATGTTAGGGGTTCGATTCCATAGAAAATTGTGCGATGCACAATTGGTTGTTTGGTGTCTAGATGTTCTTAGTGACCAGTTTAAATGTAAACAGATATTATTATTATTATTATAATTGATATCTAGGATCTATAACGTCAACTTTCCCTATGTTGACGTTATTGAATAATTACCTAAATAATTTGATACGCAATTAATTTTATTTTCAATTTTTTTATTTACTGATTTGTATATCTAAGTACTTTAATGCTTTTTAAATGACGGTAATCTTCCAGGTAGCATTTCTATCACCAGCAGTATGCCCCAAGCTTTAGTTCTCCTTCTTACTGGCGTCTCCCTCAGTTAACCTATTTACGTTGTTATCCGTGTAATGACGCAAAGCCTTTATTTTTACAAGCGGGTACAGAGCTGTTTTAATCTTATGAAGCAATTAAGTAATATGTTTTAACTTTAGTTTAAAATTTGGACTCTGAACAAATTACTTACTGATGGTTATATACAATTACTTTAGTCTCGTTTGACGTGCAATACCTATAACGTATTTAAATTGAAGTCTAGATTATTCTTATTTTAAAATACGTTTCTAATATTATATTCTTGGAACTTCATGACTAGAAATAATAAATAAAATCAAGAATATAAACGTACTATTTACTTTTTTTAACCAATTAGAAATACTATATTATAAAAATGAGAATAAAACAATTTCCAAAACGGAAATGATAAAATGAATAAAACGTGAAGTAATTTATCTTGCTATAGTTTACCTGTGAAGTTGAGTACAATTGCGTAGTTATTAGAATACTAAAACCTTTAATGTCAAATAAAACTACTGTTATGTTTCATAATTATAAATTTCCTAAAAGGTTGGCTCACACTTGATACACAGACTAGTAAAATATTTAACCACGCTTGACAAATAGCTTCAGTGGCACGCTTAAATTATTGATTTTATGTTAACGGCAAGGCAGAGGTCGGTTGGTTTTTATAAATACCACTACGATAACAACCGTAGCCTGATGGAAAATTAATATACAACTGAAATTACCATAGTTCATGGGTGGTCACTGTGCTGTCAGCCCACGCAACTAGTATGTGTCACTAGTTACTCTGCCTCACTAGGATCTCCTTAAGTAGATCAAAGTATGTAAGTGTCCAGTGAAATTTAGAATATCTATTATACGCTGGTTAATTTATTTGTGTCATTCGAAACAATTGCAAATACTTCTTAATGATTTTATGCTAATTCGACAGGGATATCATATATTTATAATTACTAGTATAATTAAATTATACAATATAATATTGTTTTAATTTGATTCTACTTTACAATTAAAAAACCAACAATAACTTTTTATTTGGTACTATTAGGTAAAATTTTATTACTGTCACAAATTTATTAATGTAGAGTCAGTATTAACTTGTCTGCACTGATGACGTAGTAGTGTAAGTGGACGCCTCGCCTATGCTGCCGCGTCGAGTGTTGAGGGCTCGATCCCCACACGGGACAAAAAATTGTGTAGTTCACAAATGATTGTTCCGAGTCTGACCACCCAGACATTTGTGTCCTTTGTTTGAATGTTTGTAAAATCCCCCGTGACAAGGAAATTATTCCTAATGCGAGTGATTGTCTCTACTGCAACGCGTTAGCACTTTAAACTTGTCCGTCTATTGCCATATTGCCGCTTCAGCAGGTGTGAACCGAACCTAAATGCTAACTTAGTCTTGCGACGTTATAATTTAATTTCAGTTAACGTTCCTACAACGTCCCATAATCGCCGGATTTGGTATTTTAATTACGGATCATGATCCAAACAGGGCTCGGAACGTTCTATGAAATGGGTTTTATAATAGATTCCGATACTAGCGTTGTATTCGGGTTTGGTTGCCAACGGAAATAAAGCTTAGCTTTATTTGTATTTTCTAGTGCTGTGCCAGCATGAATTTCGAGTTGTTTGGACTATTCTTCGTTTTGTGGTAATGTTAACCAGGCTGCACGTTATACACGTTAGTAACAGTGAAGGTTGTAAATATCAATCGAAGAGTACAAATGTGATAATACAGACCAAACTTTTTATGGTCACTGGATTCATATTAATTGCGTATAAGTAATTAGTATCTTTATTATAACGGTCACGGTGGCTAGTCTTAACGGAGACTGGCCATCTGCGCGGAAAATATTATGGTGCACAAGTGTGTGTGCAAACACAAGTGCACTCTCTGTTCCCTAACTCTCACGTTCTGATGGGACGGTAATCCGACACGACCAAAGAGAAATCAGGCGTAGGACCAACGGCTTTACGTGCTTTCCGAGGCACGGGGGTGTCTAAAACTGCCAACTTCCTAATTTCGGGCTGCTACTGAGATTTCTTAACAGACAAACCAATAAATTTTCTTGGCCCGACACAAGATTTAAACGCGAGACCTCATGCACAGCAGTCGCATTCACTACCGCTGCGCCACGGGGGCAGTTTATACGGGATAAATATATAGTAAGTAAGTAAAATACATATATTATGTGTTAGCTTTAATGTCTGATATGAAATTTATATTAATATTTTCATAGTAATAATATGTTTATATGTTTCTAAATAGCATAATTATCAGACTTTGCCAAACAGAAATGTGTTGAAATGTTTTATGTAGTACCCTCTGTTATATCCATACTTATTGTCATAAAACGGTTTTATGTACGTTTATATATAATATTTGATAGATAGACTACCTACGTGGCCCCAAGACTTATCTATGCTAACATTTACTTGCGAATGTGTGAGTCCGATTTTCGTAACAGCACGGAGTTAATAAATATGCACTGAAGAAGGCAATAGACGGGTCTTTTATAATCTGGCGCCTAAAAATATAGGAAAAGTGATATATAAAAGCTATATATTTACTATATATTCATAGACGCCTTAGTCTATGAATGTATAAAAAATAAATTGCAAATAATTATATACTTATATACACATCAACAAGCGGAAAATTTCGACTTAATTTGGAATAAGAGGTTTTAAAAGTGGTTCTATCGTAAGAACGAATTCTTAAAAAATCCATATGATTTTTATAGTATTGAATGTCACGACAACTACGTGAGTGTTTTGTTAATTTTATTTTATTTAGTCATTTTGTTATTGATAAATAACTTAAGTCATTATTTAAAGCTGTAATTACTGTCTGACTTGGATAATTACGTTTAAATTGATGATGATTTTACTGTTTGCATGCCTATATGTGTTCGTAAAACGTAATTTTTTTTAAATCTTCTCTAACATACACACTACACCATCTAGCCCAAACTAAGCATAGCTTGTACTATGGATACTAGACAATGGATAAACATACATATATACGTTTTTTTTTGTAAATACTTACATATTATAGATATAAACACCCAGACCAAGACAAACTTCCATGTTCATGCACACAAATGTTTGACTTGTGCGGGAATCAAACCCGCGACCTCAGGTGTGGCAGTCGGTTACATTAACCACTACGCCATCGAGTCGTCATATATAAATGTAGTGGAATGATTCTTATAATAATGTATAAAAGTAATATTATCGAGTTTATATGGAAGGCAATTCTCAGTAGCGGAACGTACCTGGGAATTGGCACCGGTAGTATCGCCCCTTATTATGATACCAGAAATATGAGTGTAACGGAATTTTGATTAACGTTTCACAAGCGTAATGAAGATATGTTTATACAACATATTATAGCGAATCAGAGATGAGAAATCAAACAAATATTTTATTTAAATGGCAATTTTTATTGTTTGAAAAGTTTCTATGAAACTCGACCGAGATATTACCATTCATTGATTTCATTGTTACATTGATCATGTCAACAGCTTTATTAAAGAATTCGTGCTACAACAAAAGTTACACGTAAATATAAATGACAAGAAGTTCCCATGCGAGACAATTTCCTATAAATGAACACAAAGCATATTTTTAAGGTTCTTGGAATATGACTGAATAATAATAAAGAGTCTTGTAGCAAGGAATTTATATAACAGTTGGACGAAGTGAGTACAAAGTTTTTTGTTACGATATTATGTGAAGTGGAGGTACTTTAAGCCGCGCTACTGGAGTCTGATCAAAATTTTAGACTTTAGTGTCTCACTGTATCCTCAGCGTCCTCACTGTCAGTATGCCTCTCTTGCTATGCTTAGCAATTACTGTTCATTGCTAGATCTTGTTATAAAAGTAACACTTTGTTTTATTATGCCCTGAAAATAAAAATCGAAAAAGTAAAATAAGATATTAGAATGATAAAGATGTAAGCCGCTTTACTATGCTATGATTTCACAACAAAACAATGTATTAGCAATGTAGATACAATGCTTTACAGCCGCTAAACGTTTTTTTGCCTTCGCCTCGCTACTGCCAGTGTGCCGAGATTTGTAAGTTCTATCTCCAAACAGGACAAATAGTCCTCAGAGCCTGGTTGTTTTAAAGATTTTAATATTTGTCTTGATATCTAGAGCGAATATTGCTGTTATTAATAAAATATTAAATAAATGTATGGTATTTTTGAGATTTGTTAATTAAATATTAAAAACTAAACAATATTTATAATGAAAATGTGTTATAATGTATATTTTAATAAGTGAAATTCATCATTTTCAATCCTTAGAAACTTCAGCGTGGCAATATGGATGTCGAGCTCAATATTTTTTCTTAGAAATATCTACAAGTAATTAAGTAATTGAACAAGATTTAAAGGTCTTATTAACTAGTAGAACCTATTTAATAACGATTCTGAGGTCGTTGATCGTTTACTATTAATGACTTAGAAACCTGAGCATGTTTGAACATTGCAATTTATTTGATTAATGTTTTAGTAAATTGACCTTTCACCTTCTTGTCTTTAGGCATAAATGAAAATTTTATAAAGGAAACTTTATTTATTGCTATATCTTTGGGGACGAGATAATAAACTTGAATAAACAAGTAAATAATTTAAAAGAGGTGTAAGAATTTTGGTATAAACATATTATTATCGACTGTAATAATGCATGTACACACAGCGACACATCAACCTAGACTGTTTTGAATTTGAACTATTAGATGTTGATCGCTGCGAATCGTGCGAGAGAGTGCGTTATATTTTTGTTACGCTCTATCCTTACCATTACATCGAAACCACTATGCACTGTCCCTTTCCGCCATTTCTCTATTTTATATGTAGCGTAGTTATGCGTATATAGGGGACACCCTAAGTTAGACATAACTTGATGTGAAGCCGTGTGTACATATACATAATTATTTTTTCATACAATCGGTCGAAGTTAGTAAGTACTTTCTAAATAACATTTCGAAAAGTATTTTAATCCTTCTGAACTACATTTAGAAGAGATATTTTGATTAATTTAAATTGGAATCGATGACTCTTTGTAGGTGCAATCACAAATACGCAGAACCCATTACAAAGTTTCTTGTAGTTTTTTGTATCGGAATAGATAAAAGGATACAATTCTATCTAAAATAATTGGTATAAATAAATATTTTCTTTTTTCTAAGATTCAAATTTATATACAAGATATAACTTACAGCTATTAAAACGGATTCTTAAACATTATCTCATCTATTTTATGCCCTTACCCATTGATGGGATCGGTTTAAAAATCAAATCTTTTACATAAACCAATATCAATAGCATCTCCATTACTATTTAGAAAATGCTCTCTCATGTCGTGATTCAGAAGCAAAATGCCTTTTTGTTGGCTTATCTTCCCTAAATCGGTATTTACACCCAGGCCACGTGTTCAATTGCATTTAAATTAATTTGCATTCCTTCGCACAAGATTGTGAAATGTTAAAGCTCCCTATTATCTTCGTATAAGATACAGTTTTTGTAAGAATGGTTCCTTTACATTTTATTTTAGTTTAACGTTAAAAGATTTTCTACGAACCCACAAGACCAACGAAGTATTCTAGATAAATTCTATTTTTTAATTCTTATCTCGATTTTATTCTTTGTTTTCTGTACACAACAATCAGGTGGCGCTACGCTGTCACGTCAATTTAGTGCTCCGTATATTTATAAATTTTAAAAATAGTAGAATAACTTATATTTCATATAAATTATAATTAAAATGTGATAATAAGTGTAATAATCCCGGAGAAGTGTTATCTGAACATAATAACCGAATTTCACAGAGTTACGACAAAAACAAAAAACAAAAATCATTTAAAAAAACATTAATTAAGTGTTTGTGACGTTGAACAGTTACTAAAATAATCATAAAACAATATTAAAAATAACTATAACAATGCTGCAGTATCAAAAAAGTGCCAAAAGTGAATAATCAGACGTTATACAAAAGTGCAAATGTGACAAGTCATTACTACATTACAAATTCCTCTTACATTTTTGCAGCATGAGTCACACAGTAATATTTTCAAACTTGTAGTTAATTAAGAAGGCCTATTTCACTAGTCGAGTTAGATCACTCCGTAGCCGATTCGGTAAATCGAGCAATCTGGGAAACGAAGTATCAGGTTCGAACCACGCTGGTCCAACTGTCGTCTTTTTGACCATTTATCGCTCATATTTAAAATGAATTTATCTGAGAATATCACGTTCCGTACGAAATATATTAACAAATCAATGACAGACATTACCGTTAACGAAGAAACAATGAATAGTTCCAATAATTCTACACTAGATGGCACCATCAATAGCCTTGTAGGCTTATCAGAGGATGAAAGCGACATTCTGATACGAGATTTACGTAATGAAATTGACAAACTTAAACACGAATTAAGCGCAGCACACAATGAAGTAGACAATCTATCATTAGAAAATAGTGAACTGAAGCAAACTTTAAAGCAAGTGGAAGCTAAACACGAAATACTTAAAAAAGCGACAAAGAAACTTACTAGCGAAAGATGCACACCAATCAAAAAGAACAGAGATCAAACACCACTAAGATATAGAAAAAAAACGGAAAATAATTGTGTATCGACTCCACAAGTAGCTGTAAAATCAACATCAATAAAGGAAGCACAAACAAAGATAAAGAATGTAACCAATAAATATAAGAAAAAGCTATGTATCATAAGTAGCAACAAGATAAATAAAATACTATCAATAGCTGAAGACATGTTTCACAATTATAATGTTTGCCATTACCTTACACCGGATTGTGGTATAGAAAAGTTATTAGAAAATATACACAAGAAATTAACGAACTACTCGTCGAATGATTGTTGTCTTATTTTAATTGGAGAAGAAAACTTTCTGAGAACAAAGAATTACTGCAATATTATCATACGAATCAGAGAATCGTTGAGAACCATTCAGCATACTAACATTATACTAGGTCTACCAACGTATAAATGCAGTAACTACTCAGTAATGTTTAATTGGCGAGTTGAAACATTTAATAATATACTCTACATGGATAATCTGACACACAACTACGCTATATTATTTGACTCTAACTTAGAACTCACGGCTGACTATACCATGTTTCACCAACGCACTGGACGATTGAACAACAACGGATTAAGAAATATCTACAGTAATTTAAACGTAGTATTAACGGAAGTTATTGACAAAGTTGAAAAGGAAATGACTATAGAAACAACAAAATCCACCGATTTTTTTCGTAAACAATAAATTATATATACTACATCAAAATATCGCCGGCCTTTTGAACAAGTCTGACATATTGACCGTTCACTTACAAGGTTTACTGACAGAAGACATAGATATAGGCGTACTGTGTCTAACAGAACATTTTGTTATGCTTGGACACGAAACTTTAATAAACATTCCAGGTTACAAATTAGCCGCATGCTATGCAAGACAGGGAGCAAAACGAGGAGGAGCCTGTATCCTTGTGAGGCAAAATCTTGAGTACAGAGAACTACCGAACATGGTACGTCACTCAAAAACAAGTTCTTTCGAATGCTGTGGTATAGAATTAATTAAATTGGAACTTATTATAATTTGTGTATACAGACCACCAAAGTTAAATAACTTAAATATCTTTTATGAAAATTTTGAATTGATTTTAAAACAACTATGTATCAGATCAAGTAAACGAATCATAGTATGCGGTGATTTCAACATAGATATATTAAAAAGAAATAAAGTTTCCTTGGATTTTGAACACTTCCTTCTAGGCTTCAATCTTAAATTAGAACTAAACCAGCCAACTAGGCTGTGCAGCAAGAGTTGCTTAGATAATTTTGCAATAAGCTCTCAATTAAAAAGTAAAAGTAAAGTGATAGACTTAGCTTTATCGGACCACACGGCACAATTATTGGATATCCGTGTAAATAATATACGCAACCTAAACTTTTGGCGAATAGAACGACGCGATGTAGCACGTGAAAATTTAATAAAATTCAATAATTACCTAGGTATGCTTTCCTTCTCATATATCTATAACACTGAAAATGTGAACAAAGCTTACGACTATTATTTGGAGTATTTCCGACTTCTATACGGACTTTGCTTTCCACTCAAATTAGTTAAATGTAAATTAGATACAAATGTTAAATGGGTCTCTCAAGGCATACGAGTGTGTAGTAAAAGACAACGTCATTTATTGTGGAAATATCGCCAAAAACCTAGTAACGAAAATAAGACCATATTCAAAACTTACTCTAAAACATTTCGTAAAATCATCAAATTGACACAAAGGGCACAAAATAACTATCGGATTCAAACCTCACAAAATAAATCAAAAACATCATGGCAGATTATTAATAACAAATCAACTCATAAAAAACACATATCTGCACTTAATATTCAAGGGACTACGATAACTAGTCTTAAAGAGATAGCTAATGCTTTTAATAACCATTTTATTGATCAGGTAAAAGAGTCTAATTCTATCAATTTATCGACAGCCAGATTAAATTGCAACCAATGCTCAATGTTTATGCCCCCAGTACTTCCACAAGATGTGAGCAGAGTAATACGCTCCTTAAAAAATACAAATAGCCAAGGGTATGACGGTATTTCAACCAAAGTGGTAAAATTTGTGTCAAACAATATTTCTATGCACCTTAGTCATATTATAAATCTAGGGATAAGTTCTGGCATATTTCCAAATGGTCTCAAAACAGTATTTATCAAACCACTACACAAAAAGAACAATAAGGAAGATATAGGTAATTATAGGCCTATTGCCTTGATATCAGTGTTCTCAAAAATTTTTGAGAAGATAATATATGAGCATATGAATATTTTTTTAAATAAATACGGTACCTTATGTAATGAACAAAAAGGATTTAGGAAAGGCAAGGGAGTTAATTTAGCTATTTTCGATTTTTTAGATATTGTTATGAAAATTGTTGATAAAAAGATACCTATTTGTGCAATACTTACAGACATGACCAAAGCATTTGACTGTGTTAAGCATGAAATCCTTCTCCAAAAATTAAATGCTTATGGAATTAGAGGCAACATGCTAAAACTAGTGCAATCGTATCTCAGTAATCGTATACAATATACTGAGGTGTCTAGAATATGCAAAAAGACAAAACAAGAGTTAAAATGCCTATCTGATGGAAGAATAGTTAAATATGGTGTGCCCCAGGGGAGCGTACTAGGTCCCCTGTTGTTCTTACTGTATATAAACGACCTACCTAGGCACATTGACCAGCCCATGGTTCTATTTGCTGATGACAGCACTGCGCTAGTTAAGTGTTCAAATATAAATGGGTACGAACATGAAATTAACGATACCCTTCTTAATATATATAATGAATATTACACAGACATACATATACTATAATTGCGTACTTGTTCGAAAAATACTACATAAAAATATACATACTAATATAATATTACCAAAATATACAAAAATACATAAAATGAAACTAAGACGCAAATACGATATAAATCTTTATCATCCACGAACAAACTACGGCAAAAGAAGCATAATGTACGAAGGTTCTAAACTATACAATAAACTACCACAATCTATAAAAGAATCAAAAAGTCTATTTACTTTTAAAAAATTGCTTAAGCAATATATAATTAAAGAAAACTTCAACCTCAACACTACGTTGTAAGCCACTTCCAGGTACGCTCACTCTGTGTAACTTGTTTACAACTCACGTCACATACGCTGGTGTCGAACATCCACTGATTATATTTATTTTAGTGTTACCCTCAATTTTTGAACAATATTGTAAAATAAGTTTAGTGTGAGAATTGTGTTGAATACCTACGTCCATTCTCTTTAATCACATGTAATTGCATATATTTCTCATGTAAGTGAATAATTGTATTCTTATGAGAAATAAAGTTATCTCAAACCTCATATAGTAGAGTGGTTGCATAAAAATAATTTAATAATTAACCTGCAAAAGACAAATATTATGCATTTTTACCAACGCTTAGCTCCTAAAAATATGTCTATACATTTTAATGGTCACACAATACAGCAAACTAAAATCGCAAAATTTCTAGGGATAATTATCGATGAACAAATGACTTGGAAACCTCAAGCTGAAGAGGTTTGTAAAAAATTGAGCACATCTGCGTATGTCCTTTATAACTTATCGAAGAAAGTAAATATAGACACAGTTTTAGTTGCGTATCATGGTCTGGTAGCATCTGTCCTACGTTACGGGATAATCTTTTGGGGAAACTGTAGCCTCAGAGAACAGGTGTTTAGAGCCCAAAAACGCTGCATTCGGGCCATATGCGGCATCGAAATGACAGATAGCTGTGTACCTAAATTTAAATATCTAAAAATCTTGACATTTCCATCGTTGTATATATTAGAAATGGCTCTATTTGTAACAAATAATAAAAATTTATTTACACCAGTGTCAGAAACCAGAAAAGGCCCAATTAGAAGCCAGTATAAAAATAAACTGCATATGAAGGGATATAATACAACTTTATTACAGAAAAATGTATTCGGAATGGCAGTAACTATTTACAATAAAATACCCGATATCTTAAAGGACAACACTGTACATATATTTAAAAAGAGATTAACTGCATTGCTAATTGAAAAATGTTATTATCAGGTTACTGATTTCTTGAATGATAAATTATAAAATGTTTATTTTCTGAATTAAAAAATACCTTAAAGTTTTAATAACTAACCACTATGTACATAATCACTATGATATATTAACATAAATATTTTTAAATTCTTCTGACATGTAACTTTATTTTAATTAGTATTATTATATATTGAATTTATAATGACGATATATTTGACATTGATAGTGTTTAATTGTATATGATTAAGTGTTAATTTTAATTACAAAATATTTGACATTTATAATGTATACTAAAATTAAAACACAATATAATTGAAATGTAAACCAAGATATTTGCATGCTTCTAAGGTAGAATGTAGCTGAACTGCTGTCCACTGTTACCACCTAATTTGTTTTTGTACCTACATTCAAAGCAAATAAATGATTATTATTATTATTATTATTATTATTATTGTATTTATTTGTTAATAAATAGAAACATCTAATTAGATGAATGTGAATGAATGATGAAGAATAAAAAAATCCCAAGGTTCCCAAAACAACGTGATGCTTTTTTTAAATTTATTAATTTATTATTTACCAACACTTACAACTGCTATATAACAGGTATAAAAAAATATAATATTGTAGGACTATATATTTTACCAAGGCAATAGGCATCTAGAAATATGTTTGCTTGCACCTTGTCCTTGCAGGATCTAGTCGAGGGGAAGACTCCTACCGCTTTTGCAGAAACCCTCTGACAGCCGTAAGCCCGATAATCCTATTAAGTCGCTATCCACAATCATGTCATTATTTGAGCTGTTCTTTTGTCAAACAATTCCACACATACCTATACTATTACACATCAGTCTTTCCCGGGAACAGGACAAACATCAAAGGTAGTCACAGCAAAAAATAAAAAGTAATATCACCTCACTTTTGGTCCATACGCAACATTAAGCTGTGTGTCCACGTCGATCTAACTCGCTACACCGTCACAGTTACCTGCACTCCTGTACAGAGAAATGTCGACAAACACTGCTCTGCAAATTTCTACGGCAGCGCCTCCCCGGCCACAGCCGCTCCTAGCATTTGCATCTCATTTGGAATGCAACCACTCCATGTAGCAGGTAAATAAGAGGTGGATGTGGTAATAGAGGGCTTGTTGCCCTTTTTTGCTGCTTTATATCGGCGAAATGGAAGGGTGTGGACGTTTTATAAGGAAAATGGGTTGGCGTGTGTAATGGTCGTTTTGCATTTGACTTTTAACAGAAATAAGCAGGTCTTTTAGAACTTAATTTAAGCTGCTTTTGTTTTTTTATATATCTAATTTTCTTTTGCTTATTTTTGGAATCTACAATATAATAATTAAATATAATTGGAAAAGACACATATCATAATACTGATTAAGTACATCTTTTAAGTTTTGGTAGACTAAGAACTTTGATAAATATTAACAATATGTATGTATCTTATGTGGGAGCCAGTCAGTGCAGACCGGCGACACTTTGACCCAGTGGGATCTTTTGTGTCAACACTCTTCCAAAAACGACTGCCATAGATGTTCATGGCAGCCGGGACCGACGGCTTAACGTGCTCTCCGAGGCACGGAGCACGCGATAATTGTCAATCAATACGCACATAATTTCGAAAAGTCATATAACTTCCTAAAGTCAGAGGTGCGCGATGTGGGTTCGAACCCGAGACCCTCTGCATTGCAGTCTGTTGGTCTCTCACTGAGCTATCACTACTCATATTAACAATATACTCGTAGTTTCCTGTAAGATGTAAGACACATCACAAACAAATATACAATAAACAATGTCATTCTCGCAAGTACTTAACATTTAAAAGGTATATCATATAATTTTATGTAAGTACATTTATATAAATGAATTTTTCGCTTCTTATTTTATTCCCTCGGTGGCGCAGCGGTAGCAAATTGCGTTTCTGTATCTGCGTAAAGACCACTAGACCTTTGCTGATCTCTGAAAACTTGAATGACTGTAGAAATCAGCAAAAAGGTCTCAAGTAACGTAAAATATAATTGACAAAAGTAAGGTATAACGCTTCCTAAGCATTTTAAATCATCCAGTTTCGATGCTATGCTACGCTATATTATCATAGTGTAATGCAGTTAGTCCACAGATGGAAGTAGCATTAACAATATTATAGAAGCAAATTAAGTACCGCATCCATAGAACGGAAGCTCGTTAATGCTATTATACGTCTAGGTCGAGATTTTGCAAGCAATTTCCGCCTTAGCGACGAATGCAAATACGAATGAAATGTGTTATTTATCGCGTGAATTACAACTCGTGGTGTTAACTACTAGTAGATGCTTTTGAGTCCACATTTGCATAGCCGAATTATGGATTCGGCATAGCTTAGTTATGTAACGATTATGGTACGGCCAAGCAAGAATACGCTTAGTGTTTTTGGCACTGCTTAGCCGGGCTTTAGTAGATTAAATGGACGGACTTTCGGAATTGATGGTCCGTTTTATGTTTTAGTTATATTGGCAGTGGTCTCTTGAATATTGTTGTACTTAATGTAGTTCTCTGACCAGATTGGTGACGTTCTAAAGACAGACCAGGTTAAGAGAAGCCCAGACCGTAAAACGTGCATGAAGAATGTAATGAAGAGAACGAAGCAAGGGAGATATACCAGAATCGTAGCAATTATAAATCCTTAGTCTCTGCATACCCCATTGGGGCTTTTATGCAAAATAGATAGTATATTAGATTTAGAACTAGAACCTAACCAATATGGCCGATGCTTTGATGTTTATTACCCAATCACGTGTAAACCTTTTAACCGATTTAGGTAAAACTTGGTACACGAATAGACTATATTCTGAATAGTATATGAGTACTTTTTATTTCAATATAGCCCGCAGCTTTGCTTGGGACCAGTACTTTTTATCTGGATAATGGTTAACCTATGTCCATTTCTGTACCCTAAGGGTTATGACGTACGTTATTACGTACCTACGTTGCTTACAACGTATACGTGAAATTTCATGTTAATCGGTCAAGTAGTTAAGACTTGAATGCGTCACAAACAAACTCACATTCGCATTTATAATATTAATTAGTCAGTTTATAATATTAAGTTAGGAATTTATTCCACTGGAAGTACCTTGGTAGGAGCCGCGAAGAAGTGAGTATTATATGTCATATCAGGCAAAACCAGATCAAATGGGATAACTATTTTGCAAAAAGAAGTATTTATTGTAACCTTTAGGGTTTACTTTAAGAGGAATGTAGATATAATTAGGAAGTACAATGAGAGAAGGTATAACAAATACACTTTTAATGTATTAAGATACAAATAAAAGAGACAATCTTTACTTATAGAACTATAGTCAGGGCGTGGTTCGCTAAAGACTTGCTTCGTGGTCCTTGTATAATCAGGACACTTAGCTGGGAGTGTGAAGCCGGGCCGCAAGGAGAACTCGACTGACGCCGTCCGATCCTTATATATCTCGCACCACCGGTCGCAAGAGGTGGCTAGTGACGTGCGCCCGCGTTCGCCGGGCGTCTAGGCGATTATCGTCACACACCCCCCTCGCTGGCGAAGAGTTTTTCCTCTCAGGGAAAACTCGGTCCCTGGAATGCTCCTTGCCACCGGCAGCCACGGAAGGACGGCATCTGAAAAAATTTAGGACGAGTGGTGTCACTATTTTAAGTTAGGTAATAAGTGATTAGTAAACGGCATCTACAATATGATAACACCATAGATATGATGATTTCAACTTATTATTTTATTAGGTTTACTAAAAATATGCAGAATAAACAAGTAAACCAAATAAATGATGTTATGTAGATGTAAATGAAATTTCCAAATTTGGATGTAAATGCCTGTATTACGTTATACAATTAAATAATTTTGAAATAATTTAAATTGTACGTGGAGTAAACTGATTTTGACAACGCTTTTACTGACAGTTTGACACTTTATATCACGGTTTATATTATCAAGTATAATAAATGAAGTAGATGCAAGATGTCGTGAAACTGGCAACAATGAATTTCAATATTCGAATTTAGTCTTAAGCTACATCTAAATGAGCATTGTTTTTACGTAAATATTTGGCTGTAGTATACTGGCCAGCAATACCAGCCATATTATAAAATACGCGTTAATGTTTTAAATATGGCTAGTTTAGAATGGATAACCGATATATTGAAATTTTTTTTATTTGACTGGTTTATAGTTTAAACATCGCAGTAAAACATTTACCGTTTAAAAGTCCCTATGGCATTGTAGATGTGCATGTGCACTGAGTGCCTTTACAAAGAGGTGCATTTCTTATCAAAATTCCTTACAAAAAACGAGGAATATATAAAAAGGCCATAACGAGGCTTCTAAAGAATCATCAATATCAAAAATTAACAAGCATAGAAAGTAAGATTTTCTTCAATTCTTATTATAGAATGCAGAATGGTCAAGCAACACCTTATTCGAAAACACATATTATACATGATATACATAGTATGGAAATATATTATATACAGAACAGCGATAGATATAGATAAGCAGATATAAAACTAGCGCACGTAAAATATAGATTCAAATCATCCCAATTGGTATGTTTTTCTACTGGTATCAAATAAAAGCAGGTCAATAAAATACTTGGCAAAACTAATTTCAAGTGCAAGTGTTGGAATCATAGTTATCTCTTTACGTAAGCTATTTCCATATCTTTTGATATGGTTATAGCACGTTGCAATTAATAAGAACAATATTCTGGGCTGCAGATTTTCGTCATCCATTACTATGAGCGCAACACATTTTTTTAAAGACTCGCTAGTTATATTCCTGTGTCGCGGTGGACTTAACAAATATTCAAACAACGGACACAAAGAACACTCAAAATCGAAACAACTATTTGTGGATCACAAAAATCTTTGTGCAGTCAAGTCTAGTATAAAATATAGTAAGACATTAATCTTCATCCACAAAACAAGGCATTATGTCAGTTAACAACATATACACACATACACATAGAGTTTAAACCATCATCTTAACCGTGTCCAACCCCGGGGACGGCCGTTTTACCTAATTAGGCCAAGTGGCGTGGAAAATTACAGTCAGATGGGGCCTGTTCGACCGTAATTGGTGAAGGGTTGCTGATTCACGTCTACTAGGGTTAAGAGGTGTTTGGTAAAATCTTTGATGGATATTTTTTTATGTTTTACGCTTGGTATTTTCCATAAATATGTCTAATAAGCATAAAACGAGAGTGTTAATGCTTTAAGCGGTAAGCCACCTAAACGTTCGCAAACTCATACCTTATAAACCAAAGTATTGTCCAATAACTGCTCCTACGCTAATATGCGCAACACACAGTATTTTACCGTTGTGTTTAACAAAAACGAGTAAACGAAAGTAACCAGCAGACAATGGTTAAGGAATAAATAAGTGCGGGAATATGGACACAACACATCTACATAGATTTAAATAACAAAAAATCAAATAACAATGTTGATTGCAAAGGAAATGTCTATTTCTCGGCCTGAATCTAATAATCTAAGTTAATAAGGTTTAAAATTAATTTCTTGTTTCAAATAGTAAAAAATCACCTCAATATGTTGTTTAAAAATGAGAATAGTTTAAATAAGGTTAAATTCTTGATTCAAGGACCTCACAATTGGTCACAAACAATTAGAATAAAATGTTCACATCTCATATTTCTTCTGCCACTGCACCAGCAATTTTAGATTTTACTATTCCTTACTTACGATCTTCCGACTGCCATGCCTGAGTTTGCGGGTTCGGTTCCCGCACAAGTCAAACATTTGTGTGCATGAACATGGATGTTTGTCTTGGTCTGGGTGTTTCTATGTATAATATGTATATATTTACAAAAAAATATAATTATGTATGTTTGTTTATCCATTGTCTAGTACCCATAGTACAAACTCTGCTTAGTTTGGGCTAGATGGTGTTGTGTGTATGTGGTAGAATATTATTATTATTATCTACCTTGGTTCATTTTTATATTAACTTTCTTTTAGTATCCATTATAACTAATAGCCCATTATACCAAACTATTTTCATTTCTCTTAAAAGCAGCTATATTTTTATACTAGTTCATTTCCAGCGAGCTAGTGCGAGAGACAGCTCTTGATTAGAGCCCTTTAATTAAAACCTTAGTAATTACTTGTAAAAGCTCGCTATATTGTACTATATGACACATTTAGTGGCACCGGTACTCTGTGACATGCTTAGTGAGACTGTACACTGTGAACTTGCAATCCGGTCCAGTGAAATATAATGTCTATACTAGTATAAAGAAGTTAAAGAGTATGTTTATGTATATAATATACTAAATAAATAAACACTTATTTATAATAAACACTAGAGGCACTCATAGCCAGTTGCACTCACTAATCGGTAAACGATTAGTGAGTTTAAGCAACGTTGGATGCGGTCAGTCTATAGATGGGTGACCGCTTAGAGGTATTTAATCTGAGCGTCTCCGTGCTTCGGAGGGCACGTAAAAAGTCGGTCCCGGTTGTTGTCAAATTGACAGCAGTCGTAACGCCATGTCAGAGGCCTACGGGCGGATTGAACAACTCTTGACAACACGTTGGCCACTAACCACACGAAAAGAAAAGAAAAGAATAAACACTACTTTAAAAAGAATAACATACAAACAATAACAACCAACACAATACATTATTTTTAACGCAATGAAACAGTTAACGTGCCATAGGCCTAAACATACAACTTGCCACACTCACCCTCATTTGAACGAAGCAACGATGCACTGCTTGGTTTTGATACGAAGATTTTTGTACTACCCTGTTTCTAATAATTATTACTTATTATATTATTAACATAATAAGTAATAATTATTATTATAGTAGTGATAGCTCAGTGGGGAGACCAACAGACTGCAATGCAGAGGGTCTTGGGTTCGAACCCACGTCGCGCAGCTCTGATTTTCGGAAGTTATATGACTTTTCGAAATTATGTGCGTATTGCTTGATAATTATCGCCTGCTCCGTGCCTCGGAGAGCCCGTTAAGCCGTCGGTCCCGGCTGCCATGGACATCTATGGCAGTCGTTATTGGGAAAGTCAGTAACCTTTAATGTCCTGACACTGGTCTAGCCTTAGGGTATCATTAGCCTTCGGGTTGCGGAGGTCAGGTGGCAGCCGCTCCGTGTAAAAACTGATATCCAGTTAAATCCGGTTAGACTAGAAAAGCCGACCCCGAGTGACTTGGGAATAATAAAGGCTAAGGGAGAAGATATTATTAACACGTAATTAGTAAATAAGTTTTAGTGAACTATTATATAATATATTCTACCACATACACACAACACCGTCTAGCCCAAACTAAGCAGAGCTTGTACTATGGGTGCTAGACAATGGATGAACATACTTATATACTTTTTTTTTTGTAAATCCATACATATTATACATAGAAACACCCAGACCAAGACAAACATCCATGTTCATGCACACAAATGTTTGACTTGTGCGGGAATCGAACCCGCGACCTCAAGCGTAGCAGTCGGTTACACTAACCACTAAGCCATCGACGCCGACATATATATAGACATATTATAATTAGGAGTACCTAATTATAATATGTCTATATATATGTCGGCGTACTTACTCGCTACGCCAATCGGCTTAACATATATTTAATTATAAGTATTTTCTCTAAGCGATTTGTAATATTTTTAAGGGAATAAATGTCTTAAACCTTAGAGTATGTTTATATTTTTGTTAGAACGCTTGGATCTATGTAAGTTTAAATCCATTTGAAACAGCTTATTTTTGAGGAAGCTTGTATGCTATGTAATATTCTTCAAGCCAAGGGAGCGCAGCAGTAATCATAAACTTAGTTGAAATGGCGGAGGATAACTAATAAAATTTAAACGAAATTATCGTTGATGATATTTTTGTATCTGTCAAGTTGGTTTGCCGACGATGATACTACCTGCAAGCAGTTAGTGAAATAGTATAGGCAATTGAAAGGACAGCATTGTCCCTTCAATTGCCTCTTAAGTTTTGTACATTCAGACGCAAGTACATATGTGATAGTGCCGCGCGGCTCTCGTCTTCCCGCAAGCATACATTTAGGCTACATCTTTATAACGTACTTAATAATAACTTGCACTGGTCAAATGATTTTCATATCTATATTATACAATTTCATTTGACCATACAACAAGAACTCATAATTGTTTACCCCTTTTTTTTTAACCCAGGGAAATCCTTTATGGATACCCCCCTTCCCCTGGGGGAGAGGGTGGTTATGTGAGACTCTCCGCCCCTGAAGGGGGTCGGTATATACACTAAAACCTGGTGTGAGCAGTCCCTCCGCCGACGGGGTGGGGTCGCGTTAGCAATCACCATCCCGCCCCGGTGGTTGGTCCGGCTGATGGTGACCGGGCCTCAGCACCTGTGGAGGGAAGGCCTTGCTCACCAAGACCATCGCCCAGACGTGTGGGGCCGTGCAAGCCGGTAGAGAGTCCCCCGACTCTGTACCAGTGACCCCACTATACAGGAGCGAAAAGGCGGGCAAATCGCCTCCTTCTCGCTCCCGTCCGTCTGCGCCGGAGAGGGTCTGCGAGGAGGTTGTTCTCCCTGACCCTCTCCACGGTCTCCGTCTGCGCCATGACAGCTTCGCGAAGGAGACCACTGCCTGCCACGACCTCTCGCCGCCGAGCATGGCGTTGATCACGCTCGGCAGGGAGAGATCTCCGCCTATTATGGCCGAAAGCGTGTGCCGCTGCGGCCCCCACGCGGTAATTGTTTACCCCTACAGCAACCATAGCTAATGAAAGTGAAAGTGCCTTATATCGTTGTTATATGGTGACTATACAGTGACCTTTACTACTGGATTTGACTCGCTGAATGAGATAGCGCTGCGTAGGCGTAAACATAATATGATGAGGCAGTAATAACTTATGCTCTTTTTTTTGTTATACCACGGTAATTGTTTACCCCTACAGCAACCATAGCTAATGAAAGTGAAAGTGCCTTATATCGTTGTTATATGGTGACTATACAGTGACCTTTACTACTAGATTTGACTCGCTGAATGAGATAGCGCTGCGTAGGCGTAAACGTAGTATGATGAGGCAGTAATAACTTATGCTCTTTTTTTTTGTTATACCACTAAGTTGGCAAACAAGCAAACGGCATCTAATGGTAAGTGGTCACCGTATCCTATGGACGCCTGCAACACCAGAGGCATCACTTGCGCGTTGCCGACCCTTTAAGAGAAAAAGGAAGTGGGAAGGAGAAGGAGCGGGAAGGGGGGCAGAGGATGATTGGGCCTCCGGCAATCTCACTCACCGAACGAAACACAACAATAGGAATACTGTTATTTCTCGTCGATATTGTGTGAGAGGGTAGTCCTTCCCCGGTCGAGCCGCCCATTCATGCTGAAATCAGCGAAGCTCTACTACTCTGATGTTCAATGCATAAACAACGGCTCTATGCTGAGTGTTGCAGGTTCGATCCCAAAAATTTTGTGATCCACAAATAGTTGTTTTTTTTTCTCTTTGTTGTAATTTAGAGGCTTAATATCTAAACAAAGACTATGCTAGCCCCATCATAACCTAAATAAAATCCAAGCTAAAAGTAAATAGTTGTTGCAAGTGTTCTTTAAATATTTTGTTTCGATATTGAGCAGTGATAGCTCAGTGGGGAGACGAACAGACTGTAATGCAGAGGGTCTCGGGTTCGAACCCACGTCGCGCACCTCTGACTTTCGGAAGTTATATGACTTTTCGAAATTATGTACGTATTGATTGACAATTATCACCAGCTCTGTGCTTCGGAGAGCACGTTAAGCCGTCGGTCCCGGCTGCCATGAACATCTATGGCAGGCGTTCTTGGGAGTGTCGACACAAAAGATCCCACTGGGTCGAAGTGTCGCCGATCTGTACTGACTGGCCCCCACATAAGATAAGATTGTTTCGATATTTGTAAAGTCTCCCGCGATACAGGATTTTCTTTATATCAGAGTGCGGAAGTTTCCATTTTAGGAATAACAGAAAAAGAGACAGTGTGTAATATACAATTTTTTACACTCGAAAGACTAACAACTTATAGCTTTATTTTTAAGGCGGCTGCAGTGAAATAGTGCCGGACGATAAACTATAAGTCTATAGGCATCCTTATAGCATGTTTAGTACCCGTATAGATAGACCATTTCGTCTGTCATAATATCACGAGCACCCACCATGGGTGAAACGATTTAGGGCCGCGAAAGTTTCTATGGGGGAATTAGTTACTTTTTATTGGTCCTTCCGTGACCGTTTGTATTTATGGGGTGAATCAGTGTGTTAATTTGGTAGTAAAGAGCACAGTTGTGTGCATTCTGTCACAATTAACTTAGAAAAGGTCGGTGATTAATTTTGGTGTATTTTACTTTATATCTGATTTTAATTATGTGGAGTGAGTTGTAAACGGCTATGTTCGCGTGTTGGACTGATATTAATTTTGTGATAGTTGGTATGATATACTGAGTTTTTGATTATGTGTTTATTAACTGCTTTTATACTGATATTTCGAGAAAAGTTTTAAAAATGTTTTTTTTGTTTTGATTTGAATTGATTTGATTTAACAAAGTACATTCCAGCTTGAACACTCATGATTGGCTCATGAGTGTTTTATGATATTTAATCTCTAATGAATTTTTTTTTATTCTATATACATACATACATACATAGATTCACGCCTGTTTCCCAGAGGGGTAGGCAGAGACTATGGATTTCCATTTGCTACGATCCTGACACACTTCTCTGGCTTCATTCACTTTCATCACATTCCTCATACACGCCCGTCGGTTCAAGGTGCTCTTAACCTGGCCTTTGTCCAGAACGCCTCCGATCTGATCAAGAAACGTTCGCCTAGGTCGTCCTCTTGCGACTGTTCCATTCATATTCTATATTTAAATAAGTTATCCCATGTAAGCATTGAATTTGCAACACGAAGCGCGTAAAGCGCTCTCGTGCAAACATTGATTTGCGTCTACAATCTCCTACAGGACAAATGTGTTTTGTAGCTATCGCCTGTTATGTTTTAGATCCTAGGCAAGTTTCTCATTTTCTACCCTGAGATGCATTACTGAGATTTTACTGGGCTATGCTACTGGCTACTGGTGATAATAAAACTGAAACTGATGGCAATTTGATGAGATATATTGAGTATAAAGGGTAGGAGTGATACAAGGGTATTTGTGTAAAGGCATTACAAAGGCACAATTAAAAAAAATCTGATCCCGATCTGTTTAATAATTTGTGCATTATACAAATATATATCCCTTGTGGGATTTGAACCAACAATACTACCCGCAGCGTTAGCGGCGAGGCGACTCTTCCCCCGCTGCGTCAGCCGTACAGTCCAAACTTTATATTCTGTTTTCTAAACCGTTGGTCACATATTACAAATATCAAAACAGCTAAATCGATAGCGTTTCTATATCATATATACGAATGGCGCAAACTGATAAATATTATCACCAATTTCCATGTCTTCACGAACGAAATAGCTAGGTGAACGACCTAGATCATAGACGTTCTGGAGACAGGCCAGCTTCAGAACTTTCCTAAATTGACGAGCGTGCATGAAGAATCTGATGTGAGCGAATAAAACATGACAGATATACCAAAATCGTAGCAAGCGGAATCTTTTAGTCTCTGACTGCTCCTCAGATAATATAAGCTACGGATTTCCGATTTTATTCCTTCTTTAAAAAAGAGAGACGAAAGAAAAACTAAAGACGTTACATAGAGAATTGGGGTCTTTGTTTTTGTCTCTACTCTCTGGCTGCTAGTTTACTAAATAAGGTAGGTAAGAAAAAAATATTATCATATATAATTATATTTTCGCAAGAAGACTAGTAAGGAATTTGTAAATAATTTATAATGAATTTAAAAACTACATTATTATAATTTTTATACCTTAATGTTTCATGTTTGTATATTCAATAAATGCATGCTTAATTTAAAAGCAGCGAAGCAATATACAATTATAACTAGGTACGCATACTGATAATAATCCATCCTCAATAACGACGCGAAACAGAAGGGACGGGCGGCGGCACATTATCGTATAATTATCGAAAACCTATAGTAATATCCAACGCAATATCCTAAAAATCAATCAGTCCTCGCCTTGCCGGAGCCACCGGCTCCGAAAAAAATTGGAAATCAATCTATTTCTATAACCAGGCGTCGCCCAAGTGTCCATTATCATAATGTGATGGGGACCCAATACTATAATCAGATATCTGAAACCTTCACTGTTATGTTTTATATATGTATATTTTTATTACACAAGAATACGGAACGCGTTCTCTTTCGCAAATGCTCCGAGTATTTTTCTAAGAATTATTATATAGCTTGATCTCGCTTTATGAATTCCATTGTGCTGTACTGGATAAAAAAAATAGATTAGATTTTGTTATACATCAGTTTACGTTCCTCTTTTAGAGATACGGATGTTAGTTTTATAATTATATTTTAAAATGGAAAATGTGTTTTTAATTTGAATATGCTTATGCAAACGTAAGTATTATCAGTTGCCATTCCTACAGCATAATTCGTTCAAAAACATTGAACTATCAGTCAATTTCGAACTCTCGCGAACAGCACTTTTCTCTGGATGAAAGGTACGCTATTTACATTTCATGATTGGTCGAGTAGTTAAGGCATGAGCGTAACAAACAAACTCACATTCACATTTATAATATTAATAACGATTATTATGATATTATTAGTAACATATAATTTAACCTGTCAATTCTTGAAAACCCAGACATCATTGAAATCTTGTTATGTCTAGCCGCCGTGCCGGGGTTGCGAATAGGATAAGACTCCAATGTACTCTTAATGAAAATAATAGAGAACATAATATCCCATGTCGACATAATGTACTACCTTAGGCCAATTATTACAGTTGGTTTGTATTTTTAAAATAAACTGGTGATAAAAACAGCTTGAAATATATTGAACCTGACAACGGTTTTGTACCTGCGAGTAAAACTGCTAAAAGCTCACATAACTCGCCTGGTTCTCCATATTTATCCTATTTTTAATTCCTTTATTATTGGGTTAGCAACGCGTGAGATATTACCGTTATTCCAAGCGATCAAAGGCTTTGCCAACTATGTACAATCAGTATATCTTACGATCCCTCGATATATATATCGAGGGATCGTAAGCTTGCTTGTCATCTTAGTAGTAGAAAAAAGCAATACATAATGTAGCAAGAACTATGAATACAAAAAAACAAATCTTGACCACCATCAAAACCTACCTTACAAATCCACACTAGTATTGACTTCGAATTTCATTACGGAACACTTGTACACTGAACAACGGAAACCTTATCATAATATTCAAAATGTACAAACACAATAAAACATCACGTTTATGCGTAGCAACACACAAAGGCTTTAATCAAGCTGATCCCTACGGTTGATTGTGGGACCAGCCCTTAAGTTCACTTGTGCCAGTTGGCTAGTACCGATTAGCTAATGAAATTGTAATTGTGATTTAAGGTACGGGTGTAGTTTGTAAGGGCCTGAATTATGAAAGTTCGTGGACGACTATAAATTTTGTATGTAGCTATAAATGTTATGTCTATATTTTATTAAATTGTACCGTATATAAATCTATATATTTTCATACCTATATCCCTGACACTCCTGAAATGGCAAGCGTAGGCGTATTACACCCACGCATTTTGCTAACTATGGTTTAATGGCTAAGTTACACGTACCAGGCTCAGAGTCAGACCTTGTGCTCTTACTTTCTCAACATTACACCCAACATCACTTATACTAACCTAGAAATCGAACCTGATGCACAGCAGACACATTCACTAACACTGCACCACCGAGACAGGACATATGTCGATAACTACAGTTTAACTACATTAGGCTAGCACGCAAAATTTTGCCTGGATGTTAAAGCATCTATGATAATTAGTATAGGGAGTCAGTACCTTCGAATATACAAGTAACAGAGTTCTAGTGACATAAAGACTGATTTAAAACTTTAAAAGAGGTACACATTTGAAACTTCCTGACGTTTTAAGTGTCTTAATAGTACTGCAACCACTTACCATCAGGTAGACCGTTTGATTTCCTGACGCCAAAGTGAAATAAAAAAAACTGACTTAATAACTGATACGCTAAAGCTGGGAATTGACTGTTTGACCTGGTATTCTATTAAAGTAAATCAATGAGCCATATCCTTCATAGCAGTTTTTTGGAATAACAACAGCAAATGAGGAAGATAAATATTGATGTTTACGTATCGCCTTTACTGATATAGGTATTACAGGCCTGTCTTTCAGGCTGTTATTCCTAAAGCGTCAATCTAGCTTTAAACCAAATAAAAAAAATACTGTTACACAGTTTAGCTGTGAGGAATAAACGTACTTACATACATAGCTTATTTCACATTTATAATATGAATAGGGGTTTTGTTTTAATTTGCATACGAACACCACAGCTTTTGCTATTACAATCGAGTACAGATAACATCAATTCCTTGGAGTGTAGCGCCGAACTATCTTCATTTGCAATACTATTACGAAACTGTCATAAGTACGTAATGGTTCTGTTACAATATTACTGCAGTACAGCTGCAGAAGCAAGATTACTCCGCAATTGGAAATAAATAAAAACGACAATGCAGGCGATGGAGATGGGTTCCCCGGCTCGTGAAATGAAACGCGCGATTCGTGCATGCATTATTGCACTGCGGAACTGGGTGAGCAGTTGGCTATATGAGGCCGTATCGCGACGATTAAACATGCCTCCTACTGATTGGTAAATAATTATAATAAACCAGCAGCTGCCAACTTCAACAGCCTGAATTTCACGGGAACTTATTCCAGTACAAAAGTATTATGTGCTTTTCTAGGGCATGGTCTATCGGTGTACTAATTTTAATCTAAACAACTTCACCCACGCATATCTGGGTTTATCTAGAATGTGGTCCACTTATTGGCAATCCAATTGTCATCCAAATCTGTATGAGGGTTTTCGCGTACAATCAATTTTATTAAATTTTACATTTGTTAGAAGGCTACTTAGTCAATCAACAAACAGTCTACTCAGTCATAGCAATATAGTTAAAGCACTATTAATCTCTTCATCAATGCTTAGATCCTGGGGTTCATCAGGCACAATGCTGTCTAATGTGTTTGGTTTTCAGTTGGTTTATTCGAAAGAAAATTTCTTTTGTTCTAGATATAGTTCCTGTGTCACGAGAGCATTACAAACATTCCAAAAACGGATTTAAAGAACACTCAGACTAAGGACAGCTATCTATGAATCGCACAAATTTTTGTCGCGTATGGATTGAACCCTCTGCACATTTGCGTGGAAAAGTGACCACTTAAACCACCATGTCATTCGTATAATCAATTGACTGATTAATATAGTAAAATAAAGGTGCAGGTTAATCACACAGAATTATATGTATTATCAAGAGAATGTTTTGCCGTAGAGCTACGTAGAGATTATACCCCTATTTCTTAATGAGAATGTTGATAGAAATAAATGGGAAAATTGGATGGTATTTTTCCTCATACTATGAATTTGAAATTCTACGATCGGTAGTCATACTTTACGTGACCGAATGAGAGAGGCAGGCATTATTTATTCAAATTATACTTACCGACTAATAATCTTACGAGGTAATGTGGGTAGAGACTGTGCAAAATTACTGTGGATCGTTTAAAGATTTTTATTTTCGTACTAGTTTTTGGCTGCTTTTAGAATTATATGGACGGATACGGATAGCGTAGCGGTTTACATGCGACCATGTAAACCGCTACGCTATCCGTATCCGTCCATGCTACTGCGTGCTGCGCCGAGTGTCGTTAGAGTCGGACAATAATTTGTGTGGTCCACAAAAAGTTGTTCTGAGTCTGAGTGTAATTTAGTGACTATTGTTAGAATGTTTGAGAAATTTCCCGCGGCCTGAGCATTATACATAGTGCGGAGTTTATTTGAAATACAAGTGTGTGCTTTTCATTTAAAGGTTTAAGCGTGATCGAGTAACAAATATCTTACAAACATTCACTTTTATGGTATTAGTGGATTTCTTTAATTTTAGTTTTATATGGACAGTGATATATGGCATAAAGGTTGCAACATCTTGTGTATAAATGAGGTGTAAAGTACTGGAATAATTTACAACTTAACTAATATTAACAAAACTAACCACTTATAAATAGAACAAAATGAAGAGTAACAAAATATGGCACTGTAAAAATTAATAAAAAAGGATGGCCGGTTTAGGCAGCGTCGTAAAATTCCTCAGCATCGCTGTCGACCGGGAGTGTGCCCAGAAGACTGGCAGCATTGCCACGCTGAATGGCAATGCTGATTCTTTGAGCCAAAAAAAGTCCAGCTTTCTGGTCACGCGAAGCGTCGATTAGCCGCTTAGATATATCTCTAAAAAGCGCACGAGCGCCCGGACCCCATGAACCCAGCGTCTCTACCCCAAACGGCTCGAAAACGTAATTACCAATTGAATTACTGTATTTACGCCGTTTGAGGTTTTCCGCCGCTACAGCAGCAGCACTGGCACAGCTCACCGTGCTCGGAAGATGTGATGGCGCAAGGGTGTCGACGCATGTGGCATCCCACACCAAAGGCCTACCCATTTTCCAAGGTAACAAAGACATACCATCAGGTGTGGATATATTCAAGATAGCATTTATGCTTTTGTCCCATCTGATGATAATAGATCACCATTGCCTATGAACTCAGACACCATCACTCGTGGTGGTACATACAGGGGTTTCACTTGTACATTATCCACCCTACAAGCTAAGAACATGTTGCCCACGCAAGAACGAATGACGTATAATAGCGTTTAAGTTGTCACCTCGCCACTGTCATTGTGTCGAGTGTTGTGGGTTCGAGCCCCACACGGGACAAAACTTTGTCTGATCCACAAATGGTTGTTCCGAGTCTGAATGTTCTATGTGTCCGTTGTTTGAATGTTTGTAAAGTCCCCCGCGACACAGGATTCATTCATCAAAATCTTTTCATTTTAAACAAACCAAAAAAAAAATAATAATAAATGATCCTTAAAACCTACTCACCACAGAAACTGTCTTTTGAATATTTCTCGATAAGGAAAATGTTTACTTTAAATAAAATTGTAGTTAGTTAGTAGATATAACAAAAATATAAAAGCAGCACAAGATACGACGATAAAAAATATACTACGTTTTATCACAGAACAACTAGAAGAAAAATGGCTTTTCACAGAACTCTATTTACTTATTGCAAAATCTAGTATAAATGACCTTTATATATATTTAAATCCCCACTGCGCCGTATACGTAAAATAAATAAACAGAAATACAGTTTTGTAAGAAAAAGCGGATGGAAAATGCCCGGTCGCGTGCAAATGAGTTGAATCCGTTTTAGCCACTTCCTTTCCTTCGGTGCAGTTTCCTGTAATATTTCCAGTTAACGGTAGACCGTGGCGGGCTGATTCAATCGATATTATGGCTTTTAATGAACTAAATTATCAGTACTTGGGGCACATTAAACAGTTTTTATCTGCAATGCATATCTGTATACATTTGTTGCAAGCTTTGACTGTGAATCTGTTCGCTTAATTTCAGTTTCACTATCAAGTGGATATTTAGACATGAAAGTAGATAATTATAGAAGTACTTTATTACTTATCTACATCATAATCGGAACTTCTATGCAAAATTGCAGTGTTTTTCAATCCATGGATTTAGACTAGGCGTTCATTTAATCGTTAAGTGAGTGAGTGAGTCAGAACTTCATTTTATATACTCGTATATTGCATTATTTAAATTTCAAACAAATATTTTAAGTTGCAATCTACTATATAGATGTAACAAACATCAGTACACCTGCTTCAGCTCAGTAGTTCTTCTAAACTATAATCTAGTTTCCTGGTTTGGCTAGGCAGTGTTCTTATTGTATAGAATCTCGAATCCAATCAATTATGTTTAGTTTTCCAGCAGTGAGAAATATTTAAAAATATGAAATCTTAAATAGAAGTCTGCGCGTATGGCGTAATGGGTTAAGTGGTGGCCTCACAATAGCCATTACGCCATTACGAGTGTTGTGGGTTGGAATCCCAAACAGGACAAAATATGTGTGATCCGAAAATTATTTTCCCAAGCCAGGGTGTTTTTCGTATCTGTTGTTTGGAGGCTTGTAAAGTCAGGAATTATTCCAAGTAAAAGAGTTGTCTATTTAAACATAAACAAAAATCTCTTTACGTATACAAGTACATTCATTTAACATGGATATGTTAACATATTTACGAACTCAACTGTACGAAGATACCTGAACGTATATAATATCTAATATCGATAATCTTGTTACTTGCATCTTTGTTGATGTCTTATACTATATTGTATATAGTTATCCCTTCAAGGCATAACAACTATTATACCACAAACATCTTTGTACAAAATACAAAAGCTCTGAACTCCCATATCTCCGCGATGTAATTCCGCCGCAGGCATTATCCGTCATCGCACAACTTTGCTAAGATTTATAGTTGGCAATTATAGCACTCGTAATGACAGAGCTGAACGTGGAATTTACATTTTGGTATTATTATATTACAATTTATGTCAATCTTGAAAGGATTATGATTCTACGTATAGGTCATAGGTCAATTTTAGAATGTTGACTTTACAACGATATACAGGATTGATTGTAAAATACTAATAAACTTTTATCTGTGACTTATTAAATACTTCTTCTTTCTCCTAATTAAATACAACTTATGTTCTTGCACTTTTCATTATGCATCATTTGATTTTAGACACAAAAATAAATTGTAATTGATTGCTATAATATCAAATCTATGGCTTAAGACTACACGCAGTCGCAAAAGAAAGCAGAGGCGCAAACAAACAATACGCCGTGGGGTCAAAGGCGTTGTGCGAACAGCGAGGCGCACATGTAAAAAATATTTTTGGAAAAAGTATTGATTGAAATTAAACTGCTATATACGGATTTTATCGCGTTGTTTATTTGACACTTTACTACAAAATTTTGAAAATTGTTACACTACTGCTACTATTAAACTTTACTAGTTTTTAAGCTAATTAAATTATTATTAAACTATTTAGATTTAATTTATTTTTACACTTTCCCCGACGTTTCGGTTGCTTTTCAGCAGCCGTGGTCACGGGGAGACTAAGATGGCAGTTGTCTCAATGTTCCAGTGTAGTTATTTCAAAGTACCCGAACATAATTTAATCATTGGTGTTTCTATTTACGCAGAATGAGCTCAAAGTATCATGAAGTCTAGCTGTGGTTTGCTTCTTCTTGGGTTTGACTATTTTTATTATATAAAGTATTGAGTTTTGTAAACGGCAGTAAAACAAAAGTTATTAAGTGTCATGTAAATAAGAATAAGGTTATAATGTATTTTAGGTTAATCCTATATAACCATAGAACGTACATTACTCGCGTATTATTTCACTGAGCGTAAATAAGTTTTGGTACTGGCTACTGGCAGCGCATTTTTACTGCCGCCCTAAGTGTTATGGATTCAAATCCGAAACAGGACAATAATTTATGTGATCTACAAATATTTTTCTGGGTATACTTTACGTCTTTTATATTTATAAAGTCAAAAAAACGTCCGTGACAAAGGAGTTGAGTTCTAGTACAAAGTTATCATTTAAATTAAAATAATATTTCTCAGTAGTGCAGTTAGGCAATGTTTATTTTTTATGTCATTGTAAATACACTGCGGTTCTATGAAAAATGTTTGCCAGTGCAAAAACTTATAAAGCAGCATTGACCTCCTTGAACTGAATATTTAAATTTAAAGAACTCCCAATATCTAAGAGATCTTTGTTTGAGTCATTTGATGCTGGCTACTTATATTTAAAGACCAGTTATCGTGGGTATAGTTTGTCTTAAGTGCCGTAATGGAGCCATTAAAGTACTTGTGCTGCCGCCGACAATAAAGCGATTAACGATCGAAGATTTTCTCGCTTTAGAAAAGTAAAAACATGCCATGGAAGTAGAAACAAAGGTAGAAACAGAGAGACCATTGGACTGCCACGTCAAATTCTCGAGTCCGATACCATTACCATGGCACACAATTCTAATAGTTGATTATCGCTGCTTTTAACAGGTATGGAAAAAAGCCTTAAGAAAAATCCGTGCATGTCGTAGAGTTTACCATAATATTCTCGTGTGAAGTCTTACAGGCACTGGGCCAGACTGGTATATTATGGCATAATCCTTCTCAAACTGAGAAGAGGCCTGTGCTTAGCAGTGGAACAGTTTATGTACAGGACTGATACTATTATATACAACAAAGGTGGATACAATACCAAGGATATAACTCGCACGTTGTCGAGGAAAGGAATGGAACATATTAGACACCTGGTCCATCCCGTTCCCTTCAATCTATTTTTAATTTCCTTTAGCTTGGGTTGCTACACGCGAGTTATAGCCAGCCATCTTTGTTGTATAAACTCTGAAATTTGAGACTATTACAATCACAATACAAACCTAGACGAAATAATAATGTTACTACTTATTTCCAGTAAGAGGTTATCCATATATAATTAATAGAGTTGATCTCTGGCTATTCACATATACACGTGCATGAAAAATATTTCTCAACAATTTATCACAGTAACAAAAAATAATCAAAGAAAATCCTCGCTCAGCAAAATACTACTGGGTAACACTCGTTTAATAAAATACTAGTCTTCTCTCTTAGCCTTTATTATTCCCAAGTCACTAGGGGTCGGCTTTTCTGGTCTAACCGGATTTGACTGGATATCAGTTTTTACACGAAGCGGCTGCCACCTGACCTCCGCAACCCGAAGGCTAACGATACCCTAAGGCTAGACCAGTGTCAGGATATTAGAGGGTACTGACTTTCCCAATAACGACTGCCATAGATGTTCATGGCAGCCGGGACCGACGGCTTAACGTGCTCTCCGAGGCACGGAGCAGGCGATAATTGTCAATCAATACGCACATAATTTCGAAAAGTCATATAACTTCCGAAAGTCAGAGGTGCGCGACGTGGGTTCGAACCCGAGACCCTCTGCATTGCAGTCTGTTGGTCTCTCCACTGAGCTATCGCTGCTATGTTTAATAAAATACTAGCGATAGAGCTATTTACGACCAATGCAAGTAATAGTCTGACGCACTCGCGCACTTGCTTATAACCCAGCAACTATACTATCTTAACAAAACACTACTGTTTTATTAAGATAGTATAGAGTTATAGGATAGAGTTAGCAAGTGACGAAAAGCTACATTCTCGTCACTTGCTAACTCTTTAAATTACTACCTCAAGTTTCTTCTTGCCAATCGATTCCAGTGAGACAAGGCCTGTAGTCTATTGCGTAGCCATCCAGAAAAGTTCACTTTGTCATTACTAACTGATATCATAGATAGCCATACATCTCAAATCTGTATATCCGTGATAGGATAGGCAGAAATTTAAACAAGACATTTTATAAAATTCAAATAAACCTGAGGAATTCCAGTAAAACAAGAACAAACACCAATACCATGTCATATAAATGGCAGAAGAAAAAGATAGAGAGTGTAGTCGAACCCAAAACGCTAGTTTTAGATATTTTTGTCTGTCTGTACCAATATCACGTAAAACTGGAAGACGGGATGCTGATTTTAGCACGGACTTTAATGCAGTCTCATAATTTTACCTTACCGTCCAACTTAAATTGTAAGGCATGCATTATCTGTGTCCTTACAGAAGAACTGAAGATATGATGACTAATGTAATCTAAGCATAATTATGACGTCGGTAGAAGTAGCTAGCGAAGGGTAGTTACACCTAGTGCTAGTGCAAATGTAGCCTAAGTGCATATTTCAATGCAGTGTTCCAAGTATTAGTATTAACCGACAAAAATAAAAACCGATTTATTGTATACTGCACGTTTCAGTGGTGTGGCTCTCTAAATTGTAAGGTAACGTTATTGCAAACGTGGTGCAATGGCTTGAGGTGATGTATAGTGCTGATGCGCATTGAAGCCGAGATTTCTTGGGTTTCTTCGCAGAGCAAATTCTATTTTTATGTTACAGGAAAATGATAACTGAGATGATAAAAGAATTCACGCAAATAGAAAAAAATAGGTCAGCTAATGCTTCAAGGATATTGAGTGCAACCTTTAGTAAAATTATATGATTCAAGAGTAAATGCATGCTTCTTTGCGCTAATATGTTCGCAAAATAAATCAGTCCAGCTATAAAGCTTATGCATGATACCGAAACCGACAGATAGACTAACAGTCATTTAATTTTTTTTAAATACCATTGGATTAGGTGTAGGCCCTTTTATAATATATAATTGATCACAATTCAAATTCATTTATTCATTTCCGAATATGGATATACATTTGCAGATGTTATAGCTAATACATTTATAGGTTCTCCACATTCCACCATTAGGCATGCAAGATCGCGTACTTATTATCGATTAATTAATTATTACATTTCATTCAACATAATATATGTAGATGCACATAAATAAGTAAATTTATTTAGAATGTCAGAAAAGTTAATTATGATTCAATTAAGAAATACCAATAATATATTATGTTAGTAATGAAATGCTAAGATAAAATGTTAATAATTATAGCTAATTAAATGTCAAAGAATATTGTAAGTAATGTCAAGGAATAATAATTCGATTTTGAAATATATCTTCGGCGTTCAGTTTTAATGCGCGAGTGATAACCCTAACAAGCAATCATAGGCCAAGGTAACCTAATCTATGATAGCTTGCCAGAGCTTTCTATCAGGCAAGCCACTTACTTGCCACCTTTCAAGTATATAAAACAAAAAAATGGTAATTATAACATATTATGTACTTGTTGATCGCATAGTTCTATAACTATACTTTTGACGACACGGCATCGCTTTAGATGCAAAAGACAGAGGCGAATGACGTAGGACCATGAATAGCCATCTGGCAGAACCACGACATGGCTTTTTATGGGCAGAGGTTCAAATACAGCTATATGAACTTTAATATACCTCTATTTAAAAATTTACGTTCTACCTTAGGCAAATGATTTAAACCAATGATTATAAAATTTGAATATACTAACCTACAAAAATATTGCTTATATAAGTTTTAGTGTCAAGTGGTGTGCACATAGCTTTATTGCGGAGGTACAATGTATGCACAACGTTGCAACATAAAAGTTCTTCTAATTTCTTCAGACAAAGCGAAGTATGTCTTCGTCGACGATGTTGGAGCTAATAATAAGTAACAATTAGCTACCACCATCATAGTAGCTGTATCGCTACTTAGTGAACTATTCATGTTTCAGTAATTACAGTTTTAAAGAACATGGATGTGCAGATATATGATGGATGTGGCAATTATCTGTTACCCGCGGTACAGTAGTGAGCAGCGATAGCTCAGTGGGGAGACCAACAGACTGCAATGCAGAGGGTCTCGGGTTCGAACCCACGTCGCGCACCTCTGACTTTCGGAAGTTATATGACTTTTCGAAATTATGTGCGTATTGATTGACAATTATCGCCTGCTCCGTGCCTCGGAGAGCACGTTAAGCCGTCGGTCCCGGCTGCCATGAACATCTATGGCAGTCGTTATTGGGAGAGTGTCGACACAAAAGATCCCACTAGGTCGAAGTGTCGCCGATCTGCACTGACTGGCCCGCACATAAAATACATACCCGCGGATCTATTCACGTTTTTTAAGATAAAAGTAGCATTGACGCATAAACTTTTTATGGGAAAATTAATGGCGATGCATTGCGTAAAAGTTGGGAAAAGAAACAAACACACTTTTGCCTTTATAATTAATATTGAAAAATAGTAAGGGTAAATAAACATTTAAGATCAAAGTACTGTGTAATTATTTTGTACTAGCTATGCCCGCGGTTTCATCCGCGTTTATGGTTACTGCGCCGCCCCCGTGGGTCGTAGCGTGATGTTATATAGCCTATAGCCTTCCTCGATAAATAGGCTATCGAACGCTAAAAGAGTTTTTCAATTCCAACCAGTAGTTCCTGAGATTAGCGCGGTCAACCAAACAAACAAACAAACTCTTCAGCTTTATAATATTAGTATAGATCAGATTTATCCCGCGGCTTCACTCTCGTAAATGTAAGTTAGGTTATTAATCGTAAATTTTTTCCTGCATGAAAGATAGTCTATGTCAATTTCTATTTCTCTGTCAATGTGTATACCAATGATAAATGAATTTCATGATGATCAGTCAATAGTTAAGGCGTGAAAGCGTAACAAACAAAGTCACATTCGCATTTATAATATTAGTTAGGATTTCATGTAAATATTTATGTGTATTACAAGCGGCAATGTCATTATTATTTTGGGCTTCAACTACAAACAACAATGAAACAGACTTCCCGAAATAGATGTGCACCTATGTATTTTCCGGCAACAGAATATCTCGTTTCTAATTAAGTTACTGCAAGTTTCTCGCTACTAGTTACAAGTCTGTAGAGGAACTGAACCCTTTGTTACATACTACAATTATCTATTCTTTGTTTAAATTCCCCAACACACAGCACATCCAGAATCAGTGCTCTACATAGCTTCAAGTATATCTTCGTTCCCTAGAAACGTTTGCTGAACCGAGCTCTTTAGTTAATTCCTCAGTAGGAACTCATACAAAATTATTCAGTTCTCTTATAATTAATTACTTAACCCAAGACAGGCGTCTATTGTGAAAAATTCTTAAGAAACTTGATTCTCTTTGTAGGGGCTCACTACTGACAGCTTAACGCAGACGCCTTCGTTTAGTCTTTTAATTTGAATCTAGCTGATACCATTACTTTTGTTTTAGTCTAATTGATATTAATGCCATCTATTGGTGATTAAATCGAGAAGGGATTGCGACTGTTTTGCGTTATGTCGCACATAATAAACTTTGAAGCAACACTTTCGTAAGTGGTGCATTTAATGTTTTCTTAAAGATTCCACGAGCACCACACCATTTTCAATCATCCTTGATTATAATATTGATTTTAAATGACTTATTTAGACTCTTAACTATGGATTAGTCCTTAAAACAATAAGACTGCCGTTGCGCCATATGTTGTGGGTTTGAACCCCATACGGGACAAAAAATTATGTGATTCACAAATGGTTGTTCCGAATCTGGATGTTCTTTGTGTCTGTTGTTTGAACGATTGTGAAGTCCCCCGCGATACAGGAATTATTCCTACTGACCATGGACCATGAATAATTTCTGATTACTTAGCTAAAATACTGAAAAGAAATACATATACTTAAGTATAAGCAACGTTTAAATTAGTTCGACTACTTAACAACACAGGAAAAATTTAATTTTCAATTTGATTTAATATTTGATGATAAGCTGTTTACATTTTGTGTATTGTTAATAGCTGCTATGCCCTTTAATCTTAATATAATAAAATAGTTTGGTATATTTGTACTGTCAACCCTGAATAAATAAGTTTTTCTCTGAGTAACTAAAATACATCCGAACATTCCAGTTCAATTGACAAGAAATCACTTATTTTACTTACGAGTAATTTATTGACATGTATAAATTTAAACCCTCGATACTAAGAACCTTAGTATAAACGTGTGATTTCGAAATGTTAAATTACTGAAATTCTCAGCAATCATGTCGCTCGAGTACCCACACACTTATTCCATGAATTCACACACATACGACAAAATCCGAAAATATATTTTTACTTACAGTAATTCCAGGTAGCCGAGTTCACTCGTGGTATCATTTAATTCTGTAGCATTACCATTGCCCACTTGGGCCTCGGGAAATTCGTCACTTCCGGCTCCGCTTGGGGCTTTTCATGAGAAACGCCTGAAGATACTAATTTCCGGTTGATGAAAAGCCTACGGGGGCTTTTTGTTACTTTGTTAAAATATATATTTTGTCTTTTTTCTCTCTCGTTAAGATGGTACTAAGATATTTAGCTGACTCAAACTTCAAGATCACAAACAAACAATTTCGATGATAGCCTCAAAATCAAATGGATTTTACTTTGAGAAAGTAGATGCGCGTTTATATACCAATACATGACGTGCAGCGTGCTTGATTTCTGCCCGGAAACCTTTAGCCTTGCCACGAATGCTTAAATCTTGATTGTCAATAAATATTTTTATTCTTTTTTCCCATAAATCTATTTACTCAATTTCCATTTCCCATAGTGCATTTCCCCTATTACCGTATTACGAGTGTGTCATTGTAGAAAGACTCAGTATTCCGTTAGAGGCTATGAACGTTAAGGCTCAACAGGAAATTAGTGCTGGGGCTCCACCGAATGGATTTCCGCCTGCAAGAGGAGGCTTTATTTAAGTTTTATTGTGTGAGCAATGGTTGTTGGTGCCTGATTCTAACGGACGGTTAAGTGTGCTAGTTTAGATTTATTTTTCTGTTATTGGACAGTGGCTGTTAGTATTTTGTGTATAGCTGTTTGTAGGTGGAAATACTGCGTTGTTTGAGTAAATGTGTGCTTGTATTATTTTCGGTTTTAGTGTTCCAAAGCCTTGATACATAAGGAACTGTTATTGAATCCATTGGTGTACGTTTCTTTTAGGATGCATGTCTTTCAAAATATTTCACGTCAGGTCCATTTCATAGCGCCTCAAACTTGTTTGTTGGGTTAGACTATAGATTGATATGGCCTGAGTCAAACTTAGAGTGACTGTAGAGACTTCACCATACAGAAAATCTCAGCTAAACAGCCTCGTGTTCTATTAACATTATTATATCATTTTGGCAAATTTAGTAACTTTACTAAACTCACTAACTCATATACTTTGACGTTAAGTGTTACTTTATGAGATTAATAAACAATGTTTTTAAAAGATTACTTGCAATTTGGGTTTCAAATTACCAAAGAATTACTGAAGTTTTTACTTTTATATGTACATATATATATTCTTGTTAACCTCGCCAGCCAAGCTACAATGCTTGTATTAGAAGTTAGTACACGTCGGTAGTGCAATGGGTGGGGTTTTAACCCGCGAACTCTCGATCGTAAGTTCAATGCCTTATCCATTGGGCTACCACCACTACCGCCCCCGCAAATGATTGTTCACTTTGACTTTTTCGGCGCTTGTAGGAATTTCAATGCTACTTAAAAAGAGAAAAATCAGTAAGCTGTTTTAGCAAGGTAGCTAACAGATTATGGTATTACTACCATAACCTGTTAGCTACCTTGCAAAAACGCTTAAGTATCCTAGCTAATATTTATTACTTAATAATTGATCGTTTCCATACTATTATATTAACCGTGAATTAAAATATTAATATACTTAATTAAATTTAAATATATTTTATTAAAATATATAAGAAACATAACTCATCAATTACCTGAAAATTATCTGAAAACCAGATGCAATGAAAATGCAGTGTGCCAGGCTCAGAGATTCAAGCGATTATTTGTTAGAACAAATAAACGTGTGCACTAGAGTGCACACGTTTTTATTTATGTATTTATCAAAACTTCTGAATTACCCTAATTTATAAATAGATTAGTTTATGACGTACTGAAATAAATAACAGCTTTTTATGCAAGTAATAAAAATAATATAATATGTGACTGAAACTAAGAATTACGGATGGCCCATAGTTTGGACAAACCCAAAGTGGGCTTGAGGTGCCGTAGTCTGAAAAAGAGTATTTTTAATGTGACCACGTTAAGACGCTTGAACTAAAATGGAGCAATCATTTAGTAATGCAAATACCACATAAAATATTCAATCGTGTAGACGTTCTTAACGATACACTGACCTGAATAAAAGGCATGCATATTTTATTTATGGGGCATACAAACTTTTGATGTATGACATTATATATATATATATATACGTATATATGTACATAGATGAGTAACACATAGTATAAATAATAGTGGCGATTTTTTTTTTATCTTTAACCTTGCTTTATCTCGATAAACGATATTTTTTTCGGTTTATGAACACTCTTTTTAGAAAAAAAGAGTGTTCATAAACCGAAAAAAATATCGTTTGTAAGAAAGGCTTACGAAGGCTTCTGAAAGGTTCGTAATATTTATATTACCCTTGTGTCAAATCTGCTAAAATTAAAATAGCAGTACTAACAATAGTTCCTTGATTAGGTTAGATTTCTAGACGTAGAAATTTCTACATGATCAACAAAAGGTTCAAGAAACAATGACATTTGGAGTAGTTAGCTTTGTTGCAACAGCAATTGTTGATAAAAACGAATGTCAAACGGAATTCAAATCATTCTAGAACACAGATTTAAAACATAAACCATTTCAACAGCCCAAATTTCTCGCCCATACGGAACCCAGGGAATGAACGCAGCAAACGAATTACGGAGTCTAGTCGCGTCCACTGAAAAATCTTGGTGAATTTATTTCTGTTCATCCCTTGCATTAAAATCCGTGCCTCACCAAGCCTTTTTGTTATTATTTGCCCCAGAAAATGTGAGCATCGAACCTGAGCGATGAATTTTAAGTGGCAATCATAAGGCTTTTATTTTAGTTTTTCACTACAATACCGTTTTGATTTTCATGATTTTCGCTTTTGGTAGCTTTGAGGCTTGTAATTTTTTAAATAAAGTATGATAGAGTATATTAATGAGATGCTATTTTCGTACTAACTTTGATACGTTTCTTAGTTTAAAACTTTTTATTATTCATAGGCTCATAAATTGAGTATCAAAACAAATATGCACGTCATAGGCTGTATTTGAAGGTCAGACGAAATCGTCTTGAGGACACCCCAAGTTGATTATGGTGCAAAACATGTGACGACCTTTATAAAACGTAATTCTGTTACACTAACGTGTATTTCATTTTCCGCTCTAGCAACATAATTTCCAAGAAGTGACAAAGTGTGGATGTAAAATATGTACTTCTGTCTACTCCTGTCGGAATGCAGGCGTGAAACTATGTATGTCTGCATGTATGTATAACAGGGTCAGTAAAGATACAAGATCTGTACTGGTACTGCAAATACGTCTACCATAGTACAATAATATCAGCCCTATACATTAAACTGTCTCACTGCTGGGCACGGGCCTCTTCTCAATGTGAGAAGGCTCAGGTCCACCACGCTGGCCCAGTCCGGGGTGGCATACTTCACATATCTTAAAGAACATTATTTAGAACTCTTAGACATGCAGATTTTCTCACGACATTTTTCTTCACCGTTAAAACGAACGATAATGATCTATTTAATACGTACATAACTTGGAAAACTCAGAGATGCGCGCCCTGAGATCGAACTCGAGACCACTTCGTAGCAGTCCAACGGTCTCCCACTAGGCTATCGCTGTACTACAGTACCGTGACACGATACTAAATACAGTACAATACTAAATTTCATCGAAATACATTAAGCCCTTTGGGTGATAATTTCCGTCTTCTCTATACTTTATATAAATTACATTGTAGTTTAACAAACAAAAACGCTCGCCTTAAACACTGCTTAAATACAACTTTTAATAGAAGTACATTAACTTATATTAAAATTACCTCCTTTGTAATACAACAACACTTTTCAACGTATCATTTGAGCACTAAATTGAACAAAGTGTTATTACAGAGAGACCTTGCATTGTTCGTACCTTTAAAACATAAGTCGACTTGGTGAACTGTATGTGGCAAAACGTTAGCAATTTTTTTACAAAATATAATTTAAAGCGGTTATTTATTGGTCACATAGTCTATCTCTTAAAACACTTTAAAACCACTGTCTAATATTTAATGGCTAGCTTAGTATTAACAAGTGACTAATCAAAAATTATTTACCTATAAACGTTACTCAGCGCTGAATGTTAATTAAATAATAAGAAACAGTGGTAGGACATCGTTGATCAAAAATTTGAGAGTTAGCTATTTACGAATTATTAGCGATATTCTTATAAATTAAGCTGGTATTGATTTGGGCCAATGCTAGTAAGATTCATAAACTAAATAAATCTCAAGAATGTGTTTCACAGCATAAAGTTAAGTTTCGAATTTTCTTTATTCATTCTTATTAAGTGTTATCTATACAATCAGAATATGCATTATCTCACTACATTCAGCCGAAAATTAACTCTGAATAGGCTAACATATAATTTCCTTTGTACAAACACACCCTTATACACAAAAAGGTTATGTTCGACTGGCTGTATTTTAAATCGCATTAGAGCAAACAAAGGCACAGCCGGGGACGGGCATATGTCATAGTGGTTTTATTACACCGCATATGGGCTAAATGTGTTTCATATTGGTGTATTTGTCTTTTGTTACGGTGGTCGTGTCCTATGCGCCTTTTGGTATAAAATACTGGCCGTTATTTCTTGTCTATTTTATTTCGTTAAACGTTTTTGTTTTTAATTCTGTCTGCGAACAATTTAAACGCAGAATGCCTTCTGAATTTAAATTGTTTGCATTCTGCTGAAATATTTATCTGATTTTTCAAATTAAGAATTAATAGTCTGGACTTTATTTGAAGTACATTGGATCGCTACTCTGAATAATGACTAAGTTCGCTATGTTACGGACTTCAAATGGTTGGAATGGACATGGCTTGCATCTTAGGTTTGCCGAGTTATCTGCGTTACAATTATCATCATTTTCTAATGAAATTTTGAAGCGCAATACAAATGATAACTTAACATCTCGTATTAATTCTTTGACAATTAATATAAAGTTTATTTGATAATCTCATATGTTTTTATTAAGACCTAGTTTTATTTTCTAATATTTCTACATGTTTACTTTAATTAGAACGCTAGTCATATTATATTTGACTTCATATCTTTATAAATACGCTTGTAAGAAAATACTTAGAGGGTTTTTGGACTTTGTTGTAACCAGTAGGCCTTATCTGTTCGTTGAACGTAATAAATTATGTACATAGATTTACCTTCAAGAAAAATCTAATATTTGAAGAGAAATAATTTCTATCGAGAAACTATATTTATCTTGAAGCTACAGATGAATTCCCTTATTTGTTTCGAGGAAGGGCTTCGGCCAACAAGACCACGCGATGATAAGGGCAAATGTTCGCTGGAGGGAGCCCAAAACTTACAAACTGTATTTAACTTCAACAATTGTTAACAGGGAAACTGATCTTTACATTTTATACCACAAACGTGGCAAAGCAGTTTATGGCCTGCCTGAGGGCAAGCGATTACCATAGCAATACCAATATTTGGTACTAGAGAATAATGCATGAATTTTTTTATTTGGTTGATTATTACGTATATTTTCGTATACAAGTGTGTTTTGTATAGTTCGTATACATGTGGCAGACAAGCTTACGGCCTGCCTGGTGGTAAGCGGTTACCATAGCCTACAAGCCCATGTTATATCAGTCACTCGTACGTTGCAACTTCTAGGGAAAAGTGTTTATCAAGTAGCTGTCTTTGACATATAATTGGTAGCTAACTAATTATGAGTGAGTCCAGTCATCCCTAGGCCTGGGCGTATATGTAGAGTACATACATACATAGGTATATCAAGTCTAGCTCCAATTCCACTTTGAGGTATTTTTTTTAGAGAACAATCTCTTTGGACTTAAGGCATGACAACATAATATAAACGCATGGATGGTAGTGGTTTAATCGGTCTCGCCAGTTCTAATGCGCCAAGGGATAAAAATTTAGTATTTCGTAAAGTTGCCAAGTGTATTTTTTATGTGTACCTATCGTTTCGATGTTTGTTAAGTTCCACGCAACACAGGGTATACCTACATAGTGCGAAAGTTGTCTTTCTTTTATGGATGAATAAAATGAGGTAGTTAAGTGTCTGTCTGTATCTATCAATAATTGCTGGCATGCCTAACATATAGACAAACATCTATGCCTGGCCACCGGTGAGTTGCTGCAGATCAAGACGTTAAAACACCTATAATTTTATTTATCTTGTAATTACTGAAGACAGGTCTTCTTTAATACGTATTACAATTATACCTGTTTGCTGGCGGGCCACTGTAGCTATAACGTCAGCTGAATGTACTCTGAAATTTTACAAAAGTCTATATCAAAAATTGTAAAAGAAACAAAGTTACATACACTTATTTTAATGGTGAGAAATGTGACTGTCATAGACCTCTGCCTAACCTCAAAAGATACCTACTGTTATGTTTAGCATCACAACAAACATCAAAACTAAACCACTAAAACCATTACTACATCAAAAAGTCATATAACGGTACCGAATATATGGTATATAAGAATCACTATTATATTATTCATAGTGAGACGATGGTACGCACGCTTGCTTCGGTCTGAATACATTCCCGCGATTTCCTCTTTATTGCTGCTCCGAAATGTGTTTATATACGCTGTGTCTCCCCGAATCTCTTTTATAGTCTGTTTATAGGATCCAGGATTTGATATTTTTAAATCAACCCGTTTTTGTTGTTAATATTAACATGGCACTATCGGTTTTACTTTATTACAAACGATTATTTATTTTAGTCTGCTAACTTTTCTTTTTTAATTTAATGATAGTATTATATGACGTAAAAAAATAAACTTATTTTGTTTTTCTCGTATTAATATTTATCCAGTTTAATATTTAAGATATTGCGTAAACATTCCGCAAGCATCTCTTCACAGATTCTACAAAGGATAATGAACTTAATAATATTAGAAATAAGGAATAACGTCCTTAGTGTGATTCAAATTAACGCGTATTTCATTCGTTTTATGAGTACAGTATGGAGCTATATAAGTGTGCAATATCCAAAATATCGATAAACGTGTAGGAAGACCACCAATTAATGACTGAAAATAGAATGTCTTTCTCTCTTTTATTAAGTCAGTCAAGTGGAAGGCTTCTTTGGGTCGGACTGTCAGAACCGGTCAGGTATTAGATGTATCTACTACTAACACTAGATGTAAGTTCAACTGTTACTATCCTACTATGGAATGTAATCATGAAAATAAAAAAATATATTATTATTAAAGAATACGCCCAGCTACAAAATTTGATAACGTATACATTGTTTTATTAGCAGCGATAGCTCAGTGGGAGACCAACAGACTGCAATGCAGAGGGTCTCGGGTTTGAACCCACGTCGCGCACCCCTGACTTTCGGAAGTTATATGACTTTTCGAATTTATGTGCGTATTGATTGACAATTATCGCCTGCTCCGTGCCTCGGGAGAGCACGTTAAGCCGTCGGTCCCGGCTGCCATGAACATCTATGGCAGTCGTTATTGGGAAAGTCAGTACCCTCTAATATCCTGACACTGGTCTAGCCTTAGGGTATCGTTAGCCTTCGGGTTGCGGAGGTCAGGTGGCAGCCGCTCCTTGTAAAAACTGATATCCAGTCAAATCCAGTTAGACTAGAAAAGCCGACCCCAAGTTACTTGGGGATAATAAAGGCTAAGGGAGAAGGAGATACATTGTTTTATTAATTGTTTACTTGTCAACCATCCAACGTCGCCGAACAACTCTGTACACATTATACACTGAGGTAACAAATATTGGTAAACGTCATATAAATAAATTAACTGGACGTATATGAGTGTTCCGTAAACTTGTTTCTGTGTTGTTTTGGCAGAGAGACTCTACCAGTGTTGGTACAGTATATTTTAAAGAGTACGGTTGTTTGGAATAAGACTCTAAATATTTTTTTAAATATAACAAATAGCGAATTAGCGATTGGTCCGCACGAAAATAAATGGTTATTGTAGCCTAAGATAACTTCATAAATAATACATTGCAAGTATCTAATCTAATAATAATATAAATAATATCAGCCCTGTATATTAAATGTCCCACTGCAGGGCACGGAAATCTTCTCAGTGTGATAAGGGTACCATAGTCCACCACGCAATCCCATTGCGGGTTTGCACTTCACATGTCTTCGAGAACATTATGAAAAACTTTCAGACATGCAGGTTTCCTCACGATGTTTTCCTTCACCGTTAAAAAGAGCGATAATTAACTATTTAAAACACACATAACTTAGAAAAGTCAGAGATGCGCGCCTTAGGATCGAACTCGAGACCATTGATGCTGCTGCTCCTCAGCTGATAGATAAAAAAGAAATTTAAAGATGGGATGAGAGGAAAGAAATTGGAAAGGTAGGTATATGACTCCACAGAACTCTTACTTACCGGCTGAAACACAATAAGTGCTACTACTCATACGCTGGTTTGTTGTAAGAGCGTGTTAAGTGACCGGGCGAGCTGACTTATTCAAACTGTTACCAAATAATTATTAAAAGGTTTACCTACACAAATAAGTCGTTACTCTTTTTGCTATCAAAATGGTGCTGTTATGTTATATTTTCTATAAGATAATATTTAACTTTCATCACGCATGAGTTCTCAATCAGCGCCAAGTATGCCAACCCTAAGAAAGCGCGATATTACCTTTTTGGCTTGCCACCTGTTATTCAATGCATATCCTAGCAGTGTTATTTTGTTATCCTACTAATATTATAAATGTGGAAGTTTGTGAGGATGGGTGGATGGATGCATGTTTGTTGCTCTTGAACGCAACAACTACTGAACCTATTGCGATGAAACATAAAATTGGTATATAGGTAGCTGGAGACCTGGATTAAAACATAGCCTACTTTCCTGATATTCCCACACCAGATTTACTGTATGTGTATTAAAGAGATAAAAAATCCATACAAGATTCTACATTTACCCGAAACCTTTTCCTCGATATTCAAAATTACACAATACTGAGACAGTATTTGTAAGCATCCAAAGGATAATTTAGACAAGTAACGACCTTGGAATATTAATATTGTATCGATTGAAGGAATTTCTTTGTTATAAAAAGTTAATCTAGGCGCCAAAAATGTCACTACCATCATAATAAATAAAAATAAATTATTAACATAATGTGGCAAATCAGAACAAGGTCCATCCCCTCTCTCTACTAGTCCAGTTTATGAAATAGCGTTCCCCTACACCAACCGTCAAGTTATAAAAGTGGAAGCCGCTGTATCTTCCAGTACCCGAAAGCACCTTTCGGGACCAATTATAGACAGGTCTTGTCCCCAAATCTCGATTTCTCCATCCTAACCTCAGAGATCCGGTTCTCGTAAGCGAGCTACCTCGTGCCCAAGTGGCACTACCTATTCTCCAGATAGGTGCCGGAGCAATAAAGCCGCTCGTCACTCGCAACTCTAGGAGTTGCTAACGAAAACCTCGCTGAAGCTGACGGAGAAGCCGCCGCCCATATCTCCAGTATGGTACCGGAGCTGTATAAAGCATGCTCACTTCCCGACGTACATCCATACGCCTATCCAAATAGGCCTACAAGCCGGGTGCGGCCCGAGTCACTCTAGCTATGACTCTTACTTGCTGAGCAGGCAAGCACCCGAGATGCGTTGTGGCAGCGAAACCACGCTGCCACTTCGCTAAAGACAACTCCGTGCCTCGCGCGACCGACTGGTTCGCACTAGCCGCGCATGAGTCCAACGCTCGAAGGCCCGTTTGATAAGCAATTCCGTGGCCCATAACGCATGCAATATCAACGATATCGCTCACAATTGTATAAGCGATCAGAGTTCCGTGATGCCAGTAGAAGGGCTTGCATTTACCGGTGCCTAATGGCAGTAAGGCTTCTTAAGGAGCTTGGAAACCTTTCTCAGCTACTCGCTGCAAGACCTACCTACCTTAGCAATAAATACGACGTGCTGATGAAATAGTGCAAAACCTGAAAATAGTTAGAGCAAAACAGAAAAATAAACTAATTTAAAATTTCTTTGTATTTTCTTTAAATACACGTTTTGTTTACATTATTCACAATAAAAGTTCTAGCAATCCCTAGTACTATAAAGTGATGGAATTAACTATCCAACTAAGCTACATACTTAAAAAAGGCTATGTTCAAATCATTAGTCCTATACATGGGAATGACAGTGGTAAAAAGATTAGTAATAATATTAGAATATTTTATCGATACTTAGTAATTTCAATAATTATAAGAAACTATTTTATTTTTAAAACTAACCCTGATATATGAATTTATAGCCAATATCGAAAGAAGTCAGTGTCTCCAAAACAACTACACTATTATGTAATAAATCTCCACTTTTAAGTATTACGAGGTTCCAAAACTAAGATACTCCCAGTCACCTTCATTTCTCAACCGGCTCCATTCAGTACGACAACGAAGGTTAAAAAAACTGTGTAAGTAGCGCATTCTTCGGCACCCGGTTTAAAATCCCTCGAACTTAAGGCACGAGTTGGTTGTAGAAAAAGTAGAAGAGCCAAGTTCGCTACAATCCTCGCCTAACGAGCTCTCTAGGTAATTAACTATTTGTTTCGAAGTCAAAGAGTAGACTTTTGCTTCGTACCGCGTTGTGGTTTAAATTAGAAGAGAATTGGATATGAAAAATTAACCGCTCGGCTTTATAGAAGTAAAAAGTCAAGTGCGAGTGGTACTGAATATTTTATACCGTTCTCATATAATATGGCTTTAATTTTTATAAATATGTGTATAGTAGTCTTTTCATCGTCACAGTCGAGGATCAGTTTTGTCGTATAGCTACGTAAACTAGTTATTGTAAGGTTGTTATTGGTTTGCCGACTACTAAATGGTCTATTAAGAAAAATAAAATAAAGAAAGTTTTAATGCCACAGAGAGACGTTACAAAAATATGTAAATAAAAGAAGATTTAAAAAAAAAATTAGTATATAAGCAACTATGTACATGTAAACTACAAAATTATTATTTATGTAAATATGACTATTACCTGCAGCAATCACGAGTTCAGTTCAACATATGCCAGGACATTTGGACCTACCGCTGGTTTTCAACTGAACCCTGTAGATGCCGAACCGTTGCCGTTTTAATTGATTTAATTACTTGACGCTGCATGTCCGAGATAAAATACATACAATAATTGGCGCCAGTAAAGGTGGCAGTAGTAAATGCGACTACTGTGCATGAGGTCTCGTGTTCAATTTCTGAGTCAAGTTAAGTGCTATTGATTTTTTTTGTTTATTTGTTCTCAGAAGCAGCACGCAGTATAAACTGTCTCCGGTAGATGGCATAATAGACTCGTCCCCCTATAAGACCAAAACCATAGCCGGCAAAATGTAGTAATAATATTCCTCTGTCTTTCTCTTCGAATTATGCGCAAGGCTATGTAGTATATGGCTTTCGATTTTACGTTTTTACAGTCCGTAACCTTCTACTTATGTTATTTACTTGTGGTCAGTGTAATAAGCGGCGATGGTTCTACATTTATAAACATATGCTGACTCTTTAGCTGCGTGGCATGAACTTAAGCTTATGTTTGCGTTAAATTTTAAGATTTCGGATCCTTGTATGAGCAAATTGCTATTGGTGTTTTTTGTTAGAATATATTTAGTGGCGAAGTATGGAATTAATTAATTAATATGGAATATTTTAACTGCCTTCATGGCGCAGCGGTATTGAATGCGACTACTGTACATAAGGTCTCGGGTTCGAATCCTGAGTTGGGCAACAAAAATATATTAGGTTTTTCTGTTTAAAAATCTCAATACGAGCCCGGAGTTAAGAAGTTGGCGGTGTTAGACACCCCTGTCCCTCGGAAAGCACGTAAAGCCGTTGGTCTTGCGCCTAATCTCTCTCCGGTCGTGTCGGATTACCATCCCATCGGATCATAAGGGTTTAGGGAACAGAGAGTGCACTTGTGCTGGCGCACATACTTGCGCTGTACTATAATATCTTCTGCGCAGAGGGCCAGTTTCTGTTAAGATTGGCCGCCGTGGCCGAAATTCGGTCTGGAGGACATTATTATTATGGAATCAGAAATATGAAATATAAATAAATTTTTGAACCTCCAAGTGTATGAGTAGTTCCTTGTCACAGAATTCGAATCATAAAGAAATATTCGTAAGTTGCTTTGATAATGACACGATTGGTGTATATGTTGTGGTCGATTGTGTTCAACGATGTTTCAGTGTTTGGGACGGTGGACTGGTCTCGGACAGTTATTCCATGCTACCATAGTGGTAGAAACATTTGTATTAGCATATAGTTAATATCTATTAAAATAATATATTATTGATCAATATCGAAGTTGAATGCATTCGAATATTTATCAAAGTTTCGAATATCAGATATACTTGAAACTTATATGAAGATTTAATTAATTCGAATTTGATTGACCGATAATCGCATATTAATTTGGAACAGCAGCATAGCTGACAAATAGTTCAAGAATTACACTTTGCACTACTTGTTCGTGTATATAAAGGTACTTGTGCAATACGTATGCTAGCTCGTATTTTCTTAAAAATTATCCTTCCAAGTAAGGCTGCAGTGGGCGGCATGTTCAATATCATTGATAGCAATCAGCGCCTACGTAATAACAATATCGTTTCAATACTGCAATTAATTATCTGATTATGAACATACATGTATGACGCTTCTCGTTGTCACTTGGACCCTATGTTAATATTTCGGCCTCGAACAGACGCGACTAGAGTTTTTAACTTGATGAAAAACACAAATAAGGTTTATAATTGAATTTTTTAACATGCCGTCGCGCGGAAAAACCTTTTTGTTGACGCGTTAAACACATAGATGATAATTTTATGAAGCAATTTTTTTTCCGCTTCACTTTATCTGAACTGGGGTCGCGATGGAATATTAATTTTTGTTCTGTGAGAGATTATATAAAATGTCGGTTTTGTGCCGGTTGTGTAGCCGGGGATATGACACTGAGCACCGGCTTTGTTGCTAGCAAATATTTAGCACATTTAGAATATAATATGTAGTGAAATGGCGACAGATCTCGGGCACAATATGCAATCCTAAACTGCCTTTGAAATTGGTCGCATGTATAAGGCGGTTATAAGGCCTGTCGTACTGTATGGAGCTGAGTGTTGGGCTACTAAGAAGATGGATAAGAAACGATTGCTTGTAGCAGAGATGAGAATGTTACGATGGATGTGTGGTTTGACGAGAATGGACAGAATTAGGAATGAATACGTAAGAGGTAGTCTGAAAGTGGTGCCCATAGACGAGAAGGTGAAAGGAAATCGTTTGGCTTGATATGGACATGTTATGCGAAGAGATGATACGTATGTAGGTAAGCAAGTGATGGATATGAGGGTAGAGGGACGAAAAGGGAGAGGAAGGCCAAGGAAAAGATGGATGGACTGTGTGAGGATGGATATGAAAGGAAAAGGGGTAAATGATCAGATGACAGGTGACAGAAAAGTATGGAAGCGAAGGACATACTGCACCGACCCCAAATAAATTGGGACCAGGGCAAGAGGATGATGAGAATATAATATGTAGTAAATATTTTGTCTAGTATTGTCTTAGCGTTTAAGCGAATGATGTGATATACCTTGAAGGAGTAGGTATACCTAAATGCCGCTAAACATGTATTAAATCCAACATAATAGGAGGCGAGCTTATTGTTATCCACCAGATACAGTTCAAATCTCATCCCGCACTGCTGCTGATATATTTTATTTGAAAACCCAGGAACTCGAAGTTCGAAATCACGACATCATGCCACATAGTTGCTTTTACTACCGCTGTGTAACTCAGATAGTCTGCAAGGTTTGAATAAAGTAAATGATTATGAGTAGTAGAGCCTCGCTGATTTCAGCATGAATGGGCCGGCTCGACCGAGGTAGGACTACCCTCTCACAGAATATCGACGTGAAATAGTAGTATTCCTACTGTTGTGTTTTGTTCGGTGAGTGAGAGTGCCGGAAGCTCAATCTCCCTCTTTCCCCTATCCCACTCCTTCTCCTTCCCTCTTCCTTTTTCAAAGGGTCAGCAACGCGCAAGTGATGTCTCTGGTATTGCAGGCGTCCATAGGCTACGGTGACCACTTACCATGAGGTGGGCCGCATACTTGTTTGTCAACTTAAATGTATGAAAAAACACTGGTTTAATTACATAGTCGAACAAAATTTACTTCGTAACCAATTAACAAGGATGTGATTTGCCGACCAATATCCACAGCTTTAACAATATTATCAAAGACCGCCTAAACTTTTATACAGCTAAACTAAATTATAATCTGTTAGACTAAACGATATCTATATAGGATCTGTGAGTAACAAACAAAACCTAAATCAATATTATACGATGAACACGCTACGAACCACCAATATCAACATTGCATACGTTGCTGTTAGCTTTACAAGTAATATGGAACCCCTAGTGGTTATCTAAAATACAGAGTTATGTTATCTATTTTAGGACCAAATTCATTCTGAATTATATTTAAAATCAAATCAAATCATTTATTATTTCGCGGAAAGCATTGTTACAATGGTGTCAATCATAAATGAGGGAAAATGCAATTCATGAAGTCCTGCGACTTGAACTTATGGCCTCGACAAACCGAATATCTATATTTAATAATAATAATAATGTCCTCCAGACCGAATTTCGGTCACGGCGGCTAATCTTAACGGAGATTGGCCATCTGCGCAGGAGATATTATAGTGCACAAGTATGTGCGTAAACACAAGTGCACTCTCTGTTCCCTAACCCACATGATCCGATGGGATGGATAATCCGACACGACCGGAGAGAGATCAGGCGCAGGACCAACGGTTTACGTGCGTTCCAAGGCACAGTGGGTGTCTAACACCACCAACTTCCTAACTCCGGGCTCGTATTGAGATTTCTTTATAGAAAAACCCAATACGTTTTTGTTGGCCCGACCCGGGATTTGAACCCGAGACCTCATGCACAGCAGTCGCATTCACTACTGCTGCACCATGGAGGCAGTTAAGTTCTATATTTACATAGCTGGAAAAATCACAGTGTAATGCACCTTTGCCCTTAGTTCCCTATATGCCGCGTGAGATTGTATATGTTTATATGATACAAACCGTTAAAAAAACTTAGCTCATACATATGACATAAGCAAAGTTTGAAAATATAAAAGGCAAAGCATTTACATAAGAACAAAATAGTAAAGTGAATATATTTTATATTTTAATTTCTAAATTTCCAAAGAAATATAAAACATTGTTCGCAGTGAAGTACGTACAAGTAAAATATGCATTTTCTAAAGGAACTTATTCAGAAATTTCAAACAGACATTCCACTTTATTTATGTCTACATTAACATCAAGTAGAAAAATGTGGAAAATACTTGCGTAACTTCCACATTCAATGTCAGCTATGTTTCATCATATATTTTCTCTTAAAAGGATTTTTATTTTGAATTCATATACAGCGTGTTGTATAACCGTGTCGCCATATTTAGGAATGTTACATTCATAATATGATAAACCTTCGAAAACGTTGTACTTAGTTGTATTGCATTATTTTGATGCTGCTTACTACTAAAAAATATTCATATAAATTTTTGTTTGATAGTATTAAGACTTTCGCATGTCATTTTCAATGACATTCTTTCTTCAAAATTTAAGATTGATTTAAACGTATTACAAATATGATTCAGATTTTTTATAGGTAAGTAATACCACCTGTTTAGGTTTTTTTTAAATCACTCATGTGGCAAACAAGTATGCAGCCCACCTGATGGTAAGTGGTCACCGTAGCCTATGGACGCCTGCAACACCAGAAGCATCACTTGCACTTTGCCGACTCTAAATAATGCCAAATAGAAAAGATAAAACGAGGATCCATAAAAAAAATATATACCTGTGTATAAGTTTGTTCTTATGTTTGCGCCCAATTATGCGTTATCGTTTTTTATCTTAGTTCGTAAGAATTACATACTCACACAAAAATATTCATTTTGTACTGCAAATCTATCATCAGATAATTCGCATTTCAGATGCATGCATTAATTTTAATTTCTTTATCAACACAACTCCGATCCATACAAAGCATCAGGATAGAATATGTTGCACCAACATTTTATCTTGAGTTTAGGATGATTAGGCAGTTACATGTTAGTACTATAACTTAATGTCACTTCGTACACTTTCACTATTTTTGTGTTGTACACGAGTGTACAGTAAAGCGATATAGATGCACAATATTATAAAGTGCCTCCGTGGCGCAGCGGTAGTGAATGCGACTGCTGTGCATGAGGTCTCGGGATCGAATCCCGGGTCGGACCAACAAAACGTTATTGGGTTTTTCTGTTAAGAAATCTGAATAGCAGCGCGGAGTTAGTTAGTTAGTTAGTTAGTTGAAGTTGGCGGTGTTAGACACCCCTGTGCCTCGGAAAGCACGTGAAGCCGTTGGTCCTAAGCCTGATCTCTCTCCGGTCGTGTCGGATTATCCGTCCCATCGGATCATGAGAGTGAGAGAACAGAGAGTGCACTTGAGATCGCGCACACGCTTGTGCACTATAATATCTCCTGCGCAGATGGCCAGTCTCCGTTAAGATCGGCCGCCGTGACCGAAATTCGGCCTGGAGGACATTATTATTATTATAAAGTCTACTAGCTGAACCCACTTTTTTGTTACACACTGAATATCGATTATTTAAAAAACGAGTTAGGTACATTATATACTGTAAGTCTTTTTGACATGACTCATGGACATTCCCTATACTCGTTTGTTTAGATTGCGAATAAAAATAAAAATGGCACAAAACTACGCCAACATTTTAGAGAGTTTTTCGAGTGTATAGAAGCTACAGTTAACTAAATGCTAAATTCCAACTGCAATTTTTTTACGCTCAACAATTTTAGGCGCTTTTTTGAATTTAAAAGCTGCCGCGTTTTAAATGTTATTCGTTGGCCTAAACTTTAGAACCAACAAGTTTATTTGGTTACTAGCTGATGACCACAAGTTCGTTTGCGTAGCAACCACCAGTATAACTATACGTATTAATTCTATAGACGCGTGTATTAATGGGAGTTTAAGTAAGGCACCTTCGCGTATTGTATTCAAAGAATCTCCTAGCAAATTTTCGATTTACGAATGGTGCAATTATTTGCTGACAATATCCAATGCGCTGAATGTCGCGGCATCATTGCCAACATCCTAACTAATATTAATCAAATCAAATCAAATCAAATCGTTTATTGCGTTCATGTGTACATACAATTTATTAAAAATTAGGAATAGTCTCAACATGAAACCCTGTTAGGGCGTAGCAACTTATTTATCTATGTAGATACATAACTGCTTTGGTAATTACATCGCACATCTCAATGTTGTTATTGATAACATAATACATTTCTTATAAACAACTTAAAAACTATGTATTTTTGGAGGGATAACATTTTATAAATTTCACAAGGTTTTACTAATATTTATTTATATAATATATAGTAGCTATAATTTATATATAATACTGTTGTTTTATTTAATCAATAAAATTGTTCCATTTCTTATGACTTGCTCTTATCCTCAAAAAACTCTTGCAAATTGTAGTAACATTTATTTAATAAATACTTTTGTAGTCTACTTTTGAAAATACTATCGCTATTACAATCTTTTAGTGTCTGTGGTATTTTGTTGAAGATTTTAATGGACATGACATACGGACCAGAATGGAAGATAGATAGACTGGATGATGGTAAAGCTAATCTGTTTTGGTGTCTCAAGTTGCGTGATTGGGTGTAATGATCTCTATTGATGGAGTAGATTGACATATGTTTTCTTACGAATATACATATTTCCAGAATGTAGAGTGACGTAAGAGTTAGGATTCCATGCTTAACAAAATGCGATCTACAGCTCTCCATGACATCTATATTTGATAGGATTCGTATGCACTTTTTCTGTAATTTGAACAGTTTATCTGCGTCTACACTGTTGCCCCACAGCATGATGCCATATCGAAGCCAGGAATGTGCGTATGCGTAATATGCAGCTTTAGATGGTTTTATGTCAGTGGTCTTTTTTAATTCGTATAAGGCGTATATAAATGAAGAAAGTTTGCTTGCGATCTTTTGTATGTGAGATTTCCAATTAAGACTTGTGTCAATATTGAGGCCAAGCAACTTAAAACTATCCACGCATTCTAATCTATTATTTTTAAATGAATATTCAATGTTTAAGGGCCGTTTCTGGTAAGGTTTAAATTGCATAAGTTTAGTTTTAGAAATATTTAATTCCAGGTTATAAACGCGAATGTGAGTTTGTTTGTTACACTTTCACGCTTTAACCACTCAAACGATTATCATGAAATTTCACATAAACGTTGCTGAGGTTACAGTAAAGGTCATAGGCTACTTTACATCCAGAAAAAAAGTACTGTGAGGGATAGAGAATTGACATATCCTTCATTTATAAGAGCAAAATTTAGTGAGATCATGAATGGTGTGTGCCGTAGACTACTGTTTCGAGTTCTGTGTATATGTTCGCAAAGGTCTCCCGGCACTCAAATTCTTTTACAAAGTATTTTAAAGTAGTGCATCCATCTATCCATATAGTTACCCTCAACCATTTTGGCTATCATTAAAAGTTTTCATTCCTTATTTTCAAACTAAATGAAACAACATTACAACCATAAATGTAAATGGCTAGAGTTTACACAGTGTTTGCTAATAGCATAACTAGTTATTAGCAAACACAGCATGCACTAAAGTTGTTAATACAAAATAAACATTTGAGATAAAAAAATAATGTAGGTATGTCGAAATAAGCAACGCTAGTAAATTTGCTTACCAATTATACAATATTTAAGACCTACATATATGTACGTATGTATATGACTTTAGTTTTCAAATAATAATAAGTCACCATTAAATTAAGTTAAACTTAAATGCTTTTTTAGTGAAATATTTATAAAATTAAAATTTCGATAATATGATTTCAAAAGAATAAATAAACCTTCTTAGTAATTATAATAACAATAAGAACATAATTACTAAATTACAGTTGTTTTATAAAGATTCATGATTTTCTATTATATAATAACACAAATTATGTCCACATATTATATACAGGTATAACAAATATCTAATAAAAAGAAAACGAAATCAACTGCAAATTATACAAAATAATAAAGTTTAATTTATCAGCTACACTCCTCTATAGACTCAATTATACCAGCCAGCTATATATTATTTAAATTCGTTAATCACTGTGTGAATATATGACATAAAGCAAATTTCGAATGAGTATCTAAAATAAAGGGTATCTCCATCTTTATCACATGAAAAATAATGTCATTTTAAATTTATCATTGAAAAATCAAATCCATCTGAAACGGATCCCGTTCGTATTTACATTGGAGCCATAAAAGGCGAACGTCGCGTTGAGCTCGTTTCCATTCATACGCGGGCGTGCGTAGCTCTGTCATGAATAATGCAGATCCGAACTGGGATCGAGCTGCGGCCCTTTTAATTTTGTTTTTAGATTTTGGCAGGTGGAAACCCTGATTTTGGAACGTTCAAACCTCCTAATTGTGTAGCTGATGAAATTGTACAGGTGCGTTGAGGAACTTGAGGCCGAATGATAATTGTGCCAGATGTTACCGGGAGGTAAAAAATCCAGAATTATATCTTTGCCTTTTTGTTATGGAAATTGGGTAAATATTAAAATTGTTGAATCTTAGGGTATACAAACTGTTGGACTCTGCTTACGTGGTAGTTGGTTACAATTGATAATATGGCACCTATTGTTATGGGTAATTAAATTTAATGTTCTCATAAATTCATTGAAACTATTTTAATAGTTTATATAATTATTTAAGGTTTAGCTTTAATTTGAGGGTGGGATATGAAAGAAAACCCAAAAACACTTTTCACGATCTGGCCATGAAACCTGAGGTCTCGTGCACAACAGTCATGTCATAATATGTTCAAATTATCACTGCGCAATCGACGCAATCCTTAAAAATAAATATATTAAATTAAATCTACAATAATTAATTAATAAGTCGGCCTCGATGGCGTAGTGGTAAGTGTAACCGACTGCCACGCGTGAGGTCGCGGGTTCGATTTCCACATAAGTCAAACATTTGTGTTTATGAACATGGATGTTGGTCTTGGTCTGGGTGTTTCTATGTATAATATGTAAGGATTTACAAAAAAAAAAAGTATATGTATGTTTATCCACTGTCTAGTACCCATAGTACAAGCTCTGCTTAGTTAGGGCTAGATGGTGTTGTGTGTATGTGATAGAATATTATTAATTTTAGATTTTATTCCTACAATCCAGCGCCATTTATTTCTTAAATGTTTACTAAAGACGACATTGTTACTTCATTCTCATTTTATAAATTTATTTTACAATTTAAATGTACATTGTACAAGAACACCGTCTAAACCAAAGTGTAAACCCATAAAACACATACACTACAATTACATAATTGCTCAAGAAAACTAAACATAAATAAAACTGTCCCACCGCTATTAAGAAGCAGTATGCTGAATTAGCTCAAATTGTTATGCACAAAGCGAAAGAAGTTGCTCCTTTGTACTCTGCCCATTTGCATAGCCATGTCACGGGGGCTCCGGGGCCCAACTCGGTGGGGCCCCGACGGCCGAGCTGACCGCATTTTTGATGCAACCCGCTCAAGTTTATATGAAATTGCAACGTTTTTACTCATTTTTCTTTTCCTTTCTGTTTGGAATTTTCGTAGTGGGTTAAACATTTTGTAAACAAGTATGTTGTATACATTAAGTTATTCTGGTTATTTCAATGAAATATTGGCATCTTTCGGTTATGATTTTCATTTGGTAGTGACAGCGCTGATGAATATATATATTTTTTTTTAATTAATGATTTAGCGTTTGTGCCTCTGTGTAGTATACTATACTTCGTTATTTTATAGACTGAAAGAACCCGCTGTTGGCTTTTTTTTCGTGTCGATACAAATAAACAAAGTCACTTAAGGGAGTCTCATCCTCTTACAGGCAATCGACAGAATAGTAACACTATTATTGCGATTTACCCGGTTAGTAAGAGTTTTAGTACACACATCTTATGGTGAGGACCATGAGGTAGATATGCCTATGGTAGTATTCCTTTCATCCTATGTTAAATTCCTTTGATCTAGAGCCATCAACGGGTGAGTGACACTTGGTGTTACAAGCGACCATAATTTATGGTAACCGATTATCATCTGGCATCCGATCAGATTGCCATCAAAGTAATATGAAAAAAGAAATGTATGTAAACAAATATACTGTAACTAATCTTTGAAATAAAACATTCATGAAAATAAATGATTTTCATGAATGTTTTATTCTGAAGAAAAATAATCTATAAAAAATTTCCATCAGCATAAACCTAATAAAAAATTCAATATAACTGATATGTCTATTTGCAATAGATGTCGAAAAAGGTACGCGCAAACGGTCAATATGATCGAACGTCAAAAGGTAAGCCAAAGGGCAGCGTCTGATGCTAATCAGAAAATGGGAGCGTGGGCCAAGTCAAAGGACACAGAGCCAATGAATATCACGAAAGGATTGTTCAAATAAGAAAATACATACTTAATCTGGCTATAAAAACTGTTACAATTTAAAAAAATATAAATAATGTATTTGAATTTGGAATCTGTCATTCTTATATGAATATTCAATGCGCTTTTTTTTCATTTTCGCGCCAATAGGTATTATATATTTTTGTAATATTAAAATTTAATGGGGTAATAAAAAGAACCGAATTGCTGTGATAGCATTACACAAAGTAGGTATGGAGCCAAATGCTACTTTTGTAACTCTCCATCCACTTGGTATTAGTTGAATGTTTGTGTGCCGGGCTATTGATAGGTACAATAAAACCTCCTCTGTTTGTGACAGAAAAAATCTGACGATCCACTTAGTATTCGAATGAAAAAGGCGATAAAAGCAGTGAAGGAAAGAATTCGAAGAAATCCTGTCCGAAAGCAAAAGATTTTACGGAAATGAATATAGCACCTAGAACCATGTTGCGTATTTTAAAAGATGATTTAAGACTTGCAGCCTCTAAAAAACGCACTGATCATTACTCAACTGATAATTTGAAAATGAATAGGGTTGTAAAATCAAAACATCTTCTTACGCGTACGCAAAGGGAGATCACAGAAAAAAAATTACGAAAAGTTTTTTTTTACTAGAAAAAAAATTTATTAAGAGATAATTTAAGCAGAATGACCAAGTTTATGCACAAATCTCTTTAGAAGCTTCCCAATTAGTTATCAGAGTACAACGTGGACATTATCCGATTTCAGTGATGGTTTAGTGGGGTGTTAGCTATCAAGAAGATTGAGCCTTATTTTTGTGAAAATGGTATCAAAACATTAGCACAAATGTATTACGATACAATTCTTGAGAAGGTGGTTGAGCCTCTTAACAACACCATGTTTCATAACCAAGAATGGTCTTTTCAGCAAGACTTAGTCATAAACCTCGATCCACCCAAGCATGGTTGGAAACGAACGTTTTGGACTTCATCAGAGCTGAAGACTGGCCGTCATCTAGACCCGATCTTAATCCGCTGTATTATGATTTATGGTCAGTTTTAGAGAGTATGAGATGCGCCATCATAATTTGGAGTCTCTAAAACAATCCATAAGCTTGGCAGTGAAGAATTTTCCCATGGATAGAGTGCGTGTTTCTATTGGTAACTGGCGTCAACGTTCAAAGGAATATATATTAAATCCAATGGAGGTCATTTTTTGTCAGTAGTATCCAATAACATCTTGCCCAATCTGCAAATTGAACTATTTACGTACAGTAGTCGCATATGCAGTATATATATATAGTATATAGTATATATATATATATATATACTATATATATAGTATATAGTATATATATATACATACACTGCAGAGCCACCGAAATGGTAAATTGTAAAAATATTTACCAGGTTAACTAAAATAAATTACAAGCTTTACATAAGTGATAACGTTTCAATATACTTGTCAATGCCATTAACTAATCCTGACTAGCAACATCTTAGTGGAGAGAAGGGCTACAATAGAGATTAATAGGTCAAATTTATAGACGTTAAAATTAACAGATGGCAAGACCAAGAAAACGTAATTGAGTTTTTCTGCCAAGACATTCTCAAGCAGGCCGCGTTAGTCAGTTGGTGGTATTGCACAGCCCTGGCCTTAGACAACATCGGGTCATTAGATTAAAAGAGTTAGGGAAAAGATAATGAATTTGTGTTTGTGCTCTCACTTGTTTGGAAGGTTATAATCCTAACTAATATTATAAATGGGAATATTGAGTTTGTTTGTTTATTTATTTCACGCCTTGACTACTTGACCAATCATCATGAAATTTCACATACACACTGTCAGGGAAACAAAAAAAGGCAAAGAGGACCTTACGTCCAGAAAAAAGGACTTTTACTAACCTGGCCTACATTTACGCGAGCGAGGCCGTGGTAAAAATATTGCTTAAATTTATTTACTTAAACATTATTACGCTTCAGCCATATTTGTACGAGTAAAGTTTGTTAAAAAGATGGTGTCGTAAATTCCTAAGTCAATTAAGGATTTAAAACTTAAGTGCACGTACGTTGAAGATCATGAGTAATTTAACTTTATACTGAATACTATGCTATTGAAAACTATAATTGAGCTTTCTGGGTGTCAACGTTCTACATAATATTCTTTAAGATCTGGCAAAGCTGCCAATTCACGTATATGGCTAGCGTAGTGTAATACGTTATAGTTATAAGTAAGACAACAATAACGTACCACTAATATGATGCGTATTATACGCTCTTAATTTATAACATATTAGATTTTGGCCGCGGCTTCGCTTACCTGAATGTAAGTTAGGTTAGTAACTGTACTTTACTTTATTTCTAGAAGAAAGGTACTCTATGTCCTTTTCTGTTCCACTGAGAACGTGTATGCGAAATTTCATGATGATCGGTTGAGTAGTTAAGGCGTGAAAGCATAACAAACAAACTCATACTCCCATTTATAATACATATTAGCTAGGATATATTCGTATCTGTGACATCCTTGATTATGATTTAACAAAGATCTTGAAGCTGAAGCCACCTTACTTTACATGAAAGCAAATGTCAGATTATTAAAACAATGATAGCTAGATATTTATGGATGTTTTAAAAATATTATTACATACAATGAATATAAAAATGTACAAATACGTGTAATTAATACCTGACAAATAATATAGAAGACATAAAATAACAAAATTATATAATTATTGTAAATTACAATTGAATAAATACCATTAAACCTTGCGGTTGAAAATTCTTTAAACAAATGCTTGATATTTTAAACATACCGTTACCAAAACATTCTAAATTAGACTCTGCAATTGAATGAGTATCTCTCTTATATCGATACTTAATCGTCGTTGCCTATCGAATAGTTCGAAGTTACTCGTTATTTTGGATCCGATGATATGACGAAAGACAAACTTGAAACTATATGATAGGCAAGGACAATCAAGCATATATATATATATATATACTTAGTATATACTCCAGTATCACAATATTTATATATTGTGATTTTTTTTAAACATATCAAGATAGGCAATGATAAAATCCACTTAGTAGTATAATTTCAAATAATATTACTGCTCAAAGCAAAAGTTGTCTTCTTATGTGTATTTCACAGCATTTATAATGACTACAAAAAGGTTTCTGAGAGATTGATCATGAGCAAGTGATATCTTCGGTGGTACAATAACCGCAATCAAATGATCAGGCTACAATAACCGCATACCGTCAGGTGGGCCACACATTCATACACCACGCAGCGGCTGTAGCAGAGACTAGTATCAGGCTGGTTGTTTGCGCGGAGTCTTAAGATAACCAATGAAGAATATGTAAGTGTTATATAATATTTACCTATGCCAAAACTGTTGAAATACACAGGCACTAAAGTTTATATAAAAGAAAATTTAGCAATCTAAAGAAAATTAGTCTATAGGAAACCTATGTAACCTAATGTTCTATAGGAATAGAACCCTTGACCTCTTCTAACTTGGGCCAATGTTAGCGTAGATTGAGGGTCTCGTGGTCACTCCGGGATAATATCATACGGTGTTCGCAGGCCCGATTCCCGGGGGCCTTATTGTCGGAGCAAATTTAACGGAAGGTGCGCACAATTTTGTGTCGTCACGCACCGCCAAGATTTCGACGGAGGTGAACACTATTAGGTTAGAGACAATTTTGTTTAGCCTTCTAGAAATTTTCGGATATTTTTCTTAGATAAAAAATATATAACATTTCTGACGTAGTTGCTGTATTATTTCAAATCGCCGTCTCACTAGACCATTGGCGGAAATTTAAACGCTATGCGCGAATAGTGTTCTGGATTCGATACTTCGTTTTGGTCATAGTGGTATTTTTCTTAGTAGCTACACGGAGTCTGATATTGTGATTGGAAGATGGCAAGAGGCTCTTCCGCTATTTTATATAACCTAAGCATAGTCCAACACATACTTATATGGTAACTAATGTTATAAATGCTATATTTTTTTTTTCTTTTAAGGATAACAATAATAATAATAATATTCTACCACATACACACAACACCATCTAGCCCAAACTAAGCAGAGTTTGTACTATGGGTACTAGACAATGGATAAACATACATAAATACTTTTTTTTTGTAAATACATACATATTATACATAGAAACACCCAGACCAAAACAAACATCTATGTTCATGCACACAAATGTTTGACTTGTGTGGGAATCGAACCCGCGACCTCGGACGTGGCAGCCGGTTACACTAACCACTACGCCATCGAGGCCGACATGTGAGAATGTGAGTTTGTTTGTTTGTTACGCTTTTACACCTTAACTACTTCAATTTGAAATATTGCATAAGGTAAAAAGAAAATAGTTTTTTTTTTGACTCTGTGTAATATGTAAGTCTCATTTCCATACTCCATGGTTTTGGGGCGGGTGATGGGGATATTTCGGGATCCAGCCCCTAAGATGGAAATTTGGGCTGAACCGACCAAAACCACCACGGTGTTCCCCACACCTTTATGGCCGGGCCGCGCGGATCGCTCTCGCATTCAAATCGCGACCCCGTCAAAGGTTTGACCCACCGATGGACGTGGCGGGTCCCACACAACCATCAACTGTTATTAATTTAACCTAACCTAACCTACATTAATGCAAGCGAAACCGCGGGCAATATCTAGTAAATAATATATAAGGTTTAGGAATATATAATTGGGTTGGTATCTTATAACTCAAAACAGTGGCATAGTTTGTGAAACTTTCATAAAATCATACGTAGATGTTTGCACCTTTCAACGCTTGCATAAAGTCGAAACACGTACGTGGCACACAAACATAGTTATATATCCGAATCTGTAGTGAATTCGAAAATTAAGCTGTCTGTATGAACCAAGGCTTTGTTAGGCAAAAACTAGGGGACATCGTATTAAGTAGTTTGTTTTACCACGAGCGTCCTTTGTCTGCAGTGCGATATTAATGCGAGGCTACTACTCGGACCAATTGTATTCTTTACTATTTCTATTTGTGTTAATTTATATATAATGATGACATTATCCAATTTTAGATACAATTACATGACTGACAAGTTTACCAATAAAAAAAAAAAACTAACAACTCACGAGTTTTGACGTAAGATGTTTTAGTTTTATAATATACTAGCTGTGCCCGCAGTTTCACCCGCGTTTATGATTACAGTGCTGCCCCTGTGGGTCGTAGCGTGATGTTATATAGCCTATATAAACGATCCAACGCGGAATTTTTCAATTCGAATTAGTAGTTTCTGATTATAAGAGCGTTCAACCAAACAAACAAACTCTTCAGCTGTATAAAATTAGTATAGATACAATGTGTAACAGTAAGATGTAGTCATATTTTAGGACTGTAATGTGTATCTGAAAAATGGCCAATCCCCGGATCAAAATAAATTAATAATTTAAATTTGATGTCAATTACAAACATTTTATTTATTAGTTATTTAATCATCGAAACTATAATGCGTTTGTTTTGATGATTAAATAATAAATATCACCGAGTCAAGTATTAGTATTGTTTAAACATCGGCTAGAAAGTGCTGATATTAAACAGACAATAAAAAAGAAAATGCTATATCATAATGAAAATAATGTATATGGATTTATTCGTCAAGGTTTTTCATTATTTAAAGGCTATATTATATATAAATATTTTATTTTTTTATAATATTATTTAGTTCATTAAAAACAATAGCAGCGATAGCTCAGTGGGGAGACCAACAGACTGCAATGCAGAGGGTCTCGGGTACGAACCCACGTCGCGCACCTCTGACTTTCGGAAGTTATATGACTTTTCAAAATTATGTGCGTATTGATTGACAATTATCGCCTGCTCCGTCTCCGCCTCGGAGAGCACGTTAAGCCGTCGGTCCCGGCTGCAATGAACATCTATGGCAGTCGATATTGGGAAAGTCAGTACCCTCTAATATCCTGACACTGGTCTAGCCTTAGGGTATCGTTAGCCTTCGGCTTGCTGAGGTCAGGTGGCAGCCGCTCCGTGTAAAAACTGATATCCAGTCAAATCCGGTTAGACCAGAAAAGCCGACCCCAAGTGACTTGGGAATAATAAAGGCTAAGAGAGAAGATATAGTTCATTAAAAAAAATATGACGCTAAAATATGATTACACGTTTCTTTTACACGCTGTATAGTTTTAGTTACTATTTACTACTACAATAATCTTAGACCTACTTAAATTACTTAAAATACCACATAACTATTTTATGGGTTAACTTATATAGCAGGGGATGGCGTTGGTGTGTGTCACACCGTTCTCAGCTCAGACACCATCTTTTTACTCTATCGGTTCCGTGTAAAATCTAGCTTTGTCCATTACAAGTTACTATAAGATAGAGCAGCGATTGCTCAGTGGGGAGACCAACGGACTGCAATGCAAAGGGTCTCGGGTTCGAACCCACGTCGCGCACCTCTGACTTTCGGAAGTTATATGACTTTTAAAATTATGTGAGTATTGATTGACAATTATCGCCTGCTCCGTGCCTCGGAGAGCACGTTAAGCCGTCGGTCCCGGCTGCCATGAGCATCTATGGCAGTCAGTATTGGGAGAGTGTCGACACAAAAGATCCCACTAGGTCGAAGTGTCGCCGGTCTGCACTGACTGGCCTCCACATAAGATACATACATACTATAAGATAGACAAACTGTACCTATTTTTCGAATAATAATGATTATTATTATTATAGTTACATATACCATTATAAATAATAAATAATAAAATTTATTTGCATAAAATGTGGTGGATACAAAGATGACAAAAAAACAAAGAGCGCAAAACACATTTCGCCATAATATAATAGCATGCAAATTTTAAATGAGTACAATTTATAGTATTAAAGGTTTCATTTACACAATTTAATATTTTTATTAACACAATGTATTTCTAAAATGATAAGATAGTGAGGCAAATTTTTTTAGAAATTCATTTACTGAGTAAAAACTTTCTTCAGCCATTTTTTTAGTGCAGGGCAAAATTTATTGTATGGTAGTTTTACTATATGTTTAGGTATCGCATTAAAAATAAGTGGCGCCATATACACACAACTTACTCTAAATATCTCTAATCGAGGTATGGGCATTTTAAAATAGTTATGGTTAATTTTATGCTTATTCTTATTATCTTTAACATCGAACAATTCTAAATTACATTTAACAAATTTCGCTACTTCATAAATATATATACTAGGCACAGTTAAAAGACTTTCTGCTTTAAATATTTGCCTACATGAGTCAGACCACTGCATAGCATTTGACATAGTGTCCAGTGTTTTTTTCATAACGTTAGCTATAATTTATTTTAAATAATTTTATGCTCAATATTCTTGCAAACATCACGTAGGCCTTGCAGAATTGTTATTAGATTAGCAGCCTAACCTACCTATCTTATCTTATGTGGGGGCCAGTCAGTGCAGACCGGCGACACTTCGACCCAGTGGGATCTTTTGTGTCGACACTCTCCCAATAACGACTGCCATACATGTTCATGGCAGCCGGGACCGACGGCTTAACATGCTCTCCGAGGCACGGAGCAGGCGATAATTGTCAATCAATACGCACATAATTTCGAAAAGTCATATAACTGCCGAAAGTCTCAGGTGCGCGACGTGGGTTCGAACCCGTGACCCTCTGCATTGCAGTCTGTTGGTCTCCCCACTGAGCTATCGCTACCTAACTAGGTTGGTTAACCTACTATTGTTACTATTAGGCTTACCAGCCTAATGATCTAATTAGGCTAGATAGTCTAATACTAATTCTAACTATAATAATTATTATTCCTGTAATTATTTTAGTTAGAATTAGTATTAGTGTAGTAGTTGACATGAAAATTTAGCGACTGTTCATGCAGTTACTCAATTTCCAAGTCAACACCTAACTGGTCACTTTTCAAACACATAATTCTGTTGTTCATATGCGTCTCGAATGATGATTTCATAAGAAAGTGAAAGAGAACTTACTGGGTTCTACTTCTCCGCCCAGACTGCGCTATTACTAAAACATATCTGTCAAATAAACTACCTACATTATAAATATGTACAAAAAGATCTATAGCTACATAAGCACTCAAAGCAATGGGATTACATTAGTGTAGCAGTCAGGTTGTAATTAAAACGAAGTACTTTAAAAAATACATAACAAACACAACGTCCTAGTAGACACACCTCCAACACAGTCGCCTGTTGAATTGCCAGTTTTGCAATTTGAATCAACTCACTTATTAAGTCTGCGTCATGAATACGGGATTAAACTCGCTACGAACAACGTTAATTAATTGAGATATAAAATAAACACCCCCTCTCTCCCCCCCGTCCGTGCCTCACTTTTAGACTTTTACTATAAAAGAGTTTTGTGTTAAATGTGTCACTTGAAAACGTCTTGAGCTGTTTTGTTATTTCAAGAGTTAATGAATAATGGGCGACTGTTTGTCTGAACTTTTCTGACAGCCTTTGTTTTATATGGAGAGGGGTTAAAAGGTATCACGCATTTTTCTGTGAGCATTGTTTGCTGTTTCACGCAAGCTGGCTTAATGTTGTCTTTCTTACCTATGGGTTAAACATACTGAGATTACATTATTAATAACACTTGAGTATACCTATGATTGCTTTACTGGCATCGTGGTATTGGCTTGCATTTGAGGTTTGTTGCGAGGTGCCGGATTCGGTTGCCAGGATCGAGCAGTTTTAATAAATTTGCCTGTAAGAATATTTTCAGTAGCATTACGTAGTATGAAAATGTAAGTGTTCCAGTGACTACCTGTTTGTATTGCAAGCAATTATAGGGTTAACGACCTAAAAGTAGATAAATAGTATATATAAATAATATCATATATTTTTAATGTATCATCTGTATGATATTCATATAAACGAAAGTGCACGCACGTAAAAGAAAACATATTTTATTGCTCGAAACTAAATTGTGTTTGACGAGTAACTTCAAGTATCATTGGAAACATTTATATGAAAGGTTTAGTGCTATGAAACTCAACGGGGTCTCAAGAGTATTAACAAAGAAAATAAAATTGTAGTCAGTGGAGTTGATGTCACTCAAACGCTGCCTCAAGGGGAACCGTACAATTGTGCTATTTAGATTATCTTATCTGAGCTTCAGTGTCTTATATTCCCTCAGTTGTCCCCGTGGAAGGAAACGTTCGTGGACGTTAAGCAGTGATCATGGTTTTTGAATTGAGAATATGTGAGTACGGACGATGTGTTCTAAAATCAAATCGTGTGCATATGGCATAGTGGTTGAAGTAGTCGCCTCGCCAATGCCACCGCGCTGAGTGTTGTGGGTTCGATCCCCACACGAGATAAAACTTGTGTGATCCACAAATAGTTTTTCCGAGCCTGAATGTTCTTTGTGTCTGTTGTTTGTATGTTTGTTAAGTCTCCCGCGAGACAGGAATTATTTCTAGGACAGAAGATGCCTTTATAATATATTGTAATTGTAATTGGACTCCCTTTTCCGCATTTGAACTCCAAGTTGGTCCATTATGCGTGAGAGTCGGCCGGTTATGGAGATAGCCAGCCCAACTCCACCCAGAAGCACAGAAGGTTCCTGGGGTCTTCGCAAGCTTCGCGGGGTGACCTCGGATTGTTGAGGATTTCCTTACGTTGTGCTGTTACTCCCACACATTCCAGGATTACATGGGCAGCAGTTTCTTCTTCGGACAGACATCCCCTACAGAGTGGGCTGTCTGTTGCTCCGATGTTGTGCAGATGTTTGTTCGGTGGACAGTGTCCTGTTAGGATCCCCACGATGGTCCGAAGGTCCAATCTTTGTAGGTTGAGCAGACGGTGTGTCAGATGTGGTGAGATAGCCGGTAGGGCTGCTCTCGACTGTCTGCAGTCCGTTGTCCGTGCTGTCCGTGCGTGTTTAAAATATATTTAAAAAATATTTTATTTGTGTCCCAGGTAGTTTAATCAGATAGCTAACCTTTGCGCACATATCATGCTTTCTAATTCTATCAAGTTGTTGATAATGACTTTAGGGTAAGTTTTTACTGGCGTTCATCTGAAGAACGAAAGAAATAACTAAATATATCTGTTGCCACATAAAGCCAGCGAACCTAGGCGACCGTTTCTCGATCAGATCGGAGACGTTCTGGACAAAAAAGGCCATGTTAAGAGCACCTTAAACCGGCGAGCATGTATGAGGAATATGATGAAATTAATGAAGTCAGAGAAGTGTGTCAGGATCGTAGCAAATGGAAATCCATAGTGTCTGCCTGCCCCTCTGGGAAACAGGCGTGAATCTTTGTATGTATGTATGTAAAGCCAGCTATGTTTTAGACACCACGTAAAACGACTAGCTGTAAGCTTATTGCCATTTAAGGACACAGTTTCTTACTTCAAATTCATATACAAATTTATTTATTTGCCGAACAAAGGTGTACACAGATGTCAAATTAACAATATTGATTTGCTTTTTGCTCTACTTTCTAGGCATGCAAATACCTTAAATTCATTTACTGTTTAAAAAAAAGACCATTCGTGATGCTACTGAAAATTTCTAGATAGAAATATCCAATAACACTTTGCCCGACCTCGAATTTTGAATCTTCATACGCACAAGTACATACGCATATACCACCGCTGCGATAAAGGTAATCTTATATTTATATCTATTTATCTATATATAAAACATAAGTAAATAGATTTAGTGATGGATAATGTTGATAAACACAACGGGTGGTAAAAAGGTTTTATAAGTAAAACGTATTATTATTATGATGTCAGCTAATCAAGTTCGTGACGTCATCCATTAGTGATATTATAGTACCGATACGACGAAATACTTAAACGACATAAAGACGTTAACGTGAAGTTACGTGTTATGTAACACGTAACGTGACGTTAACGTTACGTGTGACAAATGGTGCAGTAACTATACAGTAGCCTTCCTGCAGCCACTGTGAACGCTCTTAGAAATAATTATATTACTTAAATCAAAGATGCGCCTTACTACGTTTTATTTTTTTTTTACGTGGGGGAATGATTTGACGCATACCTCTCCGCGGGGCGACAGAGAGGTTATGTCGGGCTCACCGGGGAGAGATACCCCGGTAATACCGACTAAACCTACCACTATGTTCCTCGACATAACCATAGACGGCGAGGCCGCGCGAATCGCTTTCACATGCAATCGCGACCCCGCCGAGGTTTCGGCCCGCCGTGTGAAACGGCAATAACTAGACTAGCTGTAACGACAGACGTTGTACTACTAAAAATAAAACAAATTTATACCATTCTCGAATCCACTTGAACACACACAAAAAATTTCATCAAAATCTGTCCAGCCGTTTAGGAGGAGTTTAATTACAAACACACGCACAAAAAATTTATATATTTAAAGATTATGCCCGCGACTTCATTTGCGTAAACGTAGATTAGGTTAGATTAGAAACAGTACTTTTTCTTGGCTAAAATGTACTTTATGTCCTTTTCTGTTCCCCTGACAACGTGTACGCGAAATTTCACGATGATCGGTCAAGTAGTTAAGGCGTGAAAGCGTAGCAAATAAACAAACAAAGAAACCAACTCACATTTGCGTTTATAATATTAGTAAGGATTATCTGGATTTGTAGTTAGTAATATATGGCGTAATTTTTGCAATTTCACGCCGTCGTGGTTTCAAATATGTTAATGTGTAGGTACGATTGCGAAAATCTGATTGATTATCGGATATATTCGATTATTTCATTTACGAAATATCCTAACTAATATTATAAATGCGAATGTAGGTATGTTTGTTTGTTTATTATGCTTTTACGCCTTAATTACTGGACTGATCATCATGAAACTTGTATACAACGTGTATACCAGTTCCAAAGTTAGGGGAACAGAAAATAACATAGGGTACCTTTCATCCAAAAAAAAGTACTGTTACTAATCTAATCTGAACTAAATTTACGCGAGCGATGTCTCGGTCAAAATATAGTATAATATAAGATATTAATTATTATACACCATAAAATATAAAAATTAACATCACCTAAACAGAAAACCAGTTAAAATGTGAAATTTTCATATAGGCTCATTATCAATACTGGGTTAATTACTTAATCTCCCGGTTACCATAGAAACAGTAATTGCTAACACAACATTCACTTTATTAATTTCCAAAATTCCATGAAAATAAATTATTAACTGATAAACCGAAGGATAGATAACATCTTCATGGAAAACCAATTTTCCCGTAAGATAAAATCGGATTTGGGAGTCAGTTAGGTATATGCTGTGTACATCGAGCTCGAGGGCAAATAGCTACTAATAAAATTATTTGAGTGCGGACCTTTTCGCCCGGATTATTTTTAGACAACACAACGGGTATGGTTTGACATGCTTGTTAAAATGCTCTTGGTTTATCAGATAAAGTAATATATTTGTTGATGTCAGAAACATTTTTGTATCTTTGCTGAGCGATTACAATATTTCCACAATTTGCCAGCTATGTATTAAAAGTATATTAAAAAAGAAAATACTTCTGACATGAAATTATAAAGCTAGGCTATGTATTAATTGCTAGGGTAGGCTAGGCTCACCAGAGTCTATCATTTGCTGCGTACGTTTAAATAGTGCACTATTTCTGTTATTTTAATAAGACACAATAAGTCATTGCACGTCCTGGCATTACCGCAACCGTCTGTAGTTGTCTATTTTTTTTTTGTTCAACAGCCAGAGTTTCGACTAAGGCGGCCGATCTTGATGGAACCTAGCCACCTGCGCAGCTGATAGTTTAGTGCACAAGTGCACTCTTTATTCCTTCGCCTTAATAGTCCCATGAGACGGTAATCTGACGCAACTGGAGACAATTTAGGCGCAGGACCAGCTTAACGACGTATCCGACTCGCGGATATGAAACATCGCAAATTCTTAACTTCGATCCCGAATCGATCGTATGAATCAGTGACATTATTATTCGCATTCATATACCCAAGCCCTTAGTTCTGTGCGTTAGCCAGTAGAATAATAAAACAGGCATATTTATATCACGAAGGTAGCTTATTTAACAAAGTTAAATAATTTTAATTACATAAGTTTAATGTAACAATTTTTAGATAGATATGCTTTAGATAATGGAGTCCTATACCAATCTAATACCTATCTTTCAAGAAAGCGGCATCAAACAATTTAGATCTGTAGATAGCATAACTTAATAATGTTTTAATAATCATTATATTATGTGATCCGTTTTAAACATCATAAAGAGATAATAAGGACCTTGAAAGGAATTAAAGAAATCCTGACTGTCCTCCATTACCTCCATGCCTGGGACAGCTAGGATTTCTTTTAGAGTCCTACATATTTTCTCTTGTTTTTTATTTTATGATGCGAGTGATGATCAATATGTACATGACTTGGAAAAGTCAGAGATACGTTCCTTCAGGATTGAATTCGAGACTTCAGCTAAGAAGCCAAACGCTCTGCCTATTAGATTATCACTGCTCTTAAGTGAACAGGAATAAGTCTTAAATAAAGATGGCTTAACTTCTATATAAGGAGGAAAAAAAGGAAATCATTTATTCGACGGCAAAGATGAGATATACTTAGGCTACTTAATTATTTATTACGTACTTATACCGAACAGAAAAGGTAATGGGTGCCTCATGATTACGCTGAATAAGATTTAGTTCAAAGGAGGTTGAGATTCACGTTATTAACTGTATTAATTGCTTAGCTTGTTTAATGGCACAAGCTTTGATAAGACAGCCGAGAAGTATTTTAAAATTCAAATTTAGATTTTGGAATAATTATTCTTTAGAGCCAGTTCAACATTCTGGATTGAAAAACGACATTCCATATCATGTGTATCCAATTATCGGGGCAATGTGCTAACAGATGATCGCATCAGCAAAACAATAGCTGCTAATAAATGATGTGATGCTGATTTCTGATTTGAACATCAATTTTACTATGTGTCAGATACAGCGGCATTGTTTTGTGTTCGCAAATTGATGTGGAATGGGTGTCTTCAATATTTACTTTTGTTTCATGAATTTGATTGAAATGTCTATTAAATTAATGAATGTTTGTACTACGTTTTTTTTTAGTTAATGCATTATACCTATCTATACTAATACTAATACACTTCTACCTATCCTGTTATATATATTTAAGCGTAAATTTATGATGACATACCTGATATTTTATACTGCGTATATACGCAAGATAAAGGTTAGCGACGATGTGGGCAAAAATGGAGCATGCTCATTAGAAGCTATCAATTCACTCGTAGCTTGAAGTTACCCAAACTGTACTCACCAGGAAACGCAGACGTAGGCAAAATATTTCACTCCTTGGCAATTCATTATTAAAGTGGCGGCGTATGGATAAAATATGCATCATATACTCGTGCACTAATTACACTATACAACAAAGTATTTTTTTTTATTTTCTCTGTTTTCACAGTATGTTACTATAATTCGCCACCTTAAAGCTATTTGAAATATTGAAATAAAAAAGTTATATCACGTCTAGTTTAGTAGTGAAACGAATTTATTGATTTTACTTAAAATTCTATGAAGTAGTGACATAAATTGTTATTCTACATTAAAAACAATTTTCCTTTGGAACGATTAGCATTCCTCTTATAGTCAGTAGTAGCAGTATCCCTCTGGAGGCTCCAACAGTAGTCTGCAAGCATGGCTGACTCCCATTTACCCTGGTAACGCTTCTCATACTCTGCAATTTCTTGATGAAATCTTTCACCATGTTCATCACTTACTGAACTCATGTTATCCGGAAAGAAACTTAAAGTGTAAAAATTGATTTTCAACGATATATTGCACCCTAGTTTATGATATGCACCCAGCATCTGATTAATTTTCTTATGGAAAGCCGGTGATTTGTGATTGCCGAGCATTTTTTTTGTGATGTTGACAAAAACCAACCAAGCATTTTTTTTTCAATAGGCCTAAGGCTGATGAATAAGTGAGCATTGACCAATTTTCTTATGTCAGGACCGATGAAAATGCATTCTTTAATTTTCGCCTCACTTAGCAATTTACAATTTTCCGTATTTATGTTTGGGACGTGATATCTAAATATAAATTTATTTTCTATTGTTTACTAAGTATACCTAATACGAATCACCACTCAGGATATCGGTGATTTTTTTGGTGTTGCATAGTGTTATTATTATACCAACACTTTCATTTAATTGACCTAGCGTTAAATATAACCATAACTTCAAATTGTTAAGTAGCATCATATAGTTTATAGCATAACATCGCGTTGGCATATGCCCAACAATGTAAGCAGTGGTGTGTCAACTTCACAGTCTTTTAGCCATAAATACATTTAAGTATATCAATGCTAACATCGTCTTTCAAACTGAGTTACAGCCTCCATATTAATGCCATCCCGATAGAAAGTCTTATTAGGTATATCCTAATAGTAGAAATGCCAATTCTATTCACATACAATGGTATATAAATCAATGGCCTATTCTATAAGAATGGCGACACCCGGATTTTAAAACTTCTCGAGCAATTGCCGTGTTGATAATGGACAGGTGAAGCAGGATAAAAGCCTAGTCTACCTGTGTAAGTAATCACGTAATGCCATGATGTAATAGCACAGATAAAATGTGCGTGGTCGATGAAACGATAAAGACTGTTGGTGTGAGGATGCTTAAGTCTAACCGTATACTGTCTGTTCAGTTAGCGATTAATAGCGATTGATAGCGATAGCGGGTGACTATCGTATAATTATTCGAATGTTCAAGCAAATCAAAATATACGAATCTGGCTTATTAGTAAGTTAATCTGTTCACACAAATTGAGCGAAATGACCAAAATTAGTATTTTTTATAAGTGTCGATTCGCACACATCCGTCTAATTTGAGTGCAAAACGAATCGATCGGGCAAAGAAGGACTGCGAATCGAAACCTAAAAAAAAAAATATTTTTAATAATTTTCGTTTAGCTCAACTCGTGAGAACAGATGCGTGCAAAACGACCAATATGTCGCAAAACTTTGATCAAAATTCAAATGCTATAAACTAATGATTGATTATTTGATTACGTAAATACGAATGTTGATAGTAGTATTCTTTGTTCTATATACCAATAGTAGAGAAATACCTACACTTTGTCTTTTAATGACATGTATGTCATTAAAAGACAAAGTTAAATTGTATCCTGTAGGATACAATAATAAATACATGTAACGTGCATAAAGTAAATCGTTAATGGAATAATTCATACAAAGAGTTCTAAATTTAGATACAGCAGATTTAATGGGGGTTATGGTGCCCATTCACCTAACATAAACTCCATGAATATATTTCTTTTGCATATGACTGGGGCTTTTATAAAAATATTTTAACCGTTCTTTTATACAGCGGACAGCAACAATACAAAAACGTACCATATTTAGTATATTTTTGGCACATTTCACAACATGTATTAATTAGAGTCGTTACTTGCGAGGGCGTAGGGCAGCGCAGTGTTACCGATAAGGCCCGTCACATTACTCATCGGGCCCACACTTTGTACTGAACACCTCAGATTGTTCAGATTTATGTCCCGCAACGCGTATGCTCGTGTTTTATACAATACGGATAGAATTAACGTTCTTCAAAGTGAAACAAAATATTTAAAATAGAATTGGCTTGGTGGTGCAACGAGAGTGTATATTTACGCTTGGATTTGATTGCCGGGTCGAAAAAGTGTAAAAGGTTTTCTATAAAACAAATCTAATTAGCAGAATATAATCTAGAAAAGTGCCAGTAAATGGCAGACTCGCCGCCTATTATCTAAAACCTTAGCGAAATCTGGTATCACATGTTAGCTAATGCAATGTAGTCACCAGTTCAACACTGGACCTAATATATGTAATCCATAGACTAATGTTGTTGTTTTGAGACTTGGAGTATCTTGACACTAAGAACATTATAAAAAAACCATCATTAATATACTTATTCTACTGTGTCAGAGTGACCATTAATAGTCGTTTTTAGAATTCGAAAAAACTCTTATACAACAGCCTTGTCCGTCTGTCTGTTATACTACTTTCAACTCAAGAACCGTAAGAGCTAGAGACTCGCGGTCAACGCCATGTGACTCAGCATAGTCAATATACCCCCTAAATGACTTTGACCTTTGACCTTTGACCTTTTACCTCTGACCTCAAAGGTAACGTGATACCATTTTTTCGAACTCTAAGATTTAAGGCAAATCTTTGCGGTTTCTCACTTGTTGTAAACAAAATAGAATACATACATACATATAAATCAACAGCGTTTGCCCGCGGCTTCGCTCGCGTGAAAGTTGGTTAGGTTAGGTTATGATGGCAACAGTATCCTATTTAAATAAAATATAGCCTGTGTTACTCTGTGATAATATAGCTTTCTAAAGGTGAAATAATTTCTAAGAACGGTTAAGTAGTTTTTGAGTTAAATTCTTACAAACAAACAAAAAATCGAATCTTTCTTCTTTATAATATTGGTAAAGATATAAATATCTGATGGCTAAAATGGTTAGTAGCAGCAACTCTTGCTAGACCGTTACATATATAGTTTTATGCCTATATCATCGAATGTATAGGCAGATGTTAATCACACCTACATTTCAGCATATATAGTTTTAAGCCCCGCGTAGTTGAGGTGCAGCATTAGTATCTATTACGTCTACGTCTTGTTACTAAACATAGTTTAATAGAATCACCAATAATACTTTGTCTAAGTCTTTGAAAATTAAACCCGAGACCTTATAGAAAGTAGTCGCTTTCACTGACACTGCTTCACTGAGGGTTCTAGTTTTCAAAGTGTAAGTTTATTTACTCATATAGTTTACAAAGTAACGCTCATATGAACGTCTAAACTGAATGCTTACTAAAGTTACATTTATGTTGAAAACGAGGTTCCGTTAAGGGTTGTCAACCTACTGATTCTCCTTTTTTGCAGGAACGGCATCGCACTGTCCCACTGCTGGATACGTGTCTCTTCTCAATATGAGAAGGTTAAAGTCATAGTCAACCATGCTGGCCCTCAGCGAGTTAGCAGTCAGAACGTTATATAGAATTCACACACATGCAGGTTGCTTCAATCGTGAAGCAGAACATCGGTTCTGCTTTACCGATAATTGATTATTTAATATGCACATCATTTCAAAAGGTTAGAAGTGCATGATTAGGGATCGATCGGACCTTTGCGCAGTCCTGCGGTACCCCCTTCTTTTCCCACTTCCTCATTAAAGTATTTATATTAATTAATTTTACAGTATATACAATACATTTTGATTGTTGTTAACCACCCTATCGCGATGCAGTTTAATGATGTCAAACGTTGCACGTTATTAATGCTTCTAAAGTGCTTAGTTAATGAGCTATGAAACGTTATTATAGTTGGCGCTTACAGGTAATAAAGTTAACTATCTATTGAACATCAGCAGTTCTCTTGCAGAGGAACCAAAAACTGCAAGCCATTCAATAACCCAGTTGTCGTAAAGTTTAGATGCTTGGATGTTTGCCGTTAAGCTATGCCTAAACTGCTGAGCAAATTTTGAAGAAATACGGATAACATTGATTAACAAAAATGGTAACTTTAATTCCAAAAATGTGTTTAAATTTCTTGAAATATCCATTATATTATGTTTCTCCTTCAAAAATTAATGTCACTGTGAAAAATTTGTCTATGCGGATTAACCTTGGTACGAATACTCCAAATTTTTTAACAGATAAAACCTAATATACTTTGTGTTAATCCGAGTATCGAACCTTACGGTCGCTCTAAAGTATGCGTAAAATTACGTTATGGTATCAACGACAAAGTCTTTAATTTTTTAATATAAAATATACCTATTTATACTTTACCTCTAACTAGATGACATTCCCTTTGAAAAGTAGCATAACATGTTCTCCGCCGGTCTTTGAGCTATGTCCGATGATGACACATTTAAATCGGTCAAACCTTGTGCTTTGAAAATGTAACTAATATACTTTCTTTATATTGTTCATGTCTATGACTAATATTAAAGTTGATCAAACTACTATTGATATAACAATTGATGTATGCTAAGAACTTATATACAATACACATGTTTCATACAATAGATAAATTTGTACTGTAGAAACACTGAACAATGGTCAGCAATCTATTAAATAAGCGCAGAATAGCGTAAATCCGTAAATTTGTTCTAAAACTGAACAAGTATGACATCCACAAAAATCTCATCGCGTCCACACGCGACTGATTTGCGGTGACAGTATCCGTTAGGATCGCTGCACACGGACAAAATGTTGGTAATAGCCCTGCGGTGGACAGCGCGGTGTTTGTTCACGACTAGTGATGTCGACGCATGTGTACCTAGCTTAAAGTGGACAAAGATTATTACATGTAGAAGTGTAAGGACTAGAGTAGCTACGAGACTTGTTACGTTTCTTATATTCTCGGTACTTTTCAACGTGACAGACAGCCTCTGCGTTAAGTTATTGCAGCTACAACAGACAAAATATTAGGTAACTAGATACACATAGACTGCAACGCACGACATGTAACTAATTAACTTCCTAGACTTAATTTCCGTGTATAGTATAGATGATTGATTTGTGATATTATACAGCCCGGTTAAAACCACGTCGATATTTTCAGACTAGCGGTACAAATTTTAATCCGAACGGGAGAACTTAGCTAAGATAGAAATGTCTGGGGGCATGGACTTTGCATTTAGTCTCAGTTTCATATCACATGATAAATTATTTTCTACATCTGTTTTTATATTTGGATTTACTTAAATTAATAATTTGAAATTACGTATTAAACCTAATTTATGACGTATATGTGATAACCTGATAACAGATTGTCAAAATCTATAACAGTATATTCAAAGAACATGTTGTCTCACTGAGGACGAATAAAACTACCCGAAAAACTTGCATCATGCTAGGGTTATCATCGAATATTTGATAGCCGTAGTGCAAACAATCACGAACTGTAACGGTTTATAGCTTGTGCAAACACACGCTATTATTAACTCTCAGTTTTACGGAACTGTGCCCTCTATGTGACAGTGGGAGAGGTAGGCTTGGACGATAGGATGACATTGGTTTTTTATATCTTATTTTTCCATTTGTTACACTATTATTGCTAACAAGCTTTCTGTTCGCTTGATAGTATGGTAACACTAGGTTATAAATATTTTTATAGTATATTGAACCAGAAATGTCTATCGTATGCTGTCAATCTTGCATGGCAAGAATCATCCACCGCCAATATTAGGATCTGATTATGTAATAATATAATAATATAATATTCTACCACATGCACACAACACCATCTAGCCCAAACTAAGCAGAGCTTGTACTATGGGTTCTAGACAATGAATAAACATAATAATATACTTTTTTTTTTGTAAATACATACATATTATACATAGAAACACCCAGACCAAGACAAACATTCATGTTCATGCACACAAATGTTTGACTTGTGCGGGAATCGAACCCGCGACCTCGGGCGTGGCAGTCGGTTACACTAACCACTACAGATGTAAAGAGATAGTATCATATATTTCGCAACACTAATTCGTACAACATTATAAACAAAGATTTCCAACAATGTACGAGCTCAACTGCAATACTAACGATACCAACCGCAAAAAAAGATTTAAACGCCGCAACGTTGGTACCGCACTCTGATGGGAATTATTCAATAGTATTTCAAAGTTAAGGGAACGTGTATGATGCGTTGCATAAAGTTGTTAGTGAAAACTGTTATCCAGAAGAAGGTTTATTAAGTTTCAATTGGAGAAATACTAAATGAGTACAACACTATGCAGATCTCGTATTTATAAATGCCATTTTTTTTTAGTTGCTACGCAGCTCGTGTTTTCTTTATCATCATTCATCGTATCGTTTGTAAAAAGATTAAAATTATTTGAATTTTGGAAAATGAGAGAGTATGGACAGTCCCGCTACAATTTTACATACTTGTCTCTCACATTTCTTTCAATTTTCACTCGTATTCGCTTAATCTCCCACACTAATACATTTATGGGTATACGGTTATCATCCAAATAAAAAGTTCAATTTGAAATTTAACGGCTATTTATTATAACAGTTTTTCACACAAGAATAGACAGTCACTGAAGAGTAGGAATAGCACGAAACACAAGAGAAGAAAGTTTAAAATTATATAAGAATAGATTACAGCGATAGGAACACAGGATAAATTAATTTAGAAATTAAATACTAGTTCTTGAAATCAGCTGACCGATATTAAGAGAATTGCGGAGTGTACGTCGGACGAGCTGTAACAATGCACTGGGGCGTGGCACCGCGAGAAAATTAAACGGCGACGATTGACATGAAGATCCCCGAAAGCTCTGCGTCAACGGTCGGAACTACGGTGGGGAATGATGTCACGTATGCGCTGGCACACCGCTACACATTAAAAGAAATCGATTGCACGAATATTATGCGTATAAATAATAAAATTTGTGATAGTGGTCTGCCAAATATTTGAGATCTTGCTTCTAATTAACCTATTGAGTAGCATCGGCACACCGACGGCCAAATAAAATAGATTATAATTATGTCTGGTAGTCTAAGACTATTGATAAATATTGTTAAATGATTTTATTAATGATAATACACAAATATGACGACATTAACTGCATTACGTGACATGGATAAATGATTTTACAATTTATGTACACTTTTGAATTTTTTCGGTACTGATATAAATTTGATAAAATATTGTTAGGAATCAGATGTGAAACAGCATAAAAAAAAATAACAAACGAACTTTCACCTTCAAATAATCATTGTTTTATTCAAGCAATGCATTAACAAATAAAATAAGAGATAATTGATATCACCCAACAGCGATCACACAGCACGTCCGTTCCGTCCGCCGCTCGATGTCGAAGTTAGTCGTTGCGCGCCAAGCACGCTTTTATAGCCGATCGAGCATCGGACGATTCGTGACGTTACTTGTTTACGTCGCAATCCGTAACCAATAATATTATAATCTATTTAATTTCATATATTATTTTAATCACGGGTACAACGTCACGCAATATTTTTATGTCGGTTAGTATATGTATGAGGACATAGAAGCAGTGTAAGAATATAAATACAAACAATGTAATTAAATAGTTCCATGCCTAATCCTTTTGGGATCCTCTTTGTTGACCCTTTGTTACCATCATAGGTTACGAAGTCTCTTTTGATGGATACCCAAACAGCTTATGCATTTTATAATAAACAGATTGAGGAGTGTGGGAATATGTGTAGAAGAAAATACATATATAAACCGGATTAAAAATTATATTCTTTGGTAGTCTAATGACATTAACCAAACCGCGGTCTCTTCGCCTGCCACGTAAGGTTAACAGTTTTTAAAAGTTTGCTAATTCAAAAAGTTTCATTCAACTATTACTCATACAATTTAAACTTATAGAGACTGTACTGTAAGTAAAGTAAGTTAATTGTATTTTAATTTTTATTATGTTTTATCTGTTTAAACATTGTCATGTATTGCTTTGCGTTTATATAACAAAAACCTATAAGTCTAAGTGCTTTCATGCCCTGCGAGCTATCTGTATCAAATCTTAGTTTCCAGGAGGAGGAAATGTCGGGACCTTGTAAATAATACACTGCGAGCTACTGCAGTGCAAGCTTCCCTTGCGTGATTCAGGATTGTATGGCAAAGGGCTTATTTGTGTACAGCGCTATCTTTTGTCAAATATCGTAAATTCTTAGCCTGTATGGAGTCACTATACTACTATTAAATATTAATACGTATCCCGTACTGTTCCGTTAAAACTATTTAGTTTTTATTATTTGTGGCTACAATTCTTTGCAAGTACGTGTTGTAAATAATACAATTGCCATTTAAAAAAGATTGAAAGAAGTTGGACGTGAATTTCTTGCTGGTAACTTCTTATAAGCTTAATAAATGGCCTTAGCAAAGCTGATGTCGGGCACGCCACTATCGTGGCAATAAATTCCGTATGGAGAGGCGGCATGGCACCCTCACCTTCCAGCTGACACGGATAATGACTGTCCACGGTTTTTTTGGCCAGTTCCTGTGTCGCATAGGCCGGCAGAAGACGCCCAGATGTCATAACTGCGGTGACTGCTGCGATGTTGTTTTTTTTTAGCTTGCGTTTGACCGCGATCTCACCTGATCTTAAGTGAAGATGCAGTCGACGATAAAACACGCTTGCCTAGAAGATACCTATTCACTCGCGACTTGAAGACACCCAGATTTTACTCATCGGGAAACACAGACTTAGGTAGCGAGTTCCACTCCTTAGCAGTACGCATTATAAAAGTGGAAGAAAAGCGCTTCGTGCGTAAATGTGGTGTATTCACCATGTACCTGTGTCGCTGGTCTGATTGTCTGGTCGTCCGATGGTAGAATGGGGAAGGAGAAATCAAAAGGTCTTATATTGGGGTGGTGGGCTTCATGCGCATGCCCGCATATATATATATATATACATATATATATGTCCGGCGGAGAGGTGTCAATGCATTCCCCCAAGTAAAAAAAAAGTTATGTAACATTGGTTACTTTAGTAAACTCACTAACAACTAAACTATTAACATTCATAATTGTTTCTTTGATGAATATGTAAATGATGATTGCATGATTCGACTTAGATATTGCAAAAGTTGCAGTAAACAGATTTAACGTTTGAAAAATTTGGTGTCGCAAATTATGTGTACACTTCTTGTGCGACGCCTAAACTCGATCCTTATAAAAGCTACATTGCCATTGATTTGAGTATAATTTAAGCTAGCGTATTTAATTTGTAAGTCATAAATCTTCGCAAGGACGAACACGAAACCAAATTAAATTATAAGGATTTCAAAATTTGCACTTACATCGTTATTTACCGAGCGTGTGGCGTAGAGTTTCACTCGAGATCTCTTCCCACAAATTAACCTGAGGACTGGTGAGGGCTCACATTCATAGGGGAGCATCTATTAAATTATTTAGCTCCTAAGCGTACGAGCTTGTAGGATTTCCAAATACTGTCGAATATTAACTTGGCGTTTTAGGATTTTGGTTTAAAACAATTTATCCTGCTGTTACTGAACTATGTGGAGTAATTATATTGACGTGATTGCAAATTTTTAGTTTATAGATTCTGTTATAATAATTAAGTGTACACCTCGTTGATTCATAACAGGTGTAAGCTTAGTTTTATGCTTATATTATATATAAGCTCTATATTTCTGATTCAGTCTAGGCTACGATATCAAGTGTATCAGAAAAATATGTATTATAAAATGTTATTCTGCTTTTTGTCTAAAAATTTGATTTGGAATACCATCTAGAACTGCCTGGTAAACCGCAAAAATTTCAATACCCTATACTTTATTGTATTTCACAAAGTATAATTAGGTGATAGTGCTTAGCTTAAATGAGTCATTGTGAATCCTGTCACTTTTCTATCAATAGACTTTTTAATTTAATTGCCGCCGATGTAGTCGCTAATTATTTATTGTATCTGGAACCTTATTATATATTTTTACCGACATCACATAAGGACTGTTTGAGTGCATGTGCAAGTTAGATACAGGCAGGTTAAGTAAATTTCGAGGGCGTTATGCGTATTTATGTTGATTTTAATCTCTTTTTGTATAGAACTCTTGATATTTACGTACAAATTTGCATGTTTCTAATATGTATATAAGAGTCAACAATTTATGTTCTTTAAAGTGGGGTTTGCAGCTTTCCGTTACTACAATATTTGTTAAGATACGTACAAGTTTATTTTATAATATAAATAATGTAGGCGCATCAGTGCAATTACCCCATAGGATTATGCGTACGAATAAAGGGTGACGAGGGCGGTTTCAACGTTAGTATTTTACTTGACTTCGCGAAGGGCATATTATTATAAAAATTTCGATAGCTTTGAACCAATTTTATAAAAGTGATATTCCAGTTTAAATTTGATTCTATATTGTAGCGAGCAATATCCGCTACCGTAACCGCTCCCGCGTTTGTGAACTGAGACCCAACCAAGAAATCACGCCACCCTACTTCATATGGCGTGGTGTTGTTGTGATCTGACCGTAAAAGCTACCCCTTTCAACATGGCTACTGCTTTCCTGAGCCGGCGGCGCGGGCGCAGCAAGATGTCCGCCAGCTTCAATATTCAATTTATTCCTAGCAAGTTAAAGGTTACTGTTTCTATTTTTTATTTTTATATCCGTTTTCAATTTTAGCGTTTGTTTTTGGTATGGGTGAAAAGTCATTAGTTTAAAGTTGAGTTTGAAATATTCATCTCTAGATTATGTTCGTCTAACCAGTTAGTTGTTGTGTTTAAAATGTTGTTTAATTGATTATTAATTTCTGTATTATTTTGCAAACTGACTTTCATATAAAATTAAACTGTTATATACGAATTTTATCGCGTTGTTTATTTGACACTTTATTACAAAAAAACAAGGTTTAATAGTAGTAGTAGTGTAACAATTTTCAAAATTTTGTTATAAAGTGTCAAATAAACAACGCGATAAAATCCGTATATATAGCAGTTTAATTTCAATGAATAATATTCGCGTAAATAGAAGACAATATTATGACTTTCATATGATATACAAATCACTGATGTTGTGTAGTGCAGCATGGATGATTTTAGTTCTTGCACATCCACGACGGTTGTTCGGTGCGATTAAATGTGATAAATACTTTTGTATTTTTTCGTCTTAATAGAAACTCCAGCTCAGGTATCAACAACTACAAGATCACATTCTTAATACTACAGATACTGAAATGAACAACACAAAAAATATCCAAGCTTAAGCCTTGCTCTTCGCATCAGCAACGACAAGATGACAGAAACCAGGTTGCTAACATTTTCTAAAAATAGCGGTATGTATAATACTTATTTATAATTTTGCAATACCACCTCATCTATAATTTCGTAAATTGAGAAGTCATGCTTTTAATTTATTACTGCAAATATACTTAGGCCCAAGGCAGACATGCTACATTGGCGATCGGTGATTTATCGACTACATAAATTATGCATCCTATTATTGCTATTGCAACGTCTTGTGTCCAGTCACTTTGTTGATCAACCAAAATGCGACTTAAAAGCTATTGAAACTAAATAACTGCTTACGGATTTCAACGCGGTTTTTTTATAAATACTAGTTTTAGATAATTAACCCTATTGAATTAATGCACTATTGCAATATTACAAGTTTTTATTATTTGAATGGCGAATTCGTCGGGGAATGTTTAAATTAAAATAGTTTAAAATTAATTATAAATAATTGCATGCCGCGAGGCAGAATATGGTGACACCTTTACTGTATAATGTGTAACTTTAATTATATATACCCATATCCCAAGTATAATATAATAAATGCGAATGTGAGTTTATTTGTTTGTTTGTTACACTTTGACACCTTTAACTACATGACCGATAATCAAGAAAGGGGCATGCCAGTATTAGGCCCAGAAGTGCACAAGTAAATGGATATACTAAAAATATATATTAATATTTATCCTAGTTTTTCCTTGTATCTATTATTCTGTACAAGTCGGTAATATTTTCTAAAAATATTCAACAAGTAAACTATTAAACTATATAACAGAACTTGCAAGCAAGTACATTAACGTGAAAATGTTGACGTTACAAAAAATATGTTGGCAGGTAATTAATCGAAATAGTAATTTACCATTGCTATATTATATAATTATTATTTTAATCGTTCATTTCATTTTTTATATAAAAGTTATGCAAAATCTAATAATTATTATTATTTTTATCTTTGCAAGATTGGTTCGATTAAGTTAAAGTAAAGTCTATTATCGATGTATCGAGGTTGTGTGTTTATTATGGCAGCACCATCTCTAACGTTTTGTATGACGCCGGAAAACGTAAATGTCAATATCATTGCTTGTTTTGCAACTGCATTGTGACGGTTAGTTTTTATTTATTGCGGTTAATATCGATGATTTTTACCTATAAGTTATAAAACTGCAATGTATTCTGTTATATTTCATTCCTAATAGATTGTACTCATAAATAAATTAAAATAATGTATAGGTATATATAGGAAGACCAACAGAATGCAATGCAGATGGTTTCGGGTTCGAACCCACGTCTCGCACCTGTGACTTCCGGAAGTTATATGACTTTTCCAAATTATGTGCGTATTGATTGACAATTATCGGCTACTCCGTGCCTCGGAGAGCACGTTAAGCCGTCGGTCCCGGCTGCTATGAACGTCTATGGCAGTCGTTATTGGGAAAGTCCTTGATATTCCTTTGGGAAATATCCTGATACTGGTCTAGTCTTAGGGTATCGTTAGCCTTCGGGTTGCATAGGTCAGGTGGCAGCCGCTCCGTGTAAAAACTGATATCCAGTCAAATCCGGTTAGACTAGAAAAACCGATCCCAAGTGACTTGGGAATAATAAAGGCTAAAGGAGAACAATGTATAGGTAAAATTATATAGCACATGTTTAATATAGAAAGAAAGAAAGAAAAATATTTTATTTGAATCTCCATACATACGTAATATTAAAAAACAATAATAAACACAATTTAAACAGAAATCGGTGTATGGAGATCAAATTAGGCAACTGCGTCAGCTATTGTTGCAGTATATACTGCAACGCTGGTATTCTCGCAGGGCTACTAACAATAATTTACACACCAATGCATAAGAAAATAAAACACAAAAAATGGGATAAAAATAATAAATGTAAACTTATAACAATGTATCTATACTATATGCATACAGAAAAGTATATATCTATATATAGTAGCCTATAATTTTTTTTTGTGTTATTAACCTTATGATAAACTGCTAACAAAACACTGCATGTGAAAATGACACTTAAAATAAAAATAAAAACGAAAATACAAAGGAACAATGTAATGTGTATCCGAACGCCACTTATAGTTGAGAGGCTGACGCCATGATCATATTAAGTTACGACTGTAAATATAAATTGTATTGATGAGATATACGAAGATTTGATCACTTTAAAATGCCAAGTTTTTTGTAAATCACTTTTTATGCTAATTAATTATTGGCATTGCTTACTATTATTATCATTAGCCTTTATAGGTGTGCACTGTGGGCCCGAATTACTATGGCGTCTTGGCATGCCCTTTTGTATCTTATTACCTTAAAAAGTACAGTTACTAACCTAACCATTACATTAACTAACATTAACGCGAACGAAGCCGCGGACAAAATTTAGTAATGCAATAAATGAAATTGTATTGAATTAAATTACTTTCAATACATAAAATTCGGCTAAACGTAACATAATATTATGTTTATCTCTGTTTTCTACGTTTGTATGAGTGCATCCTCATAAATTCGATATTTAGTCAATATATATTGTGTTCAGTAGAGCATAATTATCATTATCTCTTTGAAGTGTGCTTATCATCGGTGCTAAAACTACCACGTCTGCTTTGGTATTTGGAGTTCTCGCCACACCACAATTCAGATATTCTGCTCTAGTTATCTTAAACAATCACACTACAAAATTAGCCAGCGTTACATTCTCAAGCCTCAACTGAGTACCCGCCAGTGTATTCATTGTGGCTAGATTTTATCATATTGTACTTACCAGTGGTCATTATGGCTCAAAACGAACACTATACATGTAATAAAAAATAACTTAAGTGTAAGACCATTTGTTGATGTTAAAAGTAAATTATTTTCATATATGGCATACTGGATCAATATCAGTATCGTAATTAAAATTTTGACCAGTTTTGAAATTGAATGTGTATACCACTTATACACACTCAATTAATATACCTATATACTTAGTAGACTAGTATAGTTAAGGTTTGACAAAAGCGAATAGGTAGAAATAGATGTAATTATGTGCGTGGAGCTTGTGTAGATAAAAAATAAATTTCCATTAATAAATGTTCGGCTTTTAAAATATCGGATACAAAATGTATATCTAGTTTTATAAACTGGATAAGGAACCAGGAAAAACCTCACAAAAGGTAATTTACGAAAGAATTCGTGAAACAATACATAGTTATTTCATGCAAAAAAAGTCGCCGGTAGAACTAGTGCTGTATGAGTAGGTAGTTACTTAAAATAGTATATCTTCCAATATTTTGTTCTTATCCAAATGCCTGCAGAGAGAGATTGGTGTCTAGGGACATATTATAGTGTCGGAAGAGAAAACGCCGTGTAGTTGAGGTAGAAATTCTAGAAATTTCGGTATCATGAGGTGCCTTGGGTATTACAAAAAGCTGTTTGTCATACATTGCCAACTTTAGAAACATTTGGAAAATGGTTACGTTCATCATATAGATATTTTCTAGAATGTATGTTGTCTGACATTGTCTATGAACGTTGCAGTGGAGTGAACCATGATTGCTACTGCTGACCGAGGAGTTCTACATTCATCTCCCTGGTCAAGTGGTATTTTCAATCATGTGAGACGATGATAATAACAACCTCACCTAAACCCTTCAGCGAAAACTAGACAAAACAAAATAGTTCCATCTTGTAAGATTTTAGATTCGAGATAATTTTACCAAGCTTGTTTCTTCGACATTGCAATATGACCCGGTCTTCTGAAATATGCCTGGAGATCATCAAAAAACAGATAAGGAACTAAACAGACAAGCTAGACTTGCAAAGCCACTACTAAATGCACGTAAAGATGGCAATCTTGTAAACAATTGGTACTGAACATGCAACTTTCTATCTGGCAGAATCTGTTCTTTTAAACTATTAAATACTTTTTACCTTCATTGCACAGATTAAGTTCCGCGTAATATTTAGAATTCTTGCTTTTCAGTTGGCTAGTTATACAAAAACAGGTTTATGCAAAGTGGGGATTAAAGCTTAAATATTTGGCTACTTAAGAGGCGAGTGAGAAGGAAGATTATTGTTAATAATGTCTGGAATCGTAATATTATGTGTATGTTTCAACTTTTACTAAGATCTAGTAAATAATTGTTGATTAGAGTATACAGCGTGTACCCGTAAGGTGAAGTTAAATATAAAGGTCGTTTAGTACCTACATATGGTTAACACAATACTGTAAAGGATTTATGAAAAGTTGTTTAGTTAAGTTAGTTTTAAGCAGAAATTATTTTTTGCATTTGAAACCATAGTACAAGCTGCTCCAGCAAATTTGCATTTGATTTGTATGAATTACTGCAGATAAATTTCCTAGAAAATACTGATGCCATATTATGTGAATAACTGGATATATTCGAGTAAAAAATAAGAAACTGGGTTACTTATGACATTGACCGCCGATTGATGTTTTGTTGAGGAACACCGTTGTGGTTTTAATCGGTATTACCGGGATGTCACTCACCATTTATCCCCTGGTGAGTTCGACATAAACTCTCTCATCCTTTATGTAGTCGATATGCGTCAATGCATTTCCCCACGTAAAAAAGTAACACATTTTGTACTACCTCCTGGGAAGAAATTTTTTATCACGTAGAAAATAGTCCAATTCACTAAAAAAATGGTAGTCACTTGGAGTAAGGTCTAGCAAATACAGAGGATGACGTATGGTTTCTAGTTAGAAATCGCAAATGACCGCCTGTGTCAAACACGCATACTACCGCACTGT